>CAWUFW010006060.1:0-1220134 GCA_963921515.1 Calotriton arnoldi
TGCTTATTAGCCCATTAACTATATTTGTAACTCGACATGTGAGTTGCTTAGGTCCACGCTGTGCCTTAAATGAGGTATTTCGCTTCCATTCCACTTATGCAGTCTTGTACAATCTGACAATAGGCTTACATAAATGTCAATATATGCCTACTGGTGCTTGCCAATCAATAACCATGTTTCAGGGGTAGAGCAACGCTCTGATATGTTGATTAGCTGTTTCCCACTGCCTTTACGTAAAAAATGGCTGAGTTCGTAATAAGTAAAACATCTCGGGAGAACACACGAGAAAGCACATTTTCCTACAGCTTTGACAAAAGACTATTTTTCTGTTAAAAATAATGAAATCACGACGGTTTTGTAATAACCTTTCAACAAATTCCCAATAGAAATATTTCATTCCCCTGTATTTACATTGACCTTTTGGTTGGCAAACAATTCTCTGATATCCTGACTTCAAATGAAACTTAGCTGTTGTATAGAAAAGAGGCAGTCAGGGCAAGTGCAGCAGGCAATTCGAATGAGTATGTAATGAGTGACAGCAAGGCAATGTCAAGACTGCAAATTAAATCTGTGCGTACTGTTTAACAAACTAAATGTGCATTATGAAAGGAATGTATTACAAATCTCTGCTCCTGAATAGTAGCTATGTAATTAAATAAATAGGCAAGCCTGGTGCATGCACTGCCTTTTGTCATTTGTTAGTTGTTTACAAATGTATTTTCATATTCAACAACCAGTGTTAATAAACCTCCGATTCACAAACCTATTCATGAGTACGGGAAGTAGTACTCTTTTACATACTCTTAGACGTTTTTGTGAATTGGCCTCCGAGAGGATGTGGCACAGCGGCCAGAGCTGTTGACTAGGGAGCTGAGGATCTGGGTTCGAGTCTTGGCATTGGCGCAGCATCCTGTGATTCTGGACAAATCACTAACTGTGCCCATGGACAGCGCCTGGATACCCTCAAGGGTGATGAACAGCACTATGTAAATCTACAAACTTAGGGGCATATTAGCAAGAACCTGCGATAATTATCGCAAAGCTTGCTTAGCGCGCGTTTTTCTATCGCCGGCTATCGCTGGATATTACCGCGGAGATAACATGCTATTAGCAAGGTTTATCTCCAATGCGATAAAATATTCAGCGATAGCGGCGAAACCCAGCAATAACGCGAGAAATCCAGCGATAGAATCCCCGCGCTAATGCTGGGGACTTAACCTTACAATCCACCTCCCATTGACTATTATTGTTAAGTCATGCTTTTACCAGTTCTTAAAAACCAGCGCTAATCGCGGTTAGCGCGCGTATTTTTATCGCTTCGCGGTTATTGCTAATAGGCGATAGCGATGTTAGCGACTGCTTTCAGTCGCTGTTAGGTTGGGAACGTCTCCTTTGCATGTCATTAGCGATAAATATCGCTGACATGCAAAGCGGCACCCAAACCAGTCGCTATCGCCTAAAAGCTGTCGCTAACACCTGCTAGCGACAGCTTGCTAATAGGGCGATAAAAATATCGCCGCTTTGGCGGCAAAAAGTGCCGATAAAGCGGCGATAGAGCCCTTGATAATATGCCCCTTAACTTCTAAAATGGGAATATTGAGGTGATATTCACATACAATTAGTACAAAGAGAAAGGACTGTGCCCTCTTTGCAATTATACGAATAGGAAGTTGGATTTGTTGATGCTGACTAGCAAAAACGCATAAGAGAATATAAAAGAGTACTCCTGTTGTATTACCTCCTGTACTCGTAAATGCTGCTGTGGATCAACGTCTGTCTCAAAGAAAAGAGACTACACCAGAGATAACTGTCAAAGTCAATCAATCAATCAATATAACTTTATTCGGTCTAAATGGAAATAGACCATAAAAGTACATAGAAATATTGCACAGAGCCATATTCACACATAAAATTCAAAAAATGATCTTGCATTAAAAGCAGGTAAAATGATATATGTCCATAAACAGCTTTAAAATTCCTTAAGTACAAGTTGTAAAAAATAAATTTAAAACACCATTACACTCATACAGAGAATGGCTGAGATTTAAAAAGAATAATGGGCAAGGCGAGAGTCCGCTATGCGCTCCTACTATCCCCCTAAATTAAGCCAAAACTTCTCAGCCAAGCTTCATGTATTAAACCATAATTCTAGCGAATTAACCTAACATGGTTTTTCTAGCCCTAAAGGCTGCTTTAAACAAGCATTTGCAATGCAATAGGTCTCTAATTTACGCGAGACCAATTGCTTTGCAAATGGTTGGCAACTTGGCATCACGGACAACGGGAGGGGGGCGGGGGGAAAAGGCACGGACATCGGTAGGGAGGGCGGGGGGAAGAAGTCGCGGACAACGGGTGGGCGGACGGGGAGGAGAGGAGAATGCACGGACAACGGGAGGGAGGGCGGGGAGGGGAAAAGAAGGCACGGACAACGGGAGGGAGGGTGGAGGGGGGAAGAAGGCACGAAAACGGGAGGTGGGTAGAAGACACCAAAACACACATTTACCTGGTCCGTCTCCTGCATCGGGCTCCGGCTCCAAAAGGAAATAGTGCAAGCCCCGTGTAACAACCAAGTTTAGGTGCCAGTAGCCATGGGAGTATACAAATGACGACATGGCTGTACTAAAGCGGGACTAACAAGCCTCATAATGAATCAGAAGACAGCATTTACAAAGGACTAACACACAAGCCAATGAAAAATAAGGGCGGCGGAGTGGGCGAAGCGTCTCTCCGTACTGAACTACCACAGCTCTTCGCAGAGCAGCGCTTGCGCGTTGGCTCACGCTCGACCTAAAAAAGCACATGTTCAAAGAAACGAGAGTGACCTTACTCACATGGGACTAGGGTATATATTATTTCAAAGAACAGAGGTCCCTGTGGGAAAGATAATTAGGTAATAATAATGGTATTAATAATAAAGAATGGTTATTATGCTCAATGGCAGTATTTATTTGAGGAGATGTACACACACCACAGAAAGAATCAAATACAGCTTAATAAGTTAAAAGACATTGTTGTTTATACTAACAAATTCAAATACAAATTTTTTAGAAAAGAAGTGTAGAGAGTCCCAAGTGAAAATTGAACCTATACATATAAGTGACAAATAGTGATATACATTGAGGTTTTAGAAGAGAACTAAAACGACCTTTTGGTTAATATACATTAATTATTCAGAGCCTTCAGTAACAATTGTGAAGGCTAAGTACAATGGTTCGCTGAGCATAATAACCATTCTTTATTAGTAATACCATTATTATTACCTAATTATCTTTCCCACCGGGACCTCTGTTCTTTGATTAAAAAAAGCACAGACATTGAAAACAACTTCGGGTACACTCAAAGATTGCAAATAAAGGAGAGCTGGTCTACAACGTTGAAACCCTAGTCTCCGTAACAAAGGTGTTAAAAAGTGCTTTCGTGCTAGGCTGTGAAAATTGCAGAAAACATAAAGTGCAATAGTGATTGTGCAGAATTTTTGTCACAAGGACAAGTGCAAACTATATTTCCCTCTGTGTTCAGAAATGTTTTGAAGAATAAGGACCAATGAATTTGCTCTGAAGCAAAAGAGAAGTGACCGATCCCATCTAGACAAGTCCAAGGATAAATATAAGGGGGATTCGTCTGTATGTAGGAGACTACAATAGTGCAACACTGAGGATTTAGATAACTCGTTTCTCAGACTAATGTTTGCACAATAGTCCCTAATTAATATATTCACCTCCTTCTTGGCATTTTTGGGGATACAACTGGGATCAGTAAACCAAGAGGATAGACCGAGGGATCCAAAAGTGTCCCATGTGTAACTCAGCCACGGTATGGAATAGGCCTTATCCAACATCAGGCAATCAGATATAATATCTTTACAAAGCTTAGCTGCTGGGTTCGACCAGATACTGACCCATAATAAAAGTGGCGCCAGCTGAATCTTGTCTTCTATAAATCCCTGGTTCAACTCGGAGTGGGTAATGAGACTAGAAGTGGAAGGCGGTAAGCTCAGCAATCGTCGCAAGAAGCGGTTTTCCTCAGCCTGTAGAGGACAACATTTAGTAAAACCTCAAACTCCTGCACCGTAGGTGGCTGCGCTAATACATTGCGCAGTATATACCTTCAGTGGAGGGAACACAGTCCCCGAATGCCTGGTCTAATAAGATTGCAAACTGTGCCGGCGATTTTATTTCGTTTAGCGCTGGCCTGAACAACATGGGAATTCCATGATCCTAATGAACTAAAGGTTAACCCTAGGTAACAAAAGTTATCAACACTCGTCAAATCGTGCCCATTGATACTGATTTTGTTTAATCTTAGTTTTCCCGGACCACAAGACATGATATGTGACTTAGTATAATTAGTTTTAAGTTCAGGTTATGCATAAAAGAAGCAAAACAATCCACCTAATGTCTCAGTGCGTTTGGAGTAAGAGCTAGTAACACCGCGTCATCAACATACAGTAAGGCAGGGATTGGGGAGCCTGTTATTCTAGGTATGTCTAAATGGGAGGAGGACAAATGAGCTATTAGACCATTATATATAAAATAAATAATAAGGGAGCCATTATACACCCCTGCCTCACTCCAGTCTTCAATGGAAAATCAGAAGAGAGCTCCCCATGAGAGTTTAAACGGACTTGAGCTGAGAGATCTGAGTGTAGAAAATACAGAAAGTTCACTGAAGGGGGGTCCACGCCTTGAGCCTGCAACATTAACCATAGTGTGATTCTGTTCACTGAATCAAAGGCAGTAAAGTCCATAAATGCTAAGTAGATAGGGGATCGCCTGGCCTTAGTGTATTTAGAAAGAATATAGCATGTTACAACGCATGCGAATGCATCGCATGCTATTACAACGCGGTCATTACAACGACCACGTTGTTAGTACGCAATACCTTTACATCACAAGTCATTACAACGACTTGCTGTAAGGGGGCGCGCTGGACTTAGGAATAGTATTATTTACTATTCCTACTCCAGTTTGCGCAACAGCAGGGAAGGTGTTGGATTTTATATCCAATACCTTTGCGCCCCCTACAGCAAGTCGTTGTAATGACTTGCGATGTAAAGGTATTGCGTACTAACAACGCAGTTGTTGTAACGACTGCGTTGTAATAGCACTGCATTGTGGAAACAGCGTTGTAAATGCTGTTTCCCATTTAGAAATAGTCGACGCCAAATTAAAACACTTATAGACAATACTTCCAACGGCTGACCACAGGTTCAGCACATCAATCCCTGTCATATTAAATGTATTGTCCTGTGCATCTACTTCCGGCACTCGCCGCCGTTGAGCACCACTGGAATCCAGAAAGAGCAAGATACTTTGGAATGTAAGGTGCACCAGGAATGAAGTCGGGATAGCAAGTTTAGTCCATCATCTTTCTTTATTTATAATTGAAATAAAATCAGCCATCAGCCCATTCCTTTTGCATAGGGAACTTCATCAGGGCTTGGTCTGTCTAGTAGAGTGTTCACAAAGATCCTTAGTGGTCGTAGTAGTGGTAGTGTAGCCCGGATATTCACCCCAAAATAAGGGTCAGTAAAGTCAAGTCCCAGCTTGAAATCCAGGTCCTCCGTGTTTCCTGGTTACGGCAAGTTCGCCAAATACGAAGTGCCAAAATAAAGAAGGATGATGGACTAAACTTGCTATCCCGACTTCATTTCTGGTGCACCTTCCATTCCAAAGTATCTCGCCAAATTAAAACACTGTTCGTTAGTCCCTAATTTCGTCCGAAAACCAAATTGAAAGGGGGAGAGTAAATCCTTATCAGCTGCCCATTTAACCAAGTGGTGATAGATGACTCTTCCAATGATTTTAATAGTACTATCAATGAGAGAAATAGGGCGATAGCACTTAGGTGACATACGGCCCCCCTTTTTAAATATAGGTACAATCATTGCGGTAGTCCATGAGGGGGAATAGTAACTGATAGACAGGTATTAAATGTATTAGTGATAAGGCATGGATTTCAATAGATCCATAAGTACCCCATATGGGCCTGGTGCTTTCCCACCTTTGCTATGTTGGATAGCCAGCTACACTTCCTGTACTGTTAATAAAAGTGGGGGGGAATTCTGCAATCTATTGTGGAGGATAGCTAACATATTTGGGGCGTCCTCAATGTGGTAGATAGAAGCGAAGTGGGTGACCCAATCCGCACCCAAGATGTTGTTTTGCAAGGGAAGGATAGAAGGGGAATTCATAGCTCTGATATGCTTTACTAAGTCCCTAAAGGATTTGCTATCCTTTCCCCGGGAAGCGTGTCCCAAATGCTCCCAATACTGTTTGTATATTTCCCTCTTCCTGTTTATGAGTGCAGTTTTATACTCAGAGCGTGCCCAGGAGATTTCACTTCTGATTCTTGGGTGTGCATTTACACTTTCCTCAGCTTCCTATTTGCCTGCTAACAGGCAGCATAGAACCATCTTGGATCCTTATTCAGTGTACAAAATGGCTCGACCATGGACTCCCTAATTGTGCATATTAGCCTATTATAGTGTGAGGCCATTGAGGAGTCTTGTTAATTCTCTGCTAGACAGTAAAAAAATATATTTAGGTGTGACTTAAGTAAGGCTGCTAATAAGTCTTTGGGCTTTTTCAAGCGCCAAATTAGTCTTAAGCCATCCGAAGAATGTTGCGTAATGGAGGCTCGATTACTATTACGGGCTAATCCCTTGAGCAGTAAAAACTTAGTAGCGCTCAAGGCATTGTGATCACCCCCCAGTCTGTGGGCAGGATCTCTCCTTTGGAAAACCAAGGCAAAAAATCAGGGCTTACGAACATATAGTCTATAAGGGAGTGTAGTGAAACACCACACAGGAGTAAGTAAATTAAGCTTGGGATGCTCTCCACCCCGCTAAATGATATTACCGTGTTGCTCACTCCCCCTAAGGTATCAAGTAAGTCCACCAGACTGTGAGCAGTAAGATACTTAAAAAACTCTGCCCCCTTGTATGCTGCATAATGGAGCGTCCTTCTGTATGAGTGTCTTGTGTCCTGAGGCCCCCTCTAAGCTTTGCATTAAAATCACCACAAAGGAAAAACTTACTAAAAAAGCGCGATTATCAACCTTAGTTTGTAAGTGAGATATAAAATTAAACAGGTATTTATAGTGTGTACAACTAGCATTAATAAAATTATTGTTATAGAAATTTATCAGGTAAAAAACATATTAGTCTCTGGGACGCAAATTATTAGCACTAAAAAGGAAGAGGAACCAGATTTAACCTGTGATACCTCCAGCTGAAGACTTAGGGTAACCCAAATGCTAATCCTCCGGCCGCACGACTGCGCGGAGAAGGAATAGCAGGGCTTGAATAACAAGCGTAACCCTCAAAATACGGAGCAACAGTGAGCCAGGTCTCCTGCAGTAGAATTAAATCATACTTGGAAACAAATGCCCTCCAGTCCTCATTATTAATCTTCCCTTTTAGGCCTGCCATGTTCCAGCTAAGGACAGAAAGAGTACTATATTGCGTGGACAGAGTAAAAGATGCATCTGCTATTGACCTTATATGGGTGGAAACAGTAGGTGTCACTAGCTATTTATCAATCATGGGTATAATGCAGGCAGTAACAGAGGATAGAACTGCTTTAGGACCAGTAAGTCAATCCAAGTCAGAGAGTGCATTGAATGTGGGTACAGAACACAAAACAGAAGGAGCATGCAGTGGAACCTGAGCTACAGCCAGTGCATTGGAAGGCAGTAAACTAACTATATCTGTCTGTCTAAAATTATCTGAATGTGTGTTTATGGTCCCATGGGAGATGGTTAGACTTGTGATCTGTGCGCTACGATTTGGAGATAAATTACGTGGGCTCTGCCCAAGATGGGCGGGAGGTCTATAAAAAAAACCTAATGGCACCAGGGAAATGGAGGTTTTTGCCAGATTACTAAGTCTAGCTTTAAATAGCAGATGGTGTGTCAGGTTTGGAAAACTAAAATTAATCACAATACAGTTTCCCTGGGATTCCAGGCGATTAGGCCCGATCCATGCGCATCTTCTTACCCGCAAGATGTCCGTGGCATGCCAAAATGGCATACCTCTATATCGTGCCAGCCATTCTAAAGTTTTATTAAAGAGTTGCTCATAAGTTTTGCGCTTGTCCGGGCTTAATGAGGAAACCCCTATCAGTACGGCCACGTACGGGCTGCAGCTGGAGGGAGATTAATAACTGGTAAATGTGTCTGTAACTGCGGCTGTACTGGGATAGCTCTATCTTCTAACACCCACGTGATATTTGAAAAATTAGAAAAAGTAGTAGGCAATTGAGCTACTTTCTGTCTGGTTAAAGTATTTTTGTTGCCTGAATGATCTGCATGGACTAGTGGGTTGCTGAAAACTAATGGGGCCTGTGCTAGCGAAATGTGCTCTACCGAATGTTCATCAAGGCTTTTATTCGCAGTTCGGTGTCTGATGGAAGTGTTAGATGTAATTCCTTTGGCAGGGCCTAAGAGGCCGGTGCCAAGTGCAGCCAAATTGGACTCAATGGTGTCCAGTCGGGAAACCAGAGGTGAAAGAACAGTGTTAATCGTTGAGCACAGTTACTCTAAGAAAGTTTGTAAATGACTAACCACAAGGTCGTTGATGGAATTGATAATATGCGACTTGTCTTCCTGTGAGAATAAGGCTAAAACTGGAGCTCCTGAGCTGATGTTGAAACAGTCACGGGCTCAGTCTCAGACACTTGTAAAGTCTCAGGAGGGGATAAAAGGGGGCTAACCATCTGCTTGCGAGTATTACCGCGTTAGATCTCTTTGATAGTGTGGTAAGCAGAGACTTATTTTTTAGAGCGTTGGAGGAAGAAGAGGAGGGGGTGATAGTGGAAGGAGTGGCCGCACAGTTCGTTATAGGACCTTGATTAGTAAGAGGAACAGCACTGTTTCAGGGTGAAACTATGGGCATATCCGGAGGAGTGCAAGTAGATAGACCAGGTAAAACCCCGCTAGTACCATCCGAGTTTATGGAAAGACTTCGTTCTGTTCGGGCAATTTCATTGCTGATGGCACTAACGGCCCGTTCTAGCATCCGATCAATTGAGGTAGGTTTTACCAGCGGGGATAGAACAGTACCGCAATCAACCGCTTTTTTCCTGCCCATGATCACGGCAGGTGGCATTTATACTGAGGAATAAAAAGGCAAGCAGCGAGCCTACAGAAACAAGGAACCTGGCGCAGAAGGGAGGCCACTAATTAGAATTATAAATTTAAACAATCAACAGTACCTCTCAGGTGTAGGGCCAATTTTCAAGGAGTTGCTCGTGACGTCAGCAGCTTCAATTTAAGTTGAGGGCATTAGAGGTCTCACAAAAAGGCCTCAGAGAGTGGGCCCAGCCCAGCCTCAAACAGTTCCCTCCCCCTTTTGATTTTGTTGCTCCCTGGGACTTCGAGTCCCACCAGGGAGTTAGCAGGCAGCGAAGGCAGTTGCAGCAGACCAAGATGACCCACGCTGCGGGAGATGACGTGGCGCTGTAAGCGCCGGGGTAAGTCCCCTGCCCCTTTTTTTTGGTTTTCTTGCTCCCTGGGACTTCAAGTCCCACCAGGGAGTTATCAGGCAGAAAAGGCAGCGGCAGCAGACCAAGATGTCTTTCTCTTCTTATTACAGGTCAGGTCCACAGGATGCCTCCCACAGGTACCCTCGAGATAAGGAGAGCGGAGGTAATTAATTGCTTTCTTTCCAATATATTTGTATCCTCCACCAGTTCCCCTAGTACGTATGATGATAGGAGTGCAAGGGTTTTGGGAAATTGATATACCAGTGTCAAAATAGAGCCCATTCCTTTGAGCTGTAACCCGCTATTAATGGAGATGACCCTACTGGGTTTGTTTCCCTTAGCGGTGCTCTTACGGCCCCTGTATACCATGCTCCCACCAACCCCAATGCCGAAGACGATCACGCACCTGTGTCAGCCACGCACCTCCAGATATGCGGCTAGGAGCGTTGGTGAACCATCGTGGCTCTGTGGGGGAGTTGGTTGCTTGTCGGTTCCTCCCCCCGTCTGTCAGGAACGTCCAACTGTCCCTCCTCTAGAAGTCAGGCTGTTCTGATGTTCAAACTCCCCTCTGGATTGGTGTCTCATCGGCATTCTTCCTGTTCTTCCCATGGTGGTTGCACGGTGGTAGTCACACACACCCCCTTGCAGTGAGTCCCAGTTTCAGTATTCAGTTCACACTCCCAAAGTTAAATTCCACAAAAACGCCTCATTACTTTTCCCACTCGCCTCCGACCTTTGCTAACCAGAAACGGATTCTGTCCTGGCATGAACAAGAGCATGAGATAATACCATAGCCCATGCTTCAATTAAGACACTGCTTTGTCTTGCGGCGTCCTGTTACGCTGCCCCGACTCCTCACACCGGCGAAGCAAAAATCCCCGTTGGTGCAGGACTGCGGTAAGTTTCATTAGGGCCGCGTCTCATAACTCTGCACGGCTTCAGCGTACTTGACCTGGAAGTTGTATAGAACGCTCCGGACGCCTAGAGAGGGCGGCTGTCAAAGTCCTTCCGTTAAATAACCATCTGTTGTAAAGAAGGTGGAAGTAATTATATTGCTAAATAAGTGGAAAGTGGAGGTAATTATATTGATTAAAATCAAATGCGGTCCCCGAGCCAAGGTGTATGCCACGGCCTATGTGCATTTGAAGTAGCCAGTAAGTATGTAATGTGCTCGAGAGAGCGAGAAGCTGCCAGAATGGCAATAGTAGGAGATGTCTATGGACTTATCTATTCTTAGTGCCTCCTTTCCTCTTTTTATGATTTCCTTCAAGACAGGGGAAGGCACACTGGTAGCTCTAACACAACTATTCTTTTACTAGCTCTGCTCTTGGGGAAATGGCCTTTAAAACGAGGGCTAGGCCATGCGTGCTGTTTCCCCGCAAGCGCAACCACGCTTGCCTTAACTGCGCATATGCCTTAACCACGCATATGCGTGATCAAGGCATATGGGTGGTCTAGATGCTGGAATGGGCGGGCCCAGGAACAGGAAGGATCAGGAGAGGACGCTGTGAGGTAAGTGAGGCTGGGTCTGTGTTTTGGGGGGTGGGGTAGTTTTTAAGGGTTGGGATAGTTTTTAAGGCTCAGGGTTGGGGTTGTTTTCACGGCTGGGGGGTTGGGGAAGTTTTTAGGGCTCCGGGGGGGGTCGGTTAGTTTTGAGGTCTTATGGGGGCCGGGTAGTTTTTATGGCTCGGGGAGGGGGGTCAAGGTCGTTTTCAGCCGGGGGGGGTTGTGGACGTTTTTAGGACTCAGGGGCTTGTGGTAGTTTTTAGGGCTCAACAGGGGCAAGGTCGTTTTTTGGGCTTGGAGGGAGTCGGGGTACTTTTTAGGGCTTGGGGGGATCAGGGTAGATTTTATGGCTCAGGGAGTGTTAGACTAGGTTTTAGACCTCTGGGGAGGCGGGATAGTTTTTAGGGCTCCGGGAAAGTTGGGGTAGTTTTTAGGGCTCAGGGGGGAGAACTCAGGTGTGAACATTACCACACATATTGCTTTACCAGTCATGCCTTTACCACGAAATTGTCTGGTAAAGGCATGCATGGTAAAGGAATGCGTTGTTAAGATGCATTTGTGGTTAGTGCAGAATTGTAGAGACACGCATGTTTAGCCATGCGTGCCTCTATCATACAACCCTGCTCTTGATTTTCAGACCCATCTTAATGCCTCATCTTCCACCACTTCCCTCCTCTTCGGAGTGTGGAAGAACCAGACCCAATTTTTCCAGTCAATAATTCTGGCTGGAAAAATTGCATGAGTTCTGTGCTGCAGCAGCCAAGCCTCTTGCTCAGATTTTGTTTTCTGATGGGGGTAGGATACAGTGCTTCCCACTGGCACACCTTTAGTTTCCCTTCCTATCCCCTACATGCCCCTTTTCCAAGTGTTAGATGTGGCTCAACAGACCTGTCAAGCAGGATATGACTGCAGTAGCAAAAAGGATGCCACAACCCCACTTTAAATATTCTGTGGAGTTCAGAGGAGTCATCTCTGCCCATTCAGGTCAGCCTATTGTTTGTTCCTGGGAGGCATTTCACACCTTTTCCCCATGTATTCAAAGCTGAGTGCAGGTTGAGATCTGGCAGAAGCTTATGCTAATTACGCTTTTGACAGTTCAGATAGGTAAAGGGTAACTTTCTAAAAGTGACTTTTCCTTAATATTCATTAATACGCTGACTTTACCATTGAATTGGATTTTTAATAACTATTAAAAATAGTGGTTTAATTATTTATCCAGCTGGTCCCATTCCGGAGATACTGTATTGCTATTTTAATCTGTACTACATAGAACAGCTAGTCCTGCCACAGTGAAAATAGTATTAGGGCCTTGTCACTGTATGGACATGGCATTATTAATTGTCTACATGTCCTACTTTTAAATACCATGCACCCTACCTTGTGGGCTACAAAGCTCCCATAAGGGTGACTTGCTAATATTTAGAAAATAGGTTTTTACCAACACAAGTGTTATTTTAACAGGTTGCATTGCAGGAGTAAGGCTACACAGGGTAGGCCTGAAGCCATGTTTGCCTTGCCACTGTAATGGATCGGATAGTAAGTGCTGCAGTCCACTAGTGACAATTAACTTCTTAGCTGTGGGTACATTTTGTACATCATATGCTATGGATTTATAGACACGTTAAATATTCCAATTAAGAACAGGTCAATCCAATTGTGTTTAAAGGGGGAGCACTGACACAAGGTAAAAAAATGATAGGTGACCATGTAGAAAAGGCAGATTTCCTACAAGCAGCTTTGGCCTTTCCACAGATTTTTTTTAGAACAGGCTTTGGCTTTAAGCCACAACCTACCTTCCAACATACTTCTGCAACCCACATCTGGTGCACTATGCCTTTGCCTTGTTTAACATGGAGTACTTCTTCCCCCCAAACTTTAGTGATTTGTAAACGGTGCATCATATAACTTCTAAAATGCACAATTATACGTGTTTCCAGGACTTGCTCTATTTCTATGCTATCATCCCACATATGTACACTCAGTAACTCTATGCTGTATATGACTATGATGGTATCACTGATATTTTCAGTGATGTCATCAGTGATGTCATTTGAGATGTCATCACTGATGTAGTCAATGATATCATTTAACTTGTCATGAGTGATATAATATGTGAGACCATAATCAGTGCACAGCGGGGTTAGAGTTAGCTCAGTAGAAAATAAAGTACTGATTTTATCGACCTAAGAAAGTTGAAAGACTGAGTGGACCTGCTGGGATTTGAACCTGTGGGTATGAGGTAAAAACATAGGTCTCTAGAGTGAATGCATTAGCTCACTGAGCCACCAGTCCAATGCTCTCAGTAATTTAATATAGAAATTATAAAGAAAAAATGGGAAAATGAATGAATATATATATATATATATAACGTATATATATATTATCTACTGGCGGTCGCCAGTAGATAGTTATAGTTACAACCTATTATCCATAGGAAATCCGCGACATTCTATTTGAAATAACTCTCTTGCCGGTTGACGTATCTTCGTGAAATTTTCAAACTTTGTGGCCCACTCCGGTCCGCTCCTACCCTGAAAGTCTCGGGGGGATTCGTCAAGCGGGGGCCGAGAAAAAAGGGGGGTCCCAAAACGCGTTTTCCCCATGCATTTTTCCATGGGAAACTTTAGACACGGCTACAGCCTGAACTGCTGAACGGAATTACACCAAATTTGGCAAAGAGGTAGTTCTTGGTTCAGAAAGAACCCTTTTGTTAAATGGTGTAAATCCGTTCAGTAGTTGCTGAGAAAATGAAAAGTAAAAAGATAGTGATATCTATGGCCGAGTAGGGTCCGCGTACCCTCAGCGCACCCTGCGCGCACCATCCCGATCACGAGCTGCATGTTAATTGGCTGTCAGCTGGCTGTCAACATTCCGATTCAGGAAATGTTGGCAGCCATTTTGTCCCTCGGTAGAACCGAGGGACAGAAACAAGTGCGCAAAGCGCACAAAGGGGGCAGGGTAGAAACACCCTGACCCCTAGGTTTGCTCAGGGGTCCCACAAGGACCCCCTGGGCAAAAAATAAAACATTTTTTTAAAAATTGGCAGGATGCGCTCAGGGTGCGCGAATCCTGCCGAAAAAAATTGAAGCGCGGTCTCCCGCGCTTCTATGTTAATTGGCCCCCGGGTGGCCCAAGTCCCGGGGGCATGGTGGGGGGAGTTAATTTTATGTGTGGGGGCCTCAAAGGGCCCCCAAGCCCCGGGGACCGCCACCCCCGGGGCTTTTTTAAAATGGTGCGGGAGGGCTCTGAGCCCTCCCGCAGCCCCGGGGACCACCACCTCCCGGGGCTTTTTTTTTAAAATTAAAAACCTGTGTGGGGGCACAAGCCCCCCACACGCCCGGGGACCGCCACCTCCCCGGGGCACTAAACATTTAAATATGGGGGTCCGTTACGGACCCCAGAGCCCCGGGGACCACCACCTCCCCGGGGCTGTGAACTGAATGGGAGGGGGCCGCGCGGCCCCCTCCTGGAGCCCTTGATGGCCCTGGGGACCACCACCCCCAGGGCCGGCTCCTGCAGTGTCCCGGGGTGCCTACCCCTGGGACACTGCTGTTTGCAATGACAGGACGGGAGCCTCGTGGCTCCCGTCCTGTCATTGCAAACTGCTTTGGATATTGGAAGAGAGAGCAGGAAACCTGCTCTCTCTTCCAATATCCAAAGCCGATTGCTTTTCCACATGGGGAGCTACATCTTAGCAGCTCCCCATGTGTAAAGCAATGCCGGCTCCCAAGGGACGCGGGGAGCCGGCGGGACTGTGGGGGCTTGGGGACCCCCCACAGTCCCCAACGGAGAGGGCCAGCCCCGGGGGATGGGGTCCCCGGGGCAAGTAGTGGCCCGGGAGGGGGCCACGCGGCCCCCCTCCCCAAAGTTTAAAAATAATTAAATAAAAAAAAACGGAAAGGCCGGCCCCGGGGATGGGGTCCCCGGGGCCTTAAATGGCCTGAGGAGGGGGCCACGCAGCCCCCTCCAAAGAAAAAAAAAAATCGAGGCCATGCCCCGGGGATGGGGTCCCCGGGCCAATACAGGCCCAGGGAAGGGGGCCCCGCGGCCTCCCTTCCCGTTTTTTTTTAAATATTTAATTTAAAAAAGGGGTAAGGCCCTGGGGGATGGGGTCCCCAGGGCCCAAAAACATGAAAAAGGAAGGGGGCCACACAGCCCCCTTCAGGGGACAAAAAAAAAAAAAAAAACGATCGTGCCCGCAGGCCCCGCCCCTTCCTTCACCACTCTGCAAACGCGCCCCTGGCGCGTTTGCAGAGGGGAACGAATTCCCCTTGAATACTGGGGGTCCCTGGGGGCCAACTAGCCCACCAGGAACCTCCAGTATGCGCCAGGGGCTGCCTTGCAGAGAGGTGTACAGAGGCCACGCCCTTTTACACCTCTCTGCAATGCAGCTCTGTGGCGCTTTTGGAGGTATATGGTGGGCTAGTTGGACTCCGGGGACCCTCAGGATTCAAGGGGACTTAATCCCCCAACTTAAAATGCGCCACGGGGCGCGTTTGCACAGTGGTGAAGGGAGGGGCGGGGCTTCAGGTGACATGTGTGCAAACAGGCCCCGTGGCGCGTTTTAAGATGGGGAATTAAATCCCCTTCAATCCTGAGGGTCCCTGAGGGCCAACTAGCCCAACAGGTACATCCAGAAAGCGCCACAGAGCTGCGTTACAGAGAGGTGTAAAAGGGGTGTGGCCTCTCTACACGTCTCTGCAACGCAGCCCCTGGCGCATATTGGAGGTTCCTGGTGGGCTAGTTGGCCCCTAGGGACCCTCAGGATTCAAGGGGACTTAATCCCCCAACTTAAAACGCGCCATGGGGCGCGTTTGCACAGATGTCACCTCAGGCCCCGCCCCCTCCCTTCACCATTGTGCAAATATTCTTCTAAAATCATCCGAAATACGAATTCCGATTTACTCACCTGTTATAAGGAGAGACCTCAGTGCTGCATCTTTCAGCCCAGTACTGGTCCTGAAAAGTAATTTTAACCGTACTTACCAGTAACTTGAATTTCCTTCCAAAGGAAATCATTGCCTGCTTTTTGCTGAAAAAGTTTCTAAGTGTTGATTTTTGAAACATACAAATATTCCTCTAAAATCAGCCGAAATACGAATTCCGATTTACTCACCTGTTATAAGGAGAGACCTCAGTGCTGTATCTTTCAGCCCAGTACTGGTCCTGAAAAGTAATTTTAACCATACTTACCAGTAACTTGAATTTCCTTCCATAGGATATCATTGCCTGCTTTTTGCTGAAAAAGTTTCTAAGTGTTGATTTTTGAAACATACAAATATTCCTCTAAAATCAGCCGAAATACGAATTCCGATTTACTCACCTGTTATCAGGAGAGACCTCAGTGCTGTATCTTTCAGCCCAGTACTGGTCCTAAAAAGTAATTTTAACCGTACTTACCAGTAACTTGAATTTCCTTCCATAGGCTAACATTGACTGGTTTCACTTGGAAATTCTTCTAAGTGTGGAGTTTTGGAACTTTAAAATATTCATCTAAAATCAGCCGAAATACGAATTCCGATTTACTCACCTGTTATCAGGAGAGACCTCAGTGCTGCATCTTTCAGCCCAGTACTAATCCTGAAAAGTAATTTTAACCGTACTTACCAGTAACTTGAATTTCCTTCCATAGGATATCATTGCCTGCTTTTTGCTGAAAAAGTTTCTGTGTTGATTTTTGAAACATACAAATATTCCTCTAAAATCAGCCGAAATCCGAATTCCGACTTACTCACCTGTTATCAGGAGAAAACCCAGTGCTGCACCTTTTAGCCCAGCACTGACCCTGAAAAGTAATTCTAACCGTACTTACCAGTAACTTGAATTTCCTTCCATAGGCTAACATTGACTGGTTTCACTTGGAAATTCTTCTAAGTGTGGAGTTTTGGAACTTTAAAATATTCCTCTAAAATCAGCCGAAATACGAATTCCGATTTACTCACCTGTTATCAGGAGAGAACCCAGTGCTGCATCTTTTAGCCCAGCACTGACCCTGAAAAGTAATTTTAACCGTACTTACCAGTAACTTATATTTTCTTCCATAGGAATCCATTGTCTGGTTTTCAGCAAAAAAGTTTCAAAGTGTTGATTTTTACAAACTACAAATATTCCTTAAAAATCACCTGTATGACTTAAACGCATTCTTTCAACTGTTTACAGGAGATGCACCAGTGCTGGATCCAGGATCCAACACTGAGTAAGAAAAAGTAACAATAACAGTTTTTACCTGCTAAGTGAATTTCCTTCCATAGGATAACATTGGTGACCATATGAGAAAAAGTTTCTGTCAACTTTTAAAATACAATAATATTCCTTAAAAATCAGTACTGTAACCAAAACGCTTTTACTCAACTGTTTACAGGAGATGTCCCAGGACTGAATCTAGGATCCAGTCCTGTGGTTAGAAAAGTAATCCATAAAGTAACTAATTGCATTTAACTAGAAATTCACATTGAGCTGAATGTTGCATTGTGTTTGAAAATGTGTTGCCCATTGCAACAACTGTAACTACTGTACTTAAAAGTCTATTGCCTATGTGCAAAGTATTTAAACTAAAGTAATTCATTCTGAGAAAGTATTTTTTGTAATGTAATGTATAATGTAATTACAATGTAATTTAAAAAATAAAATATGTAAAAAAAAATTGTTTCTAAAAATGTAGTAAATCAGTATGAAAAAAATTAATATAACAATTAATACATTTAAAAATTGTCATTTACAAAACCTTTGAAATTCACTGAAAAAACCATAGGTTTCAGGCACGTTATAGTTAGAAATTAGCATTTAAAAAACCTTTGAAATTCACTGAAAAAACCATAGGTTTCAGACACGTTATAGTTACAAATTAGCATTTAAAAAACCTTTGAAATTCACTGAAAAAACCATAGGTTTTAGGGACAGTTATAGTTACTTGGACATTGCACTCGTACAAAACCCGTGAAATTCCCCCGTTATAGTTAGTTCAGCTAACTATAACTCGCGCCCCGCAATGCACTGCTGATGACGTCACATATTACATCACTCATGACATGGTCAGTGACATCACTGATGACATCACTGATGACATCTCAAATGACATCACTGATGACATCATCCACGTGATAATCTGATGCACCTCCTCACACCCTAATATAACCTTTGATACACCCACTCTAAATTACAGACTGCCATTCGCAAAACCATAGACACTCCAACACCAATAACTACATACCCACTCACTGATTCTTAGGTCTACACACACACATCCACTCACTCACCCGTACAGTCACTCATACTTATGGTCACTCAGTACAGGACTATCATATGCACTCTTACTCCTATATAGACACTCAAACACCGCCACTCATCCATAGAGGTACTCACACACCTAGTCAGTCATGCAAATAATTAAACACACTGCCATTTACTCACCTATACAGTTATACACACACCAGCTCACTTAATCATACAAATACTAGCACATTCTTACGCTCTTATACAATCACTGATACAAGCACACACTCATCCATACAGCCACTCTCACAATAACACACTCTCACTTATAGCCATTTAAATACTCTAACACACATATATACTGCCTTTCACATATGTAGTTACTCACACATGTACCACTGGGACATACATTCACTCACTAACACACTGTTACACACACTTACCCACCCATACAGTCTATCACAGATGCACTCTTGAAACCATCCACCCAGTGAATCACCCACTCACACATCTATGCACAGTCGCACACACCCCATCCACACAAACACTCAGGCACCCATACAGATACTCAGACAACAAATCAATAACTCTTATAGACACTCATGTAGCTGTTCACAAACCCATGCAGCCACTTACACAGCAACAGACAGATACAGACATTCACCCAGTTTAGTCACTAACCCATGCATTCAGTAAGATACGTTTAATCACTCACTTATAGAATTAGTCACGCACCTACTAAATCATCCATACAGACACTTATACACCCACTCATTCTTCAAAACGCCTTTCCCTATATATATTAAAAATATTTAAACTTTACAGAAACACACAGTCACTGGATGATGTCAACAGTGATGTCATTTGAGATGTCATCAGTGATGTCATCAGTGATGTCACTGACCATGTCATGAGTGATGTAATATGTAACGTCATCAGCAGTGCATTGCGGGGGCGCGAGTTATAGTTAGCTGAACTAACTATAACGGGGGAATTTCACGGGTTTTGTACGAGTGCAATGTCCAAGTAACTATAACTGTCCCTAAAACCTATGGTTTTTTCAGTGAATTTCAAAGGTTTTTTAAATGCTAATTTGTAACTATAACGTGTCTGAAACCTATGGTTTTTTCAGTGAATATATATATATATATATATATATATATATATATATACATATATACATATATATATATAATATATGTATATGTATAATATATATACATATATTGTATGTATATATGTATATATATATACAATAGAATATACAATATAAATACAATATTATTATATTAAACTTTGTAACTTTATATATATATATGATATTTTGAGTTTAGGGATTCGTAGCATTTAGGGTTTTTCAATGTCTAGGGTTCCAGGATGGGTAGTGTTAAGAGGCTTTTCAGGGATGGGTAGTACATAGGGGTGGTTTGAGGTTTTTAGGGTTCAGGGATGATGGGTACTGTTTAGTGGTTGTAATAAGTTTTTAGGTGTTAGACCTGGCATCATTGTCGTGGGTTTCCCCTGTATTTTTGCCTTTACCTCCTGTGTTTTTGCTGTGTTGGACTCCGTTTTGCTGGTCTAGATGCTTTGGGCACTTTGCCACTGCTGTTCAGTGCCAAAGTGCAAGTGCTACCTTTGTAAAATGTTGTTATGGATTGGTAATTCCATGATTGGCATATTTGATTTGCTAGTCAGTCCTTAGTACAGTGCACTGTGTGCGCCCATGGCCTGTAAATCAGATGCTGCTAGTGGGCTTGCAGCACTGATTGTGCTACCCACACAAGGAGCCTTTCAAAGGTAACTCAGACCTGCCACTGCAATGTCTGTGTGCAGTCTAGTACTGTCATGTCGACCTGGCAAGTGCACCCACTTGCCAGGCCCTAACCTTCCCTTTTCTTACATGTTAGTCACCCCTAAGGTAGGCTCAAGGTACCCCTGTGGGCAGGGTGCAGTGTATGTGAAAGGTAGGACATGCCCTGATGTGTGTGGCATGTCCTGATAGTGAAATACTGCCAATTCCGTTTTTCACTATTGCAAGGCTACCTGTTCCCTTAGGATAGAATGGGGAGTTTGCTTATAACATCTTATAGACATAACTACCCCTGGGAACAAGGTAGGAAAATAAAGTTTAGTATGCCTGAACTCAGAATGTTAAAATGCATCTTTTAGTGAGGGTGATTTTTACATTCTGTGTTTGAAAATACCACTTTTAGAAAGGAGGTATTTTCTTGCTTAGCCATCCAGTGTACCTCTGTGTAGTAACCACGCTGACCCAGTGAGTGAGAAGCTGGTTATTTATTGGCTACATGGACAGCAGAGCAAGGAAGACCAGCTCTGCCAACAGCTCTCAGAGGATTCAATCTCTACATTCTGTTGCCAAGACACATACATTCTAAAGGCAAATACATCATAAGACATGTTTAAAGATACAGTACATGAGATGCATCACAACATATCTTCTCCTCCTCCAAACGAAAACAAAACAAAAACAACAAAAAAAAACAACAAAAAAACTAAGGCAAAAGAAACTTACAACCTGTATCTAGAAGGTCTAACAATGTTTCTAGAGCTTTTCCTGTAACATGTTTGCTCGGAACCAAAGGGAAGAACTTCCGCTGAACCTGAAGTGGCATTTTTCTTTTGAACCTTGACCACCCTATTAAGGTTCCACCAATGACCACCATCAACTTTTACAGCATTTCCAAGAATCTTCCTAACTTTGACTGGTTCACTGAATTTGCTGTTCCCTTTCTTAGAATGAACAGCAGTTTTGATCTTGTCATGTCTCCCACGTTAAGTGCAACTAGTTTAGCACCTTTCCGTGAATCAAAATATTGCTTCTGTTTCGCTTGAGAAATCAACATGTTTTCACTCGCTAGGGTCATGAGCTGAACAACATCAGATTCAGACCTGACCCACTTGCTCATCCAGGCAGGTCTAAAACTGGTGTTAGGCTTACGTCCCCGCAGAAGCTCAAAAGGCGAAATCTTCGTAGAAGAGTGTGGCGTAGTTCTATAGAACCACACCATTGTGTTGAGAGCCTTGCAAATATCATGACCACCAGCTCTAGCCCACTTAATACACTCCCCCACCACCCGATTCATGCGCTCAACCAAACCATTGGTTTGCGGGTGGTAAAGGGAGCTCTTGTGGTGTTTGACACCTGACTCAACAAGAAAAGCTTCAAATTCCGTGCTGACAAACTGTTTCCCGTTGTCTGAGACCAGCGTCTCAGGAACACCCTCTCTCAACCACACATCTTTGAGAAACTCCACAACAGTTTTCGTGTTAGCCTCCTTCACCATCTTCACTTCTGGCCATTTCGATGTATAATCCATGAGGACCAAGATGAACCGAAAACCCCCAGGAAGAACTTCGTACGGCCCCATGACATCAATACCTAGTTTCATCCAGGGACCATTGGGACACTCAATAGGGATCAAAGGGGGAACAGACACTTTCAAACTTTTGTCAGCCGCACCACAGACACAACAATTAGCAACCACCAGATCAATCTCGGCGTCCATACTTGGCCACCAATATGTGTCCCGGATGCGCCGTTTGGTGAGAGTACAGCCGAGATGCCCTTCGTGAGCCCTCTCAATGATAGTTTTTCGGAAAACATCAGGAGGTACAAACTTGTCCCCCTCAGCAGCAAACCATCTTCTATGGATAGCTCATCCTCAACCTTCCAGAAAGGCTGGAGAGAGGTTGGAAGAGCCTTTTCTTTTGGCCACCCATTTCTGACATAAGTAAAAACTTCACGAATCACACAGTCAGATTCCAATGCCTGGACCCAATCAGTCTCCGAACCGAGATCAAGGTCAGGAAGGTCTAACACGGCAACTAGACAGTCATCACAGTCCTCATTAGAAAAATCATCTAGATTGACTTCATCATGTTCATTCACCTTGATAGGGAAACGGGAAAGGAAATCTGCCTGTCCATTTTTCCCACCAGAAATGTGTTCCACTCTGAACTGGTACTGCAAGAGTTTCATCACCATACGCATAATTCTCGGGGAACAGCACTTACTCACACTCCCCCCCAAAATGTTTACGAGTGGCTTATGATCCGTTAAGAGTAAAAACCACTTGCCCCAGATGTAAGGTCGAAACTTTTCTATCGCCCAGGAACAGGCCAACAACTCCTTCTCAGTGACCGAGTACTGGAGCTCAGGAGTCCTTAACACTCTGGATGCGAAACATACAGTATTCTCACAATTCTTGTCCCATTGGGTTAAGGTAGCACCAATACCTGCCTGACTCGCGTCCACAGTGACACAACAAGATAAACTAGGGTCAAAAGGTTTTAAAATGGGTCCATCTTTCAAAGCCGACTTAACCAACCCAAAAGCAACAGCACACTCCTCTCCCCACTCAAACTTGACACCCTTCTTGAGTAGATTACTAATGGGACGTGCCATGGATGCAAAGTTGGGAATGAACTGTGAGTAGTATTCACATAATCCCAAAAGTGACTTGACCCCAGCTTTGTCCACTGGTTCAGGGGCATCCAAGATGGCTTGAAGTAAACCTGGTCGAGGACTGACTCCATCATGAGCTATAACATGCCCCAAGTATTCAACTTTTGAACACAGAAATTTGCATTTCTCTTCCTTTAACACTACACCACGTTTTTTGAACAGTGTTAATACTTTCTCTAGGACATTATCATGAGATGCAATATCATTTCCAAAAATGAGCACATCGTCTTGAAACACCAGGACACCATCCACACCCTTGAGTATATTGCTCATTATCATCTGGAAAACCGATGCCGCTGAGGCAAGGCCAAATGGCATGCAACAGTAGCGAAAAGTTCCCAGAGGCGACACAAATGCAGTCAGATGACGTGATTCTGGGTCCAATTCCACCTGATGGTATGCACTGGCTAGATCTAGTTTGGTGAAATAACGTGCTCCCTTGGTGAATGAAAATAAGTCGTTAATTTTTGGTAAGGGATGAGAGTCTACCCATATTTCTTTATTTAGTGATCTCAAGTCCACACAGACCCGAAGATCACCTCCCTTTTCTTGCCACAACCAAGGGAGAGAGCCACGACGAGGAGTCAGTTGGTTCGATGATCCCTCTAGCACACAACTCCTTTAATTCTTTTTCTAGGTCCTCCCTCACACTAAACGGTACCCCTCTAAGTTTGTGCTTAGTGGGAATAGCTCCATTTTTAACAATTATTTTATGTCTAAACCCTTTGATTTTTCCCAGGTTCTTACTAAAGACATCCGGAAATTTGTTTTTCCAGGTGATGCTAGCATCTTCACAGTTAACTACTAATACCTGCTCCTTGGTTCCAGGTCTCAGAATCATCCCAAAAAGCCCCTGATGGAACCAACCCAATATGTTGAGGCCTTTCACCGCAACATATATTTTTCCTTTTATCCTCCTGCCTTTAAATACCAACTCTTCTTCAAAAATCCCATTAAATCTATCTTCCGTCCCTTGTACAAAACGGGAGAGTGGTCAGGAGGGGAAAGAGCTTGAGAACCATTCCACGTCTCATTAAACAATTCTTGAGTAATCATGGTGATTTTTGCCCCTGAATCTACTAACAACCTCACCTTGCGATTCCCAATATTGATGTCCACAATAGGATCAATGCAAAAATAAAATTGCTTGCAGGGCATCGTGCACCTTTGCTATGTGGAGGGTTACCACATTTGATACACGTATTATTACCATTTGCATTTGAAAAACTCCCTATATCATGTTTAGGTTTAGAGAGTTGACTTGATGATGGCACTGGTTTACCCCGTGGCCTTACAGCATTACTGCTGTTAATAACGTTAACACCATCTATGGGCTTGTCCTCTAACTCCCTAAGAGAAACAATGGATGTCTCAATGCTTTTGGCTATCTTAATAACCTCGTCTAGAGAAGGATCACCCAAACTCAATAATTTTTGACGTATGCTTTTGTCTTTGCAATGACAAGTAAATTGGTCTCTGATCAGTTGCTCAGTAAAATTCTCAAACTTACAGTCAGCAGCTAATCTTCGCAAAACAGAAATGTATGCATCCACATCTTCTCCTTCGGTTTGATTTCTCTTGAAAAATGTATGTCTTAAAACCATAAGACTCGGTTGTTTGTCGAACCTAGTTCTCAGCTTGATGATAGTTTCTTCATATTCATCGGTTCCATTGAGTTCTTCTTGCGAAAGAGGTGGCAAATGTTTAAATATAGATCTTCCCTCAAATCCTAGTGAGTGAAGAAGAAGACATTTCTTCCTTTCTGCGCTAAAACGCAAAGCACCGATGGCACCCAAATACATTTGAAACGCATCATACCAGACTTCCCACCGAACTGGGGGATCACCAGGAGAGTCAAGAAATGAAGGTGGTGGGTTAACGGATTGCATACTGCACAATTCAGTCAGAGATGGTATATGAGGGGAAGAAATGGTGCAGAGAGAAACAACAAATCAAAAACCGAATTCAAGAATAAAAGTAGCTAACAAAATGCGGAGGTTAATTTACACTATTACATAAATTTCATAAGTGCAGCACAAATGCGCAAAATGGTAGAAGGAGAATAGCAACAGTATAAAAACAGAGAAATGTGGTGTTCGTGTCACTGACAAAGAAGTAACACACACTATCCAGAAAAGGAAATTACTTGTAATGATTTACGTGTCACTGACGATGAGGAGACACGTGTTGTAAAGACGATAAGTGCTTGAAATGGTGTGCGTGTCACCGCCGATGAAGAAACACTTGTTGTTAAGGCAATAATGCTTGAAATGGTGTGCGTGTCACCGCCGATGAAAGGACACGCATTGTCATGGGAACTCAATGCTTAGAAGACTTAACAAAAATGGCAACCACGTAACGTGTACATAGAAATGATGTTCCCGATGAGTTAAGATGGCCGCCTTCACATAGCGTGAAATGACGCGATGATGTCACAGCCAGAAGCGTGGAGGATCTTGTGAATGGACGGAAGAGAAGCAGGCTCGTGAAAGCTGGAGCAAGGTAGGCGCTTGCTGGGTTTTGATTATGAAGCGCGAGGAGGAATGGCAGTTGCTTTAGCGCACGAGTACACAGTCTCTCCCTATCGCGCCATGTCAAGAATGTCCATGAAAACCCAATTCAGCCAAAAGGGAAATTTGGAGTGCAGAGAAGAGACAGTTGTAAGCGCGGTAAAAATAAAGACTTTCTCCTTTGTTCAGGAAGTAAATGCGTCTTTAGGGGTCACAAAAGCGGAGCGCAAACAGAAATTCTAGACAGACACAAAATACCTCGTGTCCAGGAGTCCAGATAGTGGTTGTTCTTCAGTTGTGTAGAACAAGTTGAGAAAGGAGACCGGAGTTGCGGCGCCTTTATGCTCTCATCTCTCCTTTAGATACACATCGGTTGAGACAGGAGACCGGAGTTAGTTCAGATATCTTGAAAACCGCTGTAGAGTAGGTCGAGATATCTTGAAAACAGCTGCGTGGGTTCCTCCATGTAGCCAAAGATCGTCGCCATAATTTTGTAGTAACCACGCTGACCCAGTGAGTGAGAAGCTGGTTATTTATTGGCTACATGGACAGCAGAGCAAGGAAGACCAGCTCTGCCAACAGCTCTCAGAGGATTCAATCTCTACATTCTGTTGCCAAGACACATACATTCTAAAGGCAAATACATCATAAGACATGTTTAAAGATACAGTACATGAGATGCATCACAACACTCTGCTAGGATGTGTATTGACTGTCTGGCTTTGAAGTGACAGGGGCTGGAGATGTGCAGTGGCTCCAGTGAGTCTGGATAAGTCAGGGCTGGGCTGAATAGACCTGGGCTGCATTTAGAGTAAGGGGAGGAGATTTCCTTTCACCTGAATGGGCCTGGTCTGCCTTCCACAATGCTGTCTCCTCCTCCTGCCAGGAAGCTGCACCAGAGAGGACAGAACTGGTTTTGGCTGGGCAAATAGCTTCTCTGCCACAGAGAACACAGGATTTTAATGTATAAAAAGAGGGGCCCAGACCCTAGACTTTTAGATCACTTCTGGGAAATCAAGTGGAACATTTGCCAAGGAGAAGAGCTGGAGAAACTGAGCAGGAATACTGCCCTGTGCTGTTTGCTGTCTGCGGTTGGCCTGCAGTGGCTACTTTCTGCCAAGGAAAGGGAAAAGGACTTTGCTGTTTGCTGTGTCCCCTGCTTGAGGAAGATCTCCAAGGGCTTGAAACTGAGCTTGCCTTCTGTTCTGAGGTCTCAGGGACACAAAGACTTCACCCCCAGCTCTCCTGAACGTCCTTGCTGGGAGTTCTGACCTGCCAAGAGGTGCCTATAGCTGTTCTGGGCCTCTGGAGGTTGTTCTGGCTGTTGGGAGCTGGAAAAGCAACACAAAAATGAGAAGCGTGACGCATCTGCACCAGTTCCGATGCATCGCTGAAAAAATCGGCGCAGCGCCTGCCCGTAGCTCGAGAAGTCGCCGCACACCGCATCGAGTGCACCGACGTCTGAGATCATTGCACCGATTCTGACGCAAGCCCTGCTGTGTGGCTGCAAGAACCCACGCATCGCCCCGGATCAGCGCATCGCATCGAGGCGCCAAGTCTGTCGCATCGTTTGGGGACGCAGTAAGAACCAGACGCATCACCTCCCCAAGCAGTAAGAAACCGACGCATCACCTCCTCTCCGGTAAGGAAGCAACGCATCACCTCCCCTGCGCAGCAGTAAGGAACCGACGCATCACCTCCCCTGAAGCAAGGAACTGACGCATCACCTTCCCTGCAGCCTTTTTTGTTTGAGTGTGCGACGCATCCAAGGTACTTTGTGTGAAAAGTGTCGCATCTGCAATTTGCTTTGAACTGAACTATTTCTACCATTTGAAAGTCATATTTTTATAACTGTATTGTGGATTTTTGTCATTTTGGTCTTGTTTGGTTTAGATAAAGATTACTTATTTTTCTAAACTGGTGTGGTGTCCATTTGTAGTGTTTTCACTGTATTACTGTATGTGTTCACAAATGCTTTACTCACTGCCTCTGAGATAAGCCTGTCTGCTCGTGTCAAGCTACCAAGGGGGTCTGCACGGGTTATTTTAGAAGTGTATCCCCCTTACCCTGAAGAGAAGCAAGGGTCCCTATTTTGACAAAGGCACCTACCTCTGCCAACTAGAGACCCCCATTTCTAACACTAGGGGTCAGGAATATGTAGTGTTAAAGTTAGTATGGGGTTTTTAGAGTTCAGGGATGGGTAGTGTTTAGATGTATTAAGTAGGATTTAAGGGTCATGCATGGGTAGTCCCATGGGGCAGTAAGACGTTTTTAGGATAAAGGGATGGTTAGTGTATTTTGGTAGTAAGGAGTTTTTAGGGGTGAGGGATGGGTAGTTGTTGGAAAATGGCCCTCTCTGATGGGTCAACCCAAACATTTTGCCTTTCTTCTCGTCTTTTTCTGACCTTCTTTTTGTTGGCTTTACGATTGTGGTCACTTTACTACTGCTGACTGGTGCTAAAGTGCATATGCCCTCGACTCTACACATTGTATAATTGGTTTACACCTGTTTGGCATATTTGATTCCCTTCTAAGTGGTATACCATATACCCAGGGCCTGTAAATTAAATGCTACTAGTGGCCTGCAGTACTGATTGTGCCACCCACAGAAGTAGCCTTTCAAACCTGCAAGGCCTGTGTGCAGTTTACTGCCACTTCGACTTGGCATTTAAAACTACTTGCCAATCTTGAAACTCCCCTATTATTACACATAATCACCACTAAGGTAGGCCCTAGGTAGCCCTAAAGGCAGGGTGCTGGCTAAATGAAAGGTAGGACATGTACTAGTAGGTTTTTCATGGAGGAATGGGAGGTGCTGACACTTACACTACAATAGGTAGTGTCCTATCCACACACACAAAGCACTCATTTTCCCCTCACAGATAGCCTGGCAGACAGGTCTGGGTTGAAAGGGATCCTTTTGCACTTCAGAGAACTGCTCTGATTTCACCCCCTACATCAAAGGAACTTTTGGGTATGAGTACTGGGTCTCTGAACCCCTAAAATCAGACTCTTCTGGATCTTGAATCAACCTCTGTCAGAAGGACTGCTGTGTTGCTTAAAGGACTCAACTGGACGGCTTTTCTGGAAGGACTGCTTTTCTGCTTGTTGCTCTGCTGCCTGCTGCTCCCTGACTCTGAAGAAGGAGAACTGGACTTTGCCTTCCCTCCAAGTGATTTCCGAGGACTTGCGGGCTTGCCAACTGTTTTCTGAAGTCTCAGAGACACAAACCTTTCCTGCAATTCTGCTGGTGCTGCTGGACTTGTGGGTTCCGAAGCTGTTACAAAACCGAGAGATCGTCTCCACTGCCCGATCGGAGCCAACGGAACATTTGATGCTGATGCAGGGGCTGTTCGGTGACAGCGGTTCTTCAGTCTGCGATGACGCTCTGTGTGGCTTGACGATGACGCATTGCCTTCACTTCAGTGAAGCTCGACGGTGATGGAGCGACCTGACTGTGTGGAAAAGATTGACACATCGAGCCCTCAGGGTCGACGCTTTTCTCCATCCAAGGTACATTCTCAATGCGCCATGCGTGAGTCCTGTAGTTGGCCTGCCCTCCATCGCAGTCGGGCTGAATTTTGGATTTGCACCGGTCCCCAGCGACCTCAAGTAACCTTTCGACCACTAGAGACTTCTATGTACTATATTTGCATTTAATCTTTAAAAATTCATATCTCGACTACTACTGATTGGATGTTTGTCATTTTGGTCTTATGTTGCTCAGATAACTATCCTCTATTTTTCTCAACCTGTGTGGAGTCTTTTTGTGGTGTATTCATTGTGTTACTGTGTGTCTGTGTTGCACAAATACTTTACACATTGCTTCTTTAGATAAGCCTGACTGCTCTATGCCACGCTTCCAGAGGGTGAGCACAGGTTATTTTTTAGTGTGTATCTAGCTTACCCTGACTAGAGTGGTAGTTCCTGCCTGACCTATGTGCATACCTCAGTCAACTCGAAATCTCATTGCTAACAGTAGTGTTAAGAGGTAGTAAGCTGTTTGTAGGGTTCAGGGATGCAAAGTTCAAAATTAAATTATGTTAAGTTAAACAAATTAAGTGTAAATAAACTAAAAGAAACATTAGTTTTGTGTTAGACCTGGCATCCTTGGTGTGGTTCCGCTTTCTTTTTGCCTCTACCTCCAATATTTTTGATGGTGTGCTGGACTTCATTTTTGCTGGTTTATGTACTCTGGACACTTTACCACTGCTGATCAGTGCTAAAGTGCAAGTGCGCCCTATGTAAATTGTGATTCTGATTGGTTATTCATGATTGGTATATTTGATTTACTGGTAAGTCCGAGTAAGGTGCACTGTGTGTGCCCAGGGCATGTAAATCAAATGCTAATAGTGTGCCTGCAGCACTGATTGTGCCACCCACATGAGTAGCCCTGCAAACATGTCTCAAAACTGCAACTGCAGTGTCTGTGAGTGCAATTTTACACTGCCATGTCAACCTGACAGGTGCACCCACTTGTCAGTCCCTAACCTTCCCTTTTACTACATTTAAGGCACCCCTAAGGTAGGCCTAAGGTACCCCCATTGGCAGGGTGCAGTGTATGTGAAAGGCAGGATATGTACTGGTGTGTTTTACAAGTTTTGATAGTGAAATACTGCCTATTTCGTTTTTCACTATTGCAAGGGCTAGCTCTCTCACAGGTTGTCATTGGAGCTGCCTTGTAACATCTTACAAGTGTAACATTCCATTGGGAACAGCTAGAGATTTGGAGTTTGGGCTCTCTGAGCTCAGAATTTAAAAAAACATCTTTTAGTTAAGGTGGATTTTAAATTGTGTGTTTGAAAATGCCACTTTTAGAAAGCAGGCATTTTCTTGTTTAACCATCCTGTGACTCTGCCTGTATGTGGAATCAACAACTCGTTTAGACTGACAGGGGCTGTTTGTGCATTCACTCTAGACAGTCACACAAAGGGTGTTGAGGTGTGCCCTGCATATCCTGATGGCTCATCACCAGGCTGGTGGGTCTTCCTGAACTAGATTGGTGGGAGGAGTTGCCACTGACACCTGAATCGGGCTATGCTTGTCCTCTCACAATGCTGTCTCCACCCCACGGCAGGGCACGGCAGGAACTTGTAAACAACAAAGATTTCACTTTGAAGTTTGCCTACTTCAAAGGCCAAAAGGGGTATAAGTATTGGACCTGTAACCCCACATTTTTAAAACACTTCTGGATCAAGAGGAGACTCTGCCAAGGAGCAGAGCTGAAGAGCTGTAAGGAGGAGTACTGCCCCTTTGCTGTGTGTTGCTTTGCTGGATTAGCCTGCAGTTGGTGTTTCTGCCTTGGAGAGGAAAAGGACTGGACGTTTCTCTGTATTCTGCTTGAGAAGTTTCTCCAAGGGCTTGTGTGTGCTTGCCTCCTGTTAAGAATTCTCAGGGCCATCAAAGACTTCACCTGCAGCTTCCCTGAACTCCACTGCTGGGAGTTCTGACCGGCCAAGAGGTGCCATTTCCAGTTCTGGTCCCTTGGAAGTGGTTCCTGCTGCAAAAAGCTACAAAAGACTTGAACATCGATGCATTGCCCTTCCAGCACCTGTTGTTTCGACTCAGCACCGCCGTGTAGGAGAAGTTTCCAAACACTGCTGCTGTGCGGCAAAGCTATAAACGCAGTGCCTGCTAGCGGCTGAAGAAACCACCGCAGCCCAAGTTCAGTGCACCATGTCTCTGAAGTCCAAGACCACCGCACTGACTCCAAAACAGGCCCTGCTGTATGTCTGGAAGAATCGATGCATCATTGGACCGCAGCTGAAGAAATCAATGCAGCGCCTGTTTGCTGCCGCCACATTGACCTCCAGCGCATCTGGATTTGCACTCATCGCACCTATGCACCAAATTTTCCCCTGCATCACCCGCGGATCAGAACCGTCTTGGATTTCGACGCATTGCTTCCTTTTACAATCTGGATTCGACGCAACACTTCTCTTGCATGCAGCAGAACTGACGCATCACCTCCCCAGGGACTCAGGAATCGACGCATTGCTGTGTTTCCCGACACTTCCCTTCTCTGAGGCTGTTTTTCATGGTGGATTTTGATGCAGCTAAAGGTACTCTATGGAAAATCACTGCATCCATAGAGTCCTATCGACAGAATTGCTAAAACCTTCGAAAAGTGATATTTTCAGTTGTATATGTTGGATTTTTGTTGTTTTGGTCTTGTTTGGTTTAGATAAATATACTTTCTTTGTCTAAACTGGTGTGGTGTCCACATGAAGTGTTTTCACTGTGTTACTGTGTGTGCTATGTACAAATACTTTACACATTGTCTCTGAGAAAAGCCTGACTGCTTGTGCCAAGCTACCAATGCAGGGAGCAGGGGTTATCTTAGCTGCATAATCCCCATACCCTGACTAGAAGGAAGGGCCCCTACTTGGACAGGGTGCATACCATTGCCAACTAGAGACCCCCATTTCTAACATTTACAATTAAAATAACAATATTACAATTATTAAAACATTTTATTAAATTGAAATTCAAAATTATGCACATCAAGGTGTTGGCAAAGGGCTTAGATTTCGACCAGACCTTGCTCCCACCCCGCCACATGCGCCCAACCCCCATTTGTGACCATTGGCCAAGCGCAGCAGTAGTAGACTGAAAACCTTTCTTCTACATTTATTTTGCAGTATTCTCAAAGGATTTGTGGATCCTGATGTCCAGGAGTGTTTCAGGACCGATGGGGGGTCCAGAGTTTGTGAATGCAACATAGGATTTTAGAATCCCATGACAAACATAATTTTTTTTAAACATGTTATTGCGGGGGGGGGGGTGGCGCCATATGAGCCTGAGGGTCAGGGTAGATTCAACATTACCTTGTAGGCCCTTTTTCTTTCTCTTTTTCCCACCTCAGTACTCAGTGCACCATGTTGGGCAATGGCAGCCTTAACATCAATGTTTCTGTGATGGCCAGCCAACTACAACACAGCAAATTAGCAAATCCGCAAAGGACAAAGGGAGAAAAAGTACTCTAGTTCGGTTTGCGAATCCTCCGTGCATCAGTTTTCCTATTGTTCACCTTTTTTGTCGCTTTTTAACTCTTGATGTCCTTGTACATTGGTAGTTTATTTATTTTATAAATAGATGGTTATAGCGTCTTGTAAAATCATACTGCACCCTGAGCGCCACTTTTTTTCTGGTGAGCATGTATTTTGTTTGGTTTAAACCCCAATTATGTTGTTTTGCCTGTTTTTATGTAACAAGTTGAGGTTCACAATGAAATGCGGAGGAAATAAAATAGCAGCCCTTTAAAACATTTTGTGAGGGGTTCCAATCAATCACACACCCTGATTTTAATGAAGATTGGCAAAATTCAGCCAACTTGTACATGCTCAATGGTTACTGTTTGTATATATCTTAAACAAGCATTTGCAATGCAATAGTGCTCGCATTTGCGAGATTTTGAGCTATTGGCATTGTAAATGACAATGTCTTTTACCCATGTGTTTTTTTGGAGTTGTTTGGAAAAATAGCCAATATTCGCTTGTGCAGTGTACTTGAGCTTACCACAAGTTGCACTATATAAATTGTGACTGTAAATGCATCCATGCACACATGTACATAGGCACATATGTAGATATAGATTCATACATGAGTACATACATGTCTATTTACATATTTATAGATATGCATACATATATGGGCATATACTAATATACACAAATACATACATTTATACATACATGAGACATCAGTGCATGCATACATGCATACATATACATTCATACATGAATTTACATATACTTGCATGTGTACATACATGCATGCAATCCTATATGCATGCATGAACGCATACAAACATATATGCATGATTGCATGCATACATATTGTATACATGTACCCATGTTCTATGTTTCTATGACATCAAAATAAAATACAGGGAGAACTACATAATGAGCAATGTCGGCTCAATGTAGCACTGAAACACGCAGCACTGCATCATGGCATGGTGCCAACTCTGAGGAACCTAATGCCACCACCGCAGGGACGTGAGGGGGCCAATTGTCATCCACTGCCAAATGCAAATGCTTCTCATTGAACTGCGTGGAATAAGATAAATTGTTGCAAGCGACTAAATCATTCCTGGCAGGAGACCCACCTGGACAAAAGGGCAATTAGCCACCACTTTCAGTCTGAGTCCATGGTAAGAGGATACCCTTGCGGGCTGTTCCCTCCCTGGAGCCAACTCCGGTTAGGACACTGCTGGAACAGATTTGAGCAATGGGGGGAAAGGAGCGGGGCACCGAGCAGCGCCTGCAGTAGCTGGAATCAGTGCCTAAGATTCAACTGAAGCAGAATGCCCCGTTTGTGAAGCTACCAGACTGGGCAACTTCTAAAAACAAGATTGCGTGCAAAGTCAAATACTTTGATTGGAGACGAGACTCCCTCGGGAGCTGGGAGAAAAGAACGCCATCCCTTGAAGAAATCAGCATTAAAGCGGCAGGATTCGGGCAGAAGAAATTTGACTATCTGCAAAGAGAGTCCTGCAGCCACACCAAAGTAAAAATTCCTCTCTCAGCTTCTTATAAAGCAGCTGCACATGAAACAAGTGATATTGTGTTTTTTTAAGGAGCAGGGCCCAGAAAAACATATCATGTTTTGAAAAGAGAAGTCGCTTCCATACTTCCTCAATGTACACTCATTGCAAATATTCAGAGTGAGCTGCACATGAAACATGGTTTGTGTTCTTTCAAATGCCTGATCTACAGAAACAGAGAATGTGAAAACAAACAAGCATGCATTTACAACAGCAACAGCATTTCCCTGTGCTTTTCTGTAGCCTCCTGCCTGCTTGCCTCGGATCTTGCTCTCTGGTCCGGTGTTGTACCCCCGCCTACTTCAGGGCAGTTGAACCTCGCCTTTAGCAGACAGTTGCAAGAACGCACTGAGCCGCTGCTAGGAATGTGCCCATTGCTCTGTGTACGGGGGGGGGGGGTGGGGTTTGCGTAATGAAGGAGGGGAAGGAAGGTAATGGAGGAGCACAGCAGGGACTAAAGAGGAAAGAAAGGGTGGTGTAGGAGGAGAGAATGACTACGTGCTTTACATGAAACATGGCTACTGACATGATAAACCACGGCGGCAGTCGCGCTGATTATAATAAAAATGTATTCATTGGAAAATGCAAGCGCAGTGTCCATGAAGCGGGTGCCATGCTGATACACAAGCCCGAGGCAGGCACAAAAAAAAATAGTGCACAAAGGAATGTAAATTCAAAAAAGTGCAGGACCACATGTAGCAGGGGCAGTCTGCTGGGAGGGTCCCAAACACCAAAAGGCGGGACTAATTAAGCATGCTGACCAAACAAAAGCAGGAATTTATGAAGGGCACGAACAAGTACAAAAAAAGATGGAAGGTGCCTCAAGCCACAGTCTAGATTACAGCATGCCTCGCAGAGCAGCGCACGCGCTGCCCAGGCTCGACCTAAGAAAGTTAAATGAAGATATGACAAACCAATGAAAGACAAGAAATAGAGTCAAGCAGTTAATTCCTGCCAGATTTGGTGCACTTTCATTCAGTTTTTAGTTTCTCACAGCCAAAATTGCCTATGGGGATTTACGTGGTAAATTTAAAAAAAATTATTGTTGTTGGACCTTCACTTAATTTGCCCTTAATGACCCATTTCTACCAAATTTGCCAGCATGAAAGTCTGTGGGCCTGATTCACAAACTGCACTTTGAGTAAGTTTAGACTTTTGAGTAAGTTTACTACTTTCCGGTTTTCACAAACTGCACTTTTGTAGTATCTGACAGTTTTGTATTAAGTCCAGCACTACACATGACCAAGCACTGGTACTGCAACCTACATTATGTTCTATTGGAGGGTGTTGATGTACTAACGGGTGGCCATGTGTAGTACTGGACTTACTACAGTTTTTTTTACTAGTAACTTGCACTCTGAGTTTGTGAATTCAAAAAAGTAGCATACTAACTATAAAGTGTAAAGGTACTAAAAAGTGTAAGTTACCTTTGTGAATCAGTTCCTTAATCTTTCCAAAGTTTGGTGCAAGTTGGTCAAGGGATTAAACATCTTAAAAATACAAAATGGAGTTTCCTGCAGGCTGTTTTGAGAACATCAAATTCAGAGGAGCAAATGCCGCCTCTGTTCTAAACTATGGAAGCAGAGGCAGACATAATGGTTTTACCTCTCTTCCTGAGGACTAGTGTGTTTAACAGGTTGTTATGCCCAGTCACACAGTAGCATTAGCTTACTATTGGTGAAGTGGCAGAGATCTCCCAAGTAAGGGTCTCTTTTGGAAGTCTATCTTATTTCCACTGCAGAAGGCTGCAATGGAACCCAGTGTTGGCCAGATCAGACAGAGGGAGTGGTGGTGGTGGATAAGGCCCAGAGGAAGGGTGAGAAGCTTACTGACCTGCCCTTCTTCATATGCAAGGGGGCAACTACAAGTAACAATGGTCAATGCGGGATAGTCTAATGAAGACACGACCTGCAGAAGATGCAGGGTTTAGGGAACTGTGGCGAGAAAGACCCTGCCTGCATGCATAGTCATGAGTCCCGAACTGAGACTTGGCTACCACAGACAGAGACAGACAGAGAGAGACAGTGGAGAGGAAGAAAATCCTTGAAATGACTGAGAGGTCATCAGTGGAAATGTGGATTCTCAACAATGTTTAGGGACTTCCAGGATGATGTGGGAAGATCCATAAGAATTGCTTATTCCAAGCATAGGTCAAACATACACATTAAAAATATTTGTGAGTTAGGGTCTGTATACACACTGAAAATGTTACTTTCACCATTGCAATACAGTGAATGTGTGTCTGATACAGACACAAAGTAAAGGGTCTCAGTGAACATCTTGAACAATTGTAGCATAGCATAGTATAGAAAAACTCAGATCGCAATTCCTTTTTTTGCAATTCCTTGTAGGCAGGACAGGGTAGAACCTTTGCTCCTACTCATAGCTGCAGCCTGCCTCACTTCACTGTAACATTTCACATATCTGCAACAAAGCTTTATTGTGTGTTTTGGTGGTGAGTGCGAAAATATATACTTGCTTTGTGCAGGGCTAGAAAATACAATCAAACGCGGTTAATTTAATGGGGAGTCTTCGTGCCTTGTGTGTTTGTAAAATTGGGGTTTTTAACTATCAGCTCTGGGGAACCTTTGGTGTTTTTGTTTTTAAGAATAAGTTTATTCGGTTTCATATTACCTTCAAGGGGCCGATTCCGATTTCGGCCGGAAGGGCACCGAACGATGGTCGGAGCCCTTCCGACCGAATCGGAAGCGTGCCGCTCGGATTCCTTTCCGACCGAGCCATTCCGATGGGCTCGGTCGGAAAGAATCCGACTCGGATTTCCGGATGGCTCACGACGGGTTCGGAGAGCCCGTCAGCCATCCGGAAATCCTCTGTACTCCCCGGCTGCCTCTTTGCGACCGAGGAGTACGATGGCAGTTTTCACTGCCTTTTCGTGCCGGTCTTTCCGGCACGAAAAGGCAGTCGGTCACTGTCTTTGGGGGCCCCCAGTGGGACCCCCATGGGTGCAAGGTCGCCGAATGGCGGCCTGGAGGCACCTATGGTGGCCCTCTGTTGAACCCTGCACCCGGTGGCAGGCACCTTGGGGTGCCGGCCACAGGGTGCAGGGTTGAACTGCACCCCTGCTTTCTCCAATGCCAGCATGCATTCCGTCCGGAATGCATGCTCCCATTGTGGGAGATACGAGTGCGACCGAACAGGGTTCGGTCGCATCGCATTGCCTGGGCCGTAACCGACGACAGCAGGTCGGTCGGTTACGGCTCCGGACCGATGTCGGACGGACCTGAGTCCGTCCAACATCGGAATCGGCCCCCTAGTTGTGTACTTTAGGGGCTACTTTGCTTGCTATTTATAAAAAAAAGTCAATTAATTTTGCATTTCTTTAAGTCTGTGGAGAGAAGGTATTTAACCCATAGATAAAATGTACAGCGAGCTTTTATATGGTAAGTTGTGAAATGCGCTTTTTATAAGCACCTGGTTTATTGCACATGGTCTATATAAACAGCAGTATTATTATTTATAATAGATTCCAGTTCTTTTAGTGCTTTAAATTGAGCAATTCGATTAAATTCATCTTGAAAATAATAAAACGGAACTCAGGAGATTTAAAAGCCTATTTCCTTAGCAATTAAACGCTGGTAGGTTAAAATAAAAAATTTAACAACTGCAGGCTCTTTGCAGTGCCCAACAAGCTAGATAAAGCAAAGACATAGGACGGCAGAGAGCCCCATTAATAAGCATAGAGCTGGTATTCACTTCCTGACAAATGCTGGAAGCACAGATGCGTTGCAAATAGTAATGGAAACTTGTCGGAACCGGAAATATAAATTGGTAGTAAGAGAGCAGAATAAAAGAACCTGTTAAACATAGGTGTCTTGAAAGGGTCAGCAAATAGCAAATCTTGTTTCACACAATCAGGGTTATCAGCTATATATGAGTGCAGATAACCGTACAAGCCTCATTCGAAGCACCCCAGTAATCATTTAGGGTTCAGTAACAGACATATCATTAATGTAGGCGTGAATAGTGTATATTTGGGTGAATGGATGGGGTGTGGGTTTAAACGTCCCATCCATCATCCAAATATCACTACTCTCTAACTTAACAAGATTATGGGGTGTGCTAAAGATTAGAATTCTTTTAGGAGGGTTTTTGTTGTCATGCAAAAGAAAGGTTTCATTAGTAACGGTTACAATAAGTTCAGGTAGAATGTTAATATCATATAGGGTTTGGGGTGTTACATGTAGGGGGTTACTTGCCTGTTTTTTTACGCTAAATACTTTTGCGTAGGTTGGGAATTGTGGGCATACAACTTGCTACATGTGTAGGAATGTTTTGTGATACCTCACTCAAAACTGAGCCACAGGGTTCATTGGAGGTGGATGCCAGGGCTTTCATTTCATTTATATTTTCTCTTACCTCTCCATTGCAGAGGCAGAGTGGTTATGCTCGGTGGTCCTTTCAACAGTAACCGCTCTGCCTGTGCAATGGGATGAGTAATAATGCACACACCTCCAATGTCACCTCAGCTCAGTTAATCTCTCCTTACAATAAACGTAGACAATGTAACTTAACAGTCTAATTCCCCTGCTTGATTGCAAATATTTGGCTTGTTTTCTTGCTGCCATTCTCTGTAGAAAGAAGAAAAAGAGAAAAAAATTGTTTTAGTGATTTTATGTGTGGTTGCTTTTAAAAATATTTTGCCTGCAAGTGAAAAGTTAGTGTACATTAATTATTTTACAGCTTTTTTAACAAAATTGTACCAGGATTTAATTGCATTGGCTTGATAATGTTGGTTTGGAATTGTTTGCTGCTTTGATACCTTTGATGAAAAAAAGGTTAATTTGGATAGACCTGACAGAATGAAAAAGGTTACCTCTTTTAGGTTTTTCTGTTGTGTGTTTGGAAAGTCCTGGTGTAGATGCTGGTTTTCATTGGATTGTTCTTTCAGTTGTTCTTTATGTGGTGTTTGGAGCTTTTGAAACTTTGGTTCTGAAAAAAGTGAAGAAATGTTATAAGTTTTTGCTTGGAAAATTTTAGTTTTGTAAATAGCCTGCAAAGAAATAGATTAGTGCTTATGTACTAGAAAAAAAGTCATTTTGCTTTTGTTTGTGAGGCTCAAATTTTTAATGCAATGATACATTTTCAAATAAAATGCTTCTTTACTTGAAACCTGCAAAAAAAAATTGATAATTGTGGTTTTGGATAATTTTTACCTTGTACACTATGGCTTCTTCAGTGTTGATGGGCTTGTTTTGATTATTGTGGTTGAGGATGTGTTCCTCTACTCGGTTTAATTGATTTAATCTGTTGAGAATTGTAAGGAAAAAAAGTGTTTGATTGCATGCTTGACAAAACAACAGAAATGAAAAGTGAAATTTACACTTTAAATTTTTAATTTTTAATTTAAGTACAATCAATTTGCCCCCACCTCCATCCAGCACTTTCCCTGAGGCAAGCACCGGTCAGAGTAGGAATAGTAAATTTGCCCCACCACCATCCAGCACTTTCCCTGAGGCAAGCACCTGTCGGAGTAGGAATAGTAAATTTGCCCCCACCACCATCCAGCACTTTCCCTGAGCATGTTCCCTGAGGCAAAGTCATGAAGGTGTTAAAATAGTAATTTTAAAACATATCACTGATCAGTGTCTGCTAATATATTATTTCTGATATCAATAAAGTTTTTTTTTGTTCAGATCATTTTTTACAGTTTACTTACATTTGACTCTGTAAAGGTTTGTTTGTTCTTCATAGGTATTTGGTGTTTCTGTACGTCCAATCTCTGTTAATATAAAAAGGAAAATTTTAATAATCTTTTTTTTTTTGCTTATGGGCTTGCTATTTTTAAAACATTTTGTTCTTTTATTCACTTACATTTCAAAGGAAAGATAATTTCATGAATATCTGCTGTAGATTAGGGGCTGATTTTCAAAATCAGTAAATGCTGTAAATAAGTAAAAAAATATATTGCAAGTACTTGATAATTAGGTGTTATCATTTGTAAGCTGTTTACTTATAAACGTACACTTACTTCGGTCTGTAGATGGCAGTGTTCAACTGGAAAGTAGGCAAAATTATCCTGCTACTCCTGCTGTGTGTGGTCACCATGGAAGTCAGTTTACCACTGAGTACAAAATGGTGGACGGCTTCTTTTATACGTTTTTTCGGGGTAAATGAGAATTTAAAAGAAAATATGTTTTGGAAACAGTTTTTTCGCGTGATTCACAACCTGACAGAATGTATATTTATTTTGTCATGTAAAAATGTTCGTTTAGACTTTCCTTCTCGGAATATCAGCCATTTTGAGTAGATGCTGGCTCAGGGGCTGTAATAAAAATAGTTGAAGGACTGCCATTTTATGTGCTTCCAATTGATTGTATGTATAATCTCTTTTTGACTCTGATATTTGTGTTTATTTTTTAAAAAAATCCTATAAATATATGTGTAATTTTCGCTGTTTTTCATACATATTTTTAGATTTTATTATGAATACCCAGGTATTTTAATGGATAGGTACTATAAAAATACCCGAGTATTAAAATGAATACCTGGGTATTAAAACACTCCCCCACCCAAAACCCCTATTTCCCTTGCATCCCGTCCCAGGGGATGGATGCAAAAAAATTAATTAAGTGAAAATTTAATAATAAACAATGAAAACATATTATGTGTTGTAATGGTATGCATTGTATTAGTATGCATTGTAATGGAATGCGTTGTAATGGTAGTTTTAATATATCTCAATGAACATGCGTTGTAATGGTATGCGTTGTAAAAACATGCATTGTAATGGTATTTGCGTTGTAAAAGCTGCGATGTAAAAGTATGCGTTGCAATGGTATGCTTTGTAACGTCATATATTCACTAGATACTGGCATAACTTGTCTTCTGCACAATGAGTCAAAATATGTTCTTTCAAAAACAATTTATACAATCCCTCATATGTGTCAACTTTGTTACCAACAATCCAGTCTTCCAGTGCCTTCACTGAAATGTCCACTAAGTCTACCCAAGACTTTGAACTCACTTTCTGGGTGCCTCTAAACTTCACCCTGTATTGCTCTAGAGTCAGACCAAATCTCTTGACTAAGCATGCCTTCATCTGCTGGTATGATTCTGCATCCTCCCCCCTCAGGGTCAGGAGCCTATCCCTCCCAAGTACTGGAATCAACTCCCACAGGAGTGCACCCCAATACTTAGAGTGGACCCTACTCATTCTAATGGCCCTCTCAAAGGCTGCTAGCCACTTATCAATGTCATCCCCCTCTATGTACTTGGATACTATATCTAGAGAGAGAAACTGTGGTATAGGTGATAGGGTACAGGCGCACTAGGTAGTTTCACTCATTATTTCTTGAACGTTCCAAAATAATGGCGGTGCTGAAGGGTTAGGGAGAACCACCCGCCTCCCCAGGTTCCTGGTAAGGCTAAAAAGCCACAAGACAACGTACTTAATTTACCCCAGCACACATATATAATTAAAAATTGTTATTTTTCAATCATTGATCACATATGAACAATAGAAGCGTTTTGTTGATTTTCTCCTTCTTTATTCAGTCTTCCAAGTGTATTTTCCAATATGTAAAACGTTCCCAAGCCAACACGTGTTTCGTCGCCTCAGTAAAATTGTACATGCGACTTGTTCACGTCTGAAAGGTTTCACTGTATTTCAATTTCCAATGTGGCGAAAATTCCAGGCCACATAAGCCTATGGCGTGGGGTAAACTCCAAAGTGTCGCACTCGAGGAGACCGGCGTGGGGCACGAGTTCGTAGTACGACGTTTCTTCTCTCAAGTAAGACTCGGGAACGCCGTTACAGGGCATTCGAAGTCACATAATCACCACTCAGCAGTCTGTTTGATAAATTACTGACACTTTGGAGTTTACCCCACGCCATAGGCTTATGTGGCCTGGAATTTTCGCCACATTGGAAATTGAAATACAGTGAAACCTTTCAGCCGTGAACAAGTCGCATGTACAATTTTACTGAGGCGACGAAACTCGTGTTGGCTTGGGAACGTTTTACATATTGGAAAATACACTTGGAAGACTGAATAAAGAAGGAGAAAATCAACAAAACGCTTCTATTGTTCATATGTGATCAATGATTGTAAAATAACAATTTTTAATTATATATGTGTGCTGGGGTATATTAAGTACTTGGATACTATACCCTTGGGAAGTTTGTGATCAGATCCACCACCCCTGGACATCTCAAAATCTGTATAATTTTCACTGCCACCATTTCTTTTGAATGCCTCCTCCCTCTCCCACCTTTTCTCAGTCAATTCCAGTTTCCCCTTCTCCAAAGCTATCAAAGCTAATTGAGCCTCAAGCTGTCTCTCTGCAAGGGACAGTGGTGGCTCCTGAGTAAGGGACCCTTCCCCCCTCCCACCATCTGGAATTGTATGGCTAACACTAGAGAAAATGGAAGAGGCATCATCCTCACCCTCCTCTTGGGTGAGGTTGGGGGGAACACCCTCCATCCCCCCTTGAATCTCCTCAACTACCCCAGCCCAGGCCTTTAGGGACTTAAGCAACCCTGCCTTCCTAATCTTGCTGGAAGCAGGCAGCCCCCTAAGCCTACAGTGTACCCTAAGATCAGCTATCCTGAACTGGGACAGTTTAGCCAGGTCCAGCTCCATGGTTCCCTAGTTTTGGGTCACAACAACTAGGCACAACAGACTTAGAACACTTTGGAAAAATCAAAACAATAGATTAAAAACTGTTTAGTCCAAATTCAAAAAATCAAACTCAAAAGCTTTGTTCTAAGGCAATTTAGAGGATTTTTACAATCTTAATTCACTTTACTGAAAGGTGTACTTTTTAAACACGAGTCCACATCCACACCGCTGAGCACCAAATGTTGGAAAGTGGATTATTAGTAGGGGCAAATGTATATCTGCCACTGGCAATAAGGCCACTAACACAGTATAGGGCTCAGAATAGGTCTTAGAAAATTATTCCCATGCTCAACCCTTTGTAGCTTCGCTGTGAGCAGGCAGGCTTAAATTCAAAGACAGGTATGTAAAGTATTTAAAAACACCAATTCAGTAAATAATTAAGACACAATGCACAATAAAAATCCAACAGCAATTTATAACAATAGGAAATATTTTTATCTTTAAAATGACACCAAAACGACAAAAATCCAATGTAGGGAACCGGAGATATGAATTTTTAAAGATTTAGCACTATATAGCACATAGAAACCTATAGCGCCTATTGGAAAATCTGGTCGCGATAGACCCGGTCAAAGTCAAAGTTTGAGGCCGACCGCGATGGAGCCCTGTGCGGCTACCCTTCGAGCTAGGTCTCGGTCAAAGTTCTTACCTTCTGACTTAGAAACGTTTCTGGAGCTTTTCTTCCCGGGATCCCTCGAAGCTCTCAGCCAGTCCGGATTCGGTGATGGTTCGCCGGATTGCCTTGCGACGAGCTCCCGGTCAAACTTATTGAAGTCAGACCTCAGGAGCATTTCAAGGGATGAACCAAGGATCCAGGCCGGCTCTCGGTTAAAGGCAGGCGGCTTGGCTCCGCAGTTGCTCCCGGTCACCTTTTCTTCGTTCGGACTTAGAAACATTTACGTAGTTTTTTCTTGCGGGGTCCCTCAATGCTCTTCACCAGGCCGGATTCGGTGAGGGTTCGCCGGCCTCGGATTTCCCCTACTCCCGGTCAAACTCTGGAAGTTGGACCTACGGAGCTTTTCAGCGGGACAAACCTGGACGGCAGGCCGACTCGCGGTTGAGGGTCGCTTGCTTGGCTGGCCAGGCTGAGTCGGTCCACTTATGAAGCTTTTTCCCAAAGTTGATCCAAACGTCTCCTAACTTCTGAAACTTCTTCTTGAAGTTCCCCAAAGGGTACCAAAGTGTCTCAAACTTACTTCAAGGGTCTGGAAGCTCCAAGATGGTCCCTGAAAGTTGAGGACTTCAGTTTACACAATCCACTTGGACAAAACCCTTACAAATCCACTGGTAGTGCTCCAGGTTAAGGATTCTTGGTGATGCTGTTCCAGGTGAGCTCTGTTAACCTGTAGCTTGCAGGGAGTCCACTCTTTAGTCCTTTTACAGCAAGGTAGTCCACAGGGCTGTAGTTCTAGATGGTGCAGAAGGCGTAATCTTCAGAGTGCAGGCCTTAGTGATTGCACATCAAACTCCTCACCATGGCCCTTCTTGCTCTCTTAGATTTCAAGCTGCAGATCTGAGAGGCTCTACCCCTCTCAGATACTTATTCAAAGTTCTCTGGGTCAAGCAGGAGGGCACTCCTGTCCAATGGGGGGCAGGGTAATGCCCCAAGGTATGAGCACATCCTTCAGAGTGTGGCACTATTTTGTCCCAGAGTGCACCAATTCTTCCAAATTCTTCATGGCTGATTTTCTAGCAGGGAGAGAAGAGCTGGCTAAACACACCCCTAGGATGGCTAATCTCCATAGCCTCTTCCCCTTGCATCTTCTCATTCCTTCCTTAAGCCTAGCATTTAGCTGGGTTCAAAAGAGGAGAGTTTTAAATGACACTGGTGTCTTCCCCTTCCATTGAAGTCCATTGTTTACGACTCCTCCTCCTGCTCTGGAATTCCTGTGTAACAGAACACTGCCCCCCCAGCAGAGCTGGTTAACCCCAGGGGCTCTTTATCACCTCTTCAAAGGAGCCTGGCTAATCCACTTAACTTAACGGTCGGTTGCCGTGGTACTTCACGGCTGGCACCGACATTACTTTTGCTTTTTTCCAAACGTCCTCGGACCATTGGCATTACGTTCTTACCAGATGAAACAGGTTCTCTAGTTTCACTTAGGTCCGGGCTATATATGATTTTTTACAGGGCGGCACAAATTCTCAGTGCTCGCCCCCTTGATTTCATGATGGATTTCTACTGCGCTCTATGAGTACGTACAGGTGCAGTTAGCCATTATTCGAATTGCAGGCCACTGTCTGTTCTTTGTTTTTGGGATCTCATTACTGCTTTGAACATATTGTTCCCTAACATATGGTTTTGAGGCTATGCACGGGTAGATCCTAGAATCCCACGTCCGGCAAGGACATCCAGAATTTTCCTTCTTGCATTATTTACCGGTGCATTGTATTCAGAAGTACCGGTCGTGTTTCTTATATCTCTTCGGCCTTGAAAAAGTCCATAGGACGAAACACGTGTCGGCTGCCAGTGTTTTGTACATGAGATTTAGAAGAAAGGAATAAGAAAATAAAGAGAAAGGAATACGTTAAACGGACTCCCTGTGATTACTGTGTTGGTTACTGCCTTTGAAACAAGATGGACTGATTTTGATGTGCCTCGGCATTTGTGTATCCATATGGCTGAGAGGGCACTGCCCAGATATTATATTCTTACAGGAAACACATTTTTTAAACAAAAAAGACAATGCACGTAAACTCCTTAAGCAGTGGGCTGGCTCTCAATGTCTCTCAAATGCGAGTGTAGCACAAAGGGGAGTTGCAATATATGTTCACAAACATCTGCCTTTCCATGTAGTGTCGTGTAGTTCCTATATTACCCATAAAGGACCTGCGCGTTCGGATAACATAAACTGTGGGCTTGGTGGCAGACTGATGCTGAGCACCCCCACCGAGAAATGTTAGCCTGTTTGCATAAGCTAGCTCACAGTGCCACTAGTGTCTCCTCTTATCGGGTAGAGAATAGTTTCTGGCAACCTTAGAACATGGCAACCCTGATCCCTCAGGATCGTGGAAACAATGTACTACTTTTCGCTCAGTCACTCGTGCTTACTTATCTTGTCTCAGAGATACACAGAATAAACAGCCTGGGCGTTTCAATAAGGGTTTATTGAACAGTCGTTATTCTTGTGTAGAATATATGAGCTACAGAAACCATTAGACAGTAGCAGAGATATATGATTAGCAGTACAATGAATATAAATGGATAGTACACCTCTACCATCTTGTAATACGCATGAATAAATACATGAATATAAAATGCATTGATAAAAGAAAGCGCATACTCCTACGATGCCTATCTAGGTGTACCTAAGTGTACCTAGCATGTGAGTAGGTGTGAAGTCAAGAATCCCTCTAAGGTTCAGTCGAACCCCATTACCTGAAATGTGAGAATGTAGGAGCTCTTCTTGGTCTCGAGTTGGACACCCCGCGAGGGATGTTCAGACCACTGTCAGCTGGAGCGTCTGCATGCAGGAGCCTCAGCGTCTCTGGTCAGTGTGTCGGCCTGGAAGTCTCGGTGCCCTCTAACTAACACTAGAAAGAGGTGCTGTATTTATACAGAAAGTATCTAGGGCTCCTTTATCCCTTGTTGCTTGTATTAGCCATTGTTGGATTTGAGGATGACGTATGGGATGAACCGTGTACGTACATATGGGGAGGAAGGTGGTGTAGCCCCAGCCTGGTTTCTAAGAACCCCTATGAATATTCATTCATACTGTGTGAGTCTATTGATGGAGCTATAGGACTCTATTGTTTATGAGAAACCCCCTTCTGCACCCAGGACTAGAACTAGGTAAAGGTTCAATCCTAAAAGGCTCGTTACAGTGTAGTGTAGGGGAGGTAATGTAGGTGAAGGGGTATGATGTTACCCGGGCCTATATGGTACCTATATGGAACATAACAGTAGTTTTCACTCAGGAAGATACAGAAGGGAGATGGGCTATAATTAGTGATATATTACATAAAACAAGATTGTCTCCAGCTACAATATCCGCACCAATATTAGATAACCCTACATCCCTAAGGGAGCTGAAACAGGCCCTAATTAACATTCCCGGCCTAGTGATTATAGGAGGGGATTTATTGCAAAATCTGGAATTAGATTCCTCCATTAATGGTCATAAGCAAAACAATTGTAAACAACAAGAGAGTGAGGAAATTGCACGGGACTATGTCCTCTTCCCCAAAATTATGCAATAAACAACAATCTCTATAGAGTGTAGATCGACTAGTTGCAGCCTTCTACGTTATTCGTGAGGCTTTCTTCAGGACCAAGAATGTGAAAGTGGCAAAAAAGTGGAGCAGCCACTCAAGGTGTAAGTATCAGCGCACGTCCTAAAGTGCGCTGTGAGTGTGGTGGGATTGTTTACTTACTGACCCATCACGGTGAGTATCTGTAAAGAAAGAATATAACAGGCATACACAATTATAGACATATTACTCATTTTATAAGTAATCCATGCGTGCCTCGCAATTCTGTGCTCCATCGTGCTCAGCGTTGCCCTGTAAATTATAAGGCTGTGAACTAGAAACATCATGCATATGAACAGGTGTGAGCAAGCATGATGATTGTCTAGTCATGGTCATGATGAAGCATGCCACCAACTAGGTAGGTGGGTGAGGGGTGTTCTAAAACAACCACTGTTTGTCTGTGCTCCCTCTGGAAAAGGGTACAGGTCATCAACTATGACTATAACCCTCTAGGGATTTGTCCTTGTTGTTTATTGCATAGGCAAAACAAGCCACGATTGGCTAAAGCATTAAAAGATTTTATGAGCAATTTAAATTTAAAAGATCCGTGGTAAAATAAACAGCCACAAAAACTCGAATTCTCATGTTTTTCAGCTAAATATAATTCTGCCTCAAGATTAGATTATTTTTTAACCTCACTTAGTTTGGATTTACTTAAATATGAGCATACACAAAATGCTTTTTCGGACCATGGTATGGTCAAAATGGAGTTTACGGGGATTAAGATAGAAAGACAAGTGGGAAGATGGACTTTTGATAAAGTCAATTTAGAGGATGAGGAATGGGGCACAGAGGTAAATAATGAGATGGTAAATTATTTTAGGACAAATACTGATAATGACTGAGTAGAGAATGTTTGGGAGGCGTTCAAGGCAACCATCAGTGTATATATTACTACTAAGGGGATACAAAAACTCTGCCAACAAAATTGTTTTGATTCCTTAGCTACCTTCCTCACAATATATGTTTAGTTTCACATACTAGGTTTATTGTAAGAACAATACAATGCAGAATGTTGGGTCAAATAAAGTTACGTCCTGCCTTAAGGAGAGCAATACATATGCAGCCCTCTTCCAGGAGATGCAACTATTACAAGTATAGCAGCATCAGCCGGAAAGATGGCTCAGTGAATTGTACGCTTGCCATTGAAGCATACAGTGATCTGCAGTTCATATGTTTTTAGACAATGCCAACAAAGCCTTTCATCTTCCTGAGGTTAGTAGATTGTGTTCCATTACATTGGGTAAAAGTAACACCTGTTATTCAGAGCTCTTAGAAATGATAAAAGTGTATATGAGCATTATTTGTAAAAACAAGTTATTGCTATATAATTGCATGAGAAATTAAGTTAAAGGCGTAGGGATGTCAGTAGCCTCACAGCGTAGCTGGAGTTTAGAAATCAGGAGTGTTAGGTCTGATAAAATGTGGTGTGATATACAATGCATATGGAATTTATTTTCTGCACATGCAAAGAGAAAAGACACAATGTGTATTTATGCAACACTAATCCAGACATTCTCTGCCTTGCTTGTTCACTATCGGTTTGAGTCCTGACTACATATCACGTAAATAACATAACATATAAACTGCATCTAAATGAACAACATGTGTATCACGCCTAGCTGCACTCCATATTGATTTGCTGACCTCCTCATGTAGTTTGCAAGGGTGGATTTATGCTCATAAATTAAGCCATTTGCTCAGATATGTTTACCTCAATTCGTAAATAGCTTTGGGAATCGGCCCCTAAGTGTTTCAATGTTCTTAGACGATTATGCTTGCCTTGGAGAGAGTATGTGGTTTATAGTTTGAAGGAAAAGGCTATCGACTATATGTTTCAATGGACCTCATCTATAAAGTATCGCAGTAAATCTGAGGGTTTGCAACCGCTAAAACACTTTTTGGAATTTACTAAACGACCTTATTGATTCGGAAAAGGTATTCTGAATTGTTAAATGGGTCTAGGAAACCATTCCGAATATGTATTTGGAACGGGCTTGTAAGGGCATCCCTTTCAACTACAGATTCCTTACAGTATGCATTATTGTTTTGCGACTGAAATGCGGTCGCAAAACATTAATATTTTACCACCATCTCAAAGATGGTGGCAAGCCATCCACACACAAGAAGGGATGTGGCCTACTACGATTGGGGAATTTTCATGCAGACCTATTAGTACATAGGTCAGTTTGCAAAATATCAATGCATAAGTTAGAAGTTGGTGCACAAATTGTGACCACTTTTACCAAATCCATTTTAGTACATTCCAAATAAGAAATTGGAAATCACTATTAGTCACAATTTGCAATTTCTTATTTGAAATCTTTGTACATGAGGCCCTAAAATTCCGTAGCTAATACTTGTCACACCTATTTCAACACTCTTATAAATATTGTCTTTCAAAGTCACTTGAGTATAGTTTGCTAGCAGCCGCCCATCACATTTTTCCAGCTCTTAGATAATGCGGTAAAGAGGCAGAACGTCCGCATAAGTGAATACATTTAAATTAATTAAAATAAACCTTTAACACTAATCAACATTTTAGCACGGTTTTAAAACACTCATTTACTAAGTACATTCATCTATTCATTCGTATGTGCACTGTTTACTTGTTGGATGGATTTAAACAGCCTTCAGAGAGTCGAAAGTGCTGCTTTCAAAGTATATATTTTAGCGCGATTAAATTTGATACCCGTTCAATGCACATCTTTTTTGGAAGGATGCAGTATTTCACTCATCGTTTCTACAGGCTGCTGTGATTCATGCTCAGTATATTGCACCATAGACTTTTTCATTTGAATTTTCCATGTATGCTCTGTGTGAGCATTAGCAATGAAAAGATTACCAGCAGAGCTTTCCGTTTTGATCGCAGTGTGTATATTTCATTTTGCTGGACTTCACTGAGTAAATATTGACACAAACTGGAAAAGCAAACTGTGAAGATGGCTTGTCATTTTCTTTTTTTTGTCATATAATCTTTAGTCTAAAGTTTTTATTATGAATGTCAGTATGTGTTCTGTGTCTGACACATCGGACTGAAGGAGATAAATGGGTTTAGGTTTGTTAGACCTGGCATCCTTGGCAAAGTTTCCCCTGTCTTTTTGTCTGCTCTACCTATATTTTTGACTGTATGCTGGACTTCGCTTTTGTTGGCTTGTTTACTCTAGGCACCTTACCACTGGGCACCCGAAATGGACGCATCACTTCTCCTCGCAGTAAGGATTCGACGCAACACTTCTCCTGCGTGCAGCAGAACTGACGCCTCCATTCCCCTGGGACTCAAGAACCGACAAATCGCTGTACTTTCTGACGCTTTCCTCCTTTGCGGCTGTTTTTTGCCTTAGATTTTGACCCTTCAAAGGTACTTTGTGCTAAAATCAACACATCCATAGAGTTTTATGGACAGAATTGCTTACACCTTTTAAAAGTAATATTTTGAGTTATGTATGTTGGATTTTTGTCGTTTTGGTCTTGTTTGGTTTAGATAAAGAATGGCTATTTTTCTAAACTAGTGTGGTGGTGGTGTCTATTTGTAGTGTTTTCACTGTGTTACTGTGTGTGTTATGTACAAATACGTTTCCTCTGAGATAGGCCTGACTGATTGTGCCAAGCCACCAAGACGGTGAGCAGGGGTTATCTTGGGTTTATAACTCCCTTATCCTGACTAGAAGGAAGAATCCTTACTTGGACAGGGTGCATGCTGCTGCCGACTAGAGACCCCCATTTCTAACATTCGTGGTCAGCGGTGAGGATAGAACTTGTGTTTGTACTTGACATACAGTGATTGGTGCACACTACTTTATAGTGCAGACCATTGCACAACCACATACTGCTTCTTGATGGTTCCTGGTTTTACGACAACCCTTGAAGTTATCTACAAATCATGTCTCAGCTTGGTGAGCCAGCAGTTGAAGTTGCAGAGGTTGTGTTTGAGATTGTGATGTTGAAATCCTACGTGGTGTCTCAACTGAAGCAGATCTGCAAGGATGTTAATTGCCCTGTTAAAAGTTCCTTTAGGAAGGAGGAGCTGCAAAATGTGCTGAGGGCCTTTTGGGCAGCAAGAGAAGCTGGGGAGGCCGGGAATGAGGATGTGGATCTGGAGGTACAGAGCCAGCAAGGGGATTTTCAAGCTCAGGATCCGCCTGTGAGGGGAGCATCCTCAAGGGGTGGTAGTAGTGTGCCATCCAGGACTCTGTCCCCTGACGAGCTGGAGGACAGGCAACAGGCCAGAGAGCATGAGCTCGAGCTTGAGAAGCTTAAATGGCAAATGGGAAACAAAAATTTGGAAATGGAAAGCATAAACCTGGAAATGGAGCAAAGGCAACAAGAGAAGGATCAGCCCCTTGCTCTGGTGGAAAGGAAATTGCTTTTGGGCCATAAGTTGAGTATGAAGGAGCTGAAAATCAAGGCCAAGCAGGTAGAGTCCAGCACATATGGTGGCAGTGTACGTCCAGTACAATCTGAGGGGAGGGTGTACATTCCCAAAGATTTAGTAAATGAGTACAAGAGGAAGGATGACATACATCTGTGGTTTCAGGGTATGAGTCAGCTCTCCACATGCACCAGGTTGCTGACATACATTGTGGGGCAGGCCTGTGGAAGCACTTTGAGGTAGAGGGGAGGGACACTTTGGCAGCCCTAGGGCCAGCACAGAGTCTCACCTAACCTGCCATGAGGGATGCCCTGTTCACTAGGTATGGTCCCACTCCAGATCAGTACAAGAACAAGTTTAGGTCCTTCAAGAAATGTTATTCCCAAACTTGGCTTGAGTGTGTTGATCATTTTTGCAGAGCACTGGATGGTTGGGTGAAGGGCAGCCAGGTCATATACTATGAGGGGTCGTGTAATTGGATTGCATGGGAGCACTTGTATAGTCTTTGTTTTCCAGAGCTGCACAAGCATCCGATTGACAGCAAGTCGACTGACCCCAGAAAGCTTGCTCAGAAGGCGGACCGCTGGATGAGCACCAGGGTCCACAAGAGGTATGGGGATACTCCACCAAGGGCGGGCAGCGTCCCCATTGGAAGAGTGTGGGGGATAAGTGTAAACAGAGGTAGTTCTCTAAAGGGTCCCAATCTAGTTTCCAGGGTAAAGATTCCTGCCCCCAACTAATAGGAAACCTTGGATCTCTACAGGAAAGCCTGTCTTTTCATTCCCAGCTCACTTTCCCATTGCCCTTGTTCATTTATTTACAAGGGCATCTGCAACGTGTTGCTGGACCACTCACATACTTTTTTTGCACTTCACATGCACTTATTTAATTATTTTTTTTGCATTTTAACTTACCACTCTACATGGCCATTTGCCGATATAAATTAAAAATGGCTGCCTTCCTCATGAACCACACCTGAGCATTTGGGGCAACCTTGGAATGAGTTTTTCTATAAGAAAACTCATTGCTAGATTGAAAACCATATGTGCGCATGCATCTTGATGCACGTGCATGTATGTTTTTCATGGCAAAAAGCATTGGCAAAACCAATAGCTCAGTCTTTTCAGAGCTGAGATCTGTTGGCACTGCCACAGCTTGTTAGGTTTGGCTTTTATGAATGCCACTTGACGCATTCCTTCATGCCAAAACCTTATAGTGATCTACCTTAAATTGAATTATTTTTAAAGCTATAAAGTGCTACATGTTATGTTTGGATTACTTAAGAGCAGTAGAAGAATACAAGATATACAGTCTGATGAAGAGAAAGGTGAGCTACAGTACATTCAGATGTATGAGGGTCAGCATCTGATACTTTTCAAATGCAAACTCCTGATCCATAAGATCAATTAAAAAGCTAGTCTGATGAGAGGGTAAACCTTGTAAATGGCCACTTCAGACAATTATTTCAGCTAATTTCCACTTCTCTATGTGATAAATTGATACACTTCTTAGACATTTTTAGGTCTGATGTAGCCAAAGCATTTTGTTTTGGACAAATACACAGAGAAGGCCCTTTAGCCATTGGCTTCTTGGGCTCATCTCATTTCATCCACACTTTAAGTGTCAGGGAGTTCTTCCATGGCTTTGGCGAATGCAGAATTTGCCATGAAACAAAGGCTTCCTCCTTTAAAAATGATACATTCCAAGTGATAAACATTGAGGGCCTCATTTACAAGGCCATTGCGCTGCCAGTGCGTCACTTTTTTTGATGCACTGGCGTCGCAGTGTGCCTGCCCATATTTACAATGTCACATAAAGGCACCCAGTGTGACTTTTCATGGCCTTGTAAATATGGGCCCCTTTCACGCATTACTCTGTTTGAAAGGGGCGTTCCAAGGGTGTTGCTGTGGGTGTTCCCGCGCAACTGAATCCATGGAACCGTACTCATTCCCATATTTACAAAGTTTTATAAAGCTGGGAATGCATCAGAATCCTACGCCTCCTCGTTTTTTCCTCTTTCTATGCGTGCTGCATTCTGCAGCACACAAAGAAAGAGGAAAATACCATCAATAATTGTTTTTGTGCAGGAAGGTGTCCCTTCCTGCGCAAAAACAATCATCTCCGCAACAACAGCACCCATGCAACATGATGCAAGGGTGCTTGCACTGGGGCATGGTAGCCAATTGTGTGCCAGCACAGTTAGTACAACACTTTTAAAATGACGCAGCTTGGTGCAGAAAAATGCCTTGCGGCGCTGTGCTGCGTCATTTTCTGTAAATGAGGTGCCTCAATTGTTTGAACTCTGATCTAAACGAGAATGTGCACTACAGCATCGGTTCTCAACCTTTTGACTTTCGTGAATCCCTACTAAACCATTTTTGGAATCTGTGGACCCACACTGAGTCATTATTGTAATCTTAGGACTTCGCCCTAAGCAATTTCAATGATTTCAGCCGCAAAATTATACAAAGAATTATGGAAACAAGCATTCATCAGACAAATATCCAAATGCTGAAATATTTTATTTAATTATTAACAAATATTTAAAAAAATTGTAATTTTACTGGGAAGGTTGGAGCTTTTCTAAATTCAATTCAGGCCACCGATCGTTCATACTGTATTCTGTTAGATGACCTTGCAGTACTCCTACGAATCAACCTGACTGGTGCCAACTTAATTTTTAGCCTCCTGTTTCAAATTCATTCACTTTTACAGATTGTTCTAAAATTTTCAGTTTTAAATGTTGATTCTTTATTTATATACATTGTATTAGTCTGTTGATATTGTTTTGCCAAGTAGTTGCGAACCCCCTGAGTAGACACAGCAGATTCCCTGGGGTCCGCAGACCACTGCTTCAGAACCGGTACATTGCAACATTTGTCAAGTATTTTTCGACTAAGTCATTTGTGTGTGCAAATGGAAACTACAAACCCCTAACTTTATTGAAAAATAACATGAAAAGTATTGTATCGCATTTACAGGTTTATGTAAATCATACTAGTAAGCATCTCTTGTTTATATTTTTACAGCCTGTGAGCATGTTCACAAGAGCAGTCTCTGGCACATCTTTTCTTTTTATGTCCCTTGATTCCTACCACCATTAACCTAGCAAATCAGAAGTAAGACTGAGTTGGACATCCCAGTCGAATTTAAATGGTGCCATTTATATTTTAAAAAATGCTTTTCAGCAACTATTCTCTTATGAGGATATTGGAGCATTTGGAAGCAAAGTGTTTATTTTTTCATAAGGGATAGTGATTATTTTGGGCTTTTTGATATAGCCCTGGCATGTCTTGGACTTTCTTTCGGGTGGGATGTGTCTCTTTAGGGCTTTTTGTCAGCAAATGGGCTTGTTTCAGACTTGTATTCATGGAGGGTTGCTCTTACTTCGGACTACTTCGGGAGTCCAAAGCCCATAGTGTGGGCTTATGTTGGGTTTAAAAGTGATTTTTCACTTAACTGTCTCTCTGTGTGTGCACCTAAAGGTTATTTGGTTATAAATGTGTTTTGTACCAAAAAAAGTTGCAACACTCCTGTTGATGTTGCACCAAGGGTGATCTGGCATCTAAATGTGCTCCCAAATAGTTTTTCATGATTTGGACCTCAGCATTCTGTCAACATACTGTGATATCATACTGATGCACACGTTTTACATGTAATGTCTCATTTTACTATTGCATTTCTTTCTCTGTTCTGCGTGATTTTGGAACACAGTTCTGTAGTATTACTCTTTTTCACCTATATGTCTTTGTGTATTTAAATGTGATTTGTGCTCCTAAAAGTGTTTCTGCACTCCTGTTGATGTGCAGGAAACGTTTTTTGTGCTCCTAAATTCATGTTTTGCACCTAAATATGAGTTTTGCACCTAAATTTGAGCTTCCTCAAATATTACTTACACCCAAATGCATTTTGGCCCCTAAAAGTGATTTGTGCTCCTAAACATGTTCCCATACTCCTGCTAATGTTTTTCCATCATGATTTGTACCTAATGTGATGCGTCTTCCAAAAATTGTTTCTATGCTCCTAATGATGATAACCAAGGTTGTGATTGCTTCTAAATGTGTGTTGTACTTAAATGCGTTCTTTACTTAAATGTATTTTTGTACCTAAATGCTATTTTGCTCCTGAAAGTTATTTGTGCTCTAGTGATGTTGTACCAACGTGATTGTGTACTGTCACGTAGTTCCTACAAAATCTATATAGGATCTGCGTGTTTAGACAACATACACTAAAGGATTGGTGTCCAGATTGATTCCAGACACCCCCAAAGGATATGTTAGTCTGTAGACCAGCTAGCTCACAGTCCCACCATAAGCCCCACAACCTTACCAAGGAGCGAATAGTTTCTGTCAACTATCGAACATGACAACCCTGATCCCTCAGGGAGCATGGAAACAGTACAGTACTTTTCCCTCAGTCAATCGTGCTCAATCGGTCTCAGAGAGATCCACAGAATAAACAGTGGGGACATTTTCTTTTATTGAACCAGCGTCATTCTAGTATAAAATACGTGTGCTGCAACAACCATTAAACAGAAACATATATATACGGTTATTAGCACCAACAGAGTAAATAAAGGTAGAATTCTACCTTGGTGCTAAAACAATGAATTAATGCAGGCATATAGATACATGGTAGTAATCATGAGTACTCCTACGATGAAAACCCTAACTAGATGTACCTAAGTGTACTTAGCATGTATGTCGGTGTATAGCCAAGAATCCCCCTAGGGAGAATGAAGGACCCCGTCTTGGTCTCAAGTTGGACACCTGGCAAGGGATGTCACACCACTGCGTGCTGGAGTGTCTGCGGGCAGGGACTTTAGCGTCGCGTGTCAGCATGGAAGCTTCTCCTCTCTTTTGCCCAGCGAAGATGTGGGACTTATATATCCGGAAGGTACCCTCAGGGGTTCTACCTAGATGTGTCATGGTACTGTGGGCCTATCAGCCGTGGATGATGATAGTGGTGACTTTTGTACAGAGATATTATGCAGAAGATAGTAATCCTGCTGTGATACTAATACTAATACTAATGTGCATAATAAATTAGGCTAGTTTTCGAAGAAAACCACACAACATTTATTCAGCACCTAACTAGGTAAAAGGTCAGCACCAGAGCCATTATGTGGAGCAAGGTAGGACAAATGTAGGTAAAAGGTCGTGCAACTACCTAGGCCTATATTGGGGTACATTGGGGCTCTTAACAGTACCCAAATGCGATTTTGCACCTAGACGTCTTTTTGCTCCAAAAAATGATGTGTTTTCCTAAAAGTATTACCACACTGGTGCTGATGCTGCACCAGTGTACTTTTCTCCATGAATGATTTTGCACATAAAAGTGATTTAGTACATGTGCAATTTGTGACTCCAATTGTTTGCACGCTCCTGCTGATGTTGCACGAAGGGCAAATTTGCACCTCAGTGTGCTGAAAATCAAATGTAAGGTCATAGTCTCCTTTTACACTTAATATATTACAACATTTTCTCTGCACTGAGCGAAACCCCATAGATACCCCACAAATGTATATTGCTGCTGCCCCATTCTAAATCTGCATCCCATGATCAACCGCCTACTCACTTTTTGTGTGACCTACCCATAATTACTCTTAAATACCACTTTCGCCGAGCCCTAATGACCAGCCCAACAACCTTAATCAGTGACTAATATCACGGTCTCAGGGTAGGCTCAGTTAAAACTGACCTACTCTTTTATTACTAAAGGCATACCCTCCTGAACCCAGTGGCAGGGAAATAATAGGGGCTATGCATATTGGGGAAATAACATGTGGGAATTGGGGATTCTCTCCCAGCAATCAAAATCTAAGTATAAAACAAAGAGAGCTTACAATTGCAATGAGCCTAGTAATGAGAGCCTTACTGTCAAAGAACAAAAGCATTACTCATTGCAAAAAACTTAACAGGGATGGCATAATCAAAATTATAATTTACACAGGACCCTGTATGAAAATAGAAAGGTTGAGATTGAATCCTCTGATGTTAACCTCTGTATCATAACCACATTTCTTGATACAGTGAAGAATCTAAGAGCTTTTACCATGGTTAAGGACGTTAAAACTCATACAATTCCTACCTTTTGCGCTGACTAAAATATCACTAACACACCCCTCTTTACTCCCCCAGTCTTCCAGTTGTCACCCAGATATCCCTCAAGGCAATGAAACCAGACAACATAATGAAGCATAAATTAATGTTGTCTGGACCATAACCTGGTACAAGGCTAGTCTGAAAGTGACACAGACAGAGAAACCACCAACCACAAAATCTTCAGCCTCCCAAGTAGCCACCATTTGCCCTTGATAGAGCTTTCCTCTTCACCCAACCTCGGTCCATTCCTGCCAGAACAAAACAACAGCATGAAAACTGACTCTCCACAGAAGGATTCAACCACCCACAGTCAGGTTGATCTGCAGTTACTCACCTTTTCCTTAACTACAGCCACCTATTATTGACCAGAACACAAATAGCTTATCCACTTTGCAAAATGAACTGCTTGACATGTAGCTGAAGTTGAATCATTTGCATGTGATGATAAAAAATTTGCAAACCATTTTTGTATTTCTCTCTCTCTCATAGCCACTCTTCTTCCTAGGGCTAATCTCCTGGCCCCCTATTAATCCTTGCTCATCGAGCCAACTCTTGAGGAACACATTATGCACTCCAGTCTCAACACTTCATAGCATTTTTCATGTACCTGACACCCAATGATCAATACACTCCTCTGAATACTCTGTGATCACAAATCCCATTACACATCCTATTACTACAAACTCCAAAGCTAAATGGGCTACACACAATCATAGGCCATTCTGCCCAAGAAACTGCACAAGAACTACCTGCTCTAAACCCATTGTCCCATCATCTACACATTACATGAAAACTGGCCTCCTAAACTATAGGGCTATGGTCTGTAACACAACACACATATCTGCCTGCATCCAAGACTATGACCTTGACACTATTGCACTCACTGAACCCGGTTCTACTCATACCACTATTTGAGCTTATCCTACCATTAGGACACAGCATACTGCTCCTCTTTAGAGCAGGAAAAACTGACAGGAAGTTGTTCCTATCCAAAAAAAGTACCTTAAGCACAAATTGATTAAGTCAATAAATACCTCTTCATGGATGGACTACTTGAATTAACCTCAGCACCTGGTAATTGTTCAGGGCCACATGGCTCTATGCTTTTGTCATTACAGACAGGGACCAATCATATGCAAATCAGTCTTGGCCCTACCTCGCAAGGGATACCCTAGACTGAATTTCCTGGTCATGCCCCCTCTGAACGGTAATGCAAACAGCCCCAGACTGGATTTGGCCATGCTAAGTCTCATCAGTGAGGTGCAGATTGAATCTTATGGCACTGTGAGCTTAGAAATCATGTCCGGCACAACAGCCGTATTTAGGGAGAGTTAATAAGGGCTTTACCTAGATCTGATTTTCATGATGGAAAACTACTTAACATCTTTAATTAAGTCAAATTGGATTGGCCAAGCCTCTTCTTCTTTCCTTTCAAAATCTGAACCTTAACCAACCCTCCAATGTTAAAGTGGAGATGTAAATGTCTAGGGATCTTAAACACTGACAACAGTCTTTGACATAACTAATGGCTCATCAGCTGGGGAGAATTATCTCTCATTGTTTCCGAAATGGTCTTTGTTGAATACAAACCAACCTGATGGTTATCCCTGGCTCGGGGCAGCCTCAGACAAGCTAAGGTGATCTTGTCTTTAAAGTTCATTTTGTGCTTCTTTCAGCATGCCTGCTGTGCGCCTCCACTATGCAGCAACCCATTGATCTTCTGTGCATAGATATTGGCTCGTTAAACCATGATCCAGCTGAAGTAGGCACTAAATCGTCACACCTATATCTGCTGGTACATTAACTACGAACACACACTGGAGTTGCTGTAGCAAGGATGCCCCATGATGTGTTGCTCCAATCTTTGGACCGTGGCCTTTTTTTTGCCATTGGTTTCACATTGATAGGCTTCTCCCTAGGATTATTTGCCAGCTCATAAAGAAGAACAAGCTGTCTGCGACTTGCTAAGCTGCAAATTGAGTACAGATCCCAGAGAGGGTCTAATGGATTCACCAAGTGAATAAATGCCTCCCGTAGGAAGCTGGCTCTGTATATACTATACCAAAGTAAGGTATAGAATGCACAGAGTCCAGGGGATCCCCAGAGGTATAGCAGAGGCTAAATTAGAAAATTACTAACAGGTCTCTTTGAGGTAGTGTGGTCGAGCAGTTAGGCTTATCAGAAGGGTGTATCAATGATTTATTGTATTCATTCAATCAAGGCTAATGGCACACACTCAGAGACAGAATCCAGACCAATTAGGTAAGAAGTACTTGGCACAGGTAAGTGAAATATACTTTTAAATTCAAAACTTTGCAAGAAAATGCAATTGTAATTGAAATGGAATTCGTTACATGTTTGTATTTGCTAATTAAAACAGTTAAAACGCAATGGAATTACTTTAGAGTACTTTTAGATTACCCTTTAGTTACTTTTACTACTTGGGGTGCTATGCCTAGATATTCCACTGTAGGTCTTGAAAAACACAGGTAAGTGCACCAGTTTTTGGTTAAAAAAAATTACTTTGGTTCTTCATACAAAAAGACAGTTCAACAGAACATTTTTGGAGGGAAAAATCTTAACATTGGTTCCTATGGGAAAAAAGAATGTTAACCGGTTTGCAGGTAAGTAAACGACCTGCAAGGATAGCTTTTAGGGGTTAGAACCAAATTTCCCCAAGGTTCAGTTAGGCACTCAAATTGCACCACCAGTGGCACTAGGCCGGCCGGGTGCAGAGTGCAGGGACCCAATGTTAGCCAATGGGGCTAGGGGGCCTTCGGTTAGGGGCTGCTTACGAGCAGGCCACTCGGTTATGGGAGCAAAGCTCCTGGGGTTAGGATCAGCACTGCAGGGGCCAACAATCAGCACAGGAGTTGCACCACCAGCGGCACAGAGGCGGACGGATGCAGAGTGCCAAGGAGACTTCTGGAGCCCTGTGACTTGCAATGGAGATCTCTAGTTCTAAGAAAATGCTGCAGGCTTGGGCAAGGAGGTTTCCTGAAGAGAAGGCGACCACCTTGGGTTCTTGGGGGATGCCTGACACCATCAGTTGGGCCACCCAAGGCCTTGGGGCATCGGGTGCAGGGGTGTCTTTAGGCGTCGGATCTTCTTACCAGCTCTGGCCCACGGTGGGGGGGACCCTTCAGGATGAGGCTGCAGGCGTCAGTTTGAAGCCCGAGGTAGGTCGGGGATCACCAGATCCCAGATCAGGATCGTTGGGGAGACCTCCTCGTGGTGTTGGGCCACTCGAACTCGGGCTCGGGCCGTTGGCTTTGGGTGCAGAGTAGTGCAGAATCGCTGAGCCGCCTGGATCCGGTGCTCAAGGGAGACAGAGTCTGTTGGAATAACACAGGGCAGGTCTTCCAGGTTCTGAATGGCTGCTGGATGCGCCGGGGTTTCGCTGTGAGCAGGTCTGAGTCTGGGACAGGCCGGTAGGGCTGGGGCCAAAGCAGTTGGTATCCTCTTCTTCCTGGGTCATCACAGCTCTTTTGTCCTTCTTCTTCTTTCTTCCTCAAATCTGAGGAGGCAAGGTTCAGGGCCACCCCTAAATACTACATTTAGGGGCGTTACAGGGCTGGGCAGGTCGGGAATGTAGGAAGCTGGCTCTGTATATACTATACCAAAGTGAGGTATAATGTGCACAGAGTCCAGAGGAACCCCAAATGTAGGCAGAGGTAAAAGTAGATAGCACCTTACTCTCTATTTGTGGTAGTGTGGTCGAGCAGTAAGGCTGTATCAGAGGGTAGTGTTAAGCATTTGTTGTACACACTCAATCAGCAAATGATATCACACACTCAAAGACTGAACCTCAGACCAATTGGTTTTGTATAAAAATATTCTTTTAGTTATTTTACTTTCTAGAACCAAGCAAGCCTGGCACAGGTAAGCAATAAGTACTTTACAGTAGTAATGCAGTTTGTAAACAGTTTGAATTGCAATTGTATATGCACTTTGGTTTGATTACAGTAGAGCTACTAGTAATGCAATGCCTTTGATATACTGTACATATACTTTGTATTGGCTTTTTAGTAGAATGTCAAGTAGATTACTTTACAGATTACTTTTCTTACACAGTGCAGTATACCTGGATACTACACTGGGACATTTCCTGTAAACAGGTAAGTAAAAGCGTTTTTGTTATTTAGTTATAGTTTAAAGGGTTTCTTAGATTTTCCAACTCCACACTTAAAAACTTTTCACAGAAAAACAGTCCATGTTATCCTATGGAGGAAAATAGTGTTATCGGTTAACAGGTACGTACTTTGTTGTGGGAATTGGTATTCTGGGGTTAGACTCAGGGGTCCCCTAGGGTCAAGGATGCACTCTTGTTACACCCTCAGCAGGACTAGAGCAGCCGGGTCCAGAGTGCTGAGGCCCAATGTTATCCAATGGGGGGCCTCCTGTTGGTGGCTGCTGACGAGCAGGCCACAGGGTTGTGGGAGCAAAGCTACTAGACTTAAGCTCAGGGCAAATGGGGGTTCAAGCCAGCACAAAAGGTGCACCCTCAGTGGCACTGGGGCGGCCGGGTGCAGAGTGCTGTTTTGGCGTCGGGTGCCCTGTAGCTTTCAATGGGGAGTCTCCGGTCTGCAAACACACTGCAGGCTCGGGGACGAAGGTCTTCTGGGTGCAACCACCACTTGAAGAAGTAAGTTGGGATGTTGGCAGTTGGTTAGGCACCGTCGATTGGGCCACCCAAGGCCGTGGGGCGTCGGGTGCAGGGGTGCCTTTTAGGTTCGGATCTTCTTACCAGCTCCTGGTTGCGGTTGGGGGGACCTTCCGGTTTGAACCTGCAGGCGTCGGCTGGAGGCTTGAGGCAGGTCAAGGATCACCGAATTTTGGGTCAGGATCGCCGGGAAGACCTCCTCTTGGTATTGGGCCACTCGAACTCGGGCTGTGGGCGTCGGGTGCAGAGTGGTGCAGACTCGTGGATCTTGCCAGAGCTGGAGTCTGTTGGTGAACAAAACCGGTGTTCACGGGAGACAGAGTCTTTTCTTTTGAAGGCAGGGCAGGTCCTCAGGGTTCGTGAGGCTGCAGGACACACCGGAGTTTCACTTCTGCAGGTTCGAGGTGGGGACAGGCTGGTAGGGCTGGGGCCAAGTCAGTGGGCGTCCTCCTCTTGTTAGCTTCGGCACGGCTGTTCGGTCCTTCTTCTTCTTCTTTTCTTCTTGTAGTTTCTTGTCTGAGGAAGCAAGGTTCGGGGTGCCCCCTAAATACTAGATTTAGGGGCGTTACAGGTAAGCAAAGGTTGGGACCAATGGGTCCCTTCCTTGGGGTGGGTACACCCCCTATTATGCCACCCTCCAGTGGGAGGGGGCATATGCCTCACTCTGGTTGGCTGGGTCCCCCCATCTGCAAGATGGCGGGGACAGAGAGTTGTGCTTCACCTCGCCTCCCCGACCTGTGGGGTGAAGTTGGCAGAGGTGGGCACACCTCTCTTCCTCACTTGTTTATCCCGCCGGTTCTCACCCCCAAAGTGGGGGTCAGAACCAATGGGACCAATTGCTGAAAGCAGCAAGTGGCCTGGGGAAGCTCAGAAAGGCGGCAAGCCTTTGAAGCTTCCCCTTCGTGGACCCTGCCCATCCTGGGGGAGGAGGCTTGGCACCTCGTCCCAGGATGTGCATTGTTTCAGGCCCCCGAGAGCAGCAGGCTCTCGACCCAGGGTCCACAAACATGTCTGGTGGTGGCAGCTGAAAGCAGGCACTCAGCCTGGACGCTAGTGGTAGGTCGTTTTTCAGGGGGCACCTCTAACATGCCCTCTGTGTGCATTTTTCATTAAATCCCACACTGGCATCAGTATGGGTTTAATGTGCTGAGAAGTTTGATTCCAAACTTCTCAGTTTTCACTGTAGCCATTATGGTGCTGTGGAGTTCGTAATGACAAACTCCAAGCACCATATACTCTTAATGGCAGCACTGCACTTACAATTCCTAAGAATGGGCTTAGGCACTGTAGGGGTACAGGGCTCATGCACCTGTACCCTCACCACTGGTATAGTGCACCTAGTTAGAGGGGTGACTGATTTATGCCAGGGCAGTGGGTTGTAGGCATGGCACTCAGGGATGTGTGCCATCTCGACTCTGCACTTTGTTCTGCACCAAAACACACAGCCTGCAAAGGCAGTGTGTGAGTGCAAAGGGACAGGACCTCTAACGGTGGCACAATAAGTGCTGCAGCCCTTAGAGGCCTTCCCTGGTCACAGTGCCCTGGGTACCTGTGGTACCATTTACCAGGGCTGACCTGTGGCCAGAGATTGCCAATTGGGTGTACATGTACAGTTTTGGGGAAAGAACATAGGCCCTTGGAACCTGATTGGTAGGGACCCAGGGCACATCAAGTCAAAGTGCATCAGTAGTCTGGCAAAAAGTGGGGGGGAGTTACTGCAATAGAAACCGAGCTTCCTACAGGGACCAATTGGTCTCTTCCTTGGGGTGAGTACACCCCCTATTAGGCCATCCTCCAGTGGGAGGGGGACATGTGCCTCTCTCTAATTGGCTGTGTCCCCTCATCTTCAAGATGGAGGATACTGAGATGTATGCTTCACCTCGCCTCCCCCACTTGAGGGGTGGAGTTGGCAAAGGTGGGCACACCTCCCTTCTTCACTTGGTTTCCCCGCTGATTCTCCCACCCAAAGTGGGAGTCAGAATCAATCGGAGCCAGTTGCTGGGGGTAGCAAAAGACAGGGTCACCTGACAAAGGCGTCAGGCCATTGAAGCCTTCCCTTCGTGGATCCAGCACATTCTGGGGGAGAAGGCATGACACCTCTGCCCATGATGGGCTTTGTTTCTGGACCCAGAGAGCGGAGGCCCTCTACCCAGGGATCCAGAAACCTGTCTGGTGGTGGCAAATGGCGAGTAGCCATTCAGGAACCACACCAGGGCTGGTCGTTTTTCAGGGGGCATTTCTAAGATGCCCTCTGAGTGCATTTTACATTAAAACTCACACTGCATCAGTGTGGGTATAATGTACTGAGAAGTTTGCTACCAAACTTCCCAGGTTTCAGTGATGCCATTATGGAGCTGTGGAGGTCGTAGTGACCAACTCCCAGACCTTATACTCTTTATGGCTTTACTACACTTACAATGTCTGAGAATGGACTTAGACACTGTAGGGGTACAGTGCTCCAGCAACTGCACCCTCACCTGTGGTGTGGTGCACCCTGCTAGAAGGGTGACTTACCTCAGCCACAGGCAGTGGATTGCAGGCATGGCACACAGGACTGTGTGCCATGTCGACTCTTCACTTTTCTCTGCACCAAAACATGCAGCCTGCACTGGCAGCGTGTGGGTGTTAAGGCCCCTAAGGGTGGCACAATAGGTGCTGCAGCACTTAGAGGCCTTCCCTGGTCACAGTGCCCTTGGTACCCAGGGTACCTTTTACAATGGGCTTACCTGTGGGCAGAGATGTGCCAATTGTGGATACAAAGGTACAGTTTTGGGAAAGGAACACAGGAGCTGGGGCCTGGTTAGCAGTATCCCAACACACACTCAATCAAGTTGTCATCAGGTATCTGGCAAAAAGTAGGGGGAGGTTACTGCCCATTTTCTAACACTCCTCTCTCCACCACCGCAGACCAAACACAAATGGAGTACAGCATGGCTTCTCTGAAGTCAGAGGCCACACATCATGAAAAGTCAAGTGCTCTTCAGAAGTAGTGACGTAAATCAATGTGATGCGCGCCCTCCTGCAGAATTGACGAGGGGTTCCCTGAAAGTCTTGTATCTCACCGATAATAATAGGCTTTAGTGTAAATTGGGTGCCCTGGAAAAGAGACCCCTATTCCCCGCCCCCACCGCACGGGCCTTTGTTATACGAATATGCCCCCAAACAGAGGATTAGGAAGGAGGGGAACTCCGCGGAATTCCACAGAGTTTTTATTCAACTCAGCGGAATTCCACGTAGTACAACTCAGCGAACTTCGCCCACCCCTAGCATAACATCACAGGTGATTTGTCTTACTGGAACAGAAGAAACGAAGCATCGTACTTCTGCTGCCTAGTATTGTGAGTCAGCAATAAGTTATCTGAACACAATGTTACAAGATTTAGAATTTCAATTTCTTAATTCAACAGGTGCTGGGATTTTGCATCCTAGACAATGGCAGGTATGAAACCAAAGGCTTTAAAAACACTGTAAAATAAAGAAAGATTGGTATATTCTAGATCCGATTTAAAGAATACAATTGTGGATGTCCCATTAGTAGGTGCCATTCCAGAAAATCATTTATCGGTGAAAGAAGACATACAGCTATTTATCTAGGACTTTAAAGGGACATTCTAGTCCTCTGGCATGATTTCAGTAAGTTTCTTAAAGACTCAGACCACTTACTACAAAAAGAGTGGAAGACATGGAGACAAATCTGGTGGCTCAAGCTCACTTACATAACAAAGTGATGGAACAAGTGCCCAAGATGGAACACCAAAATACGTCTATGTTGGGTAGAACCAATGATGCAAAAACAGAAGAACACACAAAAATATTCCTAGTCGAGGCATTAGTAAGGAAATCAAGAATGCAGAATTGAAATCTCATGGCAAGCAATTGTTTCACTATAGGAAAGGACGTTCAGTTTGAGGATGACACAATTGCTATATTTCACGGTACATAAGCAAGAACGCAAACATATGAAATGAATTATGACCCATCTACTAACTGAAAATATCCTCAAGTCCAGGGGCGGTGCGTCCATTGGGGCGTTGGGGCGTAGCCCCCCCGCCCGCAGCTCCCTCGGCGTCTTTGAACCTAAGGTTCAAAGACGCCGAGGGAGAACTGACAATCATGTCAGTCAGCATGACGTCGGACCGCCCACCCCCTTCAGAGTCTGAAGGGGGTGGGCGGTCCTGCGTCATGTTGATTGACATGATTGTCAGAGGGACCAGGGGCAGCAGGCAGCACTGCAGCACAAGTGCGCATGAGTGGGGAAGGGCACCGAATTTTCGCGCCGTGCCCAGTCATGCGCACTTGTGTTTGCACTGGCTTGCGCATGCCCATTAGGAGAGCGAGTGTTGAGCAAAGGCTCAAACCTCGGTCTCCTAATGGGCAGGCGGGCGAGAGGTAACCGTGCCCTAAGCCAGGATTGGCTGAGAGGAGCTATAGGGCAGGCGCAAACGGAGTCGGACCCGAGGCGGCGCGGACGGCGGACCTGCTCACTCAGATAGGATTTCCTTTTTTTATTTAAAAAATTGCCCCCCCTCTCCCCCACCCCCCTGAGCCGCGACTGGGGTATAGGAAATAGAGCAGGCTTGTCACGTGTCTAAACTGAGGGGCAGCAGGTAAGAGAGGATTTTAGAGTTCTGCGCGTGTGTTTGTTTAGTTGGCGGTGACTGAATTGACAATTTGGTGGCGATTACTGCCTTCTTGCATAATGTGCCGTTATTCTGGGTTAATGTGTCTGCTTCTGCAATTTACCGATTTTCTCTAGTGATGATTAACCGTGTTCATTTGCTGAGTTACCACATTGTACTAGTGGAGTAGGTGGTGGCGTATTGCTTCTGGTAACGTCACATTTGACTTTCATGTAGAGGGTCTTGCAAACCTAGACAATCATGTTTACTTTCATTTAACTGTAAAGCGTGTCACAGACCTTGAAATGTCAATTTCGAGGATCATTGCACATAAAGATCTTTTTTAAAGGGAGAATGCCTCCTGGGATCCGGTGGAGCGCACCTCACGCAGCTCTGTTCAAAATAAATAGCTGTTTAGATTGTGGAGTGGCAGATTTTGTTCACAAGATAATTTTGGATGGAAGAGCAGTTGTAACTATGGATATTGTAAAGTTCTGGGCCCTAGGCCCACAAGAGAAATAAAGGGCAACGCACGCACTGCTGAAGAGTACTAAACTGGCCTAGGCGCGTGCGCCCGGCCCCTTTAATTAGCAGGCGTCATGTCACTTGTGACGCCTGTGTTGGATGGGTGTGGGATGAGTGCGAGTGACAGTATCAGTAAGGAAGCTCAGTGGATTTCGCGCTCGCTGTTGATCGAATGAGTGATATTTAAAAGAAGGTGCTTTAACTTTTTTCCGGAAGCAAGTTTACTCTTTTGAATTATGCGAGACATTTTTTCGTAGTTCATTCTTAACTTTGCCTCCTCCTCCAAGATGGTTTAAGCAACAGCAGTGACCTTCTCCGAATATGACTTCGGAAATAGAACTTATTGACCACTGCCATGACCTGCTGTTCTAATGCCACGACGCACACGCCTTCCGTAAGTGGACACAGTTTGTATTTTTACTTTCAAAGCATCCGTGAACCCTTCGTCCAACCGCATGGGAGGCTGTAACTGCTCATGTCTTCTTTTCTTTTACAGACCTCTAGACCTGCTTATTTTCTATTTTGCAATGTTCTTTTTAGATTCTAGAGAGGCAAAAAAGGAGGAAGTAACACCCAGGTGTGGTGCAGAGTTTAGCGTATTGTGCACATGTCACAGATTCCAAACCAGTAAGACAACTCCGTGGGTCGATGCACCCACTGACGAGACTTGTGTACTGCGCAGTGGCCAGGCTCTGAGGTGGTTAAAAAAAATGTCCTGTGGCTGGGTAATTGCAATGTTTGCTAATAAAAAGCTTAGTTACCCAACCTTGTAAGCGTTATATGCTCTTGGTTCAGATGAAGGTCTGTGTAGTAACTTACGAGTTACCGTAGCCTGGGGATAACTGCAGACAATGCTGTGACTTTAACCCTATTGCCCGTCTTGGAGATCACCCACACTGCTGTGCTAGAATTCATGACACCAATAATCACCCAAAAATATTTTAGCCTGAAGTACACGTGGCATGAATCAAATACCGTGAGACTATGGAATCCATCCTCACTCTTTATTACTTTATTAAAACCTATATATAATTGGTGTTCTTCACGGTTTGGAGATTTTCCCTATCCATGATGGTGGAGGCATGTGACACATTACATTCGGTTTAAGCCCCAGCAGAGAAAGTATATAATCAGTTCAAGCCAGCTCCTCCTTACCTGGAAATCATGCATCTTGTTGGGCTCCTTTGCTAACCAGTTGGCACTCAGCTTCCCGCCATGCACATGTTTGTTGTGTTTGGATGCTCTCAGTGATCTTGCTTCTTGCCTTTCCCCTCTACAACCTCATTCCTCATCGACAAGTTTAAGAAGTCCTGCTGATTCATTACCGCCAAATGTCCTTTGCTTCATTACTCAAGTACTCATGTTGAGAGTAAAGCTCCACCTCTAGTCTACAATAGTCTACAGTGATGAGTACATATTACAAGAATTACCACTTGCTAATGTTTAATATGCTAAACTGAGGGAGACATTAAATGTACTGTGTTCTGCTATAGGTGATAAACTTGCCACATAGAGAATTTTATGGCGTTCCGGAGCATGAGTTGTGTTTAAGTGTTGCTCCCTTCTTTATTCCTTTTTTTGAGTTTCCTTTGGCTCTCATTCATAGTATATGTACAATTGCTAAGTGCTTGTATTCAGGCACTCATGGAGGTATGCCATGAGTATTCGCATCCACCATAGGAAATCCAGACAGCAGTAATTTTCCTGGGAGTTGAAGGTGCAAAAACCAAGGCTATAACTGGTATCCAAATAGACATGCCCGAGTTCCCTAAGATCCCTTGTGTTTACTGAAATACAGACATAGATAGAATCAGGCCCTGGGGAAACGGGGGAGAGAGAGAGACAGTAAGGGAGGCATACTGGAATGTACGTTTGGATGAAGACTATTTTGCTGTCTATAAGCAAAAAGTAAAAGCATTGAATAACTTTTAAATTGGAAATTTAGCAACTCATAGTAGGTTCAACTCACGAGACCACTGACACAAATCTATTAAATCTCCCACCAAAGACTCACCAAAGACTCCGGATAGTTACCCGTGATTGCTGGTCCTTGTTTTGGAATACCTTCTACTCTATTTAAAGGTATTTTCTGTATTCCTGGTATGAATGGCTCCAAACTAAATGGCCAAAAATGAGTTCTGGTGTTGGAATATGCAGAAGGGTTCAGGTTTGTGCAGTAGAATGTGATGAGTTTTCAACTTCCAGAGAAAATATAGAGAGGACATGAGATGAGAGAACTCTCTTAAGGGCATACTTTTTGAGGAGGCCCTCTGCTTTTGATTGCAGTGGCTCAGTTTATTTGGTGATTCACAATTCCAATCATGGGTAAAACATGGCTTGTTGAACATAGATGAGATGTACTTGCAAATTGTTTGATTGCATATTGCATTTCGGGTTTTCAATTTGACCAATCCTTTGACTTCTTACCAACGAAATATGAGTGTCTTCCTGGTCGAGGACCACACTGCTTTTTCTCTTATCTGTCTTGTATCAAGACCCTGCTGGACTATGGGGTGAAAGAAAGCTTGAATAAGCAGCTACCTATGTTATATGACATCTCTTTATTAATGTAATAACTGCACTTTCACAATTGCTTTATTAACCTTCCTGCATTCTCAAATTTGCTTGAAAATGCACCATTTGTCCACTCTTTTTTCAAAATGTTCTCGGAGGGAAAAACCCCCCGAACCCCCCTTAAGTTGTTCGGGCTCGCTCGCTACGCTCGCTCGCTGCGGTATGCCAATATTTTTACGGCCCACCACTTTCAAATGTCACCAGCCACCACTGCTCAAGTCAATAGGTGGGGTTTCCCTTTCTGCCTAACGATCACCGCTGTGGCAAAACCCACTCAGTTCAAACACTTGAGGAAGGGAAATAGGTCTTATACTTGACGAATCAACAGAAGGCAGTCATCCTAATACATCTCATCTGGTCCACATTGAACCAGGATAGAGAAAACTGCGAACCTGCCAAGAACGTCGTGCAGCCCACAGACGGAGTCAGGAAAATGAAAGAGAACTGTTACAGGGCCATCGGAAGAAGAGGGATGGGTCGCCAATCTCATTTGTAAGTGTTCTGTCTCTCACTTGCTGATCGTTCTATGCTCATTTTCACCATCTGTAGTGTTACTCAATGTCACACACATCCAAAAACAAGACCAAAGTAGTGTCAGTCGTAATGCAGAGAAGCATCTCTTTTTCCATGGAAGCACAGTTTCAAAATAACAATGGGCGAATACTGGGTCTCAAAGGGAAGTCAAACTGTCAATACATGGCTTTATCTACATTTTATGCTCCAAACAAAGGAAAAGAGAGATTCTGTGTAGACATATGTCTGAAAATAGTCAAGTTTGCGAAAGGGAATCTGGGTCTGGTAAGGAGATTTAATTGCTACACTGACCCCTCTGTAGATCGTTCAACACCTGAACTTTATTCCCAGGCCATGCCTACCTACTTACTCAAAGAAATCAAAGATCTGAGGGGCATATTATCAAGGGCTCTATCGCCTCTTTAGCGGGACTTTTTCCCGCTAAAGCGGCCCTATTAGCAAGCTGTCGCTAACTGCTGTTAGCGACAGCTTCTAGGCGATAGCGACCTGGTTGGGTGCCGCTTTGCATGCCAGCGATATTTATCGCTAATGGCATGCAAAGTAGGCGTTCCCAACCTAAAAGCGACTGGAAACAGTCGCTAAGGTCGCTATCGCCTATTAGCGAGGCAGGGGAGGTGATTAACGAACCAGCGCTAAACACGTTTAGCGCTGGTTTTTTAACGCCTGGTCTAAACCTGACTTAGCCATGTAATCCAATGGGAGGTGGATTACATGGCTAAATCCCCCTCGCCCTATTGCCAAGCTAACACTGGTCACAGTGTGAATATCGCTTGTTTTCAAGGAATATTCACACTGTTCTCCAGGGTTTCTATCACTTTGGAGATAAGCGTTGCTGATAGCACGCTATCTCCGCGATAGAAACCTGCGATAGCCGGCGATAATTATCCTAGCGCTAACTGCGCTTAGCGATAATTATCGCCGGTTATTGCTAATAGGCCCCAGGATCTTCTAGATATATTGTGCTACCAACGCTGCTCCAACAACAATTATACAGGATATACTAACACACTTGGATCACATTCCAGAGTAGGCCTATTTCTGATACATTCTTCATTCACAACATTTATTTTAGATTCCCTGATAAGCACTGATGTATTATCTGACCATTCACCAGTCACACTGGTTCTGAATGCTCCTCCAGATATATGATACCGCCTCGATCTGGGAGATGTTAGAAAATAACTTCAAGAAAATGCTCACAATGAACTTGGGAATAGTGTGTAAAGTAGCCAGAGTATTAAGAAGGGAAAAGCTAATCTCACACACAGCCACATACATATGTTTAGCAAAAAATAGAAAAGATGAGTTTGAAACTCAGATAAGAGAACTAGACACCTATCATAAAAGAGACTGCTCCCAGAAAACCTTTAAACATTTGTGGAAAGGTAGAGGAGTCTCAGAACAGCTTATAATCACCGTGGGCCTGGTTCCCAAAGGTAAACCTACACTTTTGAGTACTTTTTGGTATTCACAAACTATGTGCAGAGTTTTATGAATCCTCACTCCCTATATTTATCTGTGTGGAGTTCTCCGCCCGACTGCTGAGTCTCTGGGTGCGGACAACTCCACATACATAAGTATAGGGAGTGCAGAATCTTCTCTTTCTTTCTTTCTTTACTTTATTTCAGTCAATGGCCACAAAAGTAATACAATAAAAAAAAAATTAAAAACACATTGCAATATCGGCTAAAAACTGTACAAATGGCATTCGTAAAATGTTCTTAGAGGTATCTGCTGCTGGCCTAGAAAGACAAGAGCAGAAATACAAGCACTCCCCATAGACAAAATCCTAATGTGGTCCGCCATGCCTAAAAGTACAGATATGCATATCATGCTGTAGTATATTATATATTCATAAAAGTTACAGACCGGAACGATAAAGTTTAAATAGTAGATACTCTAATAAAATATATTACTAGGCACGTACATACTGCAGATAACACATAGACCGTAGGATTTTGTCCATTGTAAAGCAGAGGCGGTATACATGCAGGGTTACAATTAAAGTTGTTTGTCCTGCCCAGGGGACAACCAGTACTTGTGTAGATTCATAGAGTATAGGCTCTGCCTTACATAGTCCAACCAGGGTAGCAAAACTCCACCCTGTGATCTAGCCAAAACATCTCTCAGACCCACCCTGTATTCTGCCAGCTCAGGGGTAGACTAAATCCGTAACCAGTACAAAATAGGTTTCAGGTGCACTAAGGAGACAATAGACCGAATACCCAGATCATGCTTGAAAATGCTTTGAGGCAATTTAAGGGCTAATCTTAGAAATTTGTTCTCGGCCACCTCCAGGGCCTTTCAGTTGATGTATCCCCAGAGTTCTGTTTCATATATTGCAACAGATACAGCTTTTGCCTTCCAGACTTCAGAAAGGGGGAAATTGGCTGGAACAAGGCCTTATTTGCAAATTTTAGGATGGTTGACTCTCTGTGCTTTAATATAAGGGTACTTTTGGTAACCTGGGTACCCCAAGTATTTTCACAAGAGAGGCAAATAGGAAGATAATCAAACTCTAGCAGTTTCTCTAGCTCCTTCCCTTCCAGTGATAGTGATCCCCTGAACCCTCTATGATCTGTCCTGCTCGCATTAATTGTGAGGCCATGATCTAGGCAGAATATGTTAAACTTACTCAAAGGTGTCTCTAGGCCCTTGGTGGTTTTTGATATTAATAAAGTATCATCCGCAAATAATAAAGCAGGTATATTAGTTCCCCCTAGAACCAGGGGTCATTATTACAACCCAAATGGTAATCAATACAGCCATTTATAAACAGCAAGATCAACGTAGGGGCGAGGACGCATCCTTGCCTGACTCCTTTTCAACCTTAAAGGGATCAGTATTTTCCCCATTTGTGCCTCATCTAACTTGTGTGAAGCATTCATGATGGAACCTAATAAATAGGTCAAGAAGTGGACTGGGAAGCTCTAGTTTACCTAGTGTGAGCCATAACTTATCCCTAGGGACGATGTCGAACGCAGCCTTGAGGTCAACAAAAGCGACATAGAGATTACCACTTTTTATGACGACTTCTTTCCACCTTTTTAATTGAAACCTAAAAGCTTGGTCAACCTTGCTAATTTTGGAACAAAAACCCGCCTGAAACGGTGTTAATATTTTATTTTCATTGATCCAGGTGAGGAGCTAATCTAATAAATGCTTACAAAAGATTTTTTGACTGGAATCAATGAGGCTAATTGGGCGTTAGTTAGCTGGATCAGTTTGTGGGCCTCTCTTATGCATAGGAATAAGCTCCACCACTTTCCACGAGGTTGGTATCTCACCTCCTGCTAAAATGGCATTAAAAACGCGTGTATGGTAGGGTGCCCAAATTGCCGGTGTGGACTTAAAGAGGTCCACCGGAATTTGATCTAACCCGGGCGCCTTTCCTGCCTTCTGTGATTTAATGGCCATGGTCACTTCAGCCACTGTAAATGCCCATCCATCTTTAACAATATCTAGTTTAGAAGCAGTCTTGCAGGGTATAGGGGTCAGCATGAAACAAGGGGTGCCATGGTTCACTAGGGGCAATGGGGAGCTACTATATAAAGATTTAAAGTGGTTCACCCAGTCTAGTGGAAGAATGTGTGACTCTGACTTCATGTCTTGGCAACATCTGCTATCATATGCCAGAAAACCGTCTGGTCCCCTGAGTGTATTGCAGACAAGATGTCACTCCAAATCCCTGTATCCCATTTGTTTGTTGCTCTTTTTAAAGCTGGTTTGTTATCTGCCCTAGCTAACTTTAAATCATGTAGTAGCCCTCTTTTCAGAGCACTAATGAGATTGCGCTTAGCTGACCTACAAACTGGGAGGAGTCATTAAAGTCCATATGTAGTTTGTAATTATCAAAAAGTAGTAAACTTACACAAAAGTGTAACTTTACCTCAAGTTGCTATTCGTATTGTGCTGCTATAAAGCATACTGTTTTAAAGCACATAACATAACAAATTACAACTAGGAATCATAAAACTAGGAATCATACTAAGCAAATAAAACATGATGATGAGAAATGGCGTGAACAAACATCAGACATTATTCAAAAGGGTGTAAGCCCGACCGTTCCACAGCATATTTAGATGACTTACTAATTGAATCTTTAACCAAGGTCTTTAATTATTTTTTCCAATCCTGTGTAGTCACAAACAATTTGGCGAAGTCTACTTTAGCTTTATTTTTAAAACCTGATAAAAATCTAATGTCTTACCCCTTATACAGGTCAGTAGGCCTTACTAAACTTCGATTAAGCACAGTTACAAAAAATCTAATCATTCATCTTAACCTGCTCTTGCACTGTACCAATCATGGTCTGATAAAAATAGGCAGGTGTGTGACAACATATGATTTACAATCAATGCAGTTAACATTGCAAAACAAATTAACACTTAAATAACACTTCTCACGCTAGTGCAGAGAAAGGGTTTGATAGGTGTTAGAACTGGGGGTCTCTAGTTGGCTGAGGTATGTACCTTAGTCCAAATAGGGATCCTTGCTTCTAGTCAGGGTAAGGAGGGACACACGCTTAGATAACCCCTGCTCACCCCCTGGTAGCTTGGCACGAACAGCCAGGCTTATCTCCAAGGCAATGTGTAAAGTATTTGCACCACACTCCCAGTAACACAGTGATAACACCACAAATGGACACCACACTGGTTTCATAAAAATAGCGGTATCTTTATAAAAAGGAATACGATGAGACCAAACGATAGAAATCCAACATCTCGTATTCGTAATATTTCGCTTTGCCTGTTATTAGGCCAGAAATCACTTGTAGGTTCTGGCGGTATTAATGAGCAATTCACGATCTCTAATGCAGTCCTAATGCAATGCTATCTATGCAGTTCGTAATGCAGTTCGTAATGTAGTAATAAGACAGTCCTTAATGCAAGAATCAGGCAGTTCGTAATGCAAGAATAATGCAGTTCATAATGCAAGAATCAGGCAGTTCGTAATGCAAGAATAATGCGGTTCGTAATGCAAGAATCAGGCAGTTCGTAATGCAAGTATAATGCGGTTCGTAATACAAGAATCAGGCAGTTCGTAATGCTAGAACAATGCGGTTAGCCAATCTGCGCGGTCAACTCGGGCACCACGAGGCCCCAACAACAGAGACAACGGTTGTAAGCTTAAAGGGGCGGCCCCGGTACTGCTGGGCAGGTACGGGCCGCTCGGGGACTCAGCGCGTCTAACGCGGTGCAGCGGGAGAGAGCTCGGAGCACTCCTGAACTCCTCCTGCACGCCTACCCAGGTCACACACGCTTGCAGCTCCCGACCGGAGTCCAAGCCTTACCTGGGGGGGTGCGCTGCCTCTCTCTCTCTCTCCGCTCGTCGGACGTCCTGCTGGGCGATCCCGATCACGTTGCAGCTCTGTTGCTAGGCGACGCTGTAGCCGGGCGGGTTACGGCGCTGCCTTCTCCTTCATTGACGATCTTGGGAAGATTCCTTTCGACGAACAATGATCACGATCCCTTTCACCTTGTAGCTTCCTTAGCTTCAAGAAATCCGTTAGCACGTTGCGGCTCGGGCCGGCGGAGGCGATCTTTACTCACAGCCTCAGTTACGATGACGGCTTGGGCCACAAACAGCAATGCAGCAGCATGGACGATGTTTCACGCTGCGGGGGCAATGCGGTCACGGGGCACCTCGTAAACAGCACCACGGACCACACGGCAGTCTCAGTCATCTAGCTTTGTAGTATTTTTGGGGAACATGTGCCTTTGGCCAAACGTGTTTTATTGGGGCCAATTTCCTCAGACCGGTTTGTGGTGCAACTATCTATCTGTAGGATCGATCAGGGTTTTCCCTGGGTGCGTGTTTGTCATTGGGCTAAGGGAGACTCCACCTGTGACATGTCACTCAATAGATGTGGGTTTGGGGTCGCAGGACCTGTCTTGCCACGTATCTCTGACTCAGGGTTGATGCGAAGGTCACCTTGGGTGAATCCGACAGCAATGATACGAGTTCACTAGAACACTTGAAAATAATATGGCAGTCATTACTTTCATTTTTACAGACATTCTTAGCATTGTCCGTACAGTTGTCATAGCGTACATAAACATTTTCTTTATTGATATTGACATAGTTATGCATGTCTAAATCATGGCGTACATCGACATTGTTTCTACTGGTAACAACATTGTTATGTGTGCATGTATTATGGCATACATTAACATTGTTACTGCTGGTATCGACATTGTTGTTTGGACATTGATTATGACACACATTGACATTGCATTTATGGGTATTGTCATTGTTATGCGGGCACAGGTTATGGCATACGTTGACATTGCATTTCTTGGTATTGCCGTTGTAGGGCCTGCACATATCGTGGTATTCATTGACATTGTATTCACCCATTCCAACATCATACACATAATTTTTGTAAAATCAAAAGGTCTTGGCTAACACAGACCTAAAAAAGCCAATCGTTCTGCCATTGGCTGCCAGCCTCTTGCCTTTGAGAAAGAAAGAAAGAAAGAAAGAAAGAAAGGAAGAAAGGAAGAAAGACGGCAAGAAAGAAGACAAGAAGGCAAGAAAGAAGACGAAAAGTCAAGAAAGAAGGCAAGAAAAAAAGGAAGTCAAGAAGGAAAGAAATCAGGAAAGAAAGCAAAAATAATTAAAAGGAAAAAGGAAATCAAGAAAGAATGAAAAGAAAGAAAGAAACAAAAGAAGGAAAGTGTGAGAAATGGGGTTTCTGGTTGGCTAGGGTATGCACCTAAGCCAGGCAGAACCCACCACTCTAGTGAGGGCAAGTAAGTTACACACCAAGGATAACCTGTGATCATCCTCTGGTAGCTTGGCTCAGAGCAGTCAGGCTTATCAAAAAGGCAATGTGTAATGTATTTGTGCAGCACATTAAATACAGTAACACAGGGAAAGACACCACAAAAAACTCCACACCAGTTTAGAAAAATAGAAGTTATTTATCCTAATCAAATTAAACCTACACACCAAAAATCCAATGAATATCTTTCAATTCACAAATGAAAAATGATCAGAATTCAGTCACCCCTTTTACAGGATGCACATTGTCAGTCCAAGTTTTGAGCCCTTCTTAACAAGCAGGGAAATATACCTGCGCTTATTCTCTGGGCTTTACTGTAATGTTAAGGACAGGCAAATGAGTGGCTAAATGCCGCAACTTGGGGCAGTGTCTTTTAAGTGATGTACGGTAACACTCCAGCCTGGACTTATTCAGCCCAATCCAACCGCCCCTGATGACACACAAGGCAGACACTGAGACCGCACAGGTATCGATACACACAGTTTTTCATCTTCGGGGATGAAGTCCACTTTGCGGTGAGTTGCTCTGTGACCACCTTTGCAGATGTCAGCGTCACAGCAACACTTTCCCCAGGTAGACGGAGATTCCGGTATGGCACGTGGGGTTCTAGTTGCCCTCTGCTCCAGTGACACTGCAGGATCCCCTTGGGGGCGTAGACAGCGCACTTGGTCACCCAGCAACATTCTGACAGCGTTAGGTGGTGATTGGGTGCGCCGTGCTGGATCTTGACACAGGTCTCCACTTATCTTCCTGTGAACATGCACACACGCACCAAATGCCACACGAGCCCTGTGCCTGAAGTTAGTAGCGCTCAACACGCAGTAAGTTTGTAGAGCATGGGGTGCTTAGCACATGCTCGGGCACACACTGTACTGGTAGTTGAAAGCACTCAGGGGGATATTCTCAAGAACGTGCGATAAACATCGCCAAAATAGGTTAACGCAAGTTTGCATATCGCCGTCTATCGATGGAAAATAACTCCGTGTTAACGTCGTATTCTCAACACGGCTGTAACATGCGATAGTCTCCCGATAACGCGTCACATGTCCGCGATAACATTACCGGGACGGCGATGAAAATCCAAACCCGAACGCAGAAAAAGTTGCGAGGAGCCTAACCGCGATAAGACAATCAGCGAAAAGCAGCGCCAGGCCTGCAAATCACACACGTCAGGCGGGAAAAATCACTACAAAAGCAGGAAAAAAAAAAACACAAACAAAAACCAAACTACAGCGAAGCACAATGGAGGCAGCCGGAGCAGGTACAGAGGACGGCCAGAACCCCACAACCCCCCCGGAGGAGCAGCCTGGGACCTGCGGGACAGGGAAGGACAAGGACAAGAAGAAGAGGAAGACGCGGTTCAGTCCGCAGGAAAACAGGATCCTGATCACGGAGGTGATAGAACACCATTAACAACTGTTCGTCACCTCTACTGTGTCATTGGCAACAAAAAATTTAACATGGCAGTCCATCCTGGACAAGGTGAATGCAGTCGGAGTGCTGAGGAGGACAATAGAAGAGCTCAAGAGGCGCTGGAATGATGTGAAGTGCAAGACCAAGCAGAAACTCGCCAACAACCAGAAGGCAGCAATGCAGACTGGAGGTGGGAGTCCAGCACCACAGGAGGAGCTGGATGAGATGGAGGAAAGGGTGGCCACAGTCATCAGTGTGGAGACGGTGGCAGGAGTTGGGGCACCGGACACTGCTCAACATGACCTGACACAACAGCAACAGGGTGAGTAACCACCAGGGACTGGGGGGACGGGGAAGATGGGCACAATGTCACACATGCACAATTAAGTGCACACCCACAATGACTCTGGATCATGTCCCTGATCCCCTTGGCACACTGCAGCACACCTAGAAACAGCAAGTAGGCCCCGTTGACTATGTGCCCAGAGGGGACCCTTCCCACACATCACCAATCTCACAACCAACCCATGCACATGTGCCAAACCCAGCAAAGCGGCGTGTCTGTGAGCCACACTGACAATGCAAGTGACACTGCATGACGAATAGCATGGCTGCAGTCAATATATCATGACATGTTGCACGCCACGACACTGAGGTGGCTGAGTGTGGACCACATCCGTAAAGGAGCAGGTCACACTCTGACACATCCACGTGCACAAACAACCCCTGACGTCAACAACACATCTGCGGACAAACCATGCCCCAGAGTCCCAACTCCCACCAAGAGCCCAATTTACCTAAGAATGCAACATCTCAGCACTGTATAAGCACAGAAGTCAAAGGCACAGCGCCTGAAAGGGATAAGGGCCAGCCAAATCAGAGCTGCAGGGGTGACTCTCCCAAAATGCAGCACACACACATAACATTCAGAGCACATCAACATTGACAACAATGTGGTATAAACTGCAACACGTTCACAACAGAACAGAGGACACAACTGGTGCCGCTTGTGTGTAGAAACTGGTCAATCACATTTGGCATAGCAGGGAAATGTGAGATGATAATGTACAAGTACAAACACACATCCGTGATGTTGTCGAAATGTCCACTGTCCCGCATCAAATAGGCAGCTCCTCCCAAACAGTCACAATGTACATTGTCATGCAGTTTGTATGTAAACTTGTACAATGCGTCAACATACATGTGAACACAATGTTAAACTGCATCTCCCCTTCACATTGCAGAGGGAGAACCAACACCTCCTGCAGAGCAGACTCAACAGCTCTTCACTGATGACGAAGAGGCCCTCCACACCTTCGACACCAACGCCCTCCAAGAGTTCATGGACAGCTACGGCACCTCACCTCCAGGAGCAGGGCAGCCCAGCTGCATCGAGGAGACCCCACCCCCTGCACAGACCACACAGCAGGAAGCACCCACCACCACGGCTGACTCCCAGGACCCCCACGAACAACACATGGCCTTCCAACGCCATGTGTTAGAGGTCCAGGATAAGATGGCTGATCAGGTGCGGGTGGGGTTCGCCCTCATGGCAGCCAAACTTAATGCCATACATGGGTGTCTGAGTACCATCAGGGACCACTTACAGTCCCTAACGGACACCCACGGTCCGCTCCATGCTCTCCAACGATCCATGGCTGACATCACTGGAGTCATGATACTGAGACAAGAACAGCTGTCCAGTCAGAGTGACTCCAGCGATATCAGCCAGGAGTTGGGACACTTGCGGGGGCTCATGGAGAACATGGAGCGGATGACGGCGGAAAGAATGGCTGCCACGGCTGCACACCAGCGAGATGTGGCTGGGACCTTCCATGCCCTGCAGCACATCATCATGGCATAGCTGCCTCAAGGCCTTGCGCAGATGAATGCTGCTGCTGCTTCTACATCCACATCTCCGCCCCCTGATGTGTCGGTGCCTCACAGTGCGGCAGGAAATCCACTACCACCCACGTGTGAGGCACATGTGACATCAGAGGACGAAGATGCGGGTGAATCAACCTTACTGGTAAGGAGGAGGCAGTAGCATTCATCTCCGCCATATAGCCTGTTTCTGCTTGGTTCTGCCCTTTGCATCATCACCTTCCACTGTCCCCCGAAACACTCTACGACACACACCTTGGACCTTGACATGGACTGCCATTTTCTGTTTGGTTACCAATGACACAGCGATCAGACTGCGGACTGAACTCTTCCTCTTCCGATGTACTTGTCATTCCCTGAAGGACTCTGGCTGGCCCTCCACGGGCCAATAATGTGATGTGGGGTTTGCATGGCCCTGTACTGCTCCAGCTGCAACACTCCACTGGATGTGAATTAAACATTCAGAATCGCACAGATGTGTCATGCCTTTGATTATTCAACTATGAGAGTATGGATGAATGTAGGGTCAGTGATTCCCCCTTACGTCCATGTTGCTCATGTCGTGGGACTTGAGTCACAGGGTGCAACTTTGCCGATTGCGGTCCGGGTGGCGTAGACACTACAACAGAGACACAAGCATCAGTTACTTCCTTGTCCAGCCCAGAACTGAAGCACGCCCAGAGCCCCGGGCTCATTGTTCCCACCCCTACGCTGGCCTGCCATACGCCAGGCCAGTCCACTCCGCTTACGCTCAGAGGGGGGACGACAAAGCTACATGTCCCAGGTCTTCCCTGTAGTGATCTGCTGATCACTGGTCTAGTTGTCAGCATGCCACAGCCACTCCTTGAGGGCTGGTTCACACCTACACCACACCCATCCAGCACAGGCATCACAGGACATGTGACCCTGCCAATAAAAGGGGCCTAGCACATCACATTCCCCACTGCCGGAGATGACATGATGGCGTCCGCACCACGCGACCCAATCATGAAGGGTCCATGACTTGTGGCGCACTGAGTTGGTGGCACCCGCTGCACTGCGGCTGGCAGGGGCCTACCACCATGTGACGATGACTTGCGTTGCACAGGGTCAGTGGCACCCGCTGCACTACGGCTGGCAGGGGCCTACCGCCACGTGACGATGACTTGTGTTGCACAGGATCAGTGGCACCTGCTGCACTGTGGCTAGCAGGGGCCTACCGCCACGTGACGATGACTTGCGTTGCACAGGGTCAGTGGCACCCGCTGCACTGCAGCTGGCAGGGGCCTACTGCCACATGACGATGACTTGCTTTGCACAGGGTTAGTGGCACCTGAAGAGCTGAGCGGGTGTGCAGCCTGCGATGATGCGTTGGCCTCGATACGGCGTCCAGCGAATCAAGACTCAAATTGAACAGTGTGCCCTGCTGGACCGCAGTGTACGCGCAGGCAGCAGTCAGCACACACATGACTCCGCGGTGCTGCAGGGTGCGCTGGGGGCCTGTGACGCGGAATCCAGCGATTGGCTGAGGAGGATGCACCGGCACGTGGTGGACCCTCTTGGAGACACGCTGGTGGCGGCAGGTGAGCATTGAGGCCTGGGTGCGCAGGGGCGGCCAGTCATCGCTGGGCGGAGGACTGGTCTGGGGACCAGGGCTGGGGTGCATCAGGCGCACAGGATCGCGCAGGCACCCCCGGTCACGGCGGCGGACTCGTGGCTGGGTGGGGGGCGCCGCCCTTGCTGACACGACCCTGCATGCGATGATCGTGATGTGCGCGGGTTGGTTTGGGACATAGCCACCTCGTCTCCAGTGTGAATGTGCACATTGAAGGTGGTCGGCCACGTGTGTGTAGGCCTATGGGCAGGATGTGGCGGAGACTGAGACACATCCAGTAGTCACTTTGGTGGTGGATTGGTGACGTGTGCATTCCCACAGTTGTGATTTGGGGGATTGTGGAGTTGAGGTGTGTGGTGTGTTCAGTTGGTACTTGCTGATGGGCAGTGCATTTCCATGGGGGCCATCCTCAAAGTGCTGGTTGGTGGCGGACTTGCGGACATGTGGGGATCATGCACACTGCCTGGGGAGTTTGCGACGACATTGGTGGACAGGCCACGGTGGTCCACTTCTGTATGCACAGTGATGGCATGCATGTGGTTGCTGTTGCGGTGATTGTGTGCAGTGTCGGCAGGGGGCATTAGTCATACACGTGTGCTGTGAATTGCCCCCAACACGTGTGTGATGCCAGCTATGGCGTAGTTCCCTTGCGTGGTCTCAAGATGTTCCTGCGCAGTGTGGGGGGAGTGAGGGGCAGGGGTATCGAGCTGACACACACCGCGATGCTTTCAGGTATGATGAGTCCTGCATGATGTGACCGTAACAGCAGTTTGTGTGGTCGTTACCTTCCTCTTCATTCTTACGACGGTTACGGCCACACGTAGTTCTGTTACGGTCTTCTCATGCATGGTTTATCATGCCTGTGAGCATTCCGGTTTGTCCAAGTGCAGTACACTGTACCAGATTAGGCATGTGACTATACGGAAGTTTGACCATTGTCACCATTTCTCCCACAGGTTTCTGAAGACACGTTGCCCTGTTGAAGTTCCCCATTGGGAATGGAACGCGTTGGCTGAGCTTTTCGTTTTGTTTGTTTGTGTATTTGTAATAAAGTTCTGTTTTTACACTACTGTTGACTACTGGACTTCATGACCTGGCGCAGCCACATTTCGGTTACTACGATCTTGGGCATGGGGCACGGAGGCGTCTAGCACAGCTGACGTTGGGATTGGTTGCGCAGGTGCAGTACGAATTGGAACTATCGTGTGGTGCGGATACAGGGGCCCGCCGTTGCTTTTGTGGACATGCATCCATGACATATGTGAGGGAGTTTGATGGGGCTGGCTGTGAGACTCCTCCGACTCCAGCAGTTTTTGGTTGGAAGGTACAAGGGGCCAACAGGTGCAGCACAGCCAGCAGCTTTGTCTGCGGGGGATGTGGGTTGTCCGCTGTGTTGGTACTGTCAGCCTGTGGGCAATGTGGGTCAGGATGCGGTGGATGGTTGTCCTTTTGAGCCTGTGTTGGCCAATGGCTTCCTCTGACGTTGAGTCTCTGGGGCTGGTGCGTTTTAGGGTCGTCCGCTGTCCTGCACTGCCTAGGTGGTAATCCAGGGGGAGTGGTCCGGGGGGGGGGCCTGGGAGTGGTGGCGGTGGGTGTTGTGGCCCACTTAGTTCTCCGAGCTGCATGATCATTGGCTCCATGGCATCTGTTGGTCTTCAGATGTGGCTCTGGGCTGAGCTCCCTTTCATACTGCAGGTAGTCGTCCTGCTTAACACCAGCAAAAGGCAGGTGTTAAATCCCTGCAGCTAACGCGCCTTATCGCCTGTTCTTGGTTCGCATCGCAGATCTGGCTGGTCGTTGAGAATCTCGCTAAGTGGTGTTTTTGTGTGTTTTTGCACGGGAATGCCTACTCTGCATATCATTAGCGTTAGTTGTCGCACTCCTCCATGGCGATATTTTTTGCGGCAGCTATCGCTGGTAAACTGCCGATATCGGCAGTTTGCACCAGCTTGAGAATAGGGCGATAAGTCTATTGCCACTTTTGCGGCGCTAAAGTGCCGATAAATCGGCGATAAGTCCTTGAGAATATGCCCCTCAATGCGCTGGTCTTGAAATATGTGAAAAACACAGAGCTATTGATTCTGGCTCCTAGTTAAAAATGCACTGCTGCTGGACTCACGGATGGCAGGGTCTGGTAGCGGCATAGCAGGAGTTGATAAAATCTTTTTTGGCCCTGAGATATTGTGAGCGGGGAAAGCTAACAAGCTCTTGGAGTTACCTGAGATGCAGAGGTTGTAGAGTAGTGTCAGCCCTTCTCACTGTAAGAGGCAGCAAGTGGCAGGCTAGCACAGCAGACCACATTGCAAAGTGGCAGCAAACAGCAAACAGCAAGTAGCAGTCCAACACAGCAGAGGGTTGTTAGAGGTCCAGTACTTATAGAAAAATGTGTCTTTGAAGTGGGGGGGTCAACGAAAGAGGCCTTTGATCCTCACAAGTTCCCTGCCCTTTCTTCCCTGGCTTCAAACGCACTACAGGGGAGTATGCAACTCTTTGTGTGAGGACAGGCACAGCACTGTTCAGGTGCAGGTGTCAGCCCCTCCTCTCCTTATCTATCGCAAGAAGGCCCATCAGCCTGGTGATGGACCTTCAGAAAGCAAATGTCACACCCCAGCTTCCTTTGTGTGACTGTGGGGAGGGAATGTACAAAGCCCAGCTGTCACCCTGACCCACACGTGTATTCAGAGACAGGCAGAGGCACAGGATGGTTAAAGTAAGAAAATGCCAACTTTCTAAAAGTGACAATGTCAGTCCTGCAATTTAAAAACGGACTTTACCAAATTGTGAGTCCAGAGACACCAAACTCCAATTATCTATCTGCTCCTAATGGGAGATTACACTTAAAAGATGTTTTAAGGCAATACCCATGTTAACCCCTTCGGTGCTCATGACGGCCCCCGGCCGTCATGAGTCACGGTGGGCGTGTGCGCACGACGGCCGGGGGCCGTCCGAACCACGCCCAAGAATGGAATGTCCAGCACCGCGGCGGAATTCGCGCCGCAGCCAAGGTGTTAACCTATGGGAGAGACAGGACGTGCAGTACTGAAAAATGAATTTAGAAGTTTTTCGCTACCAGGAAATGTAAAACTCAAAAGCACATGTCCTTCCTTTTATATACACTGCACCCTGCCCTTTGGCCTTCCTAGAGCCTACCTTAGGGGTGACGCATATGTGATAAAAGGGAAGGTTTGGGCCTGGCAAGTAGTTTAACTTGCCAGGTTCAAATGACAGCTTAAAACTGCATACAAAGGCTCTGCAATGGCAGGCCTGAGCCATGCTTAAAGAGTTGCTGAGTAGGTGGCACAATCAGTGCTGCAGGCCCACTAGTAGAATTTAATTTACAGGCCCTGAGCACATATAGTTTGCTGTACCAGAGACTTAGAAGTCAATTAAATATGCCAATTACGGATAAGCCAATGTTACCATGTATAGAGTACAGAGCATATGCACTTTGGCACTGGTTAGCAGGGGTAAAGTGCCCAGAATCCATAGGGAGACTCAGCAGTCGGGGCAGAGATCTCTGTATGGTAAAGCATAGGGAAAAATTAAAAACTTTAATTAACTCAAAGTATAAAAAATATCTTACTGTTAAATATTAATGTAAATTATTTTTCTATATTTATTTCAAATGTAGAATCAAAAAAATTGCTAAAACACTATCACCTTTATTTCGACGTATTTCTTTAATTTATTTACACGTATCAAATTATATTACAATAATTTTTCTGAAGTTTAAATTAAATATTAAAGTCCCCATAAAGAAAATCATATATTTCAATATGCTAAAATAACTATTAAAAATGATGTATGGTCTTGTTGTTGATCGTAATCAATGGGGAATGGATCACTTGTACCTGTAACCAGGGCTCAGGTGTTCTAACCTTCAGTGCTTAAAAAACCCTCATTCACGTAAACAGGTCGTATGGCGGTTTATCTTGATTCTCCGCCTGTATCAAATACGTGACAGCATCATCATTGGGTCTCTGTTGTAAGCTTCCTCCACCTGGAGGGAACCACTGGTTATTACAGTAGTGATCAGTGATAAGTGCTGAGTGAGAGTGCTCTGGTGAAGTGAGTTGGTTTAAAAAGTGATCCTCACATCTCCTCAACTGTAACTTTATTCAGTTCGGTGTGTGTGGACATGTAAAAACAAGTTTGTGCGAAAGGGACCTAATTAGGAGTCCTTTGCACTCAGAAAGGTGGTCGACATGTTTCAGCCCCTTGGGGTGCCCCTAGGGGGTCTGGGGGCTTTCTTCAGGACCTTAAAAATGTAGGAGATGAATGTTGTCCTACTCTTGTCGTATTATGACAGAATATTTGTTAAACGTGAGGTCAATAGTACCTCACAGAGTCCCAATAAAGGCTTCATTGATGAAAACTGACAACGCCGTGCCTCACTCATTAAGCAGGCTTCACGACTTGTGCTGGCGCTTCCATCAGATTCCCGGGTTGCTCAAAACCCGGGAATCTGAACTTGTTTTTACATGTCCACACACACCGAACTGAATAAAGTTACAGTTGAGGAGGTGTGAGGATCACTTTTTAAACCAACTCACTTCACCAGAGCACTCTCACTCGGCACTTATCACTGATCACTACTGTAATAACCAGTGGTTCCCTCCAGGTGGAGGAAGCATACAACAGAGACCCAATGATGATGCTGTCACGTATTTGATACAGGCGGAGAATCAAGATAAACCGCCATACGACCTGTTTACGTGAATGAGGGTTTTTAAGCACTGAAGGTTAGAACACCTGAGCCCTGGTTACAGGTACAAGTGATCCATTCCCCATTGATTACGATTGACTCCAAGGAAGCTGAATGGATCACAGCTCCTTCTACCTCCCCCACTTCTGATTTAAATATGGTCTTGTTGTTGGCCAAACATAGACTAATGATACATTGGACCCATCCTGGAGATCCTGAGCTAAAGTTGTGATATAAAGACACCCGGGAATGGTTGCTGGCTGAAGAAATATGACTTAAAATGGAGCACACGGGTAAAAGAGACTCTGAGGACATTCAGGATTGGCGTACAAACGGCTGACACGCTCTTAGGGGCGGAATCTGACCCACCTCTTGTGCTTTCCCTAAGTGGTGTACAATCTTCAGGGCACTCCTCTTACTGAGCCTATTGTATGGGTGATTCGAAAATATGTTGTAAATAATATCTGTTGATGAATGGGTACGGTGGGTAGAATTGCTTGTCTGCTGTTTTGTATTGGCCATCTCTGGCACGACCCCTGTCCTATTTTTGTTTAGTTGCTTGTTATGACTTGAAAATGAATAAAACATCTTCAAACAAAACTATTGATGCATAGAATTAATTATTGTATTATATTTTCAAAAATATAACATACATTTTTACATTAATTAATTGTTTCTATAATATTGTAAAATTAAATAATAAATATGTACTATTTGTATATGTTTTTGTAACATAATACTACATGTTTTTATATTTTTACTTCTTTAAAATAATTTAATTTAACATTATTTCCTATGGGGCTTAATTTAAAGTCCCTACCTCCATTATTTCATATGGGATGGTGTTGCGGTACCACTGGTTGGCCAAATGTGGTGCTGGACTTACTACTACTTTGGCATTAGTAACTTACACTCGTAAATGTGTCTCTACCCCCTTTTTCATTGGGTGGAGACATGTAAGTTACATTTTGTGAGTAACTTTACACTCGGATTTTGTGAATAGCCAAAAATGTAGTAAACATATTCAAAAGTGTAAATTACTCAAAAGCCTGTTACTTTTGTGAATCTTCCCCTGAGTGTCCATCTCACTGCCCATTTTGTTTATTGAACAGGAAATGTTTAAGTACAGTGCGTTGTGCAGAGCAGCAGCGAACAAACAATATACAAACAGAGGCCTGTCCATTTTAAATGTCATTTGGAACCACACTCTGCCGGCAGCCGCAGCCCAGCCCGCCCAGCCCACAGAAATAGATGGAGGCTGGGGGTATAAATCCCTCTCAGTCCTATGGTAGATGCATGCCTGGCCAGAAGTCATTCAACAAGATAGCTGCCACAGTATTGATCTTTTCTATGCCATCACCATAGGATTGTAATTGTAAGATATTCATCCCTGTTATAAGCTTTACACAGTAGACCATTTCATTTTGACTTAAATACATATCTGGAACCTACTGTCACTCTTCTCAGGTTTAGTGCTTGCTCCCAAGAATTTTGTGCAAAATAAAAATGTCAACTGACACACATAACCGGGGAAGTATTTATTGACGTGGATGGTAGTCCATCACAAGTAATAAAATCACTAATTTGTTTGGTCCAGTCAAAGGTTTCAGTAATGGGGCTGGGCAAGAATACCCTGTTATGGGGATCTCAGCACTGGCTTGGGGTTTTAGGCAGTTTACCAGAACCAGTCCACAAGGTGAGGAATCTAGGCTTCTGGCTGGATTCCAACCTGTCAATAAAACCTCTGGTGGCCAAAGTAGCCTCAACTTGTTTTGTCATTCTGAAATGGCTACTCCCTTTCTCGGCCCAAACGACAGTTATTCATTCCTTGATCCTATCAAAGTAGGATTAAGGTAACCGTCTGTACCTGGGGGTGGATAAGGCCGCTTTAAGATGCCTTTAAGTGGTCCAGAACTCTGCTGCCAGGATCCTGTTTTGCCTACCGAAATATGCCTCGTCGTCTGGTTGGCATAATGCCAACTCGCGCACTGATCCGCCTATACCTGCAAGAACCGGTGGCTCCCTATCATCCCTTCTGCGCACTGCGCTCGAGCAATCATTTGTAATCAGCGGACAGAGTCTGCAGACGTGGTAATAATCTCCTTAGCATTTATTTAAACTTACTTACGGCACCTTTTAAATTGCTATTTTTAACTATTGGGTGATCCTTCTGCAGACATATTTACCTGTTTAACATTATTTGCTGCTCCCGAGTAATTAGCCTGTTCCCACTCTGTGCTGATAGAGTGGTCGGAGGGGCAGTAGTCTTGCTCCCTTTCCGTCCATAGCCACTATTTTGGGAGGGCGACGTTCTAGCTGTTCGCCTGACCTACTTCCTTCAGTATAAAACTGGAGGATGCGACCGACGCGCAGCGGACAGAGTATGCAGACGCGGTAATAATCTCCTTAGCATTTATTTTAACTTACTTACGGCACCTTTTAAATTGCTATTTTTAACTATTGGGTGATCCTTCTGCAGACATATTTTCCCGCTTAACTTTGCCTGCTGCTCCTGGGTAATTAGCCTGTCCCGGCTCCTCCCCGGTCCCCTGCAGCACTTTCGTGCTGATTGAGTGGAGGGAGGGGCAGTAGTCTTGCTCCCTTTCCGTCCATAGCCACCATTTTGGGAGGGCGACATTCTAGCTGTTCGTCTGATCTACTTCCTTCAGTATAAAACTGGAGGATGACGTCAACATGCAGCGAACTCGCGCAGCTGGTGCGCCGCAGGTGCACCAAACGCAAGCCCGTCTGTGCCCGTCCACGCCTGGAATATGGCCAGTGCTGGTTCCCCAGGTCGTCCCCACTCAGATCTCCATCAGGGGCTCAGCAACTCGCGAGAAGCACTTCTCGACTTAAATGCTACGAGTAAGTCAGCCATTTGTCCTAAATTAAGTTTAGCAGATCTGATTAAATCCTTACCGGTCTTCTGCTCTACCTGCAATAGAATTTTTCTGACGGTGCACCCACACGTCGAGGGCTCTATTTGTAAAAACTGTTCCAATAGACATGAGCTTCTAGCTGACCGACCAACCATCTTCTGTGACCTTATGAACTCCAGATCGTTAGTAAAACACCATGTGAAGGTTACTGAATTTATCTCTAACCAGCACTTAGACCTAAACATGGGCAGTTGGCTCATCAGGCCCTGAGATTACAGCAGCAACACCTGATGGATATACCGTGTTCCATCTCGACAGACCTAATCAAAAGGGAGGGGGACTGGCAATATTTTATCGAGAGCACTTGCAAGTCGTTTTTAACACAGTCACTGTTGAAGGTATGGAGGCAGTGATATTCAATATTGAAGTCACAATCATTTAATGGGTTGCATATCTATGACCCTCCTGGACCAAGAGCACATTTTAAGAACATATCAGCCCGTTACTGGAAGTTCTTCTACTGAAAACTGACTTTACGGTCATTGGGGATTTTAATTTCCATTTGGAAAACCGTTCTGACACAGAAACAGAATACCTCTTAGATAGTCTGTCAGGCCTTGGCTTAGCCCAAATAGTGGAGGGGCCCACACATCATGCGGGCCACCTGCTAGATGGGATTTTCACTAACAACCCTAAAATTAAATGTATCCACTCTTGGCCATTAACCTGGACAGATCACTATGCAGTAATATGGAACTTAAAATTACAACGTAGCTCTCTTCCTATTGTACGTAAACCGTACCAGGCAAACCGTGCATGGCATAAAATCCAAGCTACAGACCTGGACTATCGACTATCACAATCATTTTGTACTATAATTGGATCTGCTCAGCCCTTAATGATATTGTTCCTATTAGGGGTCCGAACAAGAACAAAACAAAGATGTCTCAACCCTAGTTCGATGAATCTCTTAGAACCATCAAACAGGAATGCCGAAGACAAGAGCGCAAATAGTGCTCGGAATATAAGACAGAGGAGAGGGAAAAGTATAAAACTTGCCTAGGTAGTTATAAAAAATCAATTCTTATGTCAAATCTAAATACTATACAGTACAAATGAAAACAGCTACCGATGTAACCAAAACCCTTTTTCAAACTATAAAAAAATTACCTACCCCCATGGTAACTAATATAGCAGTCAATAATCAAGATTTTTGTGATTCCCTAGCTTTTTCCTTCCAGGAAAAAAGTTATGAATATCTATAAAAATTTCACCAGCAGTTGCTCTGCAAATGTATCTACAAAATTAAGCACTAAGTCAGTCAGTTTCGTACACTTTACGACCCTTTCAGTGGCACAGAATGCTGAACTTATTCCAAAGATTAAAGCAGGATCTCCCCATGATCCATGCCCCCGAAGATTTCTCACCTGGTCCCAGAAGTTATAGCTAGCCATCTATCTGTTATCTTTTCCACCATGTTTAAAATAGGGATTTTCCCCACCTCCTGAAAAGCAGCCTCAGTGCTTACTCTTGTAAAGAAACCTGATCTCAACATTCTGGATCCAAACAACTATCGATCCATAGCTCGGCTTCCTTACCCGGCTAAACTAGTAGAAAAAATCAGGAATCTACAACTTTCCTTCTTTATTGAGGATAATCATCTTCTAGATGATACGCAGTTCGGTTTTAGAGAAAATCATAGTACCGAAACGGCTCTGATTACAGCCACGGATGAAATCAGAACATCCCTTGACGGAGGGGGCAACGCGATCCTTATCCTGCTGGATCTTTCAGCAGCTTTTGATACGGTTAACCACGAGATACTGGTAGACCGTATGCAGGATTTGGGGATTGGAGACACAGCACTGGCCTTACTAAAGTCTTTTCTCTGGGGATGCCGACAAGTGGTATCACTGTGGGAATTTAACTCAGATTCATACTTCTTACCTTGTGGGGTCCTTCAGGGCTCCGCCTTGTCCCCTACTCTGTTTAATCTTTATGTTACACAGCTTGCCTCCTTGATTAAATCCTTTGGCCTGTCTCTGGCGTCATACGCCGATGACACACAAATAATAGTCTCACTCGCGAAAAGTGAAAATTATTCTGGTAGCATTGTCAATAAATGCATGAGTGCAGTCAGTAGATGTATCGATAGCAATAGCTTGAAGCTTAACTCTACAAAAACAGAGGTCATCCAGTTCGACAATAATCCGTTCATCTGGTCCTTGAACTGGTGGCCATCGAATTTGGGCACGGCACCAATGCAAACTTCCAAAGCAAAAAACCTGGGGATCCTGTTGGACAGGGAGTTATAATATAGAGACCAAATCAACAAGGCCACTTCTTCCTCCTTCCACTGAATTATCAAAAAAATTGAAAACTTTCTTCCAGCTGTGGTCATTGCCTTAGTTTTATCAGGACTGGATTACTGTAATAGTCTTTATGTTGGCCTTCCAAAAGGTCCAATTAAGAAGCTGCCGACCGCACAATTCCTTCTGAAAATTCCTAAATCTCAATCAGCTAGGTCAGCCATTAGACAATTGCATTGGCTCCCGTTTAGCCATTGTATCACCTTCAAGGCACTCTGCCTAGCTTATAAAACACTTTACGGGAAAGCCCCAGCCTATTTTAAGAAAAACCTTGAGTGGTATATACTAGGTAGAACTCTGCATTTCAGTGTAGCTAGACTCATAAAGTTTGCTTCCTTCAAACTTGTCCCCTGGGGGGGAGGGGGGAGGGAGAAGCTTTTTTAGAGCCACGACTCTTCATTGGAACGGTTTACCACCTGAACTGAAAACAGCATCTTCACTGCCTGTCTTTAGGAAGCAACTCAAAACCTGGCTATATAATCAGTGATCTCCTACAATACTATTCAGGACACCGTTGGCTCTTCTTTGCTCTGCATAGCGCCAAGCCGCCTCCGGGCATTCGTGCGCTTTGAAAGTTACATCAATCATTCATTCATTCATTTGGTCTGTAAAGTTCCCAGAGTCAAACATGCTCGGATGAGTGGTCGCTCATTTTCCTACTTGAGCCCCAATCTATCGAATACCTTCCCTGAGTCCCTGCGAAGTTGCATCTCAAAGACTGTTTTTCGAAGAAACCTGAAAACCTGTCTGTTTTAATCGCTATTTGTCTGCACTGCCCTACCTGTTGTTAAAGCACTGGGAAACCCTCTCGGGTAGCTACGCGCTATATAAATTTATATAATAATAACAACCTGGGATTAACCCCTGGTAGTTATGGCACAGAGCAGACAGGCTTAACTTAGAGAAAATATGTAAAGCATTGAGAAGTAACAAAACAGCTAAAAGGTTGAAAACACAATACAATAAAATTCCCACTCTAATTTATAATAATAGAGAAGTATTTAATGAGCAAAATGACACCAAAACTGCAAAAATTCTGTCAGTGGAACCGGAGATATGAATTTTTTTTAAAGACTTTCAAAAACAGCACTAAGAAGCGCAAAATGGCAGTTGTGGTCAATGTTAATGGTCGACCTTAACTTACCTCAGGGCTTTGCACTGCTGCAGTCAGGCTTCAGTAGGAGGCTTGACGCCATGTTTTCGTTTGTCACACTAGTGGATAGCACAATAGGTGTTGCAGTCCACAGGTGACATTTTAATTTTCTATGCCATAGGTATATATTCTGCATCAGATACTATGGGGATGATTAGGATGGGGGGCGGATCGCCATCTCCGGCCAAGCGGTGGCGATCCACCCGCCATCTCCACCCGATTTACCCCCCACCATATTATAATGGCGGGGGATACCGTGGACGCAAAGTGCGTCCGCCGCTTTTCCGCCGGTCGGCAATCGTTCCGATTGCCGGCCGGGCGGAGCTGGGGCCTAATATGGTGGCGATGCCTAGCAGGCACCGCCATCCATATTAGGATGTATTGTTTTTAAGGCCTTTCCATGGCGGCGATGCCGCCATGGAAAGGCTGGCAGGGAATCGCTTTGGGGGCCCGTTGTGGGCCCCCGGGGGGGTAGGGGGCTGCACTTGGGGGGTACCTATGGTACCCCCCTACATTGCCATGCACAAGGTGGCAGGCACCGTGCGGTGCCTGCCTCGTTGTGCATGGCAATGCACAACATAGCAATTTGGCATTGCGGCGGGTGCTGCTTACAGCAGCACCCGCCTCAATGTCAAAGTTGCTGAATGCGACCGCCAGGGTGGCGGTCGCATCCTAATCAGCGGTGCGGGACCGCCGCATGTCTGGCGGCCGGTCCCAGCACAGGTAGGGTGGCGGGTGGACTAAAGTCCGCCCGCCATCCTAATAACCCCCCTATGACCTTATAAGAAAGTTAAATACGTCAATCAGGGATTAGCCAATCCAATTTAAACTTGTTTTAGGGTTTAAAGCACATACACGGGGCACTGGACAGCAGTGCCCCAGTGTGCAGAGTATAAACAGCAGCTGTAAAATTCAACAGAAAATTAGGGTGACCATGCAAAAAGGGCCTTTTTCTCACAACTGTTCAATATAGTCCTAGTCAGCAAACACCTGGTAGTTAACTCTGCTTGGGTAGCATTTCCATAGTTTTTGCATGGAGAATTTTCCTACTTTCATCCACATTACTTTTTTGTATTCCCTTGTCTGTCTGTCAGCCCATTTTCCATGTACTTGTCACTCTTTTTCAGGCTAAAAATCCATGTATTTATCAAAGTATGTTTTTATGTATTTTGCGCAGTACACCTACCAAAAAACCTATCATTGGTATCAAAATTGTGCACAAACAATAAGCAGCAATTTATACTTAAGCAGTGTAAGGAATGCATTCCGGTAATTATTCTCAGGTGGGAGGAGCAGAAGAGAACCTGACAGCAAGTAGAGTGGAAGTAATCAATATGAGTTCTTTTAAATAAAGCATGATTTGACATACAGAGCTCTTCCAACTCTTTCTTAGGTTAACAGCTGCAGTATGTCAAGAAATGTGCATGCTTAAGCTAGGGAGAGATGTATTGGATTTAATGGGTCGGTGTCTCTGGTGTACTTTGTGTTCAATGGAGTTGAGCAGCTCCAAATAAAAGATATATTGAGCTGTCATGTTACTGTTACTGAACTCTATGGTGTGCAGCAATTGCATGTTACAGAATTCAGTTTCAACATTTTAGGTGCTTGAATTTAATCCAGGCCTACATTTTTGGTTTATTAATTTATGCCCTATGCTCTTTTTAAATAAAAAGGTGAGTTCTCAAAAAAGTGTTGACAAAACCAATAGGCCTGACTTTTTCTTAGGGGATGTGTTTGATAATAATTGGGTGAGTTTTTGTTTCCCCAGCTGCCCTATCAATAAACCTCCATAAAGCAACAAGATATGTAAGATTGGAGTCGTGCCCTTTGCTGAACATATCAATCTTGCAGAGTTAAGCTGTACCCTCAAAAAGAGTCAGAAGTTGAAGTCTGAACCTTGAGTGAAACAATTGAAGTGGCTAAGGCTTCCAAACAGCAAGCAATTCCTAAAAAACACCACAAATCAGCAATGAAAATGTCAGTGTGTCAGCAAAATAAATACATCAAAGAATACACAGTGGCTCTCTGCGTTGCATGATACTGGTCCCATTGCATTTGTTGTCTAATAAAAGAATTACTTGACTCCCTTTCTCCAAAACCTAATGGGAGCACACATTAAGGCCCTAATTACGATGTCGGTCGGAGTTGCCTCTGACCGACAGCACTGCGGATTGGAAACCGACCGACCTCAGGTCGGCGGTTCCGATTCCACAATGAGGAAGCAACAGCACATGGTGCGGTCACAAACTTCCATTTTTCAATGGGAGCTTGTGTGGCGGGCCGAAACATCCTGCAGCACAAGCTCCCATTCAAAATTGAAACTTTTTAAACATCCCTGCACCATGTGGCAGCACATGGTGCAGAGATGTCCAGGGCCACATGCAGAGGGCCAGGTTGTAAGGGGGCACTGCTAGGGGCCCCCAAAGTCGCTTTATGACAGCTTTTCCATGTCAGAAAGGCCAACATGGAAAGGCTGTCGGAAACTGACATCATAGTCCCGACTGCAGAAATGCAGTCCTTAAGGGATTATGAGGAGTTTCTGACCGACGAGCTCCATGTGCCGGTCGGATTGTGTCGGTCGGTCCCTCCGCCCGCACTCATCCTAATGCATCAGTCGGACCGCACTAGTAGATGCGGTTCAGACCGCAACCGACCTAGATGCGGTTTGGACCACAACTGACAAGCTGTCGGTTACGGTCTGAACCGTATCGTAATGAGGCCCTAAGTGTTTACTACATATTTTGAAAACAAGCAGAAGATTTAATTAACAATTTTGGAGTTAACTATTTATGTGGTGGCAATGTTTATTATTGCTATAGCTGATTTGGAAATATGCTAAGTTGGTGGTTGTGTCTTTGACTTGTCTAGACGTTTCTTTGTCATTGAAGGCTAAGTGAAAGCCTGCTTTACTTAACATCTATCTATCAATTACATTTCAATTTGAAAGTTCTAAAATATCTAAAACCTCATATTTTTATAGGAATGTTGATGCTCTGCCCAGTACAGTGCTATACCAATGAATGTGTTTATAGTAAAGTGCTATAAATCCGGAATCAGTAGGAAAGATAAAAGGCTCAATTCAAAAGACCAGTGGCTAGAAGATTAGAACTTTACTGCTGTGAGTTTACACCTGTGAGTTATGTGTAATTCAGATCTCCTTTTAATTTACAAGTAAACATTTACTTGTAAATGCTGTAAATATGTCTGCATACATTCAATCAATCAAAAAATGGTTTATGGTATTAAGAAATATTACTAAAAAATAAAATAAAATAAAAAATGGTTTATGGAAACGAATAAACAACAACAAAAATACAACCTACTCCGCCACAGAAGTTTGGCAACAATAAAGCAGACGCATTAAAATACGTCTAGAGATAGTGTTGCGAGATACATTCTGCATAGGTGGGGCAGGGGATTTTGGTTCCATACTCTCTCCTAAATGCTGTAACATCGCTGACATCTACTGATGCATGTAGGCCCAACACACCTCTGGCTACTGAAATGAACTGACTCCTCAAACATCAATTAAGACTTTGCTTTTTCCTGTATTAATGTTTTGACCTTGGGTATTCGCATACTTATAAAGTAGGCTGACTTTTTGCTTGAGTATGGTTGGTGTCAGGCCTTCCTACAGACATGAGGAGTGACATATCACTACTTCACATGTTGAGGGTGAATGACCAGCAATGCCCAACGGCAACGGAAAGATCAGAGGGGTCAAGTATAAGAAAATAGGTATAATAAAACCTTGTATCCAGAGCCAGGTCACGTGGAGTGAGAAATAGCCCTGACTAAGACGAGCGATTGATGGAGCACGCCCATGTTAGCTTTATCAAAGGGTGTTCTTGTCCACACGATCCAATGCAATGGAAAAATCAACGTGGCGCATATACATTTTTTTATGAGTCATATATATATATCAGTGGCAATGACAGTTCTCAGTGGCAGTGCATTATTGATTATGCAACATTGAGCCCTCAACCCTGTCTACTTCCATGGGTGTACAGTTTAGGTTTTGGCAGGCAGACTTCATACCCAAATGTGACATTGAGCTTTGGAATGTTTTTTTTAAAGTTTGTTTGTAACAGGGAAAATACTTTTTTGTGTAAAGAAACCACTGACTTTATTTTATTGTAGTTCTGTTTATTATTTATAAAGCACAAAATTGCAAATGGCATTAGATTCCAAGGAGCATACATAAATCACAAAACTACCAATAATTACAGGCGGGGAACAAACATAAAACAAACCTCTAAAACATCCAAAAACTGTACTGACATTTGAAATTCCATTATATTGGTGGAATATTAAATGCATGTTAATTCACGAGTGCAAACCTGCATTTTTGTGACTCACTGACATGAATTTACGCTCCTAAAAATGGTATTTACACATCTAAGTGATATTTTGATGAGTAAGCCCAAATTGTGTCAACAACTCAAATATTGTAGGAACTTTTTCTAGTCATGCTAGACACGCTTGTCTCACAAGTGTTTTGCTAGCTGTGATTGGCTATAAACTATAAGTATCCATAAAATACAGTGCAGATCTTGATCCTTGTGTTTTTATATATTTGATTAATATAAGTGCTAAAATGTGTTTACCACATTTTCATGGACGTTCAAGCATAAAACCTGGCTGGTTGGTGCCCTGTGTTGCATAGCTAACATGTCAGTGTTTACCCCCAAAAAATGCGTGTGCAGATGCTGGGCTGAGTCAGGCGACAGAGACCTTCTCTCAGCCTACATGTATCAATCTGTTTCAAATACAGCATGCTTAGGGCCACTTACTCCAGCTGTCCACAAGCAGCTGACATTCTAAAAGGAGGACAGGGTAGCTTGGAGCTCAATGTCATGAGAATGTGTGAAACTCCATAGGGAGTCATGCGACACAACAGAGGTAAAAAAACAGAGGCCCAAAAGCAAACAAGCATTAGCAAAGCCTAAAGGTATGGTATTGTCTCCCAACCTTTTGTCAATTCTTCTTTTGTAACGGTTTTTACAAAACTTTATTGTTCGGGAAGATGCCGGGTGATTGTAAATCTAAAAAAAGAATTGACTAAAAGCAAACATGTTTTTTGGTCTCAAATATGCACCCATTACCATAGTGCTCCCTGGGACTGAAATGAACTACTTTGTGTGTGGATGTGCACATTGTGAAAGGGCAGTACGCTGTAACTCATAGTGAAGTCAGCCAATGGCTGAAGTGGGCTGATGCACTGTTCCTTGATGCATGCGTGACTGGGTTGGAGAAGAATGCGAAAGACACAACCACAGACAAATGGCTGAAGTGTGGCTGAAAACCCCTATTGCTATGCCATACACTTAAACAACGAGAACAACAACGATCGCAACACCACCACCCTGCTGGACAACCTCGCCAACCTCGGACTCAAGCAACTGGTGACCACCCCCACACACCACGCCGGCCACACGCTTGACCCCGTCTTCTCCTCCAGCAAGGACATCTCCTTCAGCCACACCACCGGACTCCACTGGACAGACCACAGCTGCGTCCACTTCAGCTTCAGCAGGATCACCACGCACCACCACCCGCAACAGTTTCCGCGCAGAAGCTGGAACAAGATCACCACCGACCAACTCACCACATCCCTGAGCCAGAACCCTCCCGCCAGCTCAACGAACCCCAACCAAGCCGCCAGCAACCTCACAAGATAGATCACCAACTGCGCAGATGACCTCGCCCCATTGAAGACCCCCCCAGTCAGACCCGGCAACAAGAAAGCATCCTGGTTCACCGACGAACTCAAGAAATCCAAGAAGAACTGCCGGGCCCTCGAGAAAGCATGGCGCAGAGACCCGACTGCAGACAACATGACCACCCTCAAGCACGCCACCCGAAAACACCACCAGCTGATCCACACCACCAAGAAAACCGCATTCAAGGAACGACTGGACAACAACGCCCACAACAGCAAGGAACTCTTCATCATCGTCAAAGAACTCTCGAACCCCAGCGCCGGAAACAACGACATCACTCCCTCGCAAGACCTCTGCAACTCGCTCGCCTCGTTCTTCCACAGCAAGATCGCAGACATACACAACAGTTTCAGCACACAGCCGACGTACCCTACGACCGTTCCAACGTCCCCCACCTCCACCCTCCGAGCCTGGACCCCGATCAACACCGAAGACACTATCCGCACGATGAACTCCATCCACTCCGGATCACCAACCGACCCCTGCCCTCACCACGTCTTCAACAAGGCCAACGCCGTCATCGCACCCCACCTCCGGGACATCATCAACACCTCCTCGACACCGCCACCTTCCCAGAGAGCTGGAAGCACGCCGAACTCAGCGCCCTACTGAAGAAACCGTCAGCGGATCCCACCGACCTCAAAAACTACCGCCCCATCTCGCTCCTTCCTTTTCCTGCCAAAGTCATTGAGAAGACCGTCAACAGACAACTGGCCGCCTTCCTCGAGACGAATGGATCCCTCGACCACTCGCAGTCCGGCTTCCGGGCCAACCACAGCACCGAGACCGCCCTCATCGCAGCCACCGACGACATCCGAGCCCTGCTCGACAACGGGGAAACAGCGGCCCTCATCCTCCTGGACCTCTCCGCAGCGTTCGACACAGTCTGCCACCGCACCCTAGTGCAACGCCTGAACAACGTCGGAATCCAAGAGAAGGCACTGGAGTGGATCATCTCCTTCCTCGCCGGAAGAACCCAGAGAGTCCGCCTCCCCCGTTCAGTTCCGAGGCCACCGAAGTCATCTGCGGCGTACCACAAGGATCATCACTCAGCCCCACCCTCTTCAACGTCTACATGAGCCCCCTCGCAGCCATCGCACGCCAACACAACCTCAACATCATCTCCTACGCCGACGACACCCAGCTGATCCTCTCCCTCACCAACGACCCCACAACCGCCAGAACCAACCTACATGAAGGGATGAAGGACGTAGCCGAGTGGATGAGGAACAGCCGCCTGAAACTGAACTCAGATAAGACGGAAGTCCTCATCCTAGGATCATCACCCTCCGCCTGGGACGACTCCTGGTGGCCCCCTGCCCTGGGCAACGCACCCAAACCAACGGACCACGCACGCAACCTGGGCTTCATCCTGGACTCCTCCCTCTCAATGACCCGACAAGTCAACGCCGTCTCCTCATCTTGCTTCAACATCCTACGCATGCTGCGCAAGATCTTCCGGTGGATCCCCACCAAAACCAGGAAGACGGTCACCCAGGCCCTCGTCACCAGCCGACTGGACTACGGCAACTCCTCTACGCCGGAACCACAGCCAAACTTCAAAAAAGACTCCAACGCATCCAGAACGCCTCAGCTCGACTCATCCTGGACATCCCCCGACACAGCCACATTGCCGGACACCTGAGAGACCTGCACTGGCTCCCCGTCAGCAAGAGAATCACGTTCCGACTCCTCACCCACGCACACAAAGCTCTCCACAACCAAGGCCCCAGATACCTCAACGACCGTCTGACCTTCTACACTCCCACCCGCCAGCTACGATCGACCAACCACGCCCTCGCTGCCGTCCCCCGCATCCGAAGAGCCACAACGGGAGGAAGATCCTTCTCCTACCTGGCTGCCAAGACGTGGAACTCCCTACCCATCCACCTCCGCCTTACCCAAGACCACCTCTCCTTCAGGAAGCAACTCAAGACCTGGCTGTTCGAACAGTAGCGGACCCCCCCCCAAGCGCCTTGAGACCCTCCGGGTGAGTAGCGCGCTATACAAATGCTTGATTGATTGATACACTTAGTTTTAGTAAACTCAAAAGATCCTGGCTAACACAGACGTAAAAAAGTAAATTGTTCTGCCATTGGCTGCCAGCCTCTTGCCTTTAAGAAGGAAAGAAAAAAGAAGTAAGGATGAAAGAGAGAAAGAAAACAGGAAAGAAAGCAAGAAATAAATAAGGCAAGAAGTCAAGAAGTAAAGAAAGCAGCGAAGAAGGAAAGCAAGAAATGATGAAAGAAAGGAGAGTAAGACAGAAAGAAGGAAAAGGAAGGAAAGATAGAAAGAAGGACAGAATGCAAGAAGGAAAGATAGAAAGAGAGGAAAGAAAGAAAGAAAAAAGAAGCAAAGAAGGAAAGAAAGAAGGAATGAAAGTGGGTCAAATGAAGAATGAGCAAAAAAAGCAAGAAAGCAAGCAAAGAAATAGAAAAGAAAGAAAGAAGGAAAGAAAGAAAGGAAAGTAGGCAGGAAAGAATTAAAGTAAGCATGAAAGAAAGAAAGCAAGAAAGAAAGAAGAAAAGAAGGCAAGAAAGATAGAAGAAAGAAGGAAGGCACGAAGGGAATAATGAAGGAAAGAATGAAAAAAGGAAAGAATGAAAGAAAGAGAGAGAGTAAGAAAGAAAGAAAGAAAAGAAAGAAAGATCAAAAGTAAGAAGGAAGGAAAGATGAAAACAAAGAAGGAAAGAAAGAAATACAGGAAGACAGGAAGAAAGAAGGAAAGAAAGAAGAAAAGTAAGGGGAAAGAATGCAGGAAGGAAGGTAAGAAACAAAGAAAGTAAAAAAGAAATAAGAAAGAAAGAAAGATGGAAGTAAAGATGAAAAAAGAAGGAAGGAAAGATGGAAAGAAAGAAGAAACAAAGAACTAAAAGAAGAAAGAAAGAAAGAAAGAAAATGAAACAAAGAAGGAAAGAAAGATAGAATGAAAGAAATAAAGAAATGAACAAACAAAGACAGAAGACAGACAGTAAGAAAGAAACAAAGAAAAAGAGAAGAAGGAAATAAATTAAAAACATTATTGCAAATTAAACATAATAACTGCTCATTCTGAGCAAAGTTAATTGAAGAACCAATGGTGAAATTGAGTCCAACATAAAGGTGCATATTAAAAAGAGAATAACTCATTTTAGAACAGTTTCGAATGGATGCAATATGTTCAGCTGTGAAATACCAAAATTGTGTAAACAAAAGACACTTCGAAAGGAATTTACAACAGCTTTGGAAGGTCATAAGAACTGATAAAGCATGGAATGTAGACTGTGCTCGCATCTGGTAGGAAGATCCTACTTTCTTTTCAGGCTCTTAACACAAAGGCAAAACTAAAGTAATTAAAACGTAAAAGCAAAAACACTGGCACTGAAGAGAACTGCCTTGTCTGCGGATGTGCGCATTGTAAAAGAGAAAAAGGCAGTCATTAAAAGTGAAGGTAAAAATTGGCTGAATAGACTCACCCATTGACCCATGCTGTAGCTGTAGTGGGCGGGAGCAAAATGTGAAAGGCACAACGAAAGACCAATGGTTGAAGAGAGGTGATTGAAAGACCCTTTAAGTAAATATAATATACATGTAACTTAAGTAAAATCAAAAAGTCTTGGCTAACACCAGACCTTAGCAAGCATTGACAAAACATATATGTCTGGCGTTGGCTGCCAGCCTTTTGGCAATTATTGTTTTGTCATGGTTTCTGCAAACTTTTATTATTCAGGAAGCTGCCAGGCCATCATCAATCAAAATAAAAACATTGGGTAAAGGCAAGTATATTGTTTTGATCACAAATAAGCACCCAATGCCATAGTATTTCCTGGCACTGAATGGAACTACTTTGTGTGTTGATGTTCTCCTTGTGAAAGGGCAGCAAGTCATAACTCATAGTGAAGACAGCGGATGGCTGAAATGGGCTGACACATTGCCTCTCGATGCATAATGGTGTGGGCGAAAGAAAAATGTGAATGACAGAACCACAGACTAATGGACAAAGTCTGGCTGAAAACCCCTGAAGGTAACTATGTTATTCACATACTTTTAGTAAACTTACGAAGTCTGTGCTCACACAAACTTAAAAAAAAAAGTCAATCAGGCTCTTGCCTTTGGGAAAGAAGGCAAGAAAGAAAGAAAGACAGAAGGCAAGAAAGAAGGTGAGAAAGAAAGAACGAGAAAGGATGGCAAAAAAGAAAAAGGAAGGCAATAATGAAAGAGGAAGAAAAGAAAGAAAGATGAAGGAAAAGAAGAAAGAAAGTAAGGAAACAAAGAAAGAAGGAAGGAAACAAAGAAAGAAAGAGGAATAAAAGACAAAAGAAAAAAGAAACAAAGAAGAAAAGAGAAATAAAGGAAAAGAAAGAAGAAAAAGAGAGAAAAAAAGACTAGAAAGGAGGGGAAAAGGAAAAAGGAAAGAAGGAAAGAAAGAAGAAGTAGGGCAAGAAAGAAAGAAAAATTAAAAAATGACTGAATGAATGAATAAATGAATTAAAGTGGAACAAAAGAAAGGAAAAAAGCAAAGAAGGAATGAAAGTGGGTCAAATGAAAAATGAGCGAAAGAAAGAAAGCAAGCAAGCAAGGAAAGAGAAAAAAGGAAGAAGGAAAGAATGAAGAACAAAGAAGGAAAGAAAGAAAAGAAAGAAAGAAAGGGAGAAAGAAAGAAAGAAAAGAGGAAAAAGGAAAGGAAGAAGCAAAGAAGGAAAGACCAAAAGAAAGAAAGAGAGAAAGAAAGAAAGAAAGAAAGAAAGAAAGAAAGAAAGGAAGGAAGGAAGAAAGGAAGAAACAAAGGTAAACAGGGTTGCAAAGGTAGAGCAGCTTCATTAGGTTATATTTAGAGTTCATATGAGCTGCTGGTATAGTGTGGAAAAGCAACAGTCAGATAAACAATGCCATTTCAAAAGACTTTACAAGAGCATTGGCAGGAGACAGGAACTGATAAAGCTGAAATGTGCCCTGCAGTCTCTTTTGATAGAAACCGTCTTGCTATCACATCAGGTTTTACAAACAAAGGCAGCACTAAAGTAATAATAAAGTAAAAACAAAAACACTGGCACTGAAGAGAACTACCTTGTGTGCGGGTGTGCTCCTTGATTAAGGGCCAAAGGCAGCCCCTCAAATTGAAGTTAGCCAGTGGTTGAAGTAGGCTGACCCATTGATTCATGTTGTATGCTTTAGTAGGCGGAAGCAAAATGTGTATGACGCAAGAACAGACCAATGGATGAAGAGAAGTGGCTGCAAGCCCCTTATGTAAGTACACTATTCAAAACATTTCAATGAAACTAAAGGTCTTGGCTAATGCCAGACCTAAAAAGGGGGAGATTTAAAACAGGTAGAATCCACTTCAATACCACTGTTAGTTAAAATGCAATAGCTGTGTTTGGTGGGTGAAAGATGACAGAGTGGTCAGGGTTTGATGCTTTTGCAGAGCGTGCAAAGAAATCAGTTGAATTTTTCTTTCGAAACATTGAGCAACAAAGTTCAATCTGCATAGGGTGTGGAGTTTTCTAAATAGTGGTACAGAATGTCATTCACAGACAGTGCCATAGGAAATATAACAATTCAGTATAATGCTCACAAATAGATGGGAAATATCACAGCAGATAAAAATACATAGGCTTGTGTGGGAACCACATCCTATAAGGGCCATATTCATTGAAGGTTTGCGCTGCTTTTGCACCACGCAACGGGGTGCATGCGCGATGCAACCCTTAAGTACGATTTATCAAGCCACACAAGGCCACCTTGCGTGGTTCTGAGTGGCTTGATAAATCCAGAGTAATGCAACGCAGCACAAATCACTGCGATGCGTTACTCTACCCTAGGGAGGCATTCCATGGGTGGTGCATGGGTGTTCACATGCAACACCTATGAATTTTGACGAATTCTTAGATTTATTATAAGTGGTAGACCTGGGAATACAACAAAACTGCTACGCCCCCCAGGTGAAACGTAACGAGGAGAAATATGTTTATTTCTCCTTGCTGTTTCCTCTTTCTATGTGTGCTGCATTCTGTAGCACACGTACAAAGAGGAAAATGCCTCAAGGGATTGTTTTTGTACAGGAATGTGCCTCTTCCTGCACAAAAACAATCCTGCTTACAACGCATACACCATTGAACCATGGTGCAAGAGTGCCTGCGTTGGCGCTAGGCAGCAGATTGTGCACCAGCATTGGGAAAAGGCAGGAATGCGCCGTTTAATGTAGCAAGGTGGCTTGCTGCGCTGCGTCACATATTGATAAATTTGCCCCTGAATGTAATTGTCATTGTGGGAAATTTAGTGAAGTTTTGCAAAATGTGTTTACCATAACATGCCCTTCATTTACATATGATCTTCACTTCCTGGATACTGTTAGAAACATTTAGAACACAAGATAACAAATCATTGAAACGGTGGGTAGTTTTCAAAATGCTGATTAGTTTTTGTTTCTATTGCATATTAAAGTGACATTTTTGCCGCCCGTTTTTTCACAAACCAATAACTTTCCTTGTAATCGGTCGTTGATGTTTACTGGATCCCAATGGTGTCAGCGCTAATGGAAAAGGAAGAAAATTAGATTTTTATCCTGAACAATACTTAAGAAGAATGGCTAGCTACGAAATGGCTATCTCTAACATGCCAGCGCTGTACAAAACAATTAAAGAAATAAATGTAAAAAAACCATAATTGCAGCCTTTTCCCATATATGTTACAGTTGGTTGCAAAGCTGCAACATCTAATAAAATTTATTTTCCTTAATTTCTTTAACAGTTTGTTTCAGAAAAAAATAAGTGGCAGTCTCATTTGTTAATCTTGTTCTCCTCGTTTCTGATGTTTAAACTGCGCCTGTTCCTGCTTACTATAATCCATTTCTGTGAACCAGTTACAACGAGTTGGCCCCAGTTGCATGGGCCCGAAGCCCTGTCCCTAAAAGTGATGCCAGACAGTGCCATAACAAACTAGCATTGACCGATGGCTCAGAGCGTTCCAGCCACCGCCAAGGCGAATGGGCCCCAAAACATGATGTTTTTTCAGAGCTGTAAAATACTGAGAAAAAGTAAACCCCTATAATGACAGTTGTCGAAGATCATTGAATAAATATATACTTTTATGGAATCTATGGTGCCAGCAACGAGATGTAAATCCACTCCATACTGCTTATGGGGTTTTCAAATGGTGAAACAACTCGTGCTGGTCAATTAAGTCACATTTCTCTAGCTGTAATAGGATATGTCACTTAAAACTCATTAAAGCAGGCAGATGCACCATGGTGGTTGATGGAAGAAGCCCAATGTTACAACTGTGTAAGTGTGAGCGAAACTACCTCTGCTCTTGCCAAGCAATCTGTGTTGAGCTCACCCAGGAACAATTCTATTGAAATGTTAATATGGGCCTGACTCACAAAGATTCTGCTGCCATTAGGGGTATATGTCTGTGTGTATATGGTCTTTGTACAGCACGAATCTAGCCAGTGGAGTGCTGCTCAGGGTCACAGGCAGCATTCAGTCAACGAGTAATAGGCAAGGTAGCTGACAGTGCTTAATTTGTAAAAGAATGAGTGCTGGTGTCTAAAGCTCTGCTCAGAAGCCTGCGTAATTGTCGGCACACCAGATACCAAGGCCTCATAGTACTGAATTCAACTCATGCCTCTTTAGTATATTACCAGACACTCCCTGCTTCTCTATGTCACTCTTGCAAGTTCCTGCTTTCTCCCTTTATGACGGGTTTTCCGTTTTTCTTATCCTCTGTCTTTTTTGCTTTGTGTGTTTTCCCCTTGCTTCTTCATGCAGAAAAATAAGTGCCAGCCCACAAAAATGAGTGCCAATGCCCTCCACTGGCAGCCACGGGCTCAAATTAAGCACTGGTAGCTGGATTATAGGTACAAAGGTATAGGTAGGTGTGATGTAGGGTTGACTTAACCTCGTAGTATGCCTGCCTTAATCATGAAATTCAGGCATGAGCTAGGAATGCCTCAAAGGAAGGAGGTCATGTCTTTTTCTTGCTACCAGCATATTGTCTGTTGATAAATCTTTATGAATCCCAGTTAACAATAACAATACAATTCACTTAAAATCAACCCCAAGAAGACCGAGGTTCTTGCCATCACCACCGGAAACAACCCCTGGAACGACCTCTTCTGGCCACGAGAGCTGGGTACCACCCCCACGCCAGTCCCTGTTCTAAAAAGCCTTGGCATCAAAATAGATGCCAAGCTCACCATGTCGAACCAAGTGTCCACCGTGGTCGGGACCTGCGTGGGCTTACTGAGACAATTGCGGAAACTGGCTCCCCTCCTCTAATTTGCCACACTACAGATGGTCGTGTCGGCAATGATTGTGTCGCGGTTGGACTATGGCAACGCCCTGTACATTGGTCTCCCCGGGAAACTGCTAACTAAACTGCAAGTAACCATGAATGACGCAGCTAGGCTGATCTTCAGGCTCCCAAGATGGGCACATGCTACTCCTCTACTGCAGCAGCTGCACTGGCTCCCCATTAAACAGAGAGCCAGGTTCAAAGGTCTCTGCATTGCCCAAAAAGCCATCCATGGCCAGGCCCCAGTCTACATCAAGGAGCGCCTAGAGAACTATGTGCCTGGACGTATCCTCCGGTCGTCCGAGGCAGGCCTACTGACCTGCCTGCGATTCAAAACAACCTCCAAAGGTGGCAGAGCCTTTTCTGTATTGATCCCTCAACTGTGGAATAGGCTACCAGAGAGCCTACGCAAGGAATCCGCCCTTCTCCCCTTCAGGAAAAAACTCAAGACTCTTCTTTTTATAGAAGCTTTGGGCACCGCATAGGCCTTGACCGGGAGCTTGCACATTTGATCTTTGGCGGGGTTTAGTCACTCCCTCGCAGCGCTAAGAGACCTGCCGGTAAACATGCGCTCTATAAATCCCTGTTAGCAATAACAATAACAATGACAATAAATTGAACTGGAGGCAGTAGATAATTGTACGCCTGACCTCGCAATGATAGACCCTGCTATACTGAAACAACTTTAGCCCTGATTACAAGCTGGTCGTAATTTTTCAACTCCTACGTAGGCCCTTGTTTCAGCACAGAAGGGACTAACGAGTTGGGTGCTTCTTACCACATACAGTAATTACAGAGAGGCATAACGATGTCAGTGGGACGAGCGTCCGACCGACATCGAAGCGGAAACGGGACCGCCCGACAAGGAGTCGGTGGTCCCGCTTCCATTATTACGATGCGGCTGCCTTCACAGCAGTCAGAAAGAGTATTTTTTCTGTTGCAGTTACTTAACACTCATCATGTGCCAGGCTACAACTTCCTAATTATTTGAAACCTGAGCGTGGATACACAACAGTCATTTCTAGAAATACTGTTGGACTCCAATCCATTTTTACCAAATATGATTATGCACTTTCAATCCTTATTTTCTTATTCAAACGCAAGTGTTTTTAATTTTAGACCAATATTCTAATTTATTAACTTGTCAGTGTAATTTGTGATATCTGATAACTGTATTCTAAGCGCAAGCCATCAGTGGGGTGTAATAGGCATTGGGCCATTTACTATGTATGTTCAGGCAAGGCAACAGTCCACTTAGTTACTCAGTTCTCATCGAGTGCCGTGCTATGACTTCCTATTTATTCAAATCCATATGCACAGCGGGCGAACAGTAGGTGCGTCAAAGGGAAGCATCTTTGCACCTGTCTATGCCTAAATCAGTCCAGTAGCCAGTCATTGATGACTTGCTTCCATCCGCTGTATTTAGGGTTTGGGCTGAAGGACTGCTGCCCGCCATGAAGGAGGGTGGTCCTTCGGCCAATCACCAATCCTCCGCTGTCGGACTTCCTGGCCACCTTCGACGGATACAACTCCTTCAGTGTTGGCATGGCAGACATTCATCTGCCATAGTTAGAGTTGTCTACTGGCAAAGAGGGATGGGGGAACCCTCACGACAGAGGGCAACAATGGCGGATAGAGTTTCTGACAGTGGACGCGTCCATCATGTTGATGGACACTTCTGTCAACACAAATTATTTTCAAAATCAGTTGCATCTTCCACTACAAAACATACTCCTCGAACCACATAAACCATTTACCACTCACAACACATAGCAACAGCAGTAGACCCACTTCAGCTTCTCTTTTAAAAATGTTTGGAGGAGGGCAATCCAGGTACTCAAAAAATAAGTTAGGTGTTATGGTGGATGAGATAATTAGGGTTCAGCGACTGTTGTTTGAAACCCTGTTCCAGAAAAAAACCATGAGCCAGAGAAGTCAAATATGGAGCAGATGTGTGGATAGTGTGAATGCTGTTTGCAACAGCAGTCACAGGAGGTCATCCGCAAGCAGTGGAATGATCTGTGGGGGAGAGTACATTCCCTCACCTCCAGGGAACATGAAGATGCCCTGACAACTGGTAAGAGCTCTTCCAGGCCCCTCAACCTAATTCCCTGGGAGGAGTAGGTGTCGTCTATATTCCACACATAAGGCATAGTGGGAACTCCAGGTGGAGTGGAGACTGGTAAGTACAAATACTACCTCTCTACCACTAACAAATTCATCCTCTCTGCCCTCTAGCACCTCAATTCTCTAACACAAATCTCTCCACTAATGGAAACCTATTTACACATCACTCTTACATGGTGTCTATCACAACTAAATATATACCCTACCTAATCACTATCTACCATTTCATCACTCTGTTAGATGTTTTTTTTAACTTATAGCTCATAATAGAAACCCATTCAAACAGATGTAACATCCTAGTGGGAGCATTAATGTAACACTTATATCTACCAATTTACTTGTGATTCTGTAAACTATATAAAAACGTAATCGGTGGTAGTAGAAGTTATAAACAGATAAATCCATATTGCTAGGACTACAATATTCCAGGTCTGGTTTTTAACATTGCAAATCACTACATTGTGGAGATCATTTGTATTCTTTTTTTGGCATATTTTTTAAATGAATAGCTTTTAAATTGTACCTAACAGCTAAGGAATGCCAAAGAGGAGTGCAAATTAATCTTTTACATTTTTGCTAGTTAGTGTAACTCTCCTTTTACACACATTATTAACATAACAAATGTTTCTTCTAAATTTTGTCAACTGCACATTTTCATTCAATTCACAAATATGTGATACAAGACAAAAGTACAGCAGTGTATTTATAAGTCTAGCAAAGGCTTTGTAAAGTGTTCTGTTACTGCTGACAAAACTGTTTCAGCTGTCTCACAAATCTAGATTTCTCATATTGCCTATCAGATAATTTTTCAATGTTTTATATCTTAAGACATTTGCAATGTTAAATGATAATTATAATGTTTATAATGGCAATCACTCATTGGAATGTTTTTTTATTTCAAAATTTCATTCATCCAAAGTTACTTTTTAATGGGTTTGAATGTGTTAAATAAACTCCCTAACCAGACTAGACTAGGTTAAAAATTAGAATATTGAACTATGACTGCATTATGAATTTAACTTCACAGACTGTTCCTATGGCATAGTATGATAGACCCTCTTGCAGCACCAAACTGTGAAACTACATTTAACTTCCCGTCACTCACTATGAATCTATCTTTTTTAATTGGAATGAAAAATATCTTTAGGGATTCTCAATTGGATCAGTCATCAATATATGACATGTCTGTGACAAAGTAACCCGTCTGACCAATTGTAAATCAAGCCAGAATAATTGAAGTTATTATTTAAATTAATTAAATTAAATTAAATTAAATTGATACACTATAATTTGCGTTTTTCTTTTCTTTTTCTCAAAGTCAACCATCAAGAACTCAATTAGCTTCAACTCTGTTGGCCAATGTCCCTCAAGAAAGAAAATCAGACACCTTCAGTGGGAGCAGCTCTCCTGCCAATGATGAACATCCTAGACATCTTGAAGAGTAGTCTGTCACATCAGGTATGTGTGGCTAGAGTCCTGCACATCACCCTCTCCCTCTAGGTCTGACTAAACCTTATTATTATTCTTTATTGTTTGATTAATTAAAATCTTACAATGAGACAACAAACACAACCTTCTATAAAAATACAGGTTAATAAATGTAGGACAAGAAAAATAGTAAAAGCAAGAATAAATAATACAATATTTTTTAGGTGAATTAAATTTGATAAAAATTGATTTCATAACGCTATTTACATTTTAGTATATATCATACAGTACATGTAGATTTTAATTTTTGCTGATCAAATTTCGATCCTATTCTTATTAAAAACTTTGCAAAGGCAGAATTTATTATTATCTCATCGGAGTGTAAACATATTATCAGAGCTTGCCTGCAAGTCCGTACTCCTCGAGCATTAAAATGTTTCTTAAGTATGTTTTTTCTTTCAATTTCCAACTCTGGGCAGATACACAGCAGGAGAGTAATGTTCTCCTCTCCTAATTTACATAGCCTACATAGCGTATCTTCTTCTGACCTTAGCCACGGCGGTAGATGACATAAGCCCGGTAATGCGCCAAAACGAGCTTTTGTGAAGATTTGTTTATATTTCAAAGTCCACGGAGTTTCTAAGTATGCTTGAACTTTCACTTTTGGGAAACCATTCATTATTGGCCAAGCGTGTTTTCTTTTTGCAAATAAGTCTTTATCCCTTAGCAGCGATAGATGATTTGTTATTTTATTAATAGCTTTTTTAAATGATTCAGGAGTTATTGTAGTCCCCCAGATTGGGGTCGCAGCGTATTCTTCTAATGCAGCTTGTAAGTATTTCCAGGCTTGTGATTTCCTATTTACGTTTATTTCCTGCCATAATAATTGAGAAATTTGATTTTCATTGTCATTTTTAATTCTATTCCATACTTTTATAAATTGTCCTTTTCTAGCATATAATTGGTTAGTAAGTCCAAACTCCAGCCTGACTAAACCTAAAACAGGCAGCTGAGTTCTTTCCCCATTTTGCGCCCCCACAAAACGCCTGCGATTCAACACCACTGGCAACTGTGGCCACACCAGTCCTGACTCCTATGATTGCTGCAGCCATTACAACTTCTGTTCAGCCAGGAAAGTCAACACCTGTTGCCACCCATTCAAGGTCACAGGGCTGTTTTGAGAGGGCTGGTGCAGGACATGCTGTGAGGAGTGAGGCTCAGGGTGCAGCTCATATTGATACCCCGATGGGTATTAACCTGATGGGAGCAGTTGCACAGCAAAAGGTACAGCTGGGCAAGATTATAGAACTTCCAAGGGCCCACAACAGTCTCATGAGAATTGAGAATGGGGAGCCAGATGGCCCAAAATGGCCCAAAATGATTTAATGGAGTGGCACAAGTGTATTCAGGAGTGGTGAAGGAGGGATTTAGAGCATTGCTTGCAGCAGTGTTAAATTTATCTGGCCCTTTCCATGGTCAAGCAACATCTGCTGCCAGTTTTGTCCCAGAAACATCTCCAGCTGGCAGCTCCACGGTTTGGTACCAGAAACATCTCCAGCTGACAGCTCCACTGAAAGAGGACACTGTTGTCATAGAGCCATCTGTTACCACCTCCCCATTTGATTTCAGTGGCCCTTAGGAGGGATTGTTCATCCTGTCCGGCTGAGGACAACACCCAAAAAGCTACCTCCAAGAGACACAGAAAGTTATATCTTGTTGTGAGTGTCTGTGAGCTTCTGGGCTTTTCATCCTACCCACCTTCTGTCCACACATTTCAACTCCACTAATGGACTGTCACCTGGAAAAGGTCTCTGACAAATTGTAGATCATCTTTTCACTTTTCATCTAATATATGTATTAACTCATTTTCTGAGAATGTGAAATTGTATTATATTTACAATTACAATACTACAATACAAAATGAATTTAAATAATGTGCATTGTGACATTATTTAAATAAAAATAAATGATCATAGAAATAATATTTTAAACATTCGAACTGTATCATAAGTTTAACACGTTAAACACACTTTTATTGGCTACACACAATACACATTTCACAAACAAAATGAGCAATGGCTAGCATCTAATGTTTTGAAGTCCCACTATAGGAATTTGTTCAAATATTTGTTATAATGCTTTTTGCAGTACAAAAGAGACCAGAAAGAGAGAAGTATATGCCAACAAAGCCTACAAATACTTGTCAAAGTGGAAACCATGCAGAGATGGCACAGCATTAGAAAGTACTCAACTAGCAAATAATGAGAATGCATAATAAAAAAACTGGACAATGTAAAGTTTTTAAGAAATCTATCTATTATGAAAAAATAAAAGTCACTGTTACCTTTTTTTTTTAGCAAGCTGCTTCTCCAAATACATATGCAACAGACATGGGAGTCTTCACCCACACTTTGAGCATATTGTCATGTTATACACAACCATAATCATAAAATACAACCATTGTCTACAAATATGCCACAGATGACCTATTCATGAACTAGTTCCAGACTTGGAAACACACTTAACATGTGTCATTTACGTTAGATGAAACTCATTACCATTGGCTTCACTCGATGACTGAGAGGAAGGGTATAGATATTATTTGCAAACACATCACACCAGTGTTCAGGCATCATGGACTGCAGGTCTCTCCATCATCAGTTTCTGGGCAAGACTAGAATATACCTACGGTATTTGGACATAATATTGAGTCATAAATATCGAGCAACACAAATATTGAGTTTTATTTATTGTGTCACATAAATATTGTGATGCAGAAATAGATCGTTGTCAAGAATATCATTGTTGTTAATATTGTTTTTAATCATATAGTTGAAAAAAATATAAATTTTTAATTTTCTTCGTTTTTTAAATAATATTTTAATTGTATTTGTTATATGTTGTTTGTATAATTGTTGTCAATGTTTTTAAATATAGTTTGTAATTTTAAGTTATTTATAATTTTAATTTAATTGTTAATGGTAATTAATAGTTTTGTAGCGGTTTGCAGGGTACAGGGTGGGAAGTTAATTTAGTATAATTAATTAATAAATAATCTTTAATTAATGTTAGTTATTTAATTGATAATTATGTAAATTGTGTAATTATTAATTTTTTAAAGTCCCATTTTAGGTGCCGGTTGTTGGGTTTGTAGGGCTATTAGGTGCTAAGTTAATTCAGTAATAATTAATTTATAATTAGTTATTAATTTTTCTTAATTATTTAATTGATAATTGATCATGTAAATTGTGTATTTTAAAAAAATTATATTTTACATGTGGGTTGTTGGGTTTGTAGGGGTATAGGGTGGGAAGGTAATTAAGTAATAATTGAGTTATAATTAATTTATGATTTATTTATAATTATTTAATTGATAATTAATTATGTAAATTGTGTAATTATATTTTGTAAGTTATATTTTAGGTGTGGGTTGTTAGGTTTGTGGGGGTATAGAGTGGGAAGTTAATTAAGTAAATGTTACATTTCAATTAATTATTAATTCGATTTAAAATATATACATTCTTTATAATTATGTGAATTATTTAATACATATATTTTTTATGTTATATATTAGGTGTGTGTTGTGTTTTTAGAGGGATAGAGTGGGAAGTTATTTAAGTAATAATTAATTAACAAATCATTATTCATTTATTATTAATTATGTTATTTATTACTTCATATGTTAATTGTGTTATAATTTCTTTACTTTAATTATATTTTAAATGTGAGATGCTAGGTATGTGGGGGTAAAGTGTGAGGATTTAATTGAATAGTCAATTGTTAGCATTTTGTATTTAATATTCATTATTAAGGTAAATTATAATTATGTAAATTGTTTAATTGTTTTTTAAATGTGTATACATGTATAACTTTTATATTAATAGCTTTATATGTTTTGTTCAATTAATCCATGTGTTAAAATATGGTATGTGTTTGAAGTGAAGTGCTTTTCCTACTGCTGCACAGACTGGAGTGGGAATAATAAATTTTACCCCTTCTGAGTCCAATGCTTTCCCTATGGTTGCACATGCTGGTGTGGGAATAGTATATTTTACCCCTCCTGAGTCCAATGCTTTCCTACTTTTGCACACGCTGGAGTGGGAAGAGTACATTTTACCCCTCCTGAGTCCAATGCTTTCCCCACTGTTGCACAAACTGGAGTGGGAATAGTAAATTTGACCCCTCCACAGTGCAACATTTCTCCTACTGTGCGCAAACAGGAGTGGGAATAGTACATTTTACCCCTCCTGAGTCCAACGCTTTCCCTACTGTTGCACCGACTGGAGTGAGAATGGTAGAGTTTACCACTCCTGAGTTGTTGCGCTGACTGGAGTGGGAATAGTACATTTGACCCATTCTGAGACCAACGCTCTCCCTGTGTGTTTGTTTAAATAAGTATATGTTTTTATATATTTTTAAATATTATTTAAACATATTTAATTTACCTTGTATTAATGTTGTATGTTAAAATATTAAACATTTACTATTTTCAAATATATATATATATATATATAGAGAGAGAGAGAGCATTCCCAGATGAAGCGCTCTGTTTACACCACAGGGACACGGACTCCAACGATATGTGCTTTTCCAATTGAAATTTATTATAATGACATGGCGGTATGACACGTTTCGGCCAACGCGGGCGGCCTTGATCACATGAAATAACGCGCTGCAACAACATCAGTTATATTCAACTTCCGCACCATGTGATCGTTGCTGCTGGTGGCCGTAGAAAAAAGACTATCCTAGACATGTAGAAGGGTAAACATTCTCTGTGCTGTTCCTATAGATACAATAGATATAGGCATATATTTTAAAAGACACACAGTGATGAAAGCAAAGTTTGCAAACAGAGACTTGCTGTAAAATAAACTTTGTACCTGGCATTAATGCAAAATCACAGTGCCATGGTATATTATGCCAATTAAATTCAATAATGTTTGCTGATTGCCACTGCTTCAAAATTCCATATAACATCGTTATAAATCGTCATAATGATTTAAAAGCAATGATATGAATAAAAAACATTAGTACCAGCATAAATGCAAACTGATTCTGTTGTCAACGTAGTGTATCAGCAGAAATATAATAGCCGGATTTCCACCCTGAAATTCATGTACAAATATAGTCTATAGCCATCCAGTAATGCATAAAAAACAACTAAGTGCAAAGTGCAAATCCTATAAAGGGCCACAATATCATAAAGTGCTCTGTGCTAATTGATAAGTGTCCCTGTGAAAATCAGGGACCAGAGAAACAACAGACTTGTTTGGCATATTATTCCCAGCTGAAAAGGGTTAATCTTAGCTCCAACTTAAGACAATATATAGCTCTATTGTTACTGAGAGCCTGCGTTAACCCTGATAAGGTACAGGGGTAATAGAGTATTTGACGTATTTGAAGTATTTAATAGCGTTGCAGGAATGAACTACAGAATATCAGATGCACATGTGGACAATATATACAGAATATGCAAAATGTGGACATAAGATCGGCACAGATACCCTCATTGTATATCCTGGGAGAGATTAAAGAAAATTGTGCAGATCTTCTCCCTGGTTAAGACCATTGGGGACTCTGGAATCCAGTTCCAAAATTAACTTTGACTCCAGTTGTCTAAGTAATTTCTCCCAGTTGCCGCCTCTTTGAAGTGGTGACCCAGCCCCAATGACAAAATATTTAAAACAGTTAAGGTAATTGTTGTGTGCTGTTTTAAAATGTCTGGCTACAGGGTACGTGGAATTGGAATTAACTATAGCCCTCAAATGCTGCAGGACTCTTATGTGAACCTGCAGCTTCGTACTCCCCACATATTGAAGCCCACATGTGCAAGTTAAGACATAGGGGCCGATTCCGATGTCGGACGGACTCAGGTCCGTCCGACATCGTCCAGGAGCCGTAACCGACCGACCTGCTGTCGTCGGTTACGGCCCTGCAAGTACGATGCGACCGAACCCTGTTCGGTCGCACTCGTATACTTCACAATGGGAGCATGCATTCCGAGCGGAATGCATGCTTGCATAGTGAAAAGCAGGGGTGCAGTTCATCCCTGCACCCTGTGGCCGGCACCCCAAGGTGCCTGCCACCGGGTGCAGGGATCAACAGAGGGGCACCATAGGTGCCCCCAGGCCGCCATTCGGCGGCCTCACAGCCATGGGGGCCCTACTGGGGGCCCCCAAAGACAGTTACCGACTGCCTTTTCGTGCCCGGAAAGACCGGCACGAAAAGGCAGTGAACTACTGCCATCGTACTCCCTCGGTCGTGAAGAGGCGGCCGGGGAGTACTGAAGGATTTCCGGACGGCGGTCGGGCTCTCCGAGCCCGTCGTATACCATCCGGAAATCCGAGTCGGATTCCTTTCCGACCGAGCCCATCGGAATGGCTCGGTCGGAAGGAATCCGGCCGGCACGTTCCGATTCGGTCGGAAGGGCTCCGACCATCGTTCTGCAAATTCTGTTCTGCAGTTATATACTGCCTTTAGCGGAATGGTTTTAGTTCCAAATGCAGAAGTGTATTCAAAGGTGTTTTTTTCCAAATTTGCAAGCTCTACAAGAACTACATTTGTAGAAGCCATGTTTCAGAGTGAGCCAGTTGGTTTTAACTTTGGAGTTGTGAATTGCTAATTCAGGACTGCTTTTTACTAAAGCACTATTCATGGACGGGGCACGTCTAAATGTAAGAGTGGGTTGGGATGGTAAACGCTCCCCCAGGATAGCATCAGTCATAACGATAGGCCATTGATTGTTAATAATAGACCTTATTTGCCTCTGTTGTCTGCTGTAGGCGGTTATGAGGCGAGTCTCAGAATCAGCACCACTTTTAGTTCTATCTCAGGCTGATTTGTCATTTTCGATTTGGGATTCTTGAAACAGCATGCTATCTTGAGTGATATTAATTGCTTTCTCTAAAGCTTGTTGAACTCTATGAACATCATAACCCCTTTCCAAAAATCTACCTTTGGCCTCATCTACACATCGATGGAATTCCTGCTCCGTACTGCAAATCCTGCGTAATCTTAAAAATTCTCCATAGGGAATACTTTTGATAAGGTGGTGCGGATGGAAACTCAAGGCATGCAGGCTTGAGTTTCCTGCAGTACTCTTACGATGTAAAGTAGATTCTAATATGTTGCCTGCTACGTGGATGTGCAGGTCTAAAAAGTCGATGGCTACCCTGTCCATCTGTGCATTGAACTGCAGGTTTACATCATTAACGTTAATGTTGTTAACAAAAGTGATGGCACTATCCAATGAACCTTTCCACACTATGAAAATATCATTGATATAGCGCATCCAATTTATAACATGATTTTCCCAATCATCTTTATGGACCACCTGGAGAACCTGCTCCTCCCATCGCCCAACGTGCAAACACGCATAACTCGGGGAGAAGCAGGCCCCCATAGCAACCCCTCTGAGTTGCTGAAACACTTCTTTGTCAAACATAAAATAGATATTGTGAAGGCAAAAACTGATCATTTCCAAAATCATAGCATTATGTTTGTATTGGTTCGTGGCTCTTTTACTCAGATAGTATTCTACTGCTTTGAGTCCATCCATATGGTTAATACTAGTATATAGGGATGTGATGACTAGCGTGATCAAAATGCAGTTATCTGACCTGGGAATATTTTTAAGTTTACTTAGAAAGTGACCTGTATCCCTTATATATGTTGGCAATGTTATCACAAATTCTTGTAAATAGTAATCCACATATTGTGACACTTTTTCCTAAATTCCACCTTTGCTGAGATGATGGGTCTACCTGGAATGGGAGAGACTTTTTTATGAATTTTGGGGATGAAATAGATGACAGGTGTCGCAGGAAATTCATTGCTCAAAAACAAAAATTCATCATTAGAGATGAGCCCATCCCTTTTCCATTTCATCAGATGTTTTTTGAACGTCTCTTTGATCTCTTTCAGCTGTTGATGGTTGGACCTTTTATAACATGCCGTATCTTCCAAGTGTCTGAATGCTACCATGAGATACTCTTTCTTAGGCCATAACACGATACTGCCCCCTTTGTCAGATTTGTTTATTATCACATCATTGTTCATTTGGAGTTTTTTGATCAGTTCATGATATTTTATGTCCCGATATTTCATTTTGCAAACTTTCTGCTGAGTTTTAGACTGTAGTTTTTTAAGCTCTTCTACCACTACATCGTGGAAGAAATCAATGGCATCTTGAGGCATCATCGGAATAAATGTAGAGACTGGTTTGAAAGGACTTGGGCTGACTATAGAAGAATTAATGCCAGCATCTTGAAGTAGCTCCTGTGTGGAGGGCACCATGTCCTCATCATTGCTGTTGTGTGCTAAAGCTTTTAATGTTAGTAGTGCAGGAATGTCCGATACTTGTATATTGGTGTTTTTAGATATAGTAGCCACAGATGTAGATGGCATTCTGTCATTAGATTTTTTTGATGGCAAAATATTTGGTTAGTTTTAACTTTCTAATGAACTTAAAAACATCCACTGATGTTTGTACATAGTTAAAATTACTCTCTGGACAGAATGATAAGCCCAATGAGAGTAGTTGTGTCTCTGCTATGTCTAACTGGATATCAGACAAATTTATTACAGTGTTGTTACTACTGATTACTTTTTCTTCCATCGATTGTTTTGTTGCTTTATATATACACATACATATATATATATTAAAAAAATTTATTTTTGTTTATATTGATTTCGATATTAGTGTAAAACAATGTTTTTCCAATATTATTGTACTTACCTATATATGTATAGGAAAATGATATTTTTGTGATTGATCTTTTTTACACAATATTTCAATAGCACAATATTTGTGGTTTCGATATTATGTCAGTGAACCATACCTACCGTGTACTTGAAACTGCTCCAGTATGTCAGGATGACATGATCTAGGAAGGTTTATGAAGGCATATTAATATGTTTGTAACATTCTGTTGAATTTTAAAATCCAATTAGTAAGTTTTTTCAAAGAATAAACATCAATAGCTGTAACAGATATAATCTCACATGGCATGACAATCTTTATATCTCACATTTCAAATATATATCTTAATGTACTTTCATTAAAATGTACCTACAAAAAATGCTTCTTCCCCAGAATTTACCTATCTAAGCTGAAAAGTAATTATTGCATTAGTTTTATACATTGTAAAAGAGTCATTTTTTGGTATATATTTACATTGTACTTGATTTCACTTGCCATTAGGCAAGTTGTTTTGAACAAGTTCATGCCAGAGGTCACTGCCTTCATCCTTATCACTATCATCTTGCTGACATATCTCACCAACTACACCCTGGAGTTCCCACTGGTAGTCATCATCAGGGAAAAAGGGAATGTTCCCCCAGATGGCAATGTTGTGCAGCATACAACGTAACACAACTATCTTGAAGACCTTCCCAGGAGAGTAGAGGAGGGTCCTCCTAGACTTGACCGGGCACCTAAATGGCCTTTCGGGTACTTAAAAGCCCGCTCCACAGGGCCCCTTGTTCACACATGGGCCTCACTGAAGCAAAGTTCCCCTGAAGTTGTTGGGTTTCTCCGAGGTGTTAAAAGCCATGTGCAGTTAGGGTAAGCTGAAAAATAAAATCAGATATTATGGCTGGAATGCACAAAATGTCCAATCAAATAGCAGTACCACCGGCGGCGGCCGGTGCAGGTAAGCGTGGTGAGTCGGGGCGGGGCGGGGGTGAGGCAGGGTGGGAGGGGGTTCAGTGGACAGACGACGGTATAGGGAAAAAAAAATCCTATTCCGTGACCTGTCGACTCCCCCCTCCCCATGCCACTGCGCTTACCTGCACCGCCCGCGACTGTGTACCACAGTGTTACCGCTGACCAACAAGCCAGATCTTCCTCTGTGCAAGGTCTGCCATCTGTTGTGCATGCAACTGTTGCATAGCACTAGGGCGTCATGGGATGAGCTTGGAAATCTTGCACAAACAATGGTGATGAAGAGATCTGGTATGCAAACCATCTGCACATTGGTGGAGTGGAAATACTTCAATTTGCCATGCACCTCCTCGGAGTCATGAGGTGGCACCAGTGCAACACAAGTTCTGTCTATGTCACCGACAACATGTGGTATGCTCCCCAAACCATAGAACATCGTCTAGATATTGTTCAGTGTAGCATTAGAAATTAGAAATTGGATGTAGTCATTCATTCGTCTGAGAATAACATCTAGCACTTTGCTGTGAACGCCAGAAAAAGTTAGCTGCAACATCTCATTGGAGTCACTAGCTGAATTTTTATGTATGGCAACATTTCTGATAGAAATTATATTTTAGTGGCTTGGTGTCACGGTTGAGCCAGTATTTCTTAATGATGTGCCTTTCCTGCATGGTTTCCAGATCAGGATGTGGTTTGTAGACACTTTTACTGCATTGTCTGTGACATCTTCTTCTTCCCTATGCTGGTGGATGCACATATTTGCAACATATGAGTGCAATGTGTCAATATTGTATGTTTACACATGGTTGTTGGACATATTTAAACATTTCTCAGAATTTATCAGATTTAAATATGTATACACATAATAAAATGAAACTTCTTTAAAAAAGTAATTTTTGATATATTATTAATATGTTTATTCAAAATGTACAACTTATTCTCAAAAGCAATATTTTCTTTAGTCATTAAAACATTCCTACATTTATTTTAAAATGGATCTAACTAAAAAAATTGTACTATTATTTTTCCACCAAAAATTCTTTCTATACAAGAATATTAACTTAACATGCTGCATGCTGTGTTTTCTTTTCTTTTAAATATTGTTTGGTTGAACGTTTGTCAAGGTTGACATACATTACACCACAGCGGTTGTGTCTCTATTCCTTTTATTGTAGACTTTATAGTTGTTTTTGAAGAAGGCAACATCACGGATGCTGGCATAAACCAGGCCCTATGGGCCTGATTACGAAGAAAGTAGTCTTGGGACCACCTTCGCATTTTCAGCAGTCCGACTGCCACCTCCTCGTCGGTCTGCCCTTCTGATTACAATCTGTGCAGTGAGACCACCACAAGACCGCCGCCACAGTGGCAGAGGCCGCCCATGGAGGTGGTCCTGTGCAGCTCACCACCAGCCCAATTACGACCTGCCTTTCCCCTGACCTGTTCCTGGCGGGGACACCGCCTTGCGAGAGTCAGAGGAAAGGCAGGAAATGAGCAGAAGTAATGGTTCGAGGGCAAATATTCCCATGTGTAATGTAGCTGGTGCTCATATAGTGCCCTCCAATGCCTCCAGTTTGGGTGTGCACAATGTTTTACTTGCACAACAGAATGCAAAGGAATAGTGCACCCCTCTGGCTGCAGTCACTGCAGTATGGCCAGCATTGGGTTTCAGCTCATTTCCAGAGCTGAAGTGTGCCGCCGGCATGACTCCACACCCTACACACCACCAGCCCTGTGGAAAACTTGTAAAACAGCAGGCGGAAGACGGCCTGCTCAGCGGTCTTCTTGGGACCGCCGACGCTGCGGTACGACAGGGAGACTGCCAAACTTGTAATCAGCCCCTATGTGTCTGCCATATTGTCATGCATAACCAGTGTTGACAATGTAGCTTTAAGGTGGCGAATATAACATGGAGGATGCCTGACGTAACTATCATGGATGATGGACTATTAAGTGTAGTTTGTAACTACTGTTTCCTTCCACCGTACAGCATTGGTTCTACCATCCGTGATTAACGGAATCCATTGTATGCCATTTAAGCACCCTTTAATGTAATTTCTGTCACGTTGGTATACATGGTTTTAAAGGACCATTTTTTCACTTTCCTCCTAACCCTCAAGTAAAGCAGACCGCCTTACCTGTTGCTGTTCATTTGCTGCTGCAGGGACCCACTGAGGCAGAAGGATCAGGTGACAGTGCCCCCAACTTCACTGAGGAAAAACTGGACATCAAGGGGTCTTTGAACAACTGCATCCAAGTTTATGGACTAGCAGAGTCAGGTATGCTCCAGTCATTAAATGGCCTTACATGAATATGTCTGATTTTAAAAAATGGTTGTGTGTGACTTCAGATTTTCCAAGTAATGTTTTAATTTTCACAGTAGATATATTTTTTAGTATTAATAAACGTATAATTTTTTATAAATGACCTTGAAATGCAAAGTCATGTTAAACCACACTTGATGTTGAGATAGTATGTCTATACTATCAATAAACAGTCTTGATGAGTCTAAAATCCCACTTAGAATTGTGAAAAACATATCACTCTGGGAAACTGCCCTCCTTTAAATAGTGTAAGCAGATGCAAGTATTATTGAGGTGATTTTTCATAATTTTAGAATTTGATTACCTCAAGAAGTTGTACTTAACTCTTTTAGTGCGGGCATCGGCCGATGGCCAACGCCCGCAGTACCTCCCAAGTGCATGTGATGGCCATTGGTCTACATTGGGAAGGGTGTATAAAGGACCCTCTGGTGCTTTGCACCAGAGCGATTCCTTTATTTCATTTTTAGCTTGAGCAGCCTTGAAATTACTGCAAAAAGTGAAAGTAAACAAGCCAATTGGTTCGTTTTACTTTCACTACCTCAGTCCTTGGGGGCTTATCTTAGCCCTTTGAGCACTGAATGTGTTAGAGGAGGTATCATTGGAAAAGGGGAAATCTCCCCTTTCCAATGGTATCTCAGCTCAGTGGATCCCTACTTCGGGATTGCCACAGGATATTGATTACCAAGCAGGAAACCACCCACTAGCCACTAGGGTATTGGGGGAGAAGCCCCTCAGGCATGGCCTTGTGCTCTCCTCGAAACCCCCAAATATTCAGTCTTTCTGCTCCCCTGGGCGGGGGGGTGGTTGGAGTGAATTGTCTTTCAGTGTATTGAGGAATTAAGATGCAAAACAAAATGTCATTCAACAATATTCTCGGTTCCTTCAAATTATACATATCTATACATAAATATATTTGTTAAGTATTGTGGTTTGGAAAAACAATATATTTAATGCATATTTTGTTTGTTATTTCTTGTCTTGTTCTCTCTAAGCCAGCCCCCATTTCAATGAGAAAATCTGGCATGCCTCCGCAAGTGCGGAGGCAAGGCTTCTTCAAGAGCCGCAGCATTAACTGCTGCAAAAGGTGAGAGGATCTTTGGCCGTGAACTCACCTCATGGCCATGGCAAAACTGGCAAGGTCCTCCCAGTTAAAGAAGTGAGTGTGGCAGTTGATGACCCCCATGGTGCTGCAAATCCTAGTGGTGGCCTACCCTGACCTGGATGGGGAGCTGAAGGCTAACAAGCAACAGTAAGGGGTAAGTGTATTGGCATATAAAACTTTCCATGTTGTTATTAACCATTATTTATGTTTTGGGGCTTGTAATATTGCATCCAAAATATAAGGCTCACATTTATTGTCTGGTGTAGAGTTTTGCCAAAGGTTGCTCCATTTCAAACGTTGCGTCTATCCCATCTACATTATTCCATGTGCCATAGGATATAATGCTGTAGCAAAAGGATTGATGCAACATCCGAGAGGTTTATGAGGGAGTTAAACATTCAACTAAACAGACTTTAGGACGTTGAACTTTATGAAATGTTGTGAATAGAAGTCACTTAAATTATAATATAGTTTACTTCAGACTTTGGGAATGATTTTGAGTTTTGAAGACCGTTTGCTTTGTCACAACATTAGCAATATCATGTCCTCTTCATTATAAGTGCATTACGATAAAATATACTTTTAATAATGCACATTATGATGGAGTAACCTGTCTGAAAATTTCAAAATCAGGGCACAGTGTAGGCTCTTTGTTTCTGCTGGACAACTATCCCATTCCAAATATGACAGATATGCCATCCACTTTGTAATATGTGAATTTACATCTAAGGCCCTCATAAGTGCAAAAGGCAGACAAGATATATGTCACATTTGTGACACAGTAATTGAAGCTTCAAAATATAAATGCTGCACAGGGACAATACGGTAGCTGTAACTTTGCTGATGTCATGTCCGGTACCTAAGAATTATGGCAGCTAAAATAATACCATCCTGGCTTTCATCAAATTGTTCTTGAGACTCAAACTTATATATCTCACAGAAACAATTGTCAAACAGTACATATGTAAATTATCCATAATGTTTTGAAATACTTTTGATTAACTGTATAATATGTGACCTGGATAATATCACTTGGCCTTAACTTCAGCCTGCCTCTAAATTATCAAAGAAATCGAGGAGCAGGCCAAGTGTCAGAACAAAATCCTATTAAAAAGATGGGCTCTTAAAATGTGTATATTGTTTTGGTGGACAGGTACTCCATCAAAGATTTCACTGATATTCCATCCACCTAATTACAAGTGCGTTTGTGTTTTTTGTAGAGTGCCTCTCCACCAAACTCTAAATCAGGCCCGCAATTATTAAAGTCTGAGAACAAATATGACTGAATATAAATGGTGAACATGGCCTATGAGAATACATCATGTGCACAAAATTGGCCTCAACACAATTTTAAATAACCCAAAATGACCATATACTGGAGTTCTATTTTTAGCAGTCCTTGAACAAACATGTGTAAGCAGACCTACAGCTTTTTACTTTATTATCAATGCATATAAAATTTGTAATGTGATGGCCAAAAAGTATGGACCACATTTATATTTTGCTGCCCGGGTTTCTTCATAACAAATGTGAAAGATATCTTGTCCACCTTATTATGAGTGTTAGATAATATAATCCACTTTCAATAATGCTGACAGAATACCCTTGTCATTTGTGAAGTAGCAACGGGTCTTCCAAAATCATAATCAGGCCCTTTATAATGTTGCTTTGTGTGCCCTTTATTGAGAATAGTATGGAGTAAAAGGGATTATATTTGGGCCCCTTTAATGTGTGTAAGTGTTCTAATTGACCTCTGAACTCTGTAAGTGCTGTGTGCATATGTGTGCTTTCAGTTTCTTCCAGAACTAGCGAGGAAGAAGTTGCCCAGACTCCATGTGAGCATCAGGAGAGCAACTAGGAGTTGGAAGGTGGAGCCACCGACGCCAAGAGACCCAATGGCATTGAGAGTGACTGGGCTGTCGGGGAGGCCAATACAACATCAGACTCTAAGGTGGGCGACAAACATGACAGGATGTTTCATCTGTTCCTGTGTGCGCCATGACCACTACATCCATCAGCACCTTCACTCCTCTTCACCTGAAAAAGAGCCAACACTCACTCGGGAAACAGGTTGAGGTCTCCTTTGCCCCTGCACCTCTCCCATGGCCCCATCTTGCCAGCACTGGTCTCAGAGAGAGCCCTTGAAATTTTAAAGAACCTCTCTGTAGGGAAGATGGCATTGTTGCATACCTTCCAGGGTGTCAGTCAGAAACCAGCACAACAGTCTAAGTGACATTTGCTCTGCCGCCCTGTCTGCCTTACAGAGAGGTTTACTGTCTAATAGTTCCTCATCTGACACAAGTGCTTCAGCCACACCTGCCCCTATTCCTCCTTCTGCTCCCATTTCCCCTGACACCATTATACACCACCCACATCCAAAGCCCTGACACCATTTCACCACCGGACACCATTCCAAGATCTGACCGTGTTCCACATTCCATCTCAATTTCTCCTGCGCATCCCAATTCTATTCCAACTGCCCCAGCCACACCCAAAACCTCTAAAGCGTCCCATACCCAAAATACTCCCATGCCCCGAATACTCCCATACCCCTAAACACTCCCATATCCCAAACCCCACTGTTCCCCCAAATCTTACTATTCCAGTAAAACTTCCACTCCATCCAAAGAAGTAGGTGCTTCAGGAGGATGGCGAGACCCCTGAGGAGAAGATACATGTGTTGGGATGGCAAGGACTATGCTCCTTTGTTTATTGTTGAACTGTGAAAGGACACTCTTTATTTGACCCCCCCGGACTTTGATTTATTTGAATTTTGTTTGTGTTTATTTTTGACTATGAAAACTGTTGTTGTCCCTTTTTCTTTAGTGTTCTATAAAAATGTCTATTGTTAAAAATTGTGTCGATTGTGTACGTGAAGATTGTTAGGTTTTAAAAATGTGCAAAAATGTGCCATAGGTTTAGGAAATCAGTCTTTTCAGCATGATCATATCAGATTTTCCTCTTTTTCTGGACCCTATTTTTGCTGTTTTCTCAGCTCTGTGCACATGACCGCCGCAAAACAGGAGCAATGACCATATGCCCCACCTTTAAACATGATTAAAGCAGCTTATCCTTGATTGCAATATTTAGCTTGCCTATAAGTCCCTTGTATATGGTGTACAAAATGCACCCAGGGCCTGCAAGTTACATGCTACTTGTGGAATGTAGCACCATGTAAAGCCTAGCTGCAACAGCCTAAAAACCTGCTGACAAAGCAGTCAAAATATAATTTTTAAGAGTTTCCATATTTATTAAAAGTTCAACTCATTGTTGAAGTTAGATTTTTAATAAATAATTAGTAAAAGTAGCTTTTACAAACCTCATTATCCCAGAGGTAAGGCCTGCCCTTTCATGGTTTAATGTAAGGGGAAACCTGAAGCAGGGAAAGCCTTTGTCCCCAAATCACACACTAGCCAGGCTTACTTCAAATCCAGTGGGAGGGAACCTACCCCTGAAACTGGTGGTTTAAAGTGAGCACAGGAAATGGACTGCTCAGTTCCCGGGCCACAACTCTGTGTGGACACAGGCTCTTCACAAGGGGTAAGGACGTTACACCATCTTGGGTTTTATGAGTGAGGGGCACTGTGGGTTTGTTGGCAGTAAGGTAAACAGAATGTGCTTCAGTAGTGGGTAGGGTTGCCCCTTTTCCCATTGTTTAAGGTGTGTCTAGAAGTTACTTCCACCCACGGGCTAGTGCAAACCATAAATGTAGCACCCCAAGGAACCCTCCTCAGAACATGTCCTGGACATGCAGAAAATCAGAATAGGACTGGACAATCCTGTCTGTGATTTAGGGGGAGTTCTGAAGGAAAAGCAAGTGTACTCCAAGGGTCATTTGGGTGACCTCCTGTGTGGCTATAGTGACACAATTAGCTGCAAGAGGCCATTTTTCTGAAGTGACCAGTATCAACAGGATCAAGACTGGACCTTGTTGGTGGCCTCGACTGGAGTAATCCAGGTCCCTAAGCACTGTTCTTGAGGTTCAGAAAGCCTTAGCAGTGACCCAGAGGAGCTGCTCCAGAAACCCTGAAACCCTTAAACGTTGGGACCCTCCTATACCTTCAAAGCCATCATTGGGACCTTGTGGCAAAGGTGCCCGATGTTGATGCAGCTACATCAGGTACAGCTTTAGGCTTACCCTACTGGAGGATTTGGAGCTCAATAAAAAAAATGAAGGGTCTAATTTAGATCTTGGCGGATCGAGTCCCACCGTCGCTTTTTTGGCGGTCTTCCTGCCCTCCGGCTTGGCGGTCCACCTGCCATATTTAGATGTTATTGGGTTCATAGATGAAAGACCACCGCGGTCCCGCCGTCACCACCAGGACATCTCAACCGCGTCGATGGTGGGATATGCAAAACCGGCTGTCAGAGGGAGAACTCCAGTTTTCGGGCCAATCACTATGTGCCTTCCTGCCAACGTGACTGTGGCAGTAAAACCTCCACACCTGAGTAGGTATAATAGAAGGGATATAAGGCAGAAACTCACCTTTTCTCACTTTCACACTTCCTGTTCTCCCATGGACCCGATCTTCCAAGTCCGACTGTTGCTGTTTGATATTGAACAAAATCAAGACCGTCGTGGAAGCAATCAACGGTAAACTCCGCTTTTACCTGTTACTTATTGACTTGTCTGTTAAAATTTGCAGTAGACTTGTGCCTTTATAAATCTCTCTTACGAGCAATAGCATACCAATATGCAATGCATATGTCTGTAATGTTGATGTTTAAGAAAATTAAAGAAACACACCAGTATCATAACATTGTATGTATTAATTTGGTGCAAGCTGCCTTAAAAAAAATGGACATTTGCATAAAACAGGATATTAAATCAAAATACAAAAATTCAACATACAAGTATGTTTAAATAAATGTTGTAAATTGTCACATTAAAAACATATGTAACATACATCATTGGGATACGTGCAATCTAACATGATGTAGAAATGGCACTAGACAAGGTGTAACCTTTACCTTATTTATTACCTGTCAAAACAATGTAGGCCCAAATATGAAGTATTCAACATATACATCCATGTAACACTTTCCCTTCTCTACTGCAAGTCCTGTACTGAATCCAATTTCAATAGTCACAATATTGTATAAGGTGTAATGCATATGTGCTCATACTGTCCAGTAATCAATGAGAAACAAACACAACTGTAGTAACAAATTTAAAAAAACCTCTTTTAACATCTATTAATTGCTTCAAGTGGTCATTACTATGCCCTTGAAAATCCTCTCCATCTATTGATCTCCTTAAGATTTTAAGATTTTAAGACTGAGAAGGAGTATGTACAACAAACATATCAGAATTGCAAAGCGACCTTCTTCAGAAGCCAACTGGACAAAGCCAAAAATCGACCCAAAATGCAGTTTGATCTGATTAAGCTACAATCCAATAACACTCCCAACCAATCACCACTCATCTCATTGCCCACAGCCAAACTGCAAGGACTTTGCCGCCTTCTTCCTTGATAAGTCTAGCAAGATTGAATCTGAACTAAGGTCTGCCCTGATCGATCTATCACTCTCTCCAGACTCCTCTCTACCTTATTGTGCCTTGTCTCTCCCCTAAAAACAATGCCTCTTGGAGTCAATTCTCACTGTCAACGACACATCCATATTCAACATTCTTTCGACCCTGAAACCTTCAAATCACTTCAATGATCCCCTTCCCCCTAATTTCTTTAAAGAAATGATAAGCTCACTAGTCCCACTCTGGGCCAAGATTATCAATGCCTCACTTCTTCAAGGTCAGATCCCTGACTGCCTGAAGTCCAGTCTGGTTCTGCCTATTCTCAAAAAACCTACGGCTGACCCAGAAGATTTGAATAATTTCTGGCCAATCGCAAACATCCCTACTCTGGCAAAACTCCTTGAGAAATGTGTTCATGAACAACTGTGTAACCACATTGAGGAATTCCAATTTCTTGATCAATTCCAATCGGGCTTCCGCGCCGGCCACATCACCGAAACAGCCATCACTCATATAGTTGACAACGCTCTCACAATGCTCGACCAGAGCGAATCCTGCCTATTAATCCTACTCAATCAATCAATCAATCAATCAATCAGGGAATTGTAAACGCGCTACTCACCCGTGAGGGTCTCAAGGGTTTCGACCTCTCATCTGCTTTTGAAACTGTCAAACATGACAATCTACTGATTCTTCTGGAACGTAGGACGGGCTCTCAGGCTCAGTACTAAAATGGTTTGCCTCTTTTCTCAATAACAGAACTCAGAGAGTCAAATCCAATCAAACACTATCCAATTCCAGTCCCTGCACTCTGGGGGTGCCCCAAGGGTCCTCTCTCTCTCCCACGCTTTTCAACCTACTCATCGAACCTCTTACTGAAATCCTCAAAGCATCTAACATCCAATATCACATGTATGCAGATGACACCCAGTTGTACATGAAAATCTCTTCTTCTGACGATATCAAGACACTTAATGGAACCCTGCACAAAACCCAAAATTGGTTAACCTTCAACCACCTCAAATTGAACGCCCTCAAAACGGAATTCCTCCTTATCTCACCGACCCAGCAAACCCCCATTGTGGAGAAATATTTGAAAAATCTCTCCGCTCTCAACTGCACACCACACATCATAGACTCTACGAAATCGCTGGGAATATTACTGGATAAGAACTTAAACATGCAGGATCCATCAGCGCATCTACCAAAGGAGCGAAATTCCAACTGAGCATCCTAAGGAAACTAAAACCCTTCCTTCCCCAGGATGACTTCAAATCTGCTGTGCAAGCGTTAGTCATCTCACGGTTACAATACGGCAGTGCAACCCTCTGCGGCCTACCGAGATACAGAATAGCCCCTCTCAGGGCATCACTGAATGCTGCGGCTAGGCTCATCACAGGCTCCAAGAAAACCAACCACATTTCTCCAGACCTGAAATCTCTAAACTGTCTTCCGTTTGAGGCAAGGACTCAACTAAAACTTGCATGTTTGACACATAAAGCACTGCACTTCAACACTCCTCTGTACCTTGCAAATAAGCTAGAACTGTCAGGCGGTGCCCGTTCCTCAAGGAGTTCCAGTACCTTGTTGCTCAAACCTAAGAAATTTAAAAAAAAATAAAACATACAATAAATCATTCACAGGTATTGCCCCGAGAATCTGGAACTCCCTACCTGCGGAAACTAGATTGATTCCATCAACGTTTTCCTTCAAAAAGGAAGTGCAAGCTTTACTGTTGAGCACGTCGTTGAGTTGATACTTTTGTCTTACCAGACTGATCTGGTGGCTCCTCCGAGCCCAAGGCATGCTCCTCCTCATCTAGTCTCACAACGATTCTTCTTGTTTTATTCTACTCACATGTTCTTCTGTCTTCCTGTCATGCACCGCTGCTTACTTTGTTACTTGGCAATTGTAGGGTCCTAATACCTGCCTCTATTTTGTCACTACGTACCTGTGTTTATTTGTATATATCGCTGCTTTTCTCCCACATTTGTCTACCTTATGTGTTCCGCATCTCATCTGTAAAGCGCTCTGATACTCTCTAAGGTCATGTTCGCGCTATATAAAACTTTTAAAATAAATAAATAAATGAATGTCTGCACCTAAATTCAAATGACCACCACATACAATGCTAACCTGTTAATGCACTTAACAAAGTAGACATAAAAAAAATGTTGTATTACCTGCCATCATGGTAAAGAAAAATAAGTACCTCACATTTTATTCAGAAATATTGCTAGGAATGAAACAATTGCAAAGGAAAATTGATGCCAGGACTAATTTGGTGAAAACAAAAATATGCATTTATTGCAAACAATAAGAGAAGTCTCACAATAGTATGAAAGCCAAATGGCAGTCAATTAATGAGCAAAAGTAATATGTGCAGTGTTGTGCAGTTCCACAAAGCTTGCCTCCTAATTCACTGCCAGGGAAACCTTCTCAGGAAGGGGCAGAGCAGGCACCTCACAGATTTTATTTGGAAAGGGAGTGTTTGGGTTTGGAAGGGGTGCTCTTGGGTTTGGGAGGGGGGTGTGGTTTTGGGAGGAGTGCTCTTGGGTTTGGGAGGGGGGCTTGTTGTTTGGGAGGGGTACTTTTGGTTTTAGTAGAGGTGGTTTCTGTATTGGGAGGGGTGGGTTGGGATGTGGAAGGGGTGAGTTGGGGTGTGGAATGGGTAGAATATGTTTGGGAGAGGTGGCTTGGGCTTTTGGAGGGGTTAAGGAAAGGGCAAACAATAAAACTCTCACGGGGAAATGGATAGGATGTTTGGCAGGGAGTTGGGTTTGGGAGGGAGAGGCAGTGGCTGATGTTCATGTGTCTGCTGAGGGTGCAGGTGCCTGTGGGTCTGGGGTATGTCGTTCACGTTTGGGTGTGTCTTGCTTACTAAGTGTCTGTTTGGTTTAGTGTGGGCGTTTAGGTTTTTTGGGTGTGGGTTCAAAGGTGTGTGTGGATGAGTGTGCTGAGGAGGTGCTGGGTGTAGTTGTGGTGCATGTAGATGTGGTGGTGCATGTGGGTGTGGTGGTGGGTGCAGTGCTTGTGGGTGTGCTGGTGGTGGGGGAGTGCATGTGGATGTGATGGTGCATGTGGGTGTGGTGGTGGGTGCAGTGTCTGTTCTGGAGGTAGAGCTGGTGCATGTGGATGTGGTGGTGCATATGGGTGTGGCGGTGGGTGCGGTGTCTGTGGGTGTGCTGGTGGTAGGGGTGGTGTACATGTCTGTGGGTGTGCTGGTGGTGATGCATGTGGGTGTGGTGGTGGGTGCAGTCTCTGCTGGTGTGCTGGTGGTGGAAGTGGTGCATGTTGGCTTGGTGATGGGTGCAGAGTCTGTGGGTGTGTTGGTGGTAGTGCATGGGTGTGTGTGATGGTAGGTGCGGTCTCTGTGGGGGTGGTGGGGCATATGGGTCTGGTGTCTGTATGTTTGGATGTGCACCTGTGTTTTTTGTTGTGTTTGTGTCTCTGTGTGGGTGTGCTGCTTGTTTCTCTGTTAGTGGGTGCGTTTAAAGGTGTGAGTGTTCTTGGGACAGGTCTGGGAATAGGGAATCGGGATGGGGAAGGGCCAGGAGGTGGGGCACAAGGTTGGGATGGTTGGGAGGCTGTGGTCAATGAGAAGGCTACACCTTGAAAATACCTCTGTAGGCCAGACATAGCACTGTGAATGCCTTCCAGGTATGCTACAATTTGTTGCATATGGCAGCCAAGCCCCTGGATGGCATTCAGTAGCGCAGTCTGGCCTACAGGGATGTTCTGGAGGAGGTCACTAGCCTCCTCATTCAGCACAGCTGGGGGCAGGGGGTGAGATTCCTGGATCGAAGGAGACATCTCCCCTTTTAAGGGGGTGGGTTTGGTCAACTGGGGGGGAGCAAGAGGGAGGGTGGAGGACAAGGATGCAGTTGTTAGACTTCCTGTCAGATATATCACCACGAGGGAGTGCTCGCTGGAAGAGGCCTCCGAAGAAGATGTTGAGGAGCTGGCCACCTCTGTTGCACTCCCCTCACCCTCCATGCCACTGGGCCCTTGGTGTTGGTGGTGTCAGTACCCAAACCACAGTGGCCAGCTGCTTCCCCACCATAGCCTGCTCCGGATGATGCTGAAATGACATATAAAATTGTTTTATTGAATCTGTGTAAACAGAACTGATCATGAAATTCGATCACAGAACATTTTCCAAGTTTTCATATTCCACCTGCTTCAAGGCTCTCAAACTTTGGTTCTACATTAGTATAAGCTCATGCATGTATGAAACATTTTCAGAAACCATTTGGTCACAGTTTTGTCATTCCCCATGATAGCTCCTATATCATGTATGATCTTGTCTCATATCCATTATTATGCCTCTCAAGGAACTGGTTAACACCTCTGAAGGGTTGGGCTTTGTTGTTTAGAATAGTGAACTGATGTCACCAAAAAGGATATCAACAAAAAATACAATTGAACAGTGTGTACACAAGGCACTAAAATTGGCATACTTTTCATTCTCAATAAGTAAAATATGAGTATATGTGTGTCAACAAATACTGCAATGTTATACCAATATTAGTATAAATAGTATGCAGGTTACCTTTGTTTGGTCATTTCACAATGGTAACACTTACCTCAAGTGACTAAAGTATATGTCAAATGTAAAAAAATATAAATGGATTCTGTATTGGAGTTGCTTAGCAATGTATCATATACTATGTAGGTGCAGATGCTGTTGAAAAAAGTAAGAAACAAATATTTGAGTGGATTGACAAATGACTTCTACGGCATAAGTAAATACATAGCCCTTGAAAAATCTCTAATACACTTCAATACAGAGCAAAAACATTTTCACATTTGACTACTAAATATCTCTAGTTATTTGAAGATTGTTGTATCATTGTGAAATTGTTTCACTAAATATGCTGGCTTTCACTGTAGTCGAAAATTTGTAGAACATCACAGTAATTATTTCATACACTGATTCATATATAATAATTACTCCAAAGATTCAACTTTAAATCACAATATGCAACAGATAACACCTTGATGCATTTCTACATTTTCCTAATGAGTCATGAGTTTGGCCTGATTTGGAGTTTTCCTGATGGGATACTCCCACAGATATGTGATGGAACATTCCATCTTCCAAAATCCTTTTAAATTTCCCATTTGTCTCCATCATTGATTTATTATCTGGACAAGACAAAGGACATTGAGAAATGGTTTTGAGTATGTGTAATTCTCTCACCAATGTGTACACATTCCTGCCTTTGTTTCAACACCAATTGTATGCGTATCACAATTATTTGTCCAAAAACACACTGGCCTACACACACGTTTATGAAGGAGTAAGACATCATGCAAATCTGTCACTTTTGACATGTATGAAACAGTATTTCTGATGCTAAACACAATTTGGATAAGTTTTGATTACAAAATGTAGCCATTAATTCTGATGTCACTCGTCATTTTGGATCAGATGCTCACTCTTCTTTGTGTAGAAACTCGACTTACCAATGTGACGTTTGATACATCCACTGTATCATAAGTAACCCTGGGCGTAGTTCGCGAAGTAGCGCTACGCGAAGCTACGCAAAGTGCAGTTCGCACTACGCGAGCTACGCGTAGCGCTACGCGAACTGCGTAGTGCGCTGTTCGCGATGATTGCACAGTGCCGGATGCTTGTCCGCACTGTGCAATCATTGAAAACGGCATCTTGCACAGTGCGAGCTGTCTCTTACTGCCGCTCGAGTAGATTTTTACTCGAGCGGCAGCTTTCTCAACGCGGACTGGTAGTTTCTCATCACGAGCGGTCGCGAGCATACGCGACCACTCGCAATGAGAAACCTGACCTCCCCGCGTTGAGAATCTCGCCGGGAGGTTTATTTTCCACGCTTGCGATCGGCAACTTGATGTTGCTGATCGCGAACGAGGCAAAAATCTCGCCGGGATGTCATTTTGCTTGCTCGCGGTCGCCAACTTGACGTTGAGGACCGCGAACAAGCAAAAAATGACCGCTGCACTACGCTACGCGTGTTTGCACTGTGCTACGTGCAATTCGCGTTGTGCGAAGTAGCGCAAACTTCGCAAACTACACGAGCCTAGCGTAGTGCTTTGCCCAGGGTTAATCATAAGTGCATAGTATGCTATGCCACATGTAATAGGGCTACCATTACATCATCCACAATAGTGAAGGAGCATCACACCTGACACAATAAAGACTATTGGCCTCTTTGGTAAAACTGTCCCTCATGACATCAAAAGACCTGATGTATATGTGGAGTTTAAGCAGCTTCAAGAGCCCTTCTTCTGCGTTGGACATGGGTCACCCTTAATGTTGATGGCAAGAATCCTGGCTGTAACAAAAAATAAGTCATGTAAAGTGAAAGTCTAACAAGAACTTACCCCCTTCATGCTGCTGTTGACCCCTCAACTGCCCATCAATCTCTGGATAGGCCACCGCAAGAATGCGGGGCATTAGGGGGGGTCAGGCTGTGACGCATGTGCTTCCCAAGTTGGGAGGACTGCCCGAGCTGGACTTCGGCTGACTTTCTGGTCTAGCATTGTAGGTCCTCCCACCTTTTGCAGCAATGGACAATGCACCACTTGTTGACCAGCAGGGTCCGCACCTTCCTGGCGATGGTCTTCCAAATGTCCCGCTTCTGATTGGCATTGACCTGTATGGATACATGAAAATAAAGAAAAAACAATGGTATTGTGACTTTTTGTTTTTCTGTATTGATGTAACACAATTGTTCTACATCTATCACAATCATGACTCATAGGTTTCCATACAACATGTGCATTTTCACATGCTGACCAAAACAAATATATCAATACACACTTTTTTAGTGACCTGTTGACCACCCTCATCCCATGTCATCATGACCTAAACTCACTAATCGAGGCCTGTGACATCATCTAGCCCAGGGGGCTCCTACATATTCTGTGAAGTAACCTACTTCGGTTCAGTGCAAAAAAAGTGGCCTTTTTACATTTCCAGTTCCACGCCTTCCCACCATGGAAGAAGTGGATATAATGAAAAGAATCAGATTCAAGAGGCAATATATGATTGGATTATGTCATCAGCTGGAGCTAGATCTTCTGCCTCACAATAGGAATAGCACAACAATAACACCAATAGTTCAAAACCCTGGCAGTACTCAAATCTGTGGCCACAGGATCAGTCCTATACACTGTTGCAGTGTCTGGAGGAATGTCACAACCAACTTTAAGTGGTGTGCTACAAGAAGTTCTTCCTACAATGATGAGACACATAAACTTATTCATACACTTAACACAAAATGTGCATTTGGCCAATGTGAAGGGTGATGATTATGCTTTTGGTTGATTACTACATGTGGTTAGAGTAAATCAAGCAGCATGTATTGGATAGGTGCCACCAATCAACAGAAAGCAACTCAAATTAACTTCCATTCAATCACTGTGCAAGTTGTCTCAGTAAAAATATCTATATACATGCAAAGTCTGTGTGTGTCTTCCACAGGAACACCCATGGTCCCTTTGTACTTTGAAACAGCACCATATTGCTGCAGATGTCACAACATTGAAATTTTCAATTGAAGATGACATGCTTAAGCTACCAAAAACAGATTAAAACAAAAAGTTGAGTTTTGAAACATAATAAAATCGACACATTACAAAGTCATCTTTTTTGAGGACACATTTTCAAAAACACATTCAGAGATAAACAATCAAATTGAACACAGAAGTCAATGTGTCAAATCTTTTATCAACAAAGACCTGTGGTCTGGATTTCCTGAGCTTGCCCTTCCTAAAAAATGTACAGCACATACTTTTTTCCTCATTACATCAACAGTTACTGTGATAATATGCAACGAGATACTTACACTCATCTGAAGGAGTAGTCATCCTGACGTAACATCTCTTTCCTCCTCACCGCTATCATCTTCATTTGGCATTTCAGGATCCTTACCTGGTGGCTCTCCATGGTCTCCATCCTCTGCGATGTAAGGGATGCTCTGTCGCAGGGCTATGTTGTGCAGCATGCAGAAGGCCATGGTGATCTGACACACCCTATCGGGTGAGTAGAGGAGTGCTCCACCAATCTTGTCCAGACAGTGAAATCTGGCCTTTAGGAGCCCGAACGCCCGCTCCACTGGCCTCCATGTTCTTCCATGGGCCTCATTGAAGTGGACTTCCCCTGGCGTTGTTCGATTCCTCATCAGTGCCCACAACCATGGTCGGTTAGGATAAGCAGAGTCTCCTAAATAGAACAAAAAGAGATGAGACAAGATATGTAACACCATTTCAGATGATTCACATTGAAATCATCCAAACAATATTTTGTCAGATTGTCCTTACCAACAAGCCAGGCCCTTTCACGTCCAGGTTGTGACATTTTCAAGGGTATGCTGCTGTTCCGTAGTACAAAAGACTCATGAGCTGATCAGTGGAAATGCCCACAGGCACTTGTGATGTACAAATCAGCTAAGCAGACAACTTTCACATTGATTGAATAGAAGTGCTTCCAATTCCAGTAGATTTGTTCCCTGGCATGTGGTGCCACTAAGGCAATATACGTAGTATCAATAGCTCCAGCCACATGTGGTAGGTGACTCAAAGCATAGAAATCGCTCTTCACATTTTTAAGTTCCTCATGTCAGGGAAACTGGATGAAGCTGTTGATGTGTCTTATCATTGACGAAAGATACTTCTTGTAGAAGATCACTGAAAGTAGTTTGTGACATTCCACCAGATACTGCCAGAGTGTATTGGAATGATCCTGCAGCCACAAAATGAAGTACTGCCATGAGTTTGACAATTGGTGTAATAGATGTGGGATTTCTGTTGTGAGGCAGAAGATCTGGCTCCAGCTGAAATCCTGTATAGTTTGCCTATTCAATCTGAACTTCTTGATAATATCCCATTCTTCCATTGTGGCAAGGCCTGGAAATGGGCAGTACACTTGATGCTGTCGTCTCCCCGGGTTCAAATGTCTGCATTGGAAGAATTGTGAACATACTTAAACATTGTCTTTTAAAAAAAATATATATATTGGCATTTTTTATCCTATAAACACGATATTCAACAAGTACAGGCAGTCATATTGTATACCCAATACATTGTGAGAGATACATGTCACTCCATTCGTATACAGTTGTAGTCCAGCCTTTCGTCTATGCATGATGGAGTATCTAAAGAGCAATATTTCCTTACACTTCGCATCTGTACTTTGATTTATGTGTACTCGAGGGAGTTACTTGCGCCCTTCTGTGAAGATATACTTTATTTTGAATAAACTAACTATACATAACAAACTTGAAAAGAAACCAAAAACGTGTTGGTGGTGTGTCTCCTGGTGTCTCCCCCGGCACTGGGGCTGTCTCGTGTGAGTGTCTTGAGGGGTGTGGTAATTGTCTGGTGTGGAATTCAGTGCTCTAAAATAGTATGATTGTTGTGCCCGGGGGTGGCAGAGGGGGTCACCTCATCCACAGGGATCCCGACCCGGTTGTAGCTCCCTCGCTACATCTTGCTTTATTTCTGCCCTCCAACTGGTGTTACTGAGCCATATCTATTCTCCCAGTGCTCTTCCACCCCTTCCTGCCCTTCTTCGCTATCGGGTTCATGTCGTGCTTCCCATTCTCTCAGCACCTCCGTCCATAGGCCCGCGCGAGGACGTCTACGAGTCCCCTTTGCATCTTCCTTCTGTAGTGCTCTCTGTTCGGCCTTGGCCCAGGTGTCAATACTATTCTCCCATGTCTCTATTCGGAGGTTAGTGTGAGCTTTCCAATGTTGGGCTATCTGTCGCCTTGCTAATATCAGTGCCAGGTCGATAAACCTGTTGCCTATTTTTCTGGCTTTCGGTCTAGGGAACAGTCCGAGAACACAGACCTCGACTGTGTTCGGGAGAGGGCGTGATAGTGTTTTCTTAATCATATCTAGCACTTTCTCCCAGAATTCTCTCAGGTTTACACATTCCCAGGTCATGTGAGCAAACCCCACATCTTCCAACCTGCATCTTAGGCAACCCTGTGTCAAGTCTCCTCTCATGATATTCAACCGATGTGGTGTTAGGTATACCATGTGCACATGATTGAACTGGATCGCTTTAAGGTTGGAATTTCTGGACACCCGTTTGGGGCTTCCTAATATTTGGTTACATTCTCTATCTGTTAATTCTCTCCCTATAATCTCTTAACACTTTCTACGAGTGCGGTCCAGTGGTTTATTAATAGAGTCAAGCAGTGCCCTATAGAGCCATTTAATCAAATGTCTGGCCGCGCCCAAGGTTATTAGTGTATGGAGCACTCTATGTGTTTGTGTTTCTTGGAAATTACTGTGCCATAGGTCCCCAAACGTCCGGGTTAAAGAGTGATAGGTCAGGAATTGTGGGAAATTGGATTGCGTCATAAGGTCGTCAATAGGAATTCTCACTCCCATGTGGAAGCAGTCTCCCACCGTTGTGATCCCTGCGGTTGTCCATTCAGTGAGTTGGGGTCCCATGTATAGCTTATTCTGGTCCCCATATGGTATTCCGACCAATGGTATTTCCGGCGCGCAAGGGTGGACCACATGTGTACGTCGGCGACATCTCTTCCAGCAGTATAGTGCTGTCTGTAAGAGGATATTCAATTTGGATATAGCAACCGCCGGGTGCAATAGCTTGGCTAACACCAGTTCTGGCTGTTTAGCCGTCCTTCCTTCTCCAACAGTGCCAGGTTTCTACCGTCTAGCCACTGGGCTAACCATTGGAGTTGGGCCGACAGGTAATATAATTCAAAGTCGGGGGCACCAAGTCCTCCCTCGTCGGGCGCCTGCTGTAGCACCTCCAGAGATACTTTATTTTGCCCTCCGTCCCATATCAGTTCCCAGAGGGTCTGATTTAGATCTGTAAACCACGTAGGTGTAATTATCACCGGTAGGTTCACAAAGTAGAATAATAATCTGGAAGCATGATCATATTTGAGAGAGCTATACGTGCCATCAAGGGCAATTGGAGCGAGCGCCAAAACTGTACACATGTTTTAATGACCTTAGCACTGGGTTCAGGTTACCCTCTTTAAGATCTGCTAGTTTGTGGAATATTTGTATACCGAGGTACCTGAAGGAACGGGGACCATGTCAGACCCGCAGGGAGATCTTCCGGGAGAGTACACCCATGTTGTAGAGGGAAAGCGTATGTCTTGGCCTTGTTAAGTTTAAGTCCCGCCAGAGTTGCATAGGCATCTAGCATACCCAGTGCCTGTTCCGCTCCACTTCCCCCATTATTGAGATATAATAACAAGCCATCAGCTTAGAGGGGTTTTACGTGTAACCCACTTCCCATTTTTATGCTGAGGGCATGACTTTGTTGATGAAAGGAGATCGCTAGCGGCTCTATTGTGATTTCAAAGAGTAAGAGGGATAGTGGGCAGCCCTGTCTGGTACCCCTGTATATGTTATACGCCTCCGAAACCACCCAGTTGGTTTTCACCCGTGCCGTTGGTTGCGTGTATAACATTTTCACCCATTTGTTCCACTTTTCACCTAGCCCCATCCATTCCATTGTGGTGTCTAAGAAGTCCCACCTCACAGAGTCAAACGCCTTTTCCAAATCTACTGATAGGATAATGGCCTCGGGGTATTGCATCTGTTCAGGGTGCTGCATGATATGAAAAAGCCTCCGTAGATTCCTGGATGTGGACCTGGTCGGTACAAACCCATTTTGATCTCTGTGGATTAAGCCAGTCATAAGGGGTAATAATCGAGCGGCTAGGATTTTACTTAAAATTTTAAAGTCGACGTTCAGCATGGATAAGGGCCGATAGTCCAACGTGCTCGGGTCTGCCGTTTTGGTTTTAGGGAGATGTGCAACCCGCGCATCTCTGGTGGAGGAGGATAACTCACCCTCTCCCATGCTTCCACATAATTCTCCTCAAGCTTTGGCACCAGCGTCTGTGCATAGGTCGAGTCGAATTCCACTAGGATACCATCCGGGCCCGGTGTCTTCCCCTTCGCCATCATGCAAGTTGTTCTGCCGTGAACCTAACGCGCTTTTAGAACATTTAACTCTTTCCCTTTCTTGAATGAAAATACGGCAAGCCTGATGGTGGTGTATGTTTTCATGATTTTTCATGTAGGAGCAGAGTACCAACTGAAAGTGACAAGAAGGCAGCGCGCGCTGCCGTTTCCAGTTTCTGCTTTACAAAAGAGTCAATTAGGGACCCTTATTGAAGTGATTTTTGGCCGCGAAAAAGAGTATACAAGTAAGTCGCAATAATTGTGCACTGTAATAAGATGCAATAAGCTCACTCGTACCCCCAGTAACTTCATTTACGTACTCATTAGGTCTTCCGGACAAAGTGTTTCCAAGGCACTGCTTGAATGTGATACTGACAACCGCCGACAGGCGCGCCCGGCTAAGCATTAGAGGCAAGTGTGATGTTCTTTTGATGCTTTTAAAACGTCTATTAATGGATAAGGACATTATTGTAACTATGATTGTATATTATAACGCCAGAATTAAGCTATGTCCATAGTCAGTTTTGGCAGCTTCAGTGAAGTGCACCATCATGAAAAGTCTTTTGTAAAATGGGCAATTTATTTGCTCCTGTTTATTATTTCTGCCTACTTCTCCCTTCTCTTTCTACGAATTAGACAGCACTAATCATCTAAAGTAGGTTGAATAACGGAATAGGGACTAACAACTTATACAGATTTCCATATTTCATTATATTTTGTAGTGTTCGACCGAGTCCAGGTCCTGAAGAGAACCCTGAAATCAAATAGGTTTCCGAAACGCGTCGACCCCAGACAGCCAGCAGGAATTATCTCTAATGACTCAAATAAGAAGATGTACAGACAGGACAATTAGCCTGATGTATATTTAGTGTTGCTGAGCTGAATATGGCAGGTTATGTCTGAATAACACAAATTATTGTACCGCCATTTTGTTGTTTCCAATTCAAGGACTGGTCAACAGTGTTTTGTGATGTTTCGTGAATTGTCAGATTTGTGTCTCTGTTGTTTTTGTCAATTTTTTTAAATGATGTGTTTATTTTTGTTTTTTTAATTTCAGCACTTATTGTTCTTCCTGGTGACATGAACTTAATTGTCGGGATTGTGTGTTCTGAAAAAACAACGAATAAAAATAAGGTGAATTAGATACACCGTAACTACTTTAGTGGCCAAGGTAGTTCTTTTTGGGAAGTTTTAGTGAATGTGCGTCCAAACATTTTCCATGTATTTTCTATCTCTTTAAGCGCAGCACAAATTTCCATCGAGGTGACTGGTCCCCCCAAGGTCTCCTGACTGTCGGGCTCTAATGTGTCCACTGGGAGAGATGCTAAGTACTCACTTAGGGTCTCCTGTCTCTGCGGCTTTGCTTCACTATATAGTGTCACATAATAAGCCCAAAATGCATCATTTATTTCTTTTGGGCTGTATATAATCTCATCGTCCCCCAGTTTAATCCGAGATATGCAAGATCAGCTGTTTTCAGGGTGCACCAGCCATGCAAGTAGGTGACCCACTTTTACCCCCTCCACATGGACCCGCCCTTGATAGTTGCGTAAGTCCAGGTATCGCAACCTCTCAAGTGCGTCATCATATTACTTCTTTTTTTCCCATAAGTTATTCAACGTGTCAGCCTCTGTCGTCAGGTGGGATTCTCTATCGTGTAGTTGGGCATCCAGCTTCGTGAGTTCCTCTAGTATTTGTTTCCGCATTCATACACTTTGGCTCATGCAGTGTCCTCTGACTACTACTTAAAGGCTTCCCACTCCGTGGCCATGGACCCAGCAGAGCCTTTATTATCCTGGAAATACTCCACCACCGCTGTATGTAGTGACATGCGAAAAGGAGCATCTGTCAGAAGGGAGGGGTTCAGCCGCCAAGTGGGCATTAGAGTGGGTTCTGGTGTAGGGTGGATATGAAGCAGTAATGGGTTGTGGTCGGATAGCGTGCGACCAAGGTATTCCCTGTGTGTAATAGCGGATCACAGCTGGGCTGAGCATGTAAACATGTCTAGTCTCGTATGCAATCTATACATGTTTGAGTAGTATGAGTAATCTTTTATGTTCTCATGCTGTGTCCTCCAAATGTCCACCATGTTCCAACCCTCCATACAGGCCTGGAATCCTTTAGTCACTTTATATACAGGGGTGCCGTTAAGAGGTGGGGTCGACCTGTCTAGATCTATATCCGACACAATTTAAGTCACCTCCTAGCAGGGTTTGGGGTGTGCCAATTGTGGCCAGCTGTGTAGACAGTTTTTGTAAGTATTGGATTTGATCCTGATTTGGGGCGTATATGCTCCAGATCGTGATCCCTCTGCCCAACATTCTACCCTGGAGCAAGACATATCTGCCCTCTCTGAGTCTATGAGGGATCTGTCCACTTCAAATGGTGTACCCTCCCTAATCCACAACAGCGCCCCCCTTGAAAACACAGATTACGTAGTGGCATATACCTGGCCACAACATTTACGTCTCAGTCGTGTACTCCAGGCCTGGGCGTAGTTTGTGGAGTTTCGCTGCGTGGAACTCCGCGAAGTGACAAACAAACTCTGCGGAGTTTCACAAGTGGCGGAGTGCAGTGCGAACTGCCATATGTGCTGGTCTTCCGGCCGCTCGGGTAGAAATTATACCCGAGCTGCAGCTCGCGCTTGCAAACTTACCGGAAAAAACTGTGCTGCGCTGAGCTTGCGGAGTGCAGAAAACTCTGCGAACGGAGCAGAGTTTACTGCCCAGGCCTAGTGTACTCTCCTCTAGGGTGAGGTGTGTCTCCTGTAACATGGCAATTTGAATTCCTCTATGCATGAGATAACTGTGTATTTTGTGTCTTTTGGCTATTGACCCCAGCCCTCTTACATTCCAAGTCAACATTTTTATTTCGTGAAACAATGGTGCCATATTATCTATTACTCTGACCTGCTCAACCCTCCCCAGCCCCCCTCACCGTTTCAACCCATGCCAGAGACAACCACCCGAAGACCACCAAACTTCCCGAACAAGTAACTCCCTCTCCCCAGGGCAGCGTCGCATCGTCTGGCCGCCCAAACCTGTTTTAATATAAAAACATTAATGTCAGATTGTCCTCTCTATCTGACCAGAGAGGGCTATCTAGTCAGGGGAGTGCAAGAAATTAGCCGCATGGCACTCCTTTGCGGGTGGCCCAATTAGGCTATGACAGGGGCCGTAGCCCCTCCTGTGGCAGGTGCCCTTCCCTTCCGTGTCCGGCACCCCCACCCCAAGGCCCCAGCCTCCCGGCCATGATCAGATCCCTGCATACCTGTAGATGTCCCTTTTTCGAGTCAAACCCGTTCGGCTGCCCCTTTGTTCATACCTTCAGAAGTATAAACCTGATACCACCGGCCAACGTTGTAATGAGCTAGCAAACTATTTTCATAATAAGATCCAAACAATCTATGCATCATTCTCCTCGGTGGACAGTCTAAACTATTTCCACTCAGAGGATAAGGATCCACACAAAAGAGACCACCTCCTTGAGGCTTTCCCCCTGATGGACTGTGATTCCCTGCATACCATCTCGGCACTTGTAAAGAGCGGGTCGCCTACAGATCCAGCTCCACCCAATATATTGTGTCAAGTGTCCGAAATAATCTCCCGCGTCATTCTTGACCTTATCAATGCCTCTCTCTCCTCTGGAGTGGTCCCACCCCTTTGGAAAAGAGCGATGGTAAAGCCTCTCCTGAAAAAGCCTAGCCTTGATCCAGATCTACTGGGTAACTTTCACCCTATCTCTCTCCTCCCAGGGATTAGTAAATTAGCTGAGAAATATGTCAACGCAGAACTCTCGACATTTCTTGAGTCCCACAATCTCCTTCATACCTCTCAAACGGGCTTCCGCCCGCGTCAAGGAACTAAAACGGCGTTGTTGGCAGTTGTCGAAGAATCCAAAAAGACTCTCGATGCTGGAGGGTCAACAGCAATTATCCTCTTGGACCTTAGCACTGCCTTTGACATGGTAAACCACCAAATTCTGATTCATCGACTCAGAGGTTTGGGGGTGACTGGGGTAGCGCTAACATGGTTGCAATCATTCCTGGACGAGAGAATCTTCCAGGTCTTTGAGGGTGATGTCTCCTCAAAAGCTTTGCATCTCCAATGCGGAGTCCCGCAGGGGTCGTCCTTGAGTCCATCTCTTTTTAATGTCTATATGACTCCACTTGCAGAGATCGTGCTCCCATTTGGGGTTCATATAGTGACTTACGCTGACGACACCCAACTGGTCGTAGCACTAAACCACGCTGACAATGCCTCTATCAGACTTTGTCCCTGCCTTGAAGAGGTAGTCAAATGGATGCATCAATCATACCTAAAGCTAAATGGTGACAAGACCGAGTTGATGCTCCTTGGCAACCCATCCCTCTTCAGGGTAGATGCTCTTTGGCCAGCCTGTATGGGCCCCGTCCCTGTCCCTAAGACCCAGATGAAGAGTCTAGGCTTTTTGCTGGACCAGGATCTCAGCTTCATGGTCCAAGCACGGAAGGTTGCGGCTTCCTGTTTCGGCATCCTAAGGATGCTCCGTAAAGTGCTCCCTCTTCTCCCTTTTCGGGCAAGAAGGCTTATGGTACAGGCACTTATTCTTTCCCGCCTGGACTACGGGAATGCCCTTTACCTCGGAGCTCCGGGTTCGACCCTCACAAAGCTCCAAACGGTGCAAAACGGCGCTGCAAGGATGCTCATGGGGATCTCGAACCGGCAATCCGCAAAACCTGCCTTGAAGTCGCTCCACTGGCTTCCTGTTTGGGAGAGAGTTAGCTTTAAAGCCATGTGCATCGCCCATAAGATGCTAACCGGGAATGGCCCCACAATAAACCACTCCATGGTCCAGCCTTATGTGGTGTTAGACCTGGCATCCTTGGCGTGGGTCTCCCTTCCATTTTTTGATGATGCCTCCAATGTTATTGATCTGTTTTTGCTGGTTTAGATGCTTTGGGCACTGTGCCACTGCTATTCAGTGCCACCGTGCAAGTGCTCCCTATTGTAAATTGATGTATGTATTAGTGACTCCATGATTGGATGATTGGTTTTCTTGTCAGTCCCTAGTACAGTGCACTGAGTGTGCCCAGGGCTTGTAAATCCAATGCTGCTGGTGGGCTTGCAGCACTGGTTGTGGCACCCACAGAAGCAGCTTGTAAAATGTGTCTCAGGCCTGCCATTGCAGAGCCTGTGTGCAGCCTAGGGCTGCCATGTCGACTTGGTGAGTGCACCCACTTACCAGGCCCTAAACCTTCCCTTTACTGCATGTTGGTCACCCCTAAAGTAGGCCCTAGGGCAGGGTGCATTGTAAGTATAAGGTAGGACATGCCCTGGTGTGTGTGGCATGTCCTAATAGTGAATTACAGCCATTTTCGTTTTTCACTATTGCAAGGCTACCTGCTCCCCATAGGCCAGAATGGGCAGTTTGATTATTACACCTTATAATCCTAACTGACCCAGGGAACATGGTAGAAAAACGAATTTAGCATGCCTGAACTCAGGATGATAAAATACATCTTTTAGTGAAGTTGGTTTTAACATTCTGTGTTTGAAAATACCACTTTTAGAAAGTAGGTATTTTCTTGCCTAACTATCCAAGCCTGCCTCTGCTAGGTTGTGTATTCCTTGTCTGGAGTTTGAGTGACAGGGGCTGGGGGTGGCTACAGGAGACAGGGTGAGTTAGCACAGGGCTGAATAGAGAGATCTGCATCCAGAGTGGAGGGAGGAGTTGCACCTGGGTCTGAATAGGGCTGTGCCTGCCTTCCACAATGCTGGCTCCACCTCCTGCCGGGCGGCTGAGCACTCTGCCCCACATTCTGAAAGGAAAGAAGGAGTCCTGTAAACAAAGTGCTCCAAAACTGACCAGAACTGGTTTTGGACTAGGCAAAGGCCTCTCTGTCTTCAGAGAACAAAGAGAAAAGGTGTATAAAAAGGTTTTTGTTTTTTATATAACAAAACGAGGGAGTGAAGAGGTAGTGTCATACACGGACACTATGGCGGATATATCCTCCTCTAGTACTTAATAAATAAATCAAAGAAATCCACCACATGGGACTAGCTGTGTTAAGGAAAGTGTATTATTCATCCGGGTATGGATGCACACAGCGTTTGCTTAAATCCCCCTCACACACCAAAAGGGCCCTTGGTATCATGCTTCATCATAGGGGTCTTCCCATCCCGCTGCAGGACGGGGCGTGCTACGACCTACGACTACGCGGGAGCACTGTTATTAACAATACTATGTGTAGTGATGGGGTAGTGAGAGGAGGTCGGTGGCGAATATGGGTAAGTGATTTAAAAGGACCTGGCCTCATGGACTTAAAAGAAACTTTAATAGGTCGTCGAGGCTGGGCCTGTTAAAAGGTGATGCGGAGATGTCCTGCCAATAAGTGCGGATGCTCTATAAGTCAACATGTTCGAAGCAAAGCTTCTTCATCAGGACTAAGAAGATCCCTCAGTATCCACTATGTTGAATTTCCCAAATGGGTGTGCTATATACAAAAAGTGATAAAAATGAAAAGTGCATGAATTATATGCACTTTATACGATACCTAATAGTACCATGTAAATGTTAATCTAATAGTACCATGTAAATGTCAATTATGTAATGTAGGAGATAATGCTCCTTGAGCCTCTTGTAACGGGTGGGGAAGAAGTCGCCAAACGTAGTTGATATGGTCGACTCAATCTCGCCTCGAAATAACGCCAACCCGGAGCCGCGGGTTGGCGTTATTTCGAGGCAAGAGTTTGAGTCGACCATATCAACTACGTTTGGCGACATTCTTCCCCACCCGTTACAAGAGGCTCAAGGAGCATTATCTCCTACATTACATAATTAACATTTACATGGTACTATTAGATTAACATTTACATGGTACTATTAGGTATCGTATAAAGTGCATATAATTCATGCACTTTTCATTTTTATCACTTTTTTGTATATAGCACACCCATTTGGGAAATTCAACATAGTGGATACTGAGGGGATCTTCTTAGTCCTGATGAAGAAGCTTTGCTTCGAAACATGTTGACTTTATAGGAGCATCCGCACATTATTGGCAGGACATCTCCGCATCACCTTTTTAACAGGCCCAGCCTCGACGACCTATTAAAGTTTCTTTTAAGTCCATGAGGCCAGGTCCTTTTTAAATCACTTACCCATATTCGCCACCGACCCCTCCTCTCACTACCCCATCACTACACATAGTATTGTTAATAACAGTGCTCCCGCGTAGTCGTAGGTCGTAGCACGCCCCGTCCCGCAGCGGGACGGGAAGACCCCTATGATGAAGCATGACACCAAGGGCCCTTTTGGTGTGTGAGGGGTATTTAAGCAAACGCTGTGTGTATAAAAAGGGGACCCAGACCCCTAGGAAATTAGATCACTTTTGGGAAACAAGAAGAAACCTTTGCTGAGGAGCGGAACCAAGAAGAAACTGAGGAGAAGACTATCCCCAAGCTGAGAGGGATCTGCCTGCAGTGGTTGCCTGACTGCCAAAGAAAGGAGAAGGGAACTTTGTGTGTACTTTCATCAACTTGTGAAGGATCTCCAAGGGCTTGATTTTAGAGCTTACCTCCTGTTGAAGTCTCAGGGACAACAGACTTCACCCCCCAGCTCCCCCTGTATTCCCTTGCTGGGAATGTGGACCTTCTGACACACTTGCGTGTCTCTGGGAGCTGGAAGCGCGTCTCAACACAAAGAAGCGTGTCGCCGCAGCCGCTGAGTCTCGCATCGCCGGAGAAGAGTGTCGACGTCGCATCAGACGCCGGTGCATCCCCGAAGAAGCGCGCCGCTGACACCCTCGCATCCTTCGAAGCGCCTCGCAGCACCGGAGAAAAGTGTCGCCGTCGCATCAGACGCCGTCGCATCCCTGGGGTAGAGCATCGACCTCGCATCAGACGCCGACGCATCGCAACACGAGGCATGCCCCGCATCCCAGGAGAAGATCGTCGACCTCGCATCAGACGCCGTCGCATCGCCAGGGAAGCGTGTCGCAGGGCCTGTCGCGGCTCCAAAGACTCATTGAAATCGCCGCACAGCCGTTGGGCGTGCACGCATCACCTCTTCGTTGTCGCAACACCAAGAAGACGCCACCTTGTTTCTTTTTGCACCAGATCTTCAACGTATCACCGTCCTTGCGTGTAAGGGACTACCGCATCACCTTCCCTGCAACACTTTTCGTTGCCCTGCGTTACGCATCTTAAGGTACATTGAAATCAAAGTGTCGCATTTCCATTTTAAGAGACTCAAGCTAATTCTACCATCTTTAAAGTACAGTATTGTGGATTATTTTTGTCGTTTATGGTCTTGTGGTAAATCTATATAAAAGATACTTATTTTTATAATACAACCTGTGTGGTGTCCATTTGTAGTGTTGTCACTGGATTACTGCATGTGTTCACAAATGCTTTACACACTGCCTCTGAACTAAGCCTGTCTGCTCGTGCCAAGCTACCAAGAGGGTGAGAAGGGGTTATTTCAGGAGTGAACCCCCTTACCCTGACTAGAAGCAAGGGTCCCTATTTGGACAAAGGTACCTACCTCTGCCAACTAGAGACCCCCAGTTCTAACATTGGTGGTCAGCGGTGGGGATTCTGGACTTGCATTTGTGACTCATGTACAGTGATTGGTGAACACTACCTAGTGAGTGCAGACCAAAACGCAACCACATACTTTTGGTAGATATTCTTTTTTGGGACTTTCTATTTTTGCTAAAAACTGCCAAGTTTAATCACCATGGATACAGCAGCATCCATAGTATCTGTTGATAATGATTGGGAGGAGGAGAAACTGGAATGCTACACCGTTAACCAGCTCAAGCACTTCTGCAGGAAGTTCAAAGTTTCTATGACCGGAATCTCCAAGAAGGATGATTTCCAAAAGGCGCTGAGGGCCTGGGTTGAAGCAAGGAAGACCCCTGAGAATGAGGAGGGGGCTGACAATGCAGATGAGCAGCTGGATGGGCCAGTGGGTCCAGGGGAGAGGAGAGCATCTTCCCCGTGGGTAGCAGTGTTTCTGCCAGAGGTCTGTCCCCAGAAGAGCTGGAGGACAGACAAAAGAATAGGATGCATGAGTTGGAGCTGGCAAAAATGAGTGGGCAGTTAGAAATTTGGAAGTTGGCCCTGGAAGAAAAGAGAATGCAGCTTGAGCATGAGAAAAGTTTGAGGGAGTTGGATTTGAAAGCTAGGAGCTTAGAGATTACTCCCTCTGGTGGCAGCGCACCACCAATGCCTGTTGAGGCTAGGGTGTATATTCCTAAAGATGTGGTTAAGGAGTTTTTTAAGAATGATGATATTGGGCAATGGTTCAAGGCCTATGAGGTAGCCATGACTTCCCACCGGGTCCCTGAGAAGGATTGGGGAGCGGGGTTGTGGGGTCGGTTCCTTAGTGAGGGGCGGGATACTCTGTTGGACTTGCCCTCTGAAGTCTATAATTCCTACAGCCACATGAAGAATGCATTGATGACCAGGTATGGGTTGACTCCTGAACTCTATAGGCAGATGTTCAGGAACTGTCAGAAGATTGAAGGCAGTACCTGGGTTGAATATGTGACTTTTTTTTGCAGAGCCTTGGATGGTTGGGTAAAGGGTAGCAAAGCAAATGATTTTCAGGCGCTCTTTGATTTGATTGCATGGGAGCACTTGTCCAGTAATTGTTTTCCTGAGTTACGCCAGCACCTGATTGACAGTAGGCTGACTAACCCTAGGCAGCTTGCTGAGGAGGCGGACCGCTGGGTGAGCACCCGGGTCCACAAGGGTCACGTGGGAGACTCCGCCAAGGGTGGGCAGGGTCCCCAGCAGAGGAGTGGGGGGGACAAGGGTAAACAGAGGGAGTTCCAGAAAGGGCCCCAAAGTAAACCCCAAGGGAACCAAGGGAAAGGTTCCCAGCCTCCCCCTGAGAATAAGCACGGGGCCCCGACAGGTCCACCTGTTCATAGGGGACCCCTGGTGTGCTACAAGTGTGACACCCTAGGCCACAGGGCCAATGATCCCCAGTGCTCTTTGTTTGGAAAGCCAGCATCCCCTGGTGCAGTCCCCCGGCAGTTGGCTAGTGTAGCCCTGGGGGAGTAGATGGGTGCCCAAGGTGGGCGGGATCCCGTAGTATTGTCCCTTGTCTCATTAGGAGACTCTGAGATGGTCTCTAGGACCCAACTGCCTGAGAACACTAAGAAGTACAGGCAGTGGGTGACCATCAATGGCCAAAGGGTGGAGGCTCTGAGAGACACAGGAGCCAGTGTGACAGCTGTCAAGTGTCACCTGTTGTCTAAAGAGCAGGTGGTCCCTGATGCATTCTATCCAGTTGTTGCCGCTGACAACACAGAGAGCCACTGCAAGGTGGCTCAGGTTCCCTTTGAGTGGGGGGGGTCTCTGGTACTCTTTAAGTAGCTGTGAGGCCAGCCATGTCTGTTGACTGTAGGGAACGATTTGGAGAGCTCCCCTTGGGCTAAGGTGGAGCGGAGTGCTCATTTGGAGATGTTGGGCGTGCCTGATTGGGCGTGTGTGACCACCCGGTCCATGGCAGCCAGAGGTGTTCAAGAGGACCTGGAGCCTGAGAGGGAGGCCCAGGTGCCTGCCGGAGAGAGAAGAGGCAGGGAGCGCGGGAAACTGGCCCCCGAAGTTCCCACGGTCCAGGAGGAGGCAGACCCTGAGGGGGATGCCCTGGAGCCTACAGGGGAACAGGTAGCTGAACTGGGGGACCTGCCTGAGCTGACCCATTGGCAGCAAGATGGAGGACCCTCCAGGGAGGAGTTCTGCGAGGAGCAGAACAAGTGCCCTTCTCTCGTGGGTCTGAGGCAACAGGCCACAGACCAGGCAGCAGGTGATCAGTCTGGATCACATTGGATCTACTGGGAGAATGGTCTCCTGTATAGCGAGCCTAAGGTTGCTGAGCCTGGGTCAGCCCATGTGCTGGTGGTACCCCAGCGCTTCAGAACCTTCCTACTGGGTTTGGCTCATGATGTGCCTTTAGCAGGACATCTGGGGCAGGACAAGACCTTTGAAAGGCTTGTCACCCATTTCTTTTGGCCCCAGATGCGCAGGAGTGCCGCCACTCACTGCAGGACCTGTCAGACTTGCCAGGCAAGTGGAAAGAGTGGGAGAAAGCAGAAGGCTCCTCTCCAGCCATTCCCTGTAGTCAGCACCTCCTTTGAACGGGTGGGTATTGACATTGTGGGGCCACTGGACCCTAAGACAGCCATGGGCAACAGGTTTATCCTGGTCTTGGTGGACCATGCCACCCGGTACCCTGAAGCCATCCCTCTGAGGACAGTGACGGCCCCTGTGGTGGGACGGGCACTGATGGGAATTTTCTCCCGTGTGGGGTTCCCTCAAGAGGTGGTGTCTGACAGAGGTACTACTTTATATCCAAGTATATGAAGTCCCTGTGGCAGGAGTGCGGTGTAACGTACAAGTTCACCACTCCTTACCACCCCCAAGGAAATGGGTTGGTTGAGAGATTCAACCGGACCCTGAAGGGCATGATTATGGGTCTGGAAGAACCCATGAGGCGTAAGTGGGATGTCCTCTTGCCATGCCTTCTTTTTGCATACCGTGAGGTGCCACAGAAGTCTCTAGGGTTCAGCCCCTTTGAGCTCCTGTATGGTCACCCAGTGAGAGGACCTCTGAGTTTGGTCAAGGAAGGCTGGGAGCAATCTCCCAGGAAACCTCCCCAGGATGTATATAGCTACATGCTGGCCTTCAGGAACCAAACTAGGCATTTCAGGCAACTTGCTGAGGCAAATCTGGAAGCCAGCCAGCAGGAAATGAAGCGGAGGTACGACCAGAATTCCACTCTGGTGGAGCTTCAACCTGGTCAGAAAGTGTGGGTCATGGCCCCAGTGGAGCCCTGTGCGCTCCAGGATAAGTGGACCGGACCCTTTGAGGTGGTGGACATGCGGTCTCCCAGGAACCCCTTGCGGGTCCTGCACGTCAACCGCCTGAAGCCCCAATTGGAGAGGTCCCAAGTGGGCATGCTCTTAGCTACAGATGCTGGGATGGGGGAGGAGACCAAGCCTCTTCCTGACCTCCTGTCAGCCCAAGAGCAAGATGGATCAGTGGAGGGTGTGAACCTCTCTACCTCCCTGACACCTGAGCAGCAAGGTGACTGTCGCCAACTGTTGGGGCAGTTTCCTGACCTGTTCTCCCTGGTTCCTAGTGTCACTGACTGGTGCGTCCATGATGTGGACACTGGGGACAGTCTTCCTGTCAAGCACAAGGCTTACAGGGTGACTGACAGGGTGAGAGCTTGCATCAAGGAGGAGGTCTCCAAGATGTTTGCATTGGGGGTAATTGAGTCCTCTCACAGCCCTTGGGCCAGCCCAGTGGTCTTGGTCCCAAAGGCTGCCGCGCCTGGTGCCACACCCGAACTCCGGTTCTGTGTGGACTACCGAGGACTCAATTCCGTCACCAGGACTGACGCACACCCCATCCCCAGAGCTGATGAGCTCATAGATCGGTTAGGGGCTGCCCGGTACCTCAGTACGTTTGACTTAATGTCTGGGTATTGGCAGATCGCCTTGACTGATGGGGCAAAGGAGAGGTCAGCATTCTCCACACCAGATGGGCACTACCAATTCCGGGTGATGTCCTTTGGGATGAAGAATGCCTCTGCCACCTTTCAGAGGTTGGTCAACCAGGTGTTGGTTGGACTGGAGGACTTCAGTGCCGCCTACCTGGATGACATCGCAGTGTTCAGCGCCAGTTGGGAAGAACATCTGCGCCACCTCTGGGAAGTGTTGATGGCTCTGCGGAGGGCAGGCCTCACGATCAAGGCGAGTAAGTGCCAGCTCGGGCTGGGTTCCATGGTGTACTTGGGACACCAGGTTGGGAGCGGCCAGGTGGCGCCCCTATAGCCCAAGATAGATACCATTCTGGCTTGGGAGCCCCCCAAGACCCAGACAGCGGTGAGAGCCTTCCTAGGACTCACTGGGTATTACAGGAGATTTGTCAAGGGGTATGGCAGCATGGTTGCACCCTTGACAGAGCTGACTTCCAGGAAGCAGCCCAAGAGAGTGATTTGGACTGACACCTGTCAACAAGCTTTTGACACCTTGAAGACAGCCATGTGCACGGCGCCCGTGCTCCTGGCCCCCAACTTCTCCAAAGAGTTTATCGTTCAGACAGACGCTTCAGAGCATGGTGTGGGGGCTGTTTTGTCACAGATGAATGAGGAGGGCCTAGACCAACCTGTAGCCTTCCTTAGCAGGAGGTTACTTCCACGGGAACAGAGGTGGAGTGCTATTGAGCGTGAGGCATTTGCTGTGGTCTGGGCACTGAAGAAGAGACCATACCTGTTTGGGACTCACTTCCGGGTTCAAACCGACCACAGGCCCCTCAGATGGTTAATGCAGATGAGGGGTGAGAATCCAAAGCTGTTGAGGTGGTCCATTTCCCTACAGGGGATGGACTTCACGGTGGAACAACGACCTGGTACAGAACACGCCAATGCTGATGGTCTGTCCAGATTTGTCCGCCTTAGTGAAGAGGACTCCCTAGAGGTAGGGTAGTTCTCCCCACATTTCAGCTGGAGGGGACACGTGTTAGACCTGGTGTGAGAAGTTGGCCTGGCATATGCTGTCCACTAATTATAGTGGGCACCTTGCACCAGTCCAAATCGACTCTTATGGTAGGTAGGTTAAAGACAACCTTATTGAAAGCTATCCTAGTGGTAGCTGTGGAGAGCAGCCTTCAGGCTAAGTCTTGAAGGAATGTAAAGCAGCTTGTTTTACCAGTCTATAATCTCTTGAGTGATCAAATGAAAGAGCACCACACCAGGTATATATTCAAAATATATGTATTTATTACTAAACACACCCCTCTAGTCTCTTTATGAGGCTAGAGTTCGAAGTACATAGGTTATAAGATCTTAAATCACAGTAATAGCACAAATACACGTTTGGGCCCTAGGGGCGTACCAAACCATATACCAATAAAGTGGTATGCGAACCACGACTGAACTAGACACTAGGCCTAGAGCCTCTAGAAGTGCTTGGACCACAAGGAACCACCCAAGGTAGTGACACAGGGGACCCACGGGAGACGCGTGCAGTGTAAATACACAACCGCGATACGCCGTTAACTTCTATGGAGAAAGTCGGGATCGGGAAAATAGAGGAAAGGGACACTTTAAAGAGGACTAGGACAAAACCCTTTGAGATCTAGGACTTTGAAGAGTCTCTACCCACGGGAGCACCGGAGTACTCGTGTTACCTCACCCAGGGAAGCCGGGTGCATAGGTGCCTTTCGGGGTCGGGTTTCGTCGTCGTTTCTTATGGCGATCTGCTGCAAAGTGCTGCTGGCGACCAGGAGAAAAGTGTCCGGGTGGATCCAAGAGTGGATCGGAGTTCTGAAGAACCTGAAAGCAGAGGGGACAGAGTCTGGGTCACTAGCCAGTGACCAGGAGGGCGATGGACAGATGCCCACCGATGTCGAGTGCTTCAAGTTCGTTGACGGTCGTCTTGACTCTTCAGCCACGAGGTCCGGGAGGCGTTGTCGGCGACCAGGAGCAGGATTCGGGCTGTTGCTCGATGTCTGTCGAGTGCAGAGGTGTCGGCGACCAGATTGGACCCAACAGGCCTTGGCAACGGCAAGTCTCGAGTAAGATGTAGATCGTCGATGATGCAGACCAGCAAGGTCTGGGGAACTCACCCAGCAAGGGTAAGTGAGGGCAGGCCTGGAGCAACCAGACTGCCAAGTAAAGAAAAGATTGGCCTTCGGTAAGGGCTACTAGCCAACGGGCTAGCGACCGCGAAGGAGCCTCGTGACGCCGCACGTGGAGCTGGCTTACAGGACACTCGTGGAGTGGGGGCCAGTGATCTTCGGTGCAGGTGGTGCTGGAGGCTAGGGCTACTCGGAGCCCAAAGCACGACTTCTTGGGAGACCCAGAAGATGGTGCACTTGCAAATGTGCTCGGTGTCCAGGGGTCACGGTCTCAAGTCACCCACGATAGCCACGGGCCTCAGCTTTGCTGGGGACTCAGGGTAGCCTCGGGGAAGTCTGAGAATCCACCTCTGGTGATGCGATGACTTCGGCGTCCGACGGGAGCTTCAGTGATGCGAACCGGACAGATGCTTCTTTGGTGCCTGCCAAGCAGGGGAGTCACTCCTTGACCCCAAGGGAGATTCTTCAGTCCTCTAATCTTGTCGTAGAGCGTCGAAGGTCCAGGATTCCGTGTCAGAGTTTCGTCCAGGTATAATCTAATCTTGCTGTGGCAAGGGTTCCCCATTTTAACTAGTAAAACAGGGAGGGACTAACTCTATGACCCCACCTATGGGAGGGTCAAGGGAGGGGTGGCAACACCCACTTCCCTTTGTCCAGTTTCGCGCCAGAGCAGGGGCAGGTAGCCCCTGAGCTGGTTTGAACTGGCATATGCACAGAGGAGCCTTTTGCTCCCCCAGTGCAGGACTTCAAAGCACTCTAAGAGTGCACCCACCCAGCCCCAATACACATTATCCTGTCTGGGGAGGTGGTCACACCTCCCTGCAACAGGAAACCTATTGTCCAGGCCTCCCCTGCCGGAGTTTCGTCCAGCAGCAGGAGGCCAGACTTGTGTCTGTGGCAGCAGCATCCATTTTGTGATGCCAGGGCTTCAGAAGGAAGTTACCGGGTTAGTCAGAGTTAACATGTCTTTCCCTCTAGAAGGGTGGAATGCTACCCCCGCCGCCAGGATTGGCGGGGGGTAGTATTCCAAGATGTTTGACACCAAACACGACATGTTTAGGTGCAGCCACTCCAAAGTTAGCATTTTACCGCGAGGATATAATGCGCTTAAGAGTATATGGTCAGGCTGCACTACAAACAGCATCAGAGATGGTCTCCGAACGCTGCAGAGGGGCCCTGCTCATGCAGGGGCACCCTCTCACATAGGAACCACACACTCTGCCTTTAGGATTGATAAGGCCTGCCTTAGGAGTGACTTATAGGTTTATATGTGTGTATGTATTTAGTGATATAGGTAACCTATATCACAGTAAGGGGTGCATGCACCACCTTACCCAGGCTGCAGTAGCAGACCTGTGGTGTCAGTTTGGATGGCCTTCCAGGGGTGGCATAATACATGCTGCAGCCCCTGGCAGGCCTCTGAGGTACCTATGCCCTGGGTACATAGTATACCATATACTAGGGACTTATAAGGGCACTCCAGATTCCAATCAGAGATGTGCCTAAGGCACATGGAAACCTTTTACAGAGAAAGCAGATAGACCGGGGCCCTGAATAGCAGGATCCCAGTCCAACTAAGTCATAAACCAGCAAAACACCATAAAAAAAGTGGGGGCAACCATATAGTCAGATTCCACCTTCCTACATAACCCCCCCAAACGAAAGGAGATAAGGCTAACCTTGGCCAGTTGAGCCTATATTGACTAAGTGGCCATATAAGGAAGCACCTGCACTAGCATGGTTGCCCCCTATGTTATGGTCCACTAAGCAATCCCTCACCCTAAGGGTATGAGAGGGTCTCCACCATGGGGAATCACTACCTCTGGTGTGCTTAGGTAAAGTACAAGGCTGGTGAGGTGTCTGAGTAGGGAAGTGAGGCCCTAGGAATGTTGGCCTCAGCTTCCTCAGATCACTGGTCACCATGTATGCCTGTCTTTCCATGACTGAGTTGCACTTTGCTCTAAGGGTCAACCTTTGGCTGCCTACAGCTGGGGGTTGGGTCCCTTTGGATGGAACACTGGAGGGACATGGCAGGTTTGGAACCTTCTGGTCCCAGGTTTGCCCTTGCCTACCAGAGTCCTTCTGGGGGAGGTCCCTACATAAAGGTATGGGGGATCCCTCAGTGTGTAGAGGAATTTTCACCTGGCTAGGGCTACTAGACTGGGTGCCCCTAATCTGCTGATGGGGGTTTCCTCTGGACAGGGGGCCCTGGGGGGCCACTGACCTCCCTGACCTCTGCAGCCGTGGGCTGACTGAGGCAGGGTAGAGAGGGGCAGGTTACCTGCTCCAGACTGGGTACCACCTTGGAAGGGTCCTCTGCCATCAGGGGTGTGGCCAGGCCAGGCCTGACTACTTCTGTGGCAGTTCCTTCACTAGGGGTAGGGTCAGTTCCCTGAGGAGGCTGACCCTTACCTATTGTCTGGGGGAAGAAGACTTTTCTTCAACCCTTGTGCTCTCTTTTGGGGAGAGTGGGCCATTCTTTCAGGCTCCATCTCTCCAAATTCTTGGGCTGGGGCTGTGGCCATCACAGCCCCACTAACCTTTACAGGGACGCCCAACATCCTAAGATGGGTTTGGTGTTCAACTTCAGCCCAGGCTGAAATTTCCAAATCATTGCCCATCAGGCAATCTACAGGTAAGGTGGGGGACACTGCCACTCTCTTTGGGCCTGTGACCCCCTCCCAGCTGAGATTGACTATGGCCATGGGGTGATCTGTTCTGACACCATCAATGTTGGTCACCTGGTACTTAAACTCAGGTAAAAACTGGTGAGGGGGACTAGTTTCCCTGCCACCATGGTGACACTAGCCCCTGTGTCCCTAAATGCCACAGCTTTCTGACCATTAATCATTGGCTCCAATCTGTACCTGCCCAATGCTATGGGACCCATGGTAAAGGTGGCAAATCCTATACCACCATCAGAGTCAGAGGAGTCTGTTGAGGGGTCCCTGTCTAAACTAGGGCCCACCTCTGTTCCTCTTGCAAAAGCACCCAACTTTTTGGGTGCACTACTCCCAACTGGAGGATTACTACTGGTAGTACCAGGAGGGGTGGTAGTAGTTGTGGGAGGAACATTTTCTTTATTGCCAATCCTGGGGCAACTGGGATCAGTTTTCCAGTGCCCAGGCTTTTTACAGACATGGCAATAGGGTTTCTTTTCAGGAGAGGAAGGAGTTTCGGACCCACCCCCAGAAGAGGAATTTTGGGGCCCTGTAGGGGACTTATCCTTAGATTTATCCCCACCTTTCTCTTGGGACTTAGTAGAATCTTTCTTCTGGTCACCACCCTGATTTCTAGTTTTTACTCTGGTTCTGACCCATTTGTCTGCCTTCTTTCCCAATTCTTGGGGAGAGGTCAGATCAGAGTCCACCAGATACTGGTGCAAAAGCTGGTTTTGACAATTATTAAGGATCTGCTCCCTCATAATCAAATTGTACAATCCTAAAAAGTCATGCACTTTGTTGCCATGTATCCAACCTTCCAGAGCCTTTGTAGCACAATCTACAAAATCAACCCAGTCTTGAGTCTGAGCTTTTTGGGTGTCTCTGAACTTCAACCTATACTGTTCAGTGGTTAGGCCAAACCCATCTATCAGAGCACTCTTCAAGACTGTGTAATTGTCAGCATCCTCTTCTCTTACAGTGAGGAGCTTGTCTCTACCTTTGTCTGCAAAGGAGAGCCACAAGATTGCTGCCCACTGCCTCTGGGGGACCTTCTGAACTTTACAGGCCCTCTCCAGTGCAGTTATCCATTTGTGGATGTCATCCCCACTCTGGTAGGGAGGGACAATCTTGTTTAGGTTTCTATGGTCATAAGACCTTTCCCTATCTCTAGGGATATTGCTGCCACCATGGGACTCTAGTCCCAACTTTCTTCTCTCTCTAAGGAGATCTAGGGATTCTCTATCTAAAGCCAATTGCTTCTTCCTGATCTCTAGTTGAGTTTCCTCATACTGGACCAGTCTCTTTCTTCTCTCATGAGAGGATTCCCTCCTGTGAGAAGAAACAGAGCTCCCTATTGAGGTGCCAGAGTGGTTAGACTCCTGAGAAGGAGACCTAGACTTTCTGAGCACACTCATAATCCTTCCTGGGGGGACAAAGGTGTGGTTCTCTAGATCCTCATCTTCATCTTCCCCAGAAGGGATTGGGTTTTCCAGGTCAGGGTCATTGTCACCCTCCTGGTCAGTTTCAGAGGGGGCTGGGGGTAGTAGTACCCCTGGCCCCTTCCTCATCTGCTGGCCCACCCTCTGCTCCTACCCCTTCAGTCTCTGAGGACTTACTAAGATCATAAGCCACCAACAACTCCTGGAGGTGTTGGGTGGTGGGACTTTGGCCTGTCTTTACTTTCCTCACGTTACACAAAGCTCTCAGTTCCAAGAATGGGAGTGTGTCATACTTGGAGGGGGAAGCTCAATGGCTTCCTGCAGGGCATCTCTAGATCCTGCTTTTAAAGACATTACTAGTGTGGTGTGGTGTATGCACTACCTACTCTAGTGTGGCCTACTAAACTCTCTTGAGTTGTAGAAAGGGTTGTGCTATCCCTTAACACACAACTCTAAGTTCAGTAGAACTTACTGATATTCTAAGCTTAAATTTATATGTACCTTTAGTGGTTTTCAGTTGATCAATTCAATTGAGATTATCTGGTAAAACAATAGCAAGCTGGAATCCCACACGCTGCACACCAATGTGAGAAGTTGGCCTGGCATATGCTGTCCACTAATTATAGTGGGCACCTTGCACCAGTCCAAATCGACTCTTATGGTAGGTAGGTTAAAGACAGCCTTATTGAAAGCTATCCTAGTGGTAGCTGTGGAGAGCAGCCTTCAGGCTAAGTCTTGAAGGAATGTAAAGCAGCTTGTTTTACCAGTCTATAATCTCTTGAGTGATCAAATGAAAGAGCACCACACCAGGTATATATTCAAAATATATGTATTTATTACTAAACACACCCCTCTAGTCTCTTTATGAGGCTAGAGTTCGAAGTACATAGGTTATAAGATCTTAAATTACAGTAATAGCACAAATACACGTTTGGGCCCTAGGGGCGTACCAAACCATATACCAATAAAGTGGTATGCGAACCACGACTGAACTAGACACTAGGCCTAGAGCCTCTAGAAGTGCTTGGACCACAAGGAACCACCCAAGGTAGTGACACAGGGGACCCACGGGAGACGCGTGCAGTGTAAATACACAACCGCGATACGCCGTTAACTTCTATGGAGAAAGTCGGGATCGGGAAAATAGAGGAAAGGGACACTTTAAAGAGGACTAGGACAAAACCCTTTGAGATCTAGGACTTTGAAGAGTCTCTACCCACGGGAGCACCGGAGTACTCGTGTTACCTCACCCAGGGAAGCCGGGTGCATAGGTGCCTTTCGGGGTCGGGTTTCGTCGTCGTTTCTTATGGCGATCTGCTGCAAAGTGCTGCTGGCGACCAGGAGAAAAGTGTCCGGGTGGATCCAAGAGTGGATCGGAGTTCTGAAGAACCTGAAAGCAGAGGGGACAGAGTCTGGGTCACTAGCCAGTGACCAGGAAGGCGATGGACAGATGCCCACCGATGTCGAGTGCTTCAAGTTCATTGACGGTCGTCTTGACTCTTCAGCCACGAGGTCCGGGAGGCGTTGTCGGCGACCAGGAGCAGGATTCGGGCTGTTGCTCGATGTCTGTCGAGTGCAGAGGTGTCGGCGACCAGATTGGACCCAACAGGCCTTGGCAACGGCAAGTCTTGAGTAAGATGTAGATCGTCGATGATGCAGACCAGCAAGGTCTGGGGAACTCACCCAGCAAGGGTAAGTGAGGGCAGGCCTGGAGCAACCAGACTGCCAAGTAAAGAAAAGATTGGCCTTCGGTAGGGCTACTAGCCAACGGGCTAGCGACCGCGAAGGAGCCTCGTGACGCCGCACGTGGAGCTGGCTTACAGGACACTCGTGGAGTGGGGGCCAGTGATCTTCGGTGCAGGTGGTGCTGGAGGCTAGGGCTACTCGGAGCCCAAAGCACGACTTCTTGGGAGACCCAGAAGATGGTGCACTTGCAAATGTGCTCGGTGTCCAGGGGTCACGGTCTCAAGTCACCCACGATAGCCACGGGCCTCAGCTTTGCTGGGGACTCAGGGTAGCCTCGGGGAAGTCTGAGAATCCACCTCTGGTGATGCGATGACTTCGGCGTCCGACGGGAGCTTCAGTGATGCGAACCGGACAGATGCTTCTTTGGTGCCTGCCAAGCAGGGGAGTCACTCCTTGACCCCAAGGGAGATTCTTCAGTCCTCTAATCTTGTCGTAGAGCGTCGAAGGTCCAGGATTCCGTGTCAGAGTTTCGTCCAGGTATAATCTAATCTTGCTGTGGCAAGGGTTCCCCATTTTAACTAGTAAAACAGGGAGGGACTAACTCTATGACCCCACCTATGGGAGGGTCAAGGGAGGGGTGGCAACACCCACTTCCCTTTGTCCAGTTTCACGCCAGAGCAGGGGCAGGTAGCCCCTGAGCTGGTTTGAACTGGCATATGCACAGAGGAGCCTTTTGCTCCCCCAGTGCAGGACTTCAAAGCACTCTAAGAGTGCACCCACCCAGCCCCAATACACATTATCCTGTCTGGGGAGGTGGTCACACCTCCCTGCAACAGGAAACCTATTGTCCAGGCCTCCCCTGCCGGAGTTTCGTCCAGCAGCAGGAGGCCAGACTTGTGTCTGTGGCAGCAGCATCCATTTTGTGATGCCAGGGCTTCAGAAGGAAGTTACCGGGTTAGTCAGAGTTAACATGTCTTTCCCTCTAGAAGGGTGGAATGCTACCCCCGCCGCCAGGATTGGCGGGGGGTAGTATTCCAAGATGTTTGACACCAAACACGACATGTTTAGGTGCAGCCACTCCAAAGTTAGCATTTTACCGCGAGGATATAATGCGCTTAAGAGTATATGGTCAGGCTGCACTACAAACAGCATCAGAGATGGTCTCCGAACGCTGCAGAGGGGCCCTGCTCATGCAGGGGCACCCTCTCACATAGGAACCACACACTCTGCCTTTAGGATTGATAAGGCCTGCCTTAGGAGTGACTTATAGGTTTATATGTGTGTATGTATTTAGTGATATAGGTAACCTATATCACAGTAAGGGGTGCATGCACCACCTTACCCAGGCTGCAGTAGCAGACCTGTGGTGTCAGTTTGGATGGCCTTCCAGGGGTGGCATAATACATGCTGCAGCCCCTGGCAGGCCTCTGAGGTACCTATGCCCTGGGTACATAGTATACCATATACTAGGGACTTATAAGGGCACTCCAGATTCCAATCAGAGATGTGCCTAAGGCACATGGAAACCTTTTTACAGAGAAAGCAGATAGACCGGGGCCCTGAATAGCAGGATCCCAGTCCAACTAAGTCATAAACCAGCAAAACACCATAAAAAAAGTGGGGGCAACCATATAGTCAGATTCCACCTTCCTACACCTGGCATCCTTGGCGTGGGTCTCCCTTCCATTTGTTGATGATGCCTCCAATGTTATTGATCTGTTTATGCTGGTTTAGATGCTTTGGGCACTGTGCCACTGCTATTCAGTGTCACCGTGCAAGTGCTCCCTATTGTAAATTGATGTATGTATTAGTGACTCCATGATTGGATGATTGGTTTACTTGTCAGTCCCTAGTACAGTGCACTGAGTGTGCCCAGGGCTTGTAAATCCAATGCTGCTGGTGGGCTTGCAGCACTGGTTGTGCCACCCACAGAAGCAGCTTGTACTATGTGTCTCAGGCCTGCCATTGCAGAGCCTGTGTGCAGCCTAGGGCTGCCATGTCGACTTGGTGAGTGCACCCACTTACCAGGCCCTAAACCTTCCCTTTCCTGCATGTTGGTCACCCCTAAAGTAGGCCCTAGGGCAGGGTGCATTGTAAGTATAAGGTAAGACATGCCCTGGTGTGTGTGGCATGTCCTAATAGTGAATTACAGCCATTTTCGTTTTTCACTATTGCAAGGCTACCTGCTCCCCATAGGCCAGAATGGGCAGTTTGATTATTACACCTTATAATCCTAACTGACCCAGGGAACATGGTAGAAAAACGAATTTAGTATGCCTGAACTCAGGATGATACAATACATCTTTTAGTGAAGTTGGTTTTAACATTCTGTGTTTGAAAATACCCCTTTTAGAAAGTAGGTATTTTCTTGCCTAACTATCCAAGCCTGCCTCTGCTAGGTTGTGTATTCCTTGTCTGGAGTTTGAGTGACAGGGGCTGGGGGTGGGGGTGGCTACAGGAGACAGGGTGAGTCAGCACAGGGCTGAATAGAGAGATCTGCATCCAGAGGGGAGGGAGGAGTTGCACCTGGGTCTGAATAGGGCTGTGCCTGCCTTCCACAATGCTGGCTCCACCTCCTGCCGGGCGGCTGAGCACTCTGCCCCACATTCTGAAAGGAAAGAAGGAGTCCTGTAAACAAAGTACTCCAGGACTGACCAGAACTGGTTTTGGACTAGGCAAAGGCCTCTCTGCCTTCAGAGAACAAAGAGAAAAGGTGTATAAAAAGGGGACCCAGACCCCTAGGAAATTAGATCACTTTTGGGAAACAAGAAGAAACCTTTGCTGAAGAGCGGAACCAAGAAGAAACTGAGGAGAAGACTATCCCTAAGCTGAGAGGGATCTGCCTGCAGTGGTTGCCTGACTGCCAAAGAAAGGAGAAGGGAACTTTGTGTGTACTTTCATCAACTTGTGAAGGATCTCCAAGGGCTTGATTTTAGAGCTTGCCTCCTGTTGAAGTCTCAGGGACAACAGACTTCACCCCCCAGCTCCCCCTGTATTCCCTTGCTGGGAATTTGGACCTTCTGACACACTTGCATGTCTCTGGGAGCTGGAAGCGCGACTCAACATGAAGAAGCGTGTCGCCGCAGCCGCTGAGTCTCGCATCGGAGAAGAGTGTCGACGTCGCATCAGACGCCGGCGCATCCCCGAAGAAGCGCGCCGCTGACACCCTCGCATCCTTCAAAGCGCCTCGCAGCACCGGAGAAAAGTGTCGCAGTCGCATCAGACGCCGTCGCATCCCCGGGGCAGAGCATCGACCTCGCATCAGACACCGACGCATCGCAACATGAGGCGCGCCCCGCATCCCTGGAGAAGATCGTCGACCTCGCATCAGACGCCGTTGATCGCCAGGGAAGCGGGTCGCAGGGCCTGTCGCGGCTCCAAAGACTCATCGAAATGCTGCACGGCCGTCGGGCGTGCACGCATCACCTCTTCGTTGTCGCAACACCAAGAAGACGCCACTTTGTTTCTTTTTGCACCAGATCTTCAACGCATCACCGTCCTTGCGTGTAACGGACTACCGCATCACCTTCCCTGCAACACTTTTCGTTGCCCTGCGTTACGCATCTTAAGGTACATTGAACTCAAAGTGTCGCATTTCCATTTTAAGAGACTCAAGCTAATTCTACCATCTTTAAAGTACAGTATTGTGGATTATTTTTGTCGTTTATGGTCTTGTGTTAAATCTATATAAAAGATACTTATTTTTATAATACAACCTGTGTGGTGTCCATTTGTAGTGTTGTCACTGGATTACTGTATGTGTTCACAAATGCTTTACACACTGCCTCTGAACTAAGCCTGTCTGCTCGTGCCAAGCTACCAAGAGGGTGAGCAGGGGTTATTTCAGGAGTGTACCCCTTACCCTGACTAGAAGCAAGGGTCCCTATTTGGACAAAGGTACCTACCTCTGCCAACTAGAGACCCCCAGTTCTAACATGTGGCAAATAGACGGCTGCGTTCTGACGATTTACAGCTGGCGGCTGTTCCCAGGATTAAGAGGGCCGGAAGTGGCGGCCGCCTATTTGCCTACAATGCTGCTAAGTTGTGGAATACCCTGCCCCTCTGCCTACGGAGGGAAACTAGCCACTCAGCCTTCCGGAAATCATTGAAGACCTGGCTCTTCCCTTAAGTGTGCTGCGCTGTCCTTCTTTGCTACTGTCTTAGCGCTGGGATGCCCCAGGGTAGCCATGCGCTCAATAAATGTTGCTTCATCATCACCCAGAGTTAACACCCCCCGTCTAATGTCAGATCATAATTTCCGCCATCTGCGGGGTCACCTCCGGGTGATCTGGCTCGCTTCTGGCTGAGGCCCCCGGGTCCGAATCTACTGCACTGCGTTCTGATGTTTTTGCTGAGCTTTCCTTCTCCGTCTGCAGTGTTATCACATCAGACACCGCCTGGAGTGCCGCTTTTCTGTCTTGCGCTGTCTGCGAGGCAGAGGGTTTCTGTACCTGAAACTGCCTAGTGGAGTGTCTGAGTCTCTTCCTTTGTGGCTTGGCCTTGGCTGGAGTGTCGTTAACCTTCCTGTGCGTCGGAGCCCCTGTCCGATATGTGTCTAGCCAGGACCACAGGTCCTCAGGGGCGTCGAAGAAGTGTGTTGCCCATCAAGAATTAATCTTAGCTTTGCTGGATATAATAAGGAGTACATGATGCCTTCAGATCTCAATGCTTTCTTCTCTTCTAAAAAGGAGGCTGGTTGGGCCTGCACCTTAGCCGTGTAGTCTGGAAAGATGGTTACCTTACTATTTGCAATCTTGTAGGGCCCATTGGTCCTGGCGTTCTGTATGAGGGTATCTCTGTGTTTATAATGCAGGAGGCACGCCACTACTGCGTGGGGAGGGCGGCCCGGTGCCAACAGGCGCGAGGATACCCTATGCGCTCTTTCCAGTGCAAAAAAGTTGTACGTTTCCCAGGGGCTATCGTATCCCATAGCCATCCCTCCATGTACGTTACCATGTCCATACCTTCTGTACCCTCGGGTAGACCCACCACTCTTATGTTGTTGCGTCTGTTGCAACCTTCTGCGTCCTCGGCTCACTTTTCCAGGGTGGTCAATGTGAGAAGTTGGCCTGGTATATGCTGTCCACTAGTTATAGTGGGCACCTTGCACCAGTCCAAACGACCTTTATTGATGATAGGTTTAAAGACAACCTTTATTGAAAGCTATCCTAGTGGTAGCTATGGAGAGCAGCCTTCAGGCTAAGTCTTGAAGGAGTGTTAAGCTGTTTGTTTTACCAGTCTATAATCTCATGAATGACCAAATGAAAGGAGAACCACACCAGGTATATATATAAAATATATGTATTTATTACTAAACACCACCCAATAGTCTCTTTATGAGGCTAGAGGTCAAAGTACACAAGTTACAAGTCAAATAGCACAGTAAATTAGCACAATATACGATTAGCCCTAGGGACGTACCAAACCATATATTAAGAAAGTGGTATAAGAACCACGACTTAAGTAGACACAAGGCCTAGCTCCTGTAGAATCGCTGGGACCCCAAGGAACCACCCAAGGTAGTGACGCAGGGGACCCACGGGGGACGTGTGCAGTGTGTGAACACAGCCACGAGCTCCGTTAAAGGCTATGGGAAAGTCGCGGTTAGAGTTTTAAAGATTAAGGACACTTAGAAATGGACTAGGACCAAACCCTCTTGGACTTAGACAGTTCTATGGTCAACACCCACGGGAGCACCGGAGTACTCGAGTTACCTCACCCAGGGAAGCCGGGTGCATAGGTGTCAAATGGTGTCGGGTCGCGTCGTCGATTTCAATGGCAGCCTGCAAAGAAGTGCTGCTGCCGGGAAGATGCGAAGTGTCCGAAGAGATCCAAGCCTGGATCGGAGATGAGAAGAACCTGAAAGCAGAGGGGACAGAGTCTGGGTCACTTGCCAGTGACCAGGGGCACGATAGTAGAATGCCCACCGATGTCGGGTGTTTCAGGTGAAAGAGGTGAAGCTTGACTCTTCAGCCACGAGGTCCAGGAGGTGTTGACAACAACCAGGAGCTGGATTTGAGCTGTCCCAGAAAGGATGTCGAGTGCTGCAGCATTGGTGTCCGGATTGAACACAACAAGCCTTGGCAACAGCAACCCACGCAGAAAAAAGAAAGATGCTTCTGTGCAGACCAGCAAGGTCTGAGGGACTCACCACGTGGTGGGGAGTCAGGGCACGTCTGGAGCAATGAGGAAAGCTCAAGGAAAATCAGAGTTACCTTCACACGGACGCACCAGACAACGGACCAGGGATCGCAAAGGAGCCCCAAGCAGAAATGCAGGAAGCAGGCCCACGGAACACTCGTGGAGTGTAGGCTCACAATCTTTGTTGTAAATGGTGCTCTGGGCCTGGGCTACAAGTAACCCAAAGCAGGACTTCAAGAGATGTCGAGAAGTTAGTGCACTAGCAAATGTGCATGATGTCAAGGAGTTCTGGTTCCACATCACTCGTGAGGGCTGCAGGTCTCAGCTTTGCTGGGGACTCGGGTCGGCCTTTGAGAAGTCTGGAAATCCTCTTCCTGGGCTGCAATTACTTCAGAGTCCGGCGGAAGCTTCGGAGATGCAGACCGGCAAATGCTTTGTTGGTGCCTGCCAAGCAGGGGAGTCACTCCTTGACCCCAAGGGAGATTTCTTCAGTCCTCTAGTCTTGAGTAGAGCGTCGAAGTTCCAGGATTCAGTTGCAGAGTTTCGTCCAGGGATATCTAAAGTCCTGTTGCCAGGGGTTCCTGACTTATACCAAAGAAAGGGGTTGGACTAACTCAGAGGACCCACCTATGGGAGGGTTTGGAAAGAGGGGTGGCTACACCCATTTCCTTTGTCCAGTTTCGCGCCAGAGCAGGGGCTGGCAGCCCCTGCAACCGGTTTGAACTGGGGTATGCACGAGGACACCAAATGTGCCCCAGTGCAGGACTTCAAAGCACTCTTGGAGTGCACCCACCCAGCCCCAATCCACTAAGGCCTGTCTGGGAGGTGGTAACACCTCCCTGTGACAGGAAACCTATTGTCCAGGCCTCCCCTGCCGGAGTTTCGGTCAGCAGCAGGAGGCCAGACTCGTGTCTGTGGCTGCAGCATCCATTTTGTGATGCCAGGGCTCTGTTTAGTTGGTACCGGGTAGACCGGTGCTGTCATATCTCTCCCTCTAGAAGGGTGGGATCATACTCCCACACCAGTTACTGGTGTGGGGGTATGATTCCAAGGTGTTTGACACCAAACAAGACATGTTTCCGTGCAGCCATCCCAAAGTTAGCATTTACCGCGAGGATATAATGCACTTAAGAGTATATGGTCAGGCTGCACCACAGACAACCCCGGAGAGGAGATTCCAAAGGCTGCAGAGGGGCTCTGCTCATGCATGGGCACCCTCTCACATAAAACCAAGCACTCTGCCTTCAGGATTGATAAGGCCTGCCATAGGGGTGACTGATAGGATTATATGTGCAGTGATAGGGTGAGAAATAGTGAACCTATATCTCAGTAAGGGGTGCATGCACCACCTTACTCAGGCTGCTGTAGCAGTCCTGTGGTGTCATTTTGGAAGGCTGCCCAGGGGTGGCATAATACATGCTTCAGCCCCTGGTAGGCCTCTGGGGTACCTATGCCCTGGGTACATAGTATACCATATACTAGGGACTTATAAGGGCACCCAAGAATCCAATCTGAAGTGTACTTAAGGTACATGGAATCAATTTAGAGAGGAAGCAGCTAGGCTGGGGTCCTGGATAGCAGGGCCCCAGCCAGACTAAAGTCGAAAAACAGTGTAACATCAGCAAAAAGTGGGGGTAACCATAAGAGGCAGATCCTACTCTCCTACAGAACCCCCCCCCCCAAATGCAGGGACATTAAACTAACCTTGACCAGTTGAGTCTTCATGTTCTAAGTGGAAATATCTGGAGAGTCCATCTGCATTGACATGGTAACTCCAAGGTCTATGTTCCACTGTATAGTCCATCCCCTGTAGGGAAATGGACCACCTCAAAAGTTTGGGGTTTTCACCCTTCATCTGTTTTAGCCATAAGAGGGGCTTATGGTCTGTCTGAACAATGAAGTGAGTGCCAAACAAGTATGGCCTCAGCTTCTTCAGAGCCCAAACCACAGCAAAGGCCTCCCTCTCAATGGCTGACCAACGTTTCTCTCTGGGGGTCAGCCTTCTGCTAATAAAAGCTACTGGCTGATCCTGACCTTCATCATTCAACTGTGACAGTACAGCCCCTACTCCCAACTCAGATGCATCTGTTTGCACAATGAACTTTTTGGAGTAATCAGGACGCTGCAGAATGGGAGCAGTGCACATGGCCTGCTTCAGGTCATCAAATGCCTTTTGACAGCTAAGTGTCCACTGAACCTTTTTGGGCATTTTCTTAGAGGTTAAGTCATTCAGGGGCGTCACTATTGATCCATACCCCTTGACAAATCTTCTGTAATACCCAGTCAGGCCTAAGAAGGCTCTCACCTGAGTCTGGGTAGTTGGAGCAACCCAGTCCATGATGGTCTGGATCTTGCTCTGCAATGGTTGAACCTGGCCTCCACCCACAAGGTGGCCCAGGTACACAACCTGACTCTGCCCTATCTGGCACTTTGTGGCCTTGATAGTTAGGCCTGCCTTCTGCAGGGCCTCCAAAACATTTCTGAGGTGGACCAGGTGATCCTCCCAGGTGGAGCTAAAGACAGCAATATCATCTAGATATGCTGCACTATAGGCTTCCAGACCTGTAAGGACTGTGTTCACCAACCTCTGAAAAGTGGCAGGTGCATTCTTTAAACCAAAGGGCATCACCACAAATTGGTAAAGCCCACCAGGGGTAGAAAATGCAGTTTTTGGCTTTGCATCATCAGCTAGTCTGATCTGCCAGTAGCCAGCTGTCAGGTCAAATGTGCTTAGATACTTGGCTGAGGCCAAAGTGTCTATTAGCTCATCTGCCCTGGGGATTGGATGGGCATCAGTCCTAGTGACTGCATTGAGGCCCCTGTAGTCCACACAAAACCTCATCTCTCTCTTGCCATCTTTGGTGTGAGGTTTAGGCACCAGGACTACTGGACTAGCCCAAGGGCTATCTGAGGGCTCAATGACACCCAGTTCCAACATATTCTGGACTTCCGTCCTGATACAGTCCCTGACCTGGTCAGGTTGCCTGTAAATCTTACTTTTAACAGGCAAACTGTCCCCAGTGTCCACTTCATGAGTGCACCAGGTGGTCTGACTTGGAGCCAGAGAAAACATGTGTCTGAACTGATTGAGCACCTGTCTACAATCAGTTTGGTGCTGGGCAGTGAGGCTGCCTGCCAAGGCTACACCATCTACTGACCCATCATCAGGGTTCTGTGAGAGCAGGTCAGGGAGTGGGTCACTCTCTTCCTCCTGTCCCTCATCAGTTGCCATGAGCAAGCCCATGTCAGCCCTGTCCACATATGGCTTCAGCCTGTTGACATGGAGCACCCTATGGGGGCTCCTGGGAGTTCCCAGATCTACCAGATAGGTAACCTCTCCCTTCTGTTCAACAATTGTATGGGGCCCACTCCACTTGTCTTGGAGGGCTGCTGGGGCCACTGGCTCCAACACCCACACCTTCTGCCCTGGCTGGTAAACAGTCAGCACAGCCTTTTGGTCATGCCAGGCTTTCTGTAATTCCTGGCTAGCCTCAAGGTTTTTGGTTGCCTTTTTCATATACTCAGCCATCCTGGAGCGGAGACCAAGTACATAGTCCACTATGTCCTGTTTAGGGGGTTTGAGAGGTAACTCCCAACCTTCCTTCACCAGACACAATGGACCCCTGACAGGGTGGCCAAACAAAAGTTAAAAAGGGCTGTAGCCAACCCCCTTTTGAGGCACCTCCCTGTATGCAAATAAAAGGCAGGGCAAGAGTATGTCCCATCTTCGCCTAAGCTTTTCTGGTAGCCCTTTAATCATGCCCTTTAAAGTTTTGTTGAACCTTTCAACTAAACCATTGCATTGTGGGTGATAGGGTGTGGTGAATTTATAATTCACTCCACACTCCTTCCACATTGCAGTCAAGTAACTGGACATAAAGTTTGCACCTCTGTCAGATACTACCTCCTTAGGAAAGCCCACTCTTGAGAAAATTCCCAGGAGGGCCCTTGCCACCACAGGTGCTGCAGTGGTCCTAAGGGGAATGGCTTCTGGGTACCTGGTGGCATGGTCCACCACCACCAGGATAAATCTGTACCCAGATGCTGTTTGGGGATCCTTGGGACCAACTATGTCAATCCCCACCCTCTCAAAGGGAACCCCCACCACAGGTAGTGGTATCAGGGGGGCCTTTGTGGTGCCACCTGCCTTCCCACTGGCTTGGCAGGTTACACAAGAGCGACAAAACTCCTTGGTGTCTTCAGACATGTGGGGCCAGTGAAAGTGAGGGACAATTCTGTCCCAAGTCTTGTTCTGGCCCAGGTGACCTGCTAAAGGAATCTCATGGAATAGTGTCAATAGGAAGCCCCTGAACTTCAGAGGTATAACCAACCTCCTGGCTGCTCCAGGCTTGGGGTCTCTACTCTCTGAGTACAGGAGTCCATCATCCCAATATATCTTATGGGTGCCACTAGCATTCCCAGCAGCCTCAGCAGCAGCTTGCTGTCTGAGGGGTTCAAGAAAGGGGCAGTTCAGCTGCTCCTGGCTCAGATCTGCCCTGGAAGGGCCCCTGTCCCCAAGAACTCAACCTGATCAGGTTCAAGCTCCTCTGGGACAGTTCCTTCTTCAGGCCTGAGATCATCTCCCTCAAGAGACTGATCTGCTTCCTGAGCCAAGGGGGAAGGCACTGCCTTAACCCTACTGTTCCTCTTCTTGTGAGGCACCTGGTCCATTGTTCCAGAATCCAGGGCCTGTTCAGCTTTTGACATTTTGGCCTGTGACCTAGTCACAGCAAATACATGTGCAGGGATCCCTAGCATTTCTGCATGTGTCCTGAGCTCCACCTCTGCCCAAGCTGAGGTTTCAAGATCATTGCCAAGCAAGCATTCGACTGGTAGGTCTGCACTCATCACAACCTTCTTAAGGCCAGTTACCCCTCCCCAGGAGAAGTTAACAACTGCCAGAGGATGGTCTGTTCTGACATTGCTAGCATTGGTCACTTGGTACATTTCACCAAGTATAATCTGCCCAGGATCCACAAGATCTTTTGTCACCATTGTGACACTTGCTCCTGTGTCCCTGAATGCCAAAGCCTCTCTTCCATTAATTAAAGGCTGTTGTCTGTATTTGCCCAAGTTATTGGGACTCACAAAGGGGGACATATCCATGCCCCCATCACAGACTAGGACAGCCTGAGTTGGCACTCTGACTAGGCCAGAGCCCATCTCACTACCCAGGGTCAACCCTACTACACCCTTATTCTGAGTACCTCCACCACCAATTGTAGCTGGACTAGGGGGAACAGTTGCCTTAGGGGCAATGGTGGATGGATTAGAGTCTTTGGACTTGGTGCAGTCACTTATCCAGTGAGTTTTCTGCTTACAGATTTTGCACCATGGTTTCTTTTGGCCTTTTCCTTTACTGGATTGGGATTCCCTACCAGATGCAGATTTTTGGGGACCTTGTGAAGACTTCTGGTCTTTACCCTTTTCCCCACCCTTGTCAGAGTTTTTGGAATCTTGCTTCTTCTGGTCACCACCTTGGTTCTGTGCCTTCTGCCTCACCCTGGTTCTGACCCATTTGTCTGCCTTCTTTCCCAATTCTTGGGGAGAGGTCAGATCAGAGTCCACCAGGTACTGATGCAACAGCTGATTTTGACAGTTATTAAGAATCTGCTCCCTCATGATTAAATTATACAATCCTTTGAAGTCACATACCTTACTGCCCAGTAACCAACCTTCTAGAGCCTTAGTAGCACAATCTACAAAGTCCACCCAGTCCTGTGTCTGTGCCTTTTGGGTATCTCTGAACTTTAACCTGTATTGCTCAGTGCTTAGGCCAAACTCATCTATCAGTGCACTCTTCAGGACATGGTAATCATCAGCATCCTCTTCTCTAACAGTGAGGAGCTTGTCTCTACCTTTGTCTGCAAAGGAGAGCCATAAGATTGCTGCCCACTGCTCCTGGGGGACCCTCTGAACTTTACAGGCCCTTTCCAGTGCAGTAATCCATTTGTGGATGTCATCCCCACTGTGGTAGGGAGGGACAATCTTGCTCAGGTTTCTATGGTCATAAGACCTTTCCCTATCCCTAGGGAAGTTGCTGCCACCATGGGACTCTAGTCCTAACTTTCTTCTTTGTCTATGAAGCTCTAGGGACTCCTGTCTATAGCCAACTGCTCTTTTCTGATTCTCAACTGAGCTTCCTCATACTTGAGCAGTCTCTCTTTCCTTTCATGAGAGGATTCCCTCCTATGAGAGGAAACAGAGGTCCCTACTGAGGTGTCAGAATGGTTAGATTCTTCAGAAGGAGATCTTGACCTTCTAGGCACACTCACAACTCTTCCTGGTGGGACAAAGGGGAGGCCATTCTGGTCCTCCTCCTCATCTGCAGGAGGAGCTGGATTTTCCAGGGCAAGATCATTGTCATCTTCCTGGCCAGTTTCAGAGGTCAGGTCCTGGGTTTCTTCACCCCTGGTCCCTTCCTCATCTTCTGCCCCACCCTCTCTGCCTACCCCTTCAGACCCTGTGGGTCTTCTGAGATCATCAAACAGAAGCACTTCTATGAGGCGTTGGGTGTTGGCACTTTTGCCTGTCTTCAGCTTCCTAGTACTGCACAATGCTCTCAATTCCAAGAATGGGAGGTTGTCATACTTGGATGTTAGAAGCCCATTGGCTTCTGGCAGGGACCCACTGGTTCCTGGCCTTGAAGACATCACTAGTGAGGTGTGGTGTATGCACTACCTACTCTAGTGTGGCCTACTAAACTCTCTTGAGTTGTAGAAAGGGTGTGCTAAGCCCTTGACACACAACTCTAAGTTCAGTAGAACTTACTGTATTTCTAAGCTTGAATTTATATGTACCTCAGGTACCTTTAGTGGTTTTCAGTTAGTCACACACTTGAGATTATCTGGTAAAACAAAGGCAAGCTTGAATCCAACCGCTGCACACCAATGTGAGACGTTGGCCTGGTATATGCTGTCCACTAGTTATAGTGGGCACCTTGCACCAGTCCAAACGACCTTTATTGATGATAGGTTTAAAGACAACCTTTATTGAAAGCTATCCTAGTGGTAGCTATGGAGAGCAGCCTTCAGGCTAAGTCTTGAAGGAGTGTTAAGCTGTTTGTTTTACCAGTCTATAATCTCATGAATGACCAAATGAAAGGAGAACCACACCAGGTATATATATAAAATATATGTATTTATTACTAAACACCACCCAATAGTCTCTTTATGAGGCTAGAGGTCAAAGTACACAAGTTACAAGTCAAATAGCACAGTAAATTAGCACAATATACGATTAGCCCTAGGGGCGTACCAAACCATATATTAAGAAAGTGGTATAAGAACCACGACTTAAGTAGACACAAGGCCTAGAGCCTGTAGAATCGCTGGGACCCCAAGGAACCACCCAAGGTAGTGACGCAGGGAGGGGCCGTGTGCAGTGTGTGAGCACAGCCGCGAGCTCCGTTAAAGGCTATGGGAAAGTCGCGGTTAGAGTTTTAAAGATTAAGGACACTTAGAAATGGACTAGGACCAAACCCTCTTGGACTTAGACAGTTCTAGGGTCAACACCCACGGGAGCACCGGAGTACTCGAGTTACCTCACCCAGGGAAGCCGGGTGCATAGGTGTCAAATGGTGTCGGGTCACGTCGTCGATTTCAATGGCAGCCTGCAAAGAAGTGCTGCTGCCGGGAAGATGCGAAGTGTCCGAAGAGATCCAAGCCTGGATCGGAGATGAGAAGAACCTGAAAGCAGAGGGGACAGAGTCTGGGTCACTTGCCAGTGACCAGGGGCACGATAGTCGAATGCCCACCGATGTCGGGTGTTTCAGGTGAAAGAGGTGAAACTTGACTCTTCAGCCACGAGGCCCAGGAGGCGTCGACAATGACCAGGAGCTGGATTCGAGCTGTCCCACAAAGGATGTCGAGTGCTGCAGCATTGGTGTCCGGATCGAACACAGCAAGCCTTGTCAACAGCAACCCATGCAGAAAGGAGAAAGATGCTTCTGTGCAGACCAGCAAGGTCTGAGGGACTCACCACGTGGTGGGGAGTCAGGGCACGTCTGGAGCAACCAGGGAAGCCCAAGGAAAGTCAGAGTTACCTTCACAGGGACCCACCAGTCAACAGACCAGGGATCGCGGAGGAGCCCCAAGCGGAAATGCAGGAAGCGGGCCCAGAGAACACTCGTGGAGTGTAGGCTCACAATCTTCAGTGCAAATGGTGCTCGGGCCTGCGCTACAAGTAACCCAAAGCAGGACTTCAAGAGACGTCGAGAAGTCAGTGCACTAGCAAATGTGCATGGTGTCCAGGAGTTCCGGTTCCACATCACTCGTGAGGGCTGCGGGTCTCAGCTTTGCTGGGAACTCAGGTCGGCCTCTGAGAAGTCTGGAAATCCTCTTCCTAGGCTGCAATTACTTCGGAGTCCGGCGGGAGCTTCAGAGATGCAGACCGACAAATGCTTCGTTGGTGCCTGCCAAGCAGGGGAGTCACTCCTTGACCCCAAGGGAGATTTCTTCAGTCCTCTAGTCTTGAGTAGAGCGTCAAAGTTCCAGGATTCAGTTGCAGAGTTTCGTCCAGGGATATCTAAAGTCCTGTTGCCAGGGGTTCCTTACTTATATCTAAGAAAGGGGTTGGACTAACTCAGGGGACCCACCTATGGGAGGGTTTGGAAAGAGGGGTGGCTACACCCATTTCCTTTGTCCAGTTTCGCACCAGAGCAGGGGCTGGCAGCCCCTGCAACCGGTTTGAACTGGGGTATGCACGAGGACACCAAATGTGCCCCCAGTGCAGGACTTCAAAGCACTCTTGGAGTGCACCCACCCAGCCCCAATCCACTAAGGCCTGTCTGGGAGGTGGTAACACCTCCCTGTGACAGGAAACCTATTGTCCAGGCCTCCCCTGCCGGAGTTTCGGTCAGCAGCAGGAGGCCAGACTCGTGTCTGAGGCTGCAGCATCCATTTTGTGATGCCAGGGCTCTGTTTAGTTGGTACCTGGTAGACCGGTGCTGTCATGTCTCTCCCTCTAGAAGGGTGGGATCATACTCCCACACCAGTTACTGGTGTGGGGGTATGATTCCAAGGTGTTTGACACCAAACAAGACATGTTTCCGTGCAGCCATCCCAAAGTTAGCATTTACCGCGAGGATATAATGCACTTAAGAGTATATGGTCAGGCTGCACCACAGACAACCCCGGAGAGGAGATTCCAAAGGCTGCAGAGGGGCTCTGCTCATGCATGGGCACCCTCTCACATAAAACCAAGCACCCTGCCTTCAGGATTGATAAGGCCTGCCATAGGGGTGACTGATAGGATTATATGTGCAGTGATAGGGTGAGATATAGTGAACCTATATCTCAGTAAGGGGTGCATGCACCACCTTACTCAGGCTGCTGTAGCAGTCCTGTGGTGTCATTTTGGAAGGCTGCCCAGGGGTGGCATAATACATGCTTCAGCCCCTGGTAGGCCTCTGGGGTACCTATGCCCTGGGTACATAGTATACCATATACTAGGGACTTATAAGGGCACCCAAGAATCCAATCTGAAGTGTACTTAAGGTACATGGAATCAATTTAGAGAGGAAGCAGCTAGGCTGGGGTCCTGGATAGCAGGGCCCCAGCCAGACTAAAGTCGAAAAACAGTGTAACATCAGCAAAAAGTGGGGGTAACCATAAGAGGCAGATCCTACTCTCCTACACAACCCCCCCAAATGCAGGGACATTAAACTAACCTTGACCAGTTGAGTCTTCATGTTCTAAGTGGAAATATCTGGAGAGTCCATCTGCATTGACATGGTTACTCCCAGGTCTATGTTCCACTGTATAGTCCATCCCCTGTAGGGAAATGGACCACCTCAAAAGTTTGGGGTTTTCACCCTTCATCTGTTTTAGCCATAAGAGGGGCTTATGGTCTGTCTGAACAATGAAGTGAGTGCCAAACAAGTATGGCCTCAGCTTCTTCAGAGCCCAAACCACAGCAAAGGCCTCCCTCTCAATGGCTGACCAACGTTTCTCTCTGGGGGTCAGCCTTCTGCTAATAAAAGCTACTGGCTGATCCTGACCTTCATCATTCAACTGTGACAGTACAGCCCCTACCCCAACTCAGATGCATCTGTTTGCACAATGAACTTTTTGGAGTAATCAGGACGCTGCAGAATGGGAGCAGTGCACATGGCCTGCTTCAGGTCATCAAATGCCTTTTGACAGCTAAGTGTCCACTGAACCTTTTTGGGCATTTTCTTAGAGGTTAAGTCATTCAGGGGCGTCACTATTGATCCATACCCCTTGACAAATCTTCTGTAATACCCAGTCAGGCCTAAGAAGGCTCTCACCTGAGTCTGGGTAGTTGGAGCAACCCAGTCCATGATGGTCTGGATCTTGCTCTGCAATGGTTGAACCTGGCCTCCACCCACAAGGTGGCCCAGGTACACAACCTGACTCTGCCCTATCTGGCACTTTGTGGCCTTGATAGTTAGGCCTGCCTTCTGCAGGGCCTCCAAAACATTTCTGAGGTGGATCAGGTGATCCTCCCAGGTGGAGCTAAAGACAGCAATATCATCTAGATATGCTGCACTATAGGCTTCCAGACCTGTAAGGACTGTGTTCACCAACCTCTGAAAAGTGGCAGGTGCATTCTTTAAACCAAAGGGCATCACCACAAATTGGTAAAGCCCACCAGGGGTAGAAAATGCAGTTTTTGGCTTTGCATCATCAGCTAGTCTGATCTGCCAGTAGCCAGCTGTCAGGTCAAATGTGCTTAGATACTTGGCTGAGGCCAAAGTGTCTATTAGCTCATCTGCCCTGGGGATTGGATGGGCATCAGTCCTAGTGACTGCATTGAGGCCCCTGTAGTCCACACAAAACCTCATCTCTCTCTTGCCATCTTTGGTGTGAGGTTTAGGCACCAGGACTACTGGACTAGCCCAAGGGCTATCTGAGGGCTCAATGACACCCAGTTCCAACATATTCTGGACTTCCGTCCTGATACAGTCCCTGACCTGGTCAGGTTGCCTGTAAATCTTACTTTTAACAGGCAAACTGTCCCCAGTGTCCACTTCATGAGTGCACCAGGTGGTCTGACTTGGAGCCAGAGAAAACATGTGTCTGAACTGATTGAGCACCTGTCTACAATCAGTTTGCTGCTGGGCAGTGAGGCTGCCTGCCAAGGCTACACCATCTACTGACCCATCATCAGGGTTCTGTGAGAGCAGGTCAGGGAGTGGGTCACTCTCTTCCTCCTGTCCCTCATCAGTTGCCATGAGCAAGCCCATGTCAGCCCTGTCCACATATGGCTTCAGCCTGTTGACATGGAGCACCCTATGGGGGCTCCTGGGAGTTCCCAGATCTACCAGATAGGTAACCTCTCCCTTCTGTTCAACAATTGTATGGGGCCCACTCCACTTGTCTTGGAGGGCTGCTGGGGCCACTGGCTCCAACACCCACACCTTCTGCCCTGGCTGGTAAACAGTCAGCACAGCCTTTTGGTCATGCCAGGCTTTCTGTAATTCCTGGCTAGCCTCAAGGTTTTTGGTTGCCTTTTTCATATACTCAGCCATCCTGGAGCGGAGACCAAGTACATAGTCCACTATGTCCTGTTTAGGGGGTTTGAGAGGTAACTCCCAACCTTCCTTCACCAGACACAATGGACCCCTGACAGGGTGGCCAAACAAAAGTTCAAAAGGGCTGTAGCCAACCCCCTTTTGAGGCACCTCCCTGTATGCAAATAAAAGGCAGGGCAAGAGTATGTCCCATCTTCGCCTAAGCTTTTCTGGTAGCCCTTTAATCATGCCCTTTAAAGTTTTGTTGAACCTTTCAACTAAACCATTGCATTGTGGGTGATAGGGTGTGGTGAATTTATAATTCACTCCACACTCCTTCCACATTGCAGTCAAGTAACTGGACATAAAGTTTGCACCTCTGTCAGATACTACCTCCTTAGGAAAGCCCACTCTTGAGAAAATTCCCAGGAGGGCCCTTGCCACCACAGGTGCTGTAGTGGTCCTAAGGGGAATGGCTTCTGGGTACCTGGTGGCATGGTCCACCACCACCAGGATAAATCTGTACCCAGATGCTGTTTGGGGATCCATGGGACCAACTATGTCAATCCCCACCCTCTCAAAGGGAACCCCCACCACAGGTAGTGGTATCAGGGGGGCCTTTGTGGTGCCACCTGCCTTCCCACTGGCTTGGCAGGTTACACAAGAGCGACAAAACTCCTTGGTGTCTTCAGACATGTGGGGCCAGTGAAAGTGAGGGACAATTCTGTCCCAAGTCTTGTTCTGGCCCAGGTGACCTGCTAAAGGAATCTCATGGAATAGTGTCAATAGGAAGCCCCTGAACTTCAGAGGTATAACCAACCTCCTGGCTGCTCCAGGCTTGGGGTCTCTACTCTCTGAGTACAGGAGTCCATCATCCCAATATATCTTATGGGTGCCACTAGCATTCCCAGCAGCCTCAGCAGCAGCTTGCTGTCTGAGGGGTTCAAGAAAGGGGCAGTTCAGCTGCTCCTGGCTCAGATCTGCCCTGGAAGGGCCCCCTGTCCCCAAGAACTCAACCTGATCAGGTTCAAGCTCCTCTGGGACAGTTCCTTCTTCAGGCCTGAGATCATCTCCCTCAAGAGACTGATCTGCTTCCTGAGCCAAGGGGGAAGGCACTGCCTTAACCCTACTGTTCCTCTTCTTGTGAGGCACCTGGTCCATTGTTCCAGAATCCAGGGCCTGTTCAGCTTTTGACATTTTGGCCTGTGACCTAGTCACAGCAAATACATGTGCAGGGATCCCTAGCATTTCTGCATGTGTCCTGAGCTCCACCTCTGCCCAAGCTGAGGTTTCAAGATCATTGCCAAGCAAGCATTCGACTGGTAGGTCTGCACTCATCACAACCTTCTTAAGGCCAGTTACCCCTCCCCAGGAGAAGTTAACAACTGCCAGAGAATGGTCTGTTCTGGCATTGCTAGCATTGGTCACTTGGTACATTTCACCAAGTATAATCTGCCCAGGATCCACAAGATCTTTTGTCACCATTGTGACACTTGCTCCTGTGTCCCTGAATGCCAAAGCCTCTCTTCCATTAATTAAAGGCTGCTGTCTGTATTTGCCCAAGTTATTGGGACTCACAAAGGGGGACATATCCATGCCCCCATCACAGACTAGGACAGCCTGAGTTGGCACTCTGACTAGGCCAGAGCCCATCTCACTACCCAGGGTCAACCCTACTACACCCTTATTCTGAGTACCTCCACCACCAATTGTAGCTGGACTAGGGGGAACAGTTGCCTTAGGGGCAATGGTGGATGGATTAGAGTCTTTGGACTTGGTGCAGTCACTTATCCAGTGAGTTTTCTGCTTGCAGATTTTGCACCATGGTTTCTTTTGGCCTTTTCCTTTACTGGAGTGGGATTCCCTACCAGATGCAGATTTTTGGGGACCTTGTGAAGACTTCTGGTCTTTACCCTTTTCCCCACCCTTGTCAGAGTTTTTGGAATCTTGCTTCTTCTGGTCACCACCTTGGTTCTGTGCCTTCTGCCTCACCCTGGTTCTGACCCATTTGTCTGCCTTCTTTCCCAATTCTTTGGGAGAGGTCAGATCAGAGTCCACCAGGTACTGATGCAACAGCTGATTTTGACAGTTATTAAGAATCTGCTCCCTCATGATTAAATTATACAATCCTTTGAAGTCACATACCTTACTGCCCAGTAACCAACCTTCTAGAGCCTTAGTAGCACAATCTACAAAGTCCACCCAGTCCTGTGTCTGTGCCTTTTGGGTATCTCTGAACTTTAACCTGTATTGCTCAGTGCTTAGGCCAAACCCATCTATCAGTGCACTCTTCAGGACATGGTAATCATCAGCATCCTCTTCTCTAACAGTGAGGAGCTTGTCTCTACCTTTGTCTGCAAAGGAGAGCCATAAGATTGCTGCCCACTGCTCCTGGGGGACCCTCTGAACTTTACAGGCCCTTTCCAGTGCAGTAATCCATTTGTGGATGTCATCCCCACTGTGGTAGGGAGGGACAATCTTGCTCAGGTTTCTATGGTCATAAGACCTTTCCCTATCCCTAGGGAAGTTGCTGCCACCATGGGACTCTAGTCCTAACTTTCTTCTTTGTCTATGAAGCTCTAGGGACTCCCTGTCTATAGCCAACTGCTCTTTTCTGATTCTCAACTGAGCTTCCTCATACTTGAGCAGTCTCTCTTTCCTTTCATGAGAGGATTCCCTCCTATGAGAGGAAACAGAGGTCCCTACTGAGGTGTCAGAATGGTTAGATTCTTCAGAAGGAGATCTTGACCTTCTAGGCACACTCACAACTCTTCCTGGTGGGACAAAGGGGAGGCCATTCTGGTCCTCCTCCTCATCTGCAGGAGGAGCTGGATTTTCCAGGGCAAGATCATTGTCATCTTCCTGGCCAGTTTCAGAGGTCAGGTCCTGGGTTTCTTCACCCCTGGTCCCTTCCTCATCTTCTGCCCCACCCTCTCTGCCTACCCCTTCAGACCCTGTGGGTCTTCTGAGATCATCCAACAGAAGCACCTCTATGAGGCGTTGGGTGTTGGCACTTTTGCCTGTCTTCAGCTTCCTAGTACTGCACAATGCTCTCAATTCCAAGAATGGGAGGTTGTCATACTTGGATGGTAGAAGCCCATTGGCTTCTGGCAGGGACCCACTGGTTCCTGGCCTTGAAGACATCACTAGTGAGGTGTGGTGTATGCACTACCTACTCTAGTGTGGCCTACTAAACTCTCTTGAGTTGTAGAAAGGGTGTGCTAAGCCCTTGACACACAACTCTAAGTTCAGTAGAACTTACTGTATTTCTAAGCTTGAATTTATATGTACCTCAGGTACCTTTAGTGGTTTTCAGTTAGTCACACACTTGAGATTATCTGGTAAAACAAAGGCAAGCTTGAATCCAACCGCTGCACACCAATGTGAGACGTTGGCCTGGTATATGCTGTCCACTAGTTATAGTGGGCACCTTGCACCAGTCCAAACGACCTTTATTGATGACAACCTTTATTGAAAGCTATCCTAGTGGTAGCTATGGAGAGCAGCCTTCAGGCTAAGTCTTGAAGGAGTGTTAAGCTGTTTGTTTTACCAGTCTATAATCTCATGAATGACCAAATGAAAGGAGAACCACACCAGGTATATATATAAAATATATGTATTTATTACTAAACACCACCCAATAGTCTCTTTATGAGGCTAGAGGTCAAAGTACACAAGTTACAAGTCAAATAGCACAGTAAATTAGCACAATATACGATTAGCCCTAGGGGCGTACCAAACCATATATTAAGAAAGTGGTATAAGAACCACGACTTAAGTAGACACAAGGCCTAGAGCCTGTAGAATCGCTGGGACCCCAAGGAACCACCCAAGGTAGTGACGCAGGGGACCCACGGGGGCTGTGTGCAGTGTGTGAACACAGCTGCGAGCTCCGTTAAAGGCTATGGGAAAGTCGCGGTTAGAGTTTTAAAGATTAAGGACACTTAGAAATGGACTAGGACCAAACCCTCTTGGACTTAGACAGTTCTAGGGTCAACACCCACGGGAGCACCGGAGTACTCGAGTTACCTCACCCAGGGAAGCCGGGTGCATAGGTGTCAAATGGTGTCGGGTACACGTCATCGATTTCAATGGCAGCCTGCAAAGAAGTGCTGCTGCCGGGAAGATGCGAAGTGTCCGAAGAGATCCAAGCCTGGATCGGAGATGAGAAGAACCTGAAAGCAGAGGGGACAGAGTCTGGGTCACTTGCCAGTGACCAGGGGCACGATAGTCGAATGCCCACCGATGTCGGGTGTTTCAGGTGAAAGAGGTGAAAGAGGTGAAACTTGACTCTTCAGCCACGAGGCCCAGGAGGCGTCGACAATGACCAGGAGCTGGATTCGAGCTGTCCCACAAAGGATGTCGAGTGCTGCAGCATTGGTGTCCGGATTGAACACAACAAGCCTTGGCAACAGCAACCCATGCAGAAAGGAGAAAGATGCTTCTGTGCAGACCAGGAAGGTCTGAGGGACTCACCACGTGGTGGGGAGTCAGGGCACGTCTGGAGCAGCCATGGAAGCCCAAGGAAATCAGAGTTACCTTCACAGGGACCCACCAGTCGACGGACCAGGGATCACGAAGGAGCCCCAAGCGGAAATGCAGGAAGCGGGCCCACGGAACACTCGTGGAGTGTAGGCTCACAATCTTCAGTGCAAATGGTGCTCGGGCCTGGGCTACAAGTAACCCAAAGCAGGACTTCAAGAGACGTCGAGAAGTCAGTGCACTAGCAAATGTGCATGGTGTCCAGGAGTTCCGGTTCCACATCACTCGTGAGGGCTGCGGGTCTCAGCTTTGCTGGGAACTCGGGTCGGCCTCTGAGAAGTCTGGAAATCCTCTTCCTAGGCTGCAATTACTTCGGAGTCCGGCGGGAGCTTCGGAGATGCAGACCGGCAAATGCTTCGTTGGTGCCTGCCAAGCAGGGGAGTCACTCCTTGACCCCAAGGGAGATTTCTTCAGTCCTCTAGTCTTGAGTAGAGCGTCGAAGTTCCAGAATTCAGTTGCAGAGTTTCGTCCAGGGATATCTAAAGTCCTGTTGCCAGGGGTTCCTTACTTATACCTAAGAAAGGGGTTGGACTAACTCAGGGGACCCACCTATGGGAGGGTTTGGAAAGAGGGGTGGCTACACCCATTTCCTTTGTCCAGTTTCGCGCCAGAGCAGGGGCTGGCAGCCCCTGCAACCGGTTTGAACTGGGGTATGCACGAGGACACCAAATGTGCCCCCAGTGCAGGACTTCAAAGCACTCTTGGAGTGCACCCACCCAGCCCCAAACCACTAAGGCCTGTCTGGGAGGTGGTAACACCTCCCTGTGACAGGAAACCTATTGTCCAGGCCTCCCCTGCCGGAGTTTCGGTCAGCAGCAGGAGGCCAGACTCGTGTCTGTGGCTGCAGCATCCATTTTGTGATGCCAGGGCTCTGTTTAGTTGGTACCGGGTATACCGGTGCTGTCATGTCTCTCCCTCTAGAAGGGTGGGATCATACTCCCACACCAGTTACTGGTGTGGGGGTATGATTCCAAGGTGTTTGACACCAAACACGACATGTTTCCGTGCAGCCATCCCAAAGTTAGCATTTACCGCGAGGATATAATGCACTTAAGAGTATATGGTCAGGCTGCACCACAGACAACCCCGGAGAGGAGATTCCGAAGGCTGCAGAGGGGCTCTGCTCATGCATGGGCACCCTCTCACATAAAACCAAGCACCCTGCCTTCAGGATTGATAAGGCCTGCCATAGGGGTGACTGATAGGATTATATGTGCAGTGATAGGGTGAGATATAGTGAACCTATATCTCAGTAAGGGGTGCATGCACCACCTTACTCAGGCTGCTGTAGCAGTCCTGTGGTGTCATTTTGGAAGGCTGCCCAGGGGTGGCATAATACATGCTTCAGCCCCTGGTAGGCCTCTGGGGTACCTATGCCCTGGGTACATAGTATACCATATACTAGGGACTTATAAGGGCACCCCAGAATCCAATCTGAAGTGTACTTAAGGTACATGGAATCAATTTAGAGAGGAAGCAGCTAGGCTGGGGTCCTGGATAGCAGGGCCCCAGCCAGACTAAAGTCGAAAAACAGTGTAACATCAGCAAAAAGTGGGGGTAACCATAAGAGGCAGATCCTACTCTCCTACAGTCACTCTGATGGTTAGGCCTTCTAGTTTGTGTGATGAAGCCATCTGTTCAGGTTGTAGTATTTGCATTTTCTGTTCGACTTCTTCAATTCTGTCTACTAACTTGTGATGTTCGGCTTGCAATAGTCCCAGACCCACCGATACTGCTCCAATGTCTTGTTGTCACGTTGCTTTTGTGTCCGCTATGGCGGCGAGCATTTTATCTAGATGCACATGCAGTGCCTGGCCTGTGGCCCCTAGTTCTTCTGTTCCCTGATCACTAGGTGCCTGTTGTGTCTCCCATTCCTCCGGGTGCGCATTTCCCTGTTGGGTCTGGTATTTGATTCTTGGGCTTCGCAGTTTCTGGTGAGCACTGTCACACCTCTCAACCGCAACCCCGGTGTTTTTGGTCCTACCAAGCTGCCAGCTCTTTCCTCGCTTGCCAGTGGTAAGGTTGCACCCGAACCAGCTGGGCCCCCATCCAGAGTTCAGCCAGCGCCTCGTGCTCTCCTGTAGGCTGTGCGTTGTGTAGGGGTGGCCACTTTGGCACTCAATGTTCGGTCGTGTTTTGAATATTTGGAGGGGGGTAGAGGGGCCGGACATGTGCCGCTCACCTCTTAACTTCCACTTTACAGGCCAGTCTCCGCCCTGCTCCACTGCTGTGTTTTGGTCCGGTGGGCCCTACCTGTCCCTCAGGCCCTCCAGCCACAGGCCTCGTTGTTCCAGGACTCTGCCACCCCACGTCAGGGAGTTCAATTTCACATGGCCGCTTTAGTGGTCTGGGTTAGGCTTTATAATCTATGTGGAGGGCTGCCTGAGTTTGTTTTGTTTGGCTGCCCTTCGCTTTCACAAAAGTGGGGGGGAGCCTTTCATGTATTTCTGCATTTGTGCAGCTCACCTCCATGTGCTCCCAGTCTGATCCTGTCTCCCTCTCCCCCCTCCGCCATGTTGCGGTCGGCTCGGCCTGAGCGCCAGCAGCCAGACCGTTGATTTTCGGGCCCTGCTGTCACTGTCAGCCGTACCCTGCCGAAGCGCTCTGTGGGTCGTATGGCCTTCGCCTTGCCCTCAGTGTTCTCGTTTGTTGCTCCGTTGCCGCTCGCCCACCTTTGCAGAGCAGTCAGATCCTGCCTCTCCATTCCGCGATTCTGCTGCAAGGCAGGGCTTGTCACCAACGCGAGCCCTCTGCTTTCCACGCGGTCCCTCCACCAGGCCGCCTCTCCTGTTGCCGTACTCCTGCTCAATCCTTGCCCCGCCAGTTCCTCTGCTCAGCGGGGACACACAACGTTGTCAGGTACCCATGAAATGAAATGAAATTTGTACTTGTAAAGCACACTGCTGCCCCCAACAGAGGCGTCCTGGCGCTATACGCATACCGCTGTGGAACCCTTCCTGGCTATTCCCTGTGAGATGTCCACTCCTGGGCACCCCCAAGGTGAACCCAGGCATCCCAGCGCTGGTGGGGCCGTTGTGGAGATTAAGCAAGCTATTGCCCAGAGTTGCAGAGTGGGACCCATGATTAGAATAGGCCCGAGGCGAGAATTATCAGGTCCGAGGAAATTGAGCCCAAGACCCGCCGAGGCGGGAATTGAACCCTGGTCCCGGGCCAGATCTCTGCATCAGGGTCTGCCGCTCTAACCATTGAGCCACACTTCTCCACTTCTCCATCAACAGGCTTTTAAACCAGGATTAGATTTGGGCCGGAGCAGAGCTTCTGGCTCACACGGCCACCATCGTCCGCTTCCAAGCCACGCCCCAACTTATTTAAACATTGTCCACATCATTTTTTTTATTTATTATTGACGCAAATGTCAAGTTGTGCTAAAAAGATATGTGGTTTCAAAACATATTTAAATCTAACATTTATTTTTTTGTCATTTCTACTTCATAAATGTAATTCCTCAACTATCAATATTTTAAATCTGAAAGAATGTGTAAAACATACATTACTACATTTACACATTCAAATATTTGAAAGATTTGTTCTGACAAAATACCATCAACGGAGGTGTAAACAACACCTCCGTGAATAGGGCATATAACCACAGTAACTCACTACATATAGATATTTATATCTTATGTAGGAATGGTGACACACACACAATATGACCGTCTAAGATGGCGGTCGCCTGACCTAGCCATTAGGACATTTATAATCAGACGTCCGTGGCGGAAGTCAACTGCGTAGTTGGTGTTCAAATTCACGACGAACACAGTAATAGAGTAGAGTGTGTGAAAGCAACGTACAAAGGCCAATGGCTTTGTTCATCTCTGCTGAAGACCGCTATTTCGCATACATGTACGAAGAGGTTTGAAAAAAGCTTACTTGCCTCCTAACACTGCAGCCATCAAGACCTCCTCCACTTTTGCTGCTGTTTGTGACCTCGCGGTACAATGATACCTGGTTGAGCAAGTGAGAGGGACCCTGCCTTCATTGCCAGCGGAGCTAGAGTTGATAGCAAGAGAGGTCCTTCCCCTGTGCGGCCAGCTCTATGGCTCACCAGAGGAACAAGTACATGTTTGAAATGCATATGTGAATCTGTCTGTTTTTTTCCATTAACACAGGCTACAATGTCCCTTTGAGTTCCTGAGTGAAGGGTAGTGATTGATGTTAAGTGTAATACATTTTGGTCCTTACATAGGGCAATGATGTTTGGGATTTGTAAGCACTATTCATTGGTAACAAACAACGACCTCAATATGTGTTGTGTGTTTAAAGCCCTAGATTCTATTTAGTGTATGTAGAGATATATATATGCATATGTTTGATTTATATGTGATACATTGAAAACACACATCATGGAAATTAGAAAACACATTATATACTCTTTACAACTATACATAAATATGTATTCAGTACAAACCAAATGAAAACTATGTTAGCTATGTGTATCATTCCACAAATTACTCATTTTAGAACAGGGCGCTCCCAACAGTTGTTTGGGAACTACCAGTAGCTCCCAGACCCCTTCAGAGTAGCACACAGCCTTGAGGTCACTTTTTAGATGGGCACAAGGTCATTTGTTCATGTAAAAGTTAAAGGAAGGCTGTGTTCATGTGACATCATGATCATCAAGCTGCAGATAGCAGGGCCTGACAACGAGCAGTGCTCAGTCAGAATCATGGGCCAGGCTGGAACTGAGTAACAGGGACAAACAACTGAAGCACTGAGGTATATCTGTCATAAACATGTATCCTCCTAGCCAGGTCAAAATTTAATGTGTGCTTAAAAATATGCCCCTGAAAGCTTTTAAATGGAAAACAATTGAAAGGGAGAGATACCTAACTTCTTGAGCTAACACTTCATTTCACCATACTCCCATTTTAAAGTGTGCCATGTCCAAACTGCAGGCCCCCTACTCCCAGTGGCCAGTATTCACTGTGCCATAAGTATTTATGTTTAGCCTACACTGGAAGTGTAAAAAGGCCACTTAGTATTTGTGTTATGTATGGTTTGTTATGTGTAATACAAATTTGACACAACAATCTGTTTCAAATTAAATGAAATACTAATTGATGAGTTTGTGGTATTTTTTATTTTGTTGTCATGGTAGAAATTATTGACAAACATTACCTACTTGCAATTTATTTATGAATAAATAATCCTTTGGTTTTTTTACATCTTGAAATAAATGTATGATGGAAGGAAACCCAATTAAATGAATACAGAAAATAACTACAACACCAGTCTGTGACTTTGTTTTGTTTTGCTTTTATTAAACAAAAGCAAATAAAGTAAAAGTGGATCTTAAACCAAAAAATAAACAAAATGATAAAAGGTCAGTCATTGTGAATGAAACCATCATTAGTAAGCCAAAATTTGAAGTACAATGTCCAAAATACAACTGGCCTCAGAAAGGAAAATGTGCCCAGAAAATAGTCCACAGAGTGAATGGTAATCACACACTGGAGGAAATTAAGGGGTCTATTACGATGGCGGGCGGACTGTGCCCGCCCGCCACCGCAACGGCAAACGGGACCGCCCGCAAGAGGTGCGGTGGTCCCACAATGGCAATTAGGATGCCACCGCCACGGTGGCGGTGGCATCCCGCATATATTGCATTGCGGCGGGCGGTGCTATATGCAGCACCCGCCACAATGCAATATATGCATGTTGTGCATTGGCATGCACACCGTGACAGGCACCGCGCGGTGCCTGCCACCTTGTCTATGCCAATGTTAGGGGGTACCATAGGTACCCCCCAAGTGCAGCCCCCCACCCCTCACCCCCCTGGGGCCCGCAACGGGCCCCCGAAGCGAAACCGCATGCCTTTCCATGGCGAACTCTCCGCCATGGAAAGGCATTGAAAATGCCACATGTTAATATGGGTGGTGGTGCCTGCAAGGCACCGCCACCATATTATGGGCCTACCGGCGGAAAAGCGGCAGACGGTCTTTCCGTCCGCCGCGGTACCCCCCGCCATGGTAATGTGGCGGGGGGGTAAAAGGACGTCCGGCGGGGTGTTTTGGTGGGCGGATCGCCACCGCCGGTCGGGCGGTGGCGATCCGCCCGCCATGCTAATAGGCCCCTAAGTTTGGCGTCTCTTGTTGGTGGTGATCTTGCCATTCTCTCCTGGTGGTCCGGATGAACGTGCGCTCCTGCGGGGGGGCTGGTGGATCCACAGTTGCAGGGACTGAGGTGGCTGCAAGTGTTTCCTTTTTTGGCAGGGCCTCGCTTTCTGTGGCTGAGGCATATGTAGTAGGGCCAGATGTAGTTGGACCACAGAAAGGGGTAGATGGTGCAGGAAAAGCAATCTGTTTCAAATTAAATGAAATACTAATTGATGAGTTTGTGGTATTTTTTATTATGTTGTCATGGTAGAAATTATTGACAAACATTACCTACTTGCAATTTATTTATGAATAAATAATCCTTTGGTTTTTTTACATCTTGAAATAAATGTATGATGGAAGGAAACCCAATTAAATGAATACAGAAAATAACTACAACACCAGTCTGTGACTTTGTTTTGTTTTGCTTTTATTAAACAAAAGAAAATAAAGTAAAAGTGGATGTAAACCAAAAACAAACAAAATGATAAAAGGTCAGTCATTGTGAATGAAACCATCATTAGTGAGCCAAAATTTGAAGTCCAATGTCCAAAACACAACTGGCCTCAGAAAGGAAAATGTGCCCAGAAAATAGTCCACAGAGTGAATGGTAGTTACACACTGGAGGAAATTAAGTTTGGCGTCTCTTGTTTGTGGTGGTCTTGCCACCCTCTCATGGTGGTCCGGATGTACGTGTGCTGATGCGGGGGGCTGGTGGATACACAGTTGCAGGGACTGAGGTGGCTGCAGGTGTTTCCTTTTTTGGCAGGGCCTCCCTTTCTGTGGCTGAGGCATATGTAGTAGGGCCAGATGTAGTTGGACCACAGAAAGGGGTAGTTGGTGCAGGAAAAGCCCTGCACATATGGGTGTAAATGTCCTGCAGCAGCCAGTCAGGGAGCCCAAATTGGAGTTCAGATTCTCCATCTGAACATTGTGCTCCCTCTGCAACTTCTTCATGTCTTGGAGCTCTGTAAGGACCTAGCCCATCATGTCTTGGACTGATGGAGGGATCCCAGGACTTGGTTCATGGTGGCCTGGGTGACAGTTACACCAGTGGCCTTACTATGGTGGCCCACGGGATCCCTCCCACTACCCCTGTCCACACTGTCCTGTGGCCTTGAGCCATGTGTCCCGTCTCATTGGGTCCTGGCTGAACTGAAGATGGTGTTGTCTCACCACCAGCCAGGACTGCAGGAACAAGATGGGTGTTATTTATTTATTTATTTATTTATATAGCGCGACATTCATCCCGGAGGGATATCACGGCGCTGACGTAGCGGAATAGTGGTGCATAGGGTCGGTGTAGCTATTGGATGTGGCATCAGTCTTTAGGGGATAAGTGTGTTTTGAGTTTCTTCCTGAAAGTGGTGTATTAATCAGCCTAAGTTCAACTGGAAGCTCATTCCAGTGCAGTGCTGCGAGATACGAAAAGGTGCGACCTCCTGCCCTGGACTTTTTGATCCTTATCGTTTTGACACGCGCTTGATGACGTGACCTTAGGCATCTGGGTGGGATGTAGAATCGTATTTTATTCTGAAGAATCTTAGGGCCAGTGTGGTGGAGTGCCTTATGGGTATGCCCTAAGAGCTTAAATCGTGCTCTTTGGCGCATGGGCAGCCAGTGAAGTTGTTTTAGGCAGTCCGTCGCTGAGCTATATTTGCCCTTGTTACACACCAATTTGGCTGCAGCGTTTTGCACCACCTGTAGGCGTTTGAAGTGGTAGTCTGACATGCCCATAAAGAGAGCATTTCCGTAGTCCAGTCTGCTAACCAGCAGGGCCTGTGTGACTGTCCTTCTGCTTTCTAGGGGGATCCAGGGAAAGAGCCTTTTTAGAAGCTTCAGTATGGCAAAGCTTTTTCCACATAGTGTTCGTACATGGTCCTGCATAGATAATTTGTTGTCAATTATCACACCCAAGTTTTTTGCGCACTGCTTGAGTGCTGGGGCGTCTCCAAGTGAATGGGGCCACCAGGATGCGTCCCAGATGTGATTAGCTCCACCGAGGAGCAGAATTTCGGATTTATCTGCGTTGAGCTTTAAGCAGTGGTCCGACATCCAGTTTGCCATTTCAGTGAGACAGCTACTAAGTTTTCTTTTCGTGTCTTCGTGCCCATCTCCAATGGCTATTGTTAGTTGCGTGTCATCCGCATAACACAGGAAGTGGAGGTATTAGTCAGCTGAAGTGTTGTAACAGCTGGGGTGGGAGGTGTAGGGGTCAGCCGAGGAAGACTCATTGGAGCCGTCTCCTCAGGGAGACGAGATGGACCAGGATGCACCTCTTCATCTGGACTTTCAGGAGTGGAGTCCTCCCTGGAGGCTTGATCTTGGGCTGGAGTGTATGTTTCCTGAGACACAGATGTTTGCCCACATGCTCTTGCTGTGGGACCTATAATGAATAAAAGTGTGGATTACACATCCAATGATTGTTAATATAATGTAGCAACCTAAAAGGGAAAAGGAATTGGATATCATGATTAGACCTTTCTGTGGAAAATTAATTAATTACAAAAACAGTTTAAATTTCAGACAAAACTACTTCAAATAATCAGGTAAGGAGATGACCTGAAACTAAAACAAAAAGAATAAGCAACTATACATAAAATGTACCAACCATGCAACTCAACACAGTAGAGAGGAGATATGTGAAAAGAACCAGTCCAAGGCGCAGCATGCTAAAAAACAGACATTTGCACAATTTAGAGAGATGTTTAGCATTAGTCATCATATAAACAGTGCAGAGTCCAGTTTTTATATATGCCACTTTTCTTCAGCATACGATATTACCTGCCTTAAATTTCTACGGGTAACAAAGGTTGATTTGTGAAACTAATGACATCAATTCAATGACATTACAAGTAAAGGACAACATACAAAATTAAACACAAACAATTTTAAAAAGAGAGCATTAAAATAGAGATTGATCAATACATGACCATAACCATAGGTAAAAATATAACAGAAAAGGGAGAATGAGTAAAATGAAATGGCAATATTCTTATCACAAAACTGAAACAAGGCATCATGGTAGTTGTAGTTATTTCCATGAGACATTCACAACACTTGCAAAATTGCGACTTGAACATACCTTGTGTAAATCTGCAGTAGGAAGAGAACCCACATTTACTATGAGAAACACATATATGTTGTTTGTTATTTGAAGTACAAACACTTACAAGCACCATAACATCATGTGAAATGTGATGGTTATGATGGCTATTGAAACCTGTTATCTTACATACAACTCAATACATTCAAACCAACAAGCCAAACAAGATGTTACTGATATATTTTGGTTTATGTGAAAAAAACAATCTGCTGAACACATTGGCAACAGCTAACCTTCAAAGCAAACAGGACATTTATGTTTAGTGACACATTTGAAAATATAACTTACCTGTCTTCACTCCACCAAGGATTCCTGTCAAGCCTTCAGGATGTAGGATCTGCAAGACCTTCTCCCGCCAGGGCATGAGTTATAAGGGGGCCCTGGGAGAACCACCACCAGTTCTCTGGGCCTCCAGGTGATGCTTGGAGGCCAGGAAAAGCACTCACGCCTGCGGTATTCAGACAAAATATTTAAAAAAAATAGTGAGGAGCTGAAATATCGAGATTTAAATATCGTGATGCACAAATATCGTGTGCAAAAATATCGTTGCCAAGAATATTGTTTTTAAGGTAAGCAATATCACTATTAAAAATATCTATGTTTTTAATATTGATGTTAAAAATATCTATGTAGTTAATATCGTTTACAAAAATATTGTTGTTAATAATATTTTATTTTAATTATTTTTATGTATTTTAGTATATATTTCAATTGTATATGTTATAAATTGTTTGTATAATTATTGTTAATGTTTTTGAATATAAATTGTAAAGTTGTTTTTAAATGTAATAGTTTAGTTGTATTTTTAGTGCCGTAGCGGATTGTGAGATTTATAGGGGTACAGGGTGGAAATTAAATTAATTCTAATTAGTAGTTAATTATTAATTAATATGAATTATTTAATTGATAATTAATCATCCTAATGATATTGATGGAGCAAGGTTTCAAAAATGAAAGTTGCTTGTATGCAATCCTCCTCATAGTATTAATTTATTAAACTTGTACTGTCAATACTAATCTTTGCATTCACAAACACAAAAGGGATAGACGCTTGCCTATGTGTTTTACTAATGAATAACGCTTGTCTATAAACCAAGATGGCCGCTAAAAGCGCGGGACTTCATTGCGCATGTCGCAACCTGATCACATGGTGTAACGTCTTTCTTTGCTTGGTGGGAAACTTCTGCTTCTGCGCAGTGTGCATTAAAATGGCCGCTAAAAGTTTTCACATGCTTAAGCTTGCTCTCATGTCATTATTAAATTGTCGTTTTCTTAACGCTACTAATGCAGGATAGTAGTATGATTAAATGGTAATTGAGTAGGGAAAGTGGGTATACAGTGAAACTTTTTATTTGTGATTTTAATATTTTCTTCTTGCACTTTTAGTAATTCGTAAACTTGGGCCTGGGTTGGTGTCTTGAAACTCGAGAGACAGAGGGTTCTGCGCATGTGTCCTGTATGACTGCCAAGTGAAGTCAACTTGGACGTCTCCCAAGGCCACGACCTATTGGCCGAAGATGATGTACTCAATGTTTCCGGCGGACAAATTGTTACTTTTCTCCTGTAAAATGTATAACATTTGTCGTGAGACGGGTGGGAAATAAAGTGAATGTATTAATTTGAAGGGGCGGGAAGCTAAAAACAATAGGCTTCACAATTTAGGCCAAAATTGATATGGTGCGAGAATCCACCCCCTGTCCCTGTCCAATCAGAAGTAGTGGTCCCATAATGTTAGCAACATTAAGGGGACATACATGGGCGTAGAAGGGTATAATAGAATATAGCATTAGTAAAGTAGTCAGAGCATGCGTTCACGAAGAACAGGCGTCCATACTGCCAGAGCGCTCTCAACTCCAGACTGCCCAGCTGATCGGTTGCTGACTGAATTCCTGTCCGGAAGAGGTCCTGAGGAGGGGGCGGCGGAGTCCATTAGAAGGAAGGCACGGGAGAATCGAGAGAAGTCGAGTATCAGAGAGGGGAACGGCGCAGGTGTCGTTGTAGAGAGGTCACCGGTCCTGTCCTGATCCTGGAAGAAGTCTTTGCTCTTCATCCTTCCTGGGTCCTATCTTTTCCAACTCCTTGGCCAAGGGGCTTGGTTCTCGCATTTAGGTAATTATACTGCAACCTTTAGTTGCGCTGCTGTCTCTATCTTCTCCTTTTCCTTAAACAACGTCATTTATTAGCAAAATCATTTTTATCCTTTTTCTTGGGTATTTCAATCAAATACCGTGTTTTCTGTATTTTACTCTGCTAAAACTTTAGATAAACAATTTTAAAACTTCCTGACTCAGTGATTATTTCAGGATTATGTACTATAATGAATGTCACTCATTTTAAACTTCCCAATTAGCAAAGGATCCATTGATAAGTTATTACTCTTCAATCAGAAGGTAATTGGTAGCAGGGACTTTGATAAAAGAGTACATCTGACACCCAGCGTAAGTATTAGTGTAGTGTGAATTTATGGGCCCAAGTGAGTATATGGTGTATGAATGTTGTTGGCTAATATTGCGCTGGATCAGTTTTCTGGTAAGCAGAGGACGGTTGTTGTTACTCTTTGTTAATTGGGTAATGAGAATTTTATTTGTATTTTTTATGAACTAACATCCGCTTATTTTTGAGTTTTTGTTATATGTTGTCCAGAATACCCCGGGGTAGGGAAAAAGAATAGTGGGTGGCAAGTGGAAGCCATACTGCAGTGAGGTTATCTGTCAGGCAGAAATAGTAGTGAGAAGTTAAGCAGGACTTCAAGTACTCGTTAGGGACTCTATGCGTGTGAGTAATAGCAAAAAGGGTACGCTGATAAAAATTTGATGTTATATCACCTAGTAAGGGTAACATTGGAGAAGTAACAGGTACTTCTGGAGCTTGTGTGAAGAGTAGACGGAAGTGTTTTACTCGTAGTGTATGTATTAGTAAACGGAAAGGTTTTACTAAAGTGTGGAAGAAACTATCCTTTTCAAAATTAGTGGAAACTGGCACGATAGCGAATGTTTTATGTTGTTACTGAAATTTAATTAAGATTTATAGAGAAAATAAGTTTGCGTAAATTTTTGTAAAGGGAGGGTCAGTTGCCGGAGAGGGAGCTGACGTCACAAAACGCCGCGCTGTGGTAGGTTGAAACAGCGGGTGTGGAGAGACACTTGTAAAGGAGGGGTCAGTAGTCAGGAGTAGTACTGACGTCACAGGTGCCGCGCTGGGATTGGTTAAACCAGCGAGGAGAGAAAAGAGCAGATTGTAAAGGAGGGGTTGACAGAGAAATGTCACCAAAAGGCCGCGCAAGGATTGGCTCGGAAATAAAAGAAAGCAGACATTTGATTGGTCGAAAATATAGAAGCAAAATTCTTAGTGGATAAGGATTGCATGTTAAAACGTGATCCGACTTTAACAGGAACTCGTCCGGATAGGAGATTCCTAGGTTTTGCAGAATATAATTCTGTACACAGAAGATTAGATAGAATGTACGGAGAAAGGAGAAAAATGTCATTTTTGCAAAAGATTAAGAATTATTTTAAGAAGGACAAACCAATCAAAACTAAAGAAGGAATTATTATTCCACCAGCTAAAACGCCCGCTTCATTTATGATGATGGAGAGAGGTTATCATACTTGTGTATGGATGGAGAATTGGATAGAATACACCAAAAATGATGGAGTATTAGCATTTCCCGAGAATGGTACCTTCAATGGAAGAATTCTTCAAAACTTGAGATTGAGGATGAATGATTTAGAACCCAGACCTAGATTAACCCAGTACGAAGCTCTAGAAGAATGGGAAACCGAGGCATTTGAGCGGGATAGATCTCGAAGTAATAGGAGTTACCCAGGATTTTACCCCAGATATTTACGTGAGTCAAGAGAGGGTCAGATGAAACAATGGAGAAGGGCAATGATTACAGAGGGACTGTATCCATTATTCACAGAAGGAGAGAAATCAGGAGGCAAATGTACAGAAAAGACAAAACATTTAATGAGAAATGAGGATTCAGAAGACGAATTTATGGAAGAAATGTTAAGAAATCCCCCACCATATCAGGAAGGGACAAGTGGATGCACCCCAAGTGCACCACCAAAAACTCCATTAGTGCCACAGGTAATGCATGAATTCACCCCGACTAGAATACTTCATGACAAAGAAAAAGAAGCCCTAGAAAAGACCAGAACAGAATTAATACAGAAAATAACTCAGATAAAAGTACATCCTGATTCGTTGACCATACCTGTAACAATTGGTCCAGTAGTTCCATTATATGGTACTCAGGGAAATTGTCCTCAACCCATACTTGCACCTACTCCTGTGAGTAACCCCAAACCTGAAGCTCCAGTTATAATTGAGGATCAATTTAGTGACTGTGAATCCACAATATCACTCATGGATTTACCTATTCGAGGTTCTGTAAATAATACTCCAAGAAGAGATGTACCTGGAGGTTCAAAAGATGTAAGTTTAGTAACTTCATCAGGAACAAAAAGTGCTACCATAGTAACACCTGAAGATCTAGAAAGATGGGTACAAGGCTCAGTTAAACAGTGCACACCTCCAAAAGTACTGGATATCCATAAATTAAAAGTTGAATTAGAAGAAATAATAGCAGGAAATGTAGGAGTAGAACGCTTGAATACCTATGATGAAGAAGAATTATTATTCTTGTGCAGGAGTATCACTAGAAATGTAAAGATATTCCATGAAAAATTGTCCAATTTAGCACTACAGATGGGCATAGAAATAGGGAGATCAAAGGTATTACAGAAACCCTATAGAGCAGAATTTTCAGACAAAGATTTAGAAAATATGAATGCATCTGGAAGAAGACTGCAAATAAGAGAATTAATGTTAGTTTTACAAAAATGGGGAGATCTAGATAAATGGAGATCTAGGTGGGCCAAGAAAAAGGAAGAAGCACGAACAAGTAGAACAGCATCAGAATATGTGATGAAGGAAGCAGGAAAAGCAGACCAGATGTATCCAATGCGAGAAGTTGCGGGAGGAGGATATGTACATGTCCCATGGAGCAGACAGGATATTTGATCATTTACGAATGATTTTCCAAAATTAAGAGAAAAACCAATTGAATGGTACAAGCAGGTTGAAAGGTTTGTGAAGGTGTCAAAGGTACTGTTGAAGGATTTAGATGTTTTGTTTGACATAGTGGTACCTGCCGATTTATGGACAGATTGTAAGATCACAGTCGATTGGCCTAGTGATGAATATCCTAGAGATCCGAAAACAGGTGCCCCGTCAAATGATGTGATGAAAAAGTATCAGCAGGTGATAACATACCTGAAAGGGAAAATACCCCCGAAAGAAACAGATTGGGTGAAAATAGATCGAACAACCCAAGAAGCTAGTGAAACAGTACATTCCTATTATGAGCGTTTATTGCAGGTGTTTTAAACAGTATAGTGGATTTGAGGACATTGGAGACAAGAACATGAGTCAGTTTGTGTATCGGTTTGTTTACGGTCTGAAGCCAGAGATTTGCCAGATGATTAAACAACACATGCTGTGTTGGCAGGGAAAACCCATAGATGAAATTCTGAAATATGCAAAATATTGTGGAGACGATATTGAGGATAGACACAAGAAATTGCAGGAAAAAGTGATGTGGGCACAGGTGAAAATGGCAGAGAAGCAAGGAATTAATTTGGAAAATCCGAGAGAAATTCAAGGAAAAGATTCTGGAATGAGTGGTGATACTGGAAAAGGTGGAAAATTTAGAGGACGAATGAGTAGAGAAGAAGCTAAAAAGAAATTTCCTTGTCATGGATGCGGAAAATTGGGGCATTGGAAGGACGAATGTAAAAAGATTCGGAATAATAATGGCCCAAATCAAAACTTAAATCCACAGACGCAGAATGACTCACAGCAGGGTATAAATCCCCAGAGTCAATTACCACCTCCACCTGTTCAGGGTAATGTAAGCAGAGCAAAGCATGGTACAGACATTGGATACCCAGGAGGGAGTGGTAAGAATGATTATATGACATCACAATTTCTTTTGCAGGACAATTACTGTGAATTCAACTCATGACGGTGCCTAGGAGAGGGGAAGAAGGAGTGCGTACTTGGCGCATCCTTACAGGTAGATCAGTCCGGTCCATATGTTGAAGGAAATGTGAAAGGTAATGATATTACTTTCCTTTTGGACACTGGTGCTACCAGGTCTACTGTGAGATCAGCAGACATCCCAGACCTTCCTCTCTCTGGTGAAGATATCCAAGTAGTAGGGGTAGCTAATCAAAGAATTAGAACACCTCTTACAGAACCAATGGAAGTCAAAATAGGAAACTTCAGAGAAATGCACCAATTTGTAGTGTGCGATTCTAGCCCAGTGAATTTATTAGGTAGAGATTTATTGTGCAAAATGAACTGTACAATTTTCTGCCTGCCGGATGGTGTGGCAGTTCAGACACCAGATGAGGACCATGTATATAAAATTATGGTTGCAAAACAAGGTACAGAAATAGATTAAATGTTTTCGTTGATAACAAAAGATGAGTTGCCAGAAGAATTAAAAGGTACAGTAAACCAAATAGTATGGGATTTCACCGGAAAAGAAGCAGGACTTATGGCAAAAATAGATCCAGTTCAAATTACTGTAAAAGAAGGTGCGATTTTCCCAAATACTAAACAATACAAAATGAGTGCAGAAGTAAAAGCAGGAGTCATTGAAGAAATCAATCGAATGGTAGAACAAAACATACTAAAAGAAGTAATGAGTAGCCCAGGTAATTCACCAATCATGGGACTAAAGAAACCTAGTGGAAAATATAGGATTGTTCAGGACCTGGGTAAAATAAACAAGATTGTGGAACCATGTTGTCCCATAGTACCAAATCCTGCAGTAATTCTATACCAGATCCCTTGGAATGCAGGATGGTTCACAGTAATTGATTTATGTCAAGCATTCTTTTCAATTCCATTACATCCAGACAGCCAGTATCTTTTCTCATTTAAATTTGAGAACAAAGTCTATGTGTGGAATCGTGTTCCTCAGGGGTACACAGAAAGTCCTTCCATCTTCAACCAGATACTGAAAAAGTGCCTGGAAAAACTAGTGTTGCCAGGAAGCTCAGTCTTAGTCCAATATATCGACGACTTATTGGTGGCGTCGACCACCAGAGAAGACTGTGTTGTTGACTCCATAGCATTATTAAATCTTTTGGCTGAGGAAGGGCATAAAGTCTCACCTGAAAAGTTACAGTTTTGCAGGACAGCTGTTAAATATCTGGGACATCAAATTGAGAGGGGAAAAGAAGAGTAACCTCTGAAAGAGTAGAATTAATAAAGAGAATGCAAATGCCTGTAACCCAAAGACAAGTGAGAATGTTCCTAGGAATAGTAGGCTACTGTCGACAATGGATACCAAATTTCTCCATGTTAGCTAAGCCCTTAATTAACATGACGAAAAAGAAAGCAAAGGACCCTGTCGAGTGGGAGGATGAAAGTGTAGAAGCTTTTGTAAAATTGAGAAACGCACTTTGTTCAGCACCTGCCTTAGGCATGCCTGATTATAAAAGATAATTCGCATTATTCTGTCAAGAGAGAGAAAATTGTGCACTTTCTGTCCTAACTCAGAGACATGGACTAGACAGACGTCCTATAGCGCACTTTTCTGCTACATTGGACCCAGTAGCAGCCGCGTTGCCAGAATGCTTAAAAGCAGTGGCAGCGACTTGTTTGAGCATTGAACAAAGCGAGTCAATTGTGATGGGACATCCTGTAAAAGTGTATGTTCCACATGCAGTTGTGATTCTGTTGACAAGAACCCGAACTCAGCATCTTACTCCTAGTCGGCTGACTAAATATGAGAGGATAATAATGGGTGCTGAAAATGTGACCATGGTAAGGTGTACAATAATAAATCCTGCAACTTTATTGCCGGACCCATATCATGAAACAAATAAAGATGACGAAGAAGATGAACATGATTGTGTACAAATTACAGAATTATGTACAAAACCACGCCCAGACATAGAGGAACAGCCTCTTAAAAAGCCAGACAGGGAGCTATTTGTCGATGGTTCATGTCAAAGACATGAAGATGGTAAACTAACCGCTGCCTATGCGGTATGTGAATTAACTGGAATAGTTGAAGCATCCTATTTACCAGGAGTAAAATCTGCACAAGTAGCTGAATTGATTGCTTTGATAAAAGCATGCAAAATTGGGAGGAATCAGAGAGTGACCATATTTACAGATAGTCAATATGGTTACGGGGTCGTGCATGATTTTGGCCAACTGTGGATGCAGAGGGATTTCATGACTTCTTCAGGATCCCCTATTAAAAATGGACAATTTGTAAGGGAATTGCTAGAAGCAATACAATCACCAAAAGAATTGGCTGTGGTGAAATGTGCCGCACACCAGTCAGGAGATGACTGGGTGGTAGTCGGCAACAGATATGCAGACTTGGTGGCTCAACATTGTGCCAAAACCAGAACATCAGTCAATAAGAGGGTGGAAAGAATGGGAATCAGCTGCCAACTTATGCTGTATATGCCACCTGAAACTTGGAATGAGGTGAAGAAATTACAAGATGAGGTTGATGAAAGTGAGAAAAATTTGTGGATCAAAGTAGGTTGCTCCCAAAGAGGAGAAGATGAAGTGTGGATCAGTGCAGATGGCAGACCAGTCATGCCAGATTGTTTACTCTCATAAATGGCCAGAATGCATCATGGAGACACACACATAGGGAGAGATTCAATGATTAGGCTGTTCAGACAAAATTGGTACAATCCCAAATTCAGGGCTGTTGCAGAGAGTCTTTGCCAGAGATGTCTAACTTGCCAAATGCATAATCCAGGCAGGAAAACGAAAATTGGGTTTGGAAAGATTGGAAAGGCAGAGGGCCCATTTATAAGACTCCAGTTCGACTTCATACAGTTACCACCATGCAGAGGACTAAAATATGTACTAGTCATAGTGTGTCTGTTTTCAAAGTGGGTGGAGGCTTACCCTACTAGGAGAAATGACAGTATTACAGTTGCAAAACTGTTGTTACGTGAGCTCATACCTAGGTTTGGTTTCCCAGTATCTTTGGAATCAGATAGAGGAAAACATTTTAACAGTGAAGTAATCAAACTAATTTGTGAAGCATTTCAAATTAAACAGAAATTGCACTGTGCATATCGCCCAGAGGCTTCTGGAGTGGTTGAACAATTGAATGGCACTATAAAGTCAAGATTGGGAAAAATGTGTGCATCAACATCATTAGAGTGGCCAGACCCATTGCCACTTGTCTTGATGGGAATCAGAAGCATACCTGACAGAACAACAGGATTGAGCCCCCATGAAATAATGATGGGAAGAGCAATGAGACAAACACATGTTCCCACAAACAAATTAGTAAATATATCTGATGATATGGTTCTGGATTATTGCAAAGGATTGGCTGACCTAGTGCGTTCTGTCCCTCATCAGGTTGGAGAAGATGCCGTTTCCAGGCAGCCTGAACTAGAACATGATCTGAATCCTGGTGATTGGGTGGTAGTGAAGAATCACACCAGAGAAACGTGTCTATCACCCAGGTGGAGCAGACCTTGTCAAGTTATATTGACCACCAATACAGCAGTGAAGTGTGCAAGATTTCCTAATTGGATTCAAGTAAGCCACACAAAGAGAGTACCAGACCCTGAAGAGGAGAATTCACAGACAACACCAATCACTGAAGAAGCTGAAGGTTGCCCAGCAGAAGAATCTCAAGTTAGAGGTTCGAGGGAAGCTGACGGAGAACAACCGAGCACAAGTCAGGATTGGATACCAGTGGTAGAAGTTCCTGAAGTATACCACAGAACAAGAAGTCAAGCGAAATTGGAAGAAATTGAAGAAGATCAGATAGGTGAAGAAGAAGCAGTTCAGGATCAAGAAGAAAAGATAGTAAAAGATCCTGAACAAAATAAGATAGGGAAAGAAAATTGGACACAAAACAGTGAAGATTTAATTGACTTTAAACAGGGAAAAACAGGTTTAGAAGAATCCGGTCAGGCTGCAGAAGTTCACAGTGCAATAAGCCCTGATCAGAAGCAGTTAGATCAAGAAGAATTCACTAAAGAAAAAGGGGTTAATACAAATGAACATAAAGAAATAAAAAAGGAACAAAGCCAACATCTTGAAAGTCATTGTGGAGCTGCTGAAAAGAAACCAATCAGACCTGAAAAAGAACAAACAAAAGAGGCAGTAATCAAAGAAAACAAAACAGTATTAAGCAGTGAAAATAACGAGATCTTTGAAGACGTAAACAGAGAAACAGTGCCAACAAAGAAAACAAGAAAAGGAGATCATTGGCCAAGTGTCATTAAAAGAGTAAAATACCACATAACAACCAGAAGTGAAGATCCAGAACAAGTACCTGAAGTGACAAGTCAAACTGAACAAGAGAAAAAGTCAGGAAAAAGAAAAAGTAAAAGACTGAGACTTGTGAATAACAAATTCAAGGGTCCTGACTGGACTTATATCATTCTTGAAGATTTTGAAAGCTCACAGTCAAGTGACAGTGATGGCGAAGGAACAAGTGCAGAACTAACATACGAAGAAGAAACAAGACCACCGTGACTAAACAAAAGAATCATCTAAAGAAAAGAAGAAGAGATAAGAAGAGCAATCTTCCTTGTCGAAAAATGCCTGATGATAGAGTTACTGGGAGACCAAAACGAAATTGTTGTAGGAGATGCTGTGCAATCTGCATATGTAGTCTAGTATTGGTGCTTATAGTATGGTTAGTCCTGATTGTAGCAGTTCCTTACCTTATGATAATAGATAAGAAGATAAATAATGAAACTAAAGGGAGGACAGCAAACATGAAGGGCAATAGAGTAGAATTAATGGCAGAAGATGAGGCAGAAATTCATCATGAAATAGCTGATAACGACACTAGTTTAAATGTTTTCACAAAGTTATTGTTTCAGTATGTAGACACAATGGAAGTTAGTAATTGTTATGTCTGTATGAAGTTACCTGAATCAGTAGCTGAAGGATTAACATACCATCATTTACCACTGACATATGGCATCTCATGTAGTGTATTAACAAGTTTATTTTATAGAACAGGTAGGCTACAGTATTATTATTCAAACTTAGATGTGATATTTTCTGAGGTTCCGATTCGCAAGAGTATGAACCCAGGGCTTAGTAGTCAAGACGCACATTTTATGGGAGAGTTTTTCTTAACAATGAAATCGATAGACATAACACATGCACATAGACACAATCTAACATGTTCTTTACTAGAAGAAGAAAATATATTTTTGAATTTAGTAGAAGATAGAAGACATGATTTTCAAAAGAAAGCTTCAGAGCATAAGGCTCAGTTGCCACCTTGGGCGGAGAAGGAAGGGAGTTATACACCTGGTAAAGCTCAAGCTGCAATGGCTCTGGATTTCGTTAAAGAAAGGGAAAATTTGTCTACATAGGTTAAAGACTTATTATAACAATGTTTTCATCGGTACCAGTGAATGTGAACACAATTTTTTAATTCTTGGAGGTTGGGGACTCAAAGGAGGAACAGATTCAGTTTTTCCTGGAATCTATTATGTATGTGGGAATAAGGCTTACTTTAGGCTTCCTGCAAGGTGGTATGGAAGTTGTTATTTTGGAATAGTTTTTCCAAAGATATACCACGTAAAAAGAAACACTGGGAGCAATGAAAACAATAGCGAATTAATACGTAGTAAAAGAGCTAGTTTTTCAGAAATTGTAGGTGATATATTTGGTGCATTGATACCTTCAGTGGGAATAATTCTGAACTCAAGGAAAATATGCAAATTGTCTACAGTGGTTGATCGTTTATCAACGGATACTGCTGGAGGTTTTCTAATGATTAATACGGAGATGGTTGCGATTAGATCTATGGTGATGCAAAATCGACTTGCTCTTGACATTCTATTGGCAAAAGAGGGAGGAGTCTGTAAATTATTGAAGACGAAACATTGTCTTATATTCCTGATAAGAGTGCAGAAATTGGAACGTATATTCAGAACATAACTAAACTTGAGAAAGAACTAAAACCACTGGAAGTTGATAGTGTATGGGAAAGATTGACAAATAGTATCTCGTCAATTGGAACCTGGTTTGCTAATATAGGGAAAGGACTTATAGGTCAAATATTAGTACCCTTAGCAGGGATAGCAATAATAATTTTAGCAATAACAATATGGTGCAAATGCTGTAGAAAGAATGGAACATATAAAGTGACAGGAAAAGGAAAGAAGAGAAAACTAGATGAAATCGAACTAGAAGAATGGAGAAGTGATTTATACAAGAAATTAAAAGGAGACTGTAAGAATAGAAAAAGTAAAAATGAGAATGAAACGATTTGCTAGAAGTTGGCATCTGATTGAGGGTAGTATTTTGATGGCTCAGAATCGCCATCAGAGAGGGGATTGATGGAGCAAGGTTTCAAAAAATGAAACTTGCTTGTATGCAATCCTCCTCATAGTATTAATTTATTAAACTTGTACTGTCAATACTAATCTTTGCATTCACAAACACAAAAGGGATAGACGCTTGCCTATGTGTTTTACTAATGAATAACGCTTGTCTATAAACCAAGATGGCCGCTAAAAGCGCGGGACTTCATTGCGCATGTCGCAACCTGATCACACGGTGTGACGTCTTTCTTTGCTTGGTGGGAAACTTCTGCTTCTGCGCAGTGTGCATTAAAATGGCCGCTAAAAGTTTTCACATGCTTAAGCTTGCTCTCATGTCATTATTAAATTGTCATTTTCTTAACGCTACTAATGCAGGATAGTATTATCATTAAATGGGAATAGAGTAGGGAAAGTGGGTATACAGTGAAACTTTTTATTTGTGATTTTAATATTTTCTTCTTGCACTTTTAGTAATTCGTAAACTTGGGCCTGGGTTGGTGTCTTGAAACTCGAGAGACAGAGGGTACTGCGCATGTGTCCTGTATGCCTGCCAAGTGAAGTCAACTTGGACGTCTCCCAAGGCCACGACCTATTGGCCGAAGATGATGTACTCAATGTTTCCGGCGGACAAATTGTTACTTTTCTCCTGTAAAATGTATAACATTTGTCGTGAGACGGGTGGGAAATAAAGTGAATGTATTAATTTGAAGGGGCGGGAAGCTAAAAACAATAGGCTTCACAATTTAGGCCAAAATTGAAATGGTGCGAGAATCCACCCCCTGTCCCTGTCCAATCAGAAGTAGTGGTCCCATAATGTTAGCAACATTAAGGGGAGGTACATGGGCGTAGAAGGGTATAATAGAATATAGCATTAGTAAATTAGTCAGAGCATGCGTTCACGAAGAACAGGCGTCCATACTGCCAGAGCGCTCTCAACTCCAGACTGCCCAGCTGATCGGTTGCTGACTGAATTCCTGTCCGGAAGAGGTCCTGAGGAGGGGGCGGCGGAGTCCATTAGAAGGAAGGCACGGGAGAATCGAGAGAAGTCGAGTATCAGAGAGGGGAACGGCGCAGGCGTCGTTGTAGAGAGGTCACCGGTCCTGTCCTGATCCTGGAAGAAGTCTTTTCTCTTCATCCTTCCTGGGTCCTATCTTTTCCAACTCCTTGGCCAAGGGGCTTGGTTCTCGCATTTAGGTAATTATACTGCAACCTTTAGTTGCGCTGCTGTCTCTATCTTCTCCTTTTCCTTAAACATCGTCATTTATTAGCAAAATCATTTCTATGCTTTTTCTTGGGTATTTCAATCAAGTACCGTGTTTTCTGTATTTTACTCTGCTAAAACTTTAGATAAACAATTTTAAAACTTCCTGACTCAGTGATTATTTCAGGATTATGTACTATAATGAATGTCACTCATTTTAAACTTCCCAATTAGCAAAGGATCCATTGGTAAGTTATTACTCTTCAATCAGAAGGTAATTGGTAGCAGGGACTTTGATAAAAGAGTACATCTGACACCCAGCGTAAGTATTAGTGTAGTGTGAATGTATGGGCCCAAGTGAGTATATGGTGTATGAATGTTGTTGGCTAATATTGCGCTGGATCAATATAATTATTTTTTTTAATTACGTTAAGCTTTAGGTGCGGGTTGTGGGGTTTGTAGGGGTATAGGGTGTGAAGGAAATTAATTATAATAATTCATAATTAATGTTAAATAATAATGATTATCTACGGATTTTTTAAAGTTATATATGAGGTGCCAGTTGTTGTGTTTGTAGGGGTAAAGGGTGGGTAGTTAATTAAATATAATTAATTTATTATTAGTTAATTGTTATTAATTGTTTAATTGATAATTAATTATGTAGTTTAGATTTTTATTTTAAATATATATGAGGTGCGCGTTGTTGGGTTTGTAGGGATAAGGGGTGGGAAGGTAATTAAATATAATGATTGTATGTAAAATCTTTTATTATTATAATTTTAAGATCATTTTAGGTGTGTGTTGTTTACTTTGTAGCGGTAGGGTAAGAAGTGTTTTAAGCAATAATAAACATGAAAATTGTTATTTATTCTTTAAAAATGTGTTATTTATTATGTTATGTGTTAACTGTGTTATGCTTTTTAATTGTAAATAACATTATATTTGTTGGTTGTTATAATTGTGAAAATATAGTGTGGTATTGTAATTATATTATTATTATTTGCTTTAATTTAAAATGTTTTTGAAACATTGTGCTACATGTGTATTTTTTTCTATTTAAAGAACATTATTTATATATATATATATATGTATATATATATATATATATATATATATATAAATATATATATATTAGATGTAAATATTTATATTTGTTGTTATTTAATGTAGTTGTTAAAATATTTTATTTGTTTGAAGTGAAGTGTTCTCTCTCTATTGTTGCACAGACTGGAGTGGGGATAGTAAATGTCCCCCCTCCTGAGTCCAACCCTTTTCCTACTGTTGTACAGACAAGAGTGGGAATAGTACATTTTACCCCTGCCCAATCCAACATTTTCCCTACTGTTGCGCAGACTGGAGTGGGAATAGTAAATTTTACCCCTCCTGAGTTCAACGCTTTCCCTACTGTTGCACAGATTGGAGTGGGAATACTGAATTTGACCCCCCTAAGTCCAGCCTTTTCCCTACTGTTGCACAGAAATGAGTGGTAATAGTAAATTTTACCCAATCGCAATCCAATACTTTCCCTACTGTTGTACTGACTGGAGTGGGAATACTAAATTGTTTTCCCTCCTGAGTCCAAACCTTTCCCTACTGTTGCACCAACAGGAGTGGGAATAGTAACTTTTGCCCCTCCTGAGTCCCCTGATTTTCCTACTGTTCCAGAGATTGGAGTAGGAATAGTATATGTATTATTCCTACAATGTTATAGTTTTGTTTAATTTGTTTTGATTTATATTATTATGATATTTCTGTGTATTTAAGGTTATATTATTGTTTATTGTTTGTAATATGTTATAAATGTTTTGTAAAATATAATTTTTTTATTTTGCTTACTTTTTATGTGTAATTAAATTGGTATTTTTTTATAGACTTTTTTCCAATTTATTTTACAGTTTGTAATTTATTTTGTAAAAATATAAATATATATATATATATATGATTTATTTTTTAAGTCGACGAGGATGGTGAGTTAGCCAGCCAACATCTAAATACGGCGGGCGGACCGCCATCAGCTTGACGGAATACTTGGGGCCGCCGCCGCCACGACGGGACAGCGATAGTACCGCCAGGATCTAACAGGCCCTAAGTCAGAAGAACAAATCTTTGAACAAGATGAACCCGCATGGTGTATCCTGCCTGTGCTCCATCGCAGTTGGCGAGAATTTGCACCTAGGTCCTGTTCTACGGCTTCCATAGTGTATCATCGGAGTTTTGTGGTTTTTGGAGCTATTTTTACTTAAAACTTTTAAAAAGTATAGCTACAGGACCCCTTATTAGATTTTTGTCATCATGGTGGCATTTTATTTATAACATGTTACACTATTTTTCTAATTGGTTTGAGATTTTTTTTTTTTGGGTGTTTTGATTTTATTACTGTTATGGTAATGTATAAATACTTTACAGACTGCCCTGAGTTTAGGCTACCTTCTCTCTGACATGGGGTTTGAGCTTAGGTTAATTTAGTGACTTTGGGGTCTAGTTACGGGATATTGGTTTGCCTCATTGCCAAGCTGTGTCGGTGATGGGTCTTCTTGCCAAACTAGTAAGCATTTCATGTTATTCTATCCATTGTATGCTTCTTATAGATCATGTTTTTATGCCCCTTTCTTAGAGGGAAATCATTCAAGTCACATAAGGAGGGTCTGATTTTCCTTCAGCGCCTTGATTCACCTATGAGCTGTATTGCAGTTCTAAATTTTATTGTCCAGGCCCTGATGTTAAGGAAAAGATACATATTATGATGTTTCATTTTTTTAATCAGTTTCTGCACATGCACTTTAAATACACAATAGGGTTTCGCTCAACCTGTTAAAACCTATAGGTGTGACAACAAGAAATGTTTTATGGGTTATATAAAAACATGTCTCATGTTTTGAATGTGTCATTACCTTTGTCATTTTATAAATGTATCTATTTTTCTGATGAAATTATGTATTTTATTGTGCTTTTATGATTTTATTTTAAAATCAAATAAAGTTTAATGAAATGAAAAAAATTACTTTGGGGTTCACACTGACTATTCACTGTTGATATTACTTGTGGTGGGCTACCGCCCTCCCCAAATAATAATCTACTGAAATATGTGATTGCATGTTGCAATTTGTTGGATATGTTACACATTTAGTTCCATCTGCAGGTCTTCCTAATGACCATGTGTTGCATTGAGGGAGATCTAGTTCAGTCCCGTACCCACATGTATTTCCCACATATGTCAGAGAAAGTGGCAGTGTTGTTGTGAGGTCCTACTGTAAGCATCATTTAGAGAGGTTGTTTGTGTGACTACATTAAAAAAACAATAGTTTATAAATAAATGTAGGACTAGGTACAGAAACTGTGATTCGCATCTAATCATATGTATGTGTACACCTAGGTTAAGGATATGAGTGGAATATCCATCTACTGCGAGGCGAGGCGAGGTCTGAGGAGGGGGCCAAGTCCACCGAGAGCCGGGAGATCCTTGCGGGAGAGTGTCGGACTACACTCCCCAGACTCTCTTGCTGTGCCCGTCATCACTCCAGCGCCAGGAGGCGCCTACATAGCCCCAGCGTGACCACCGCAGCGCGGGACGTGCGCGGGCGGCGCACGGACGAAGCCCGGACCAAGGGCGGGCCCGTCTGTGCCCGTCAGGGGCCGACAGAGGCCGGGCTGGACCAGCCCCCTAAGCCCCTATAGCGGACTTGTACTCGGACCGAGGACTACCTGTTTAAGTAAGCCTCCTGAATTGTATGTTTGTAACTAAAGAGCAATAATAATGCCCAAAAGGAAGCTGAGCCACGCAGCCAATATAGCAAATGCACCAGGCCAAACATCATTGTTGACTTACCTCTCCGGGGCTATGGGTGCCATCGAAGAACAAATTAATACGGTAGAGGAGACTCTATCGGGGTTCAGGAAGGGAGATGGGAGGTCACACCCTTAATGTTTCAACACCCTTAAGTGAGATCCATATAGCACAGGGCACCCGAAATGGCTGTATACTAGAAATCTCGGACCACATAGATGGGAGTGATGTGAGTGACTTAGTGGAGGATTCACGACCCCCTCTTAAGCGTAGTAAAAACCCAGGAAAGTTAGAGGGCTCCCCAGCACAGAAAATGGAAGGGCGAAGCCCGGTGAAGCGGCCAAAAAACACGCAAGGCAAGAAAAGGAAAACTCCGGGCAAACTGCTACCTTTAAAACAACTCGCCCGTAAAAATTCTGCTAGCACAGAAAAAATTACTATGACAGCCCAAATGGAGGGACAAACAGTGGCACTTGAAAACATATCCAAAAGTATAGATGCATTGCATAGCTACATGGTGGGAGCCTTGGAAAAATTAACTGAGAGAGTTGCAAACTTGGAGGGGCACTTAATGGGAAAAAGTAACATCAATAAAAAAGTGGGTACTTCCCTGACTACACAGACAGGATCATATTCAAATGGGCCCACTAGCACGAATCAAATAGCCATCCCAACCATGCCCGTGAGGGACACTACCACTAGATCCCTACCCCACGGACTTATCCCAGGCACGACAGATTTACACAATAACAATGGGCCAAATAGATCGACTGCAGAAAACATCAGATCCAAAAACAGCATAGGGACAACTCCCGCGAGATCAAGGTCTAATCCGGAGCCCCCAGTGTGTAATCGCCTTGACTTGCCTCCGGCAGCCACGCCGTATGTTGTAATCCTGGCCAACGTCCACACCCTGCTGACACCGGGACATGAATCATGGAGTGAACTTCGTAACAAGTCACTCCATTGGTTGGGAAAGCCTATTGGCTCCCGCGATGCGCTATTTAAACATTTTAAAATGGCAAGACGAGTTGCTTGGCTGGGAAAAGAACGAAAAGAGCTCCAGGGAGATTGTATAGTCCTGACGTTTAGTGATCCCATGTTAGTTCATGCCATCCTAACTAAGATAGGGAACGCTTTCTATAATAATGATGAAATTAATGTACTGCCGCTAGGAGCTTTTTATCCACCTCATTCGCTTCCACGCAGGCCTGACGCCAGAAAATTCGCAGGGGACTCCCATGTAGAATTCTTAACTCGAGGAAATATCCCACTCTGTAATCGCTTTGAACCGCTAACCTTGTTGGAGGAACTAGACCGACTAACTCTAAACCAAGGGCGGGAGGCGGCTCAAAGGAAAGCGGACTTGTCACTTCAAAGGGGTGACCCTATGCACACTAGGGGACACGCCATCTGCATTCAGGATGAGAAAGTAAGAGGCAAATCACCCTACAAAGATAACATCAAGGAGGTGGGGGGCATACGTGTAGACCCAGTTAATATCCAAAGTAGTACTGACAAGGGTTCTAACAAACACACTACATTTGGTTTGCAAAGGATTACTGAAGGAGAGCTGACTAAGCCAAATACTAGTAGAATATGTAAAATACTATCCTGGAATATCGCAGGATTAGCAGCTAAAGTAAGAGACCCCCAGTGGTTAACGTTCATAGATGAATATGCTATAATCTGCCTCCAAGAAACGTGGGCACTTAGGGATATACACATAAATGGCTTCCAAACTTTTAATATCCCAGCAACTACAACCAAACAGGGGCGAAATAAAGGGGGCTTATGCATCTATGTTTCTAATGCGGCAGGGGTTTATAATGTGAAAAGTGTAAATGCCAGTGAGTTCTGCCAGATATTGACAATGAATCTGGGTGGGGAAAAGGACGTTGTGTTGATACATTTTTATAACAATATCCCTAAAACACTGACAATGAATGTTCTCACCGACCTATGTCGACTTTTAAAACATACCGAAGGGAAAATGTCAGGGGATATGTTTATCATATGGGTTGGTGATTTCAACTGTTATCTGTGCAAGCATAGCGAACAGGGCATCTGTGGTCTGGGCAAGGATAAGGAAGATACACCTCCACATTTTGCCCATACAAACATTGGCGATCTGTTAAACGAAATGGTTTTTCAATTTGATTTAGGATATGCAAATGACCTGTGCTCACCCCCTATACCCTTTCAACCGACCTTTAATGGCAGGGGTTGTAATTCAATTATTGATTTTGTTTTACTGTCTAAGAGGTACTCCTGTAATGTATTTACTTGTAACACCCTTGATATTTTAATGAGCGACCACTACCCAATCTGTTTAAATCTCTCATTGAGAGGCCTGGCGAGAAGAATTAATAGGAACACACTATATAATTTTGATATTCACCTTGCTAGCACCAACGGGTACACCTTAAATTGGGCAAAAGTGGATCCCGGAGTATTCCTCCAACGATTAATTAAACAAACACCAGAGGAAATAGACATATGTCTTTCACAGGGCAGGGACGATGAAGACATTTTTTATGCCTTCCTTAAGATTACAGACGAGGCTCGGAAACTATTAACCAGGGAAAAGCGAGACGTAGTGTGCAGCCCATCGGGCTGGTTCGATAAAGAATGCACAAAGATGCACACCCTCCTGAAAAACACCCTGCATAGTAAGGCTAGATGCAAGGAAAAAGTAAGGCAGGCCAGAATATCATATCGATTAGCCCTAAGGAAACGGAAAGCACAATTAAAAAGGGAAGCATGGGAGGCCTTACACCAGGCCTGCTTAAGGAAAGACAATACCGGATTCTGGAAAGCGGTTAACGCTCCCTTTTTTTATTAATAGAGAGACCGATATTATAGATACGGCCATCACAGGAGACAAGTGGGTAGAATTTATTATGGGGCTATATAACGATGAGACTGCTACTGACACCATCAGAGCAAGAGTAGCACTGGGCACCGAAGATAACACCAAACATGGACTCTTTCCCCTAGACATCGATATCTCTCTCGAGGAGGTCATTAGAGCGATAAAGGAAAGTGCTTCAGGGAAAGCACCGGGCCCGGATGGTGTCCCGGTGGATGTCTATAAATCTAATATGGGGCTGTGGGCCCCACTTTTAACGAATGTTCTAAACAGCTGTAATCACTATAGGTTCTTTCCTACTTGGACTGATGCTATTGTGATCCCCATATTTAAAAAGGGAGACAGAAATGAACCAAGCTGTTACCGCCCCATTTCCTTATTGGATGCTTTTATGAAAGTTGCAGGGAGGGTCATTTTAAATAAATTACAGACATGGGTTGAAGACGCGGGAGTCCTATCAAATTTTCAATATGGATTTCGCTCAGGTCTAGGTACAACTGAGCAGGGACTTAATCTGTCACTAATTATAGATAAATATACAAAAGCAAAGAAGGGTAAACTTTTCCTTACGTTTGTGGACTCTAAGTTCCGCATTCGACTGCGTCAAACACGACAAATTGTGGAACATTCTTGAAGAATTAAAGGTTGATCCACCACTGTTAATGTTCATTAAGGAATTGTATAGGGGGGCCGGGGTGAGGATCCGATATGGGAGACAGGGGGAGTGCTCAGCTAAGTTTCCTATAAAAAAAGGAGTGAGGCAGGGGTGCATACTTGCCCCTCTGCTTTTCTCACTTTATATTAATAGCTTAGGACAATACCTGAGTGTACATCAATGTGACTACCCAACCATAAAGGCCACCCCCGTCCCCATCCTATTGTACGCGGACGACGCAGTGATAATGGCGCGGATGCAACTAGGATTACAAAGGTCTGTCAGCAACTTTGTTGCCTACATGAATGATAGGGGCCTAAGGGTAAATACTACCAAAACATACACTATGAGTTGTGGAACAAACAGGAAAAAGACATATGACATTTTTATTGACAGCAAAAAAATCGAAAGTACAGACACTTTTTCATACCTAGGTATAACCTTTGATAGGAAGGGATCCTGGAAAGCGGCCATGAAGGCTAGAAAACTGAACTTCTCAAGAGCCATAGGAGCAGTTACTAACTTCTCTAAGAAATTAGGTGGCAGACCTGTCCCAGAGTTGCTGGCCATCTATAAATCCAAATGCATTTCAACAGGGACATATGGAGCTGGCATCTGGGGCATTGAAGAAGTAGAACAAATTCAATGCTGCGAAAATACTTTTATCCGCTACTTGTTGGCTGTTCCCAGTTCTACCGCCACTTTTAGTTGCCCCAGGGAACTTGGCCTTCCTTACATCTCTGATATCATCAAAATTAACCCTCTATTATTATGGCATAAGGTCTGGGTATCGGTGGAGACTGGTTTTAATAGAGATGTAATCTCTGATTGCCTCAAATCAGATAGGGTGGCTAATATGACATGGATTAATTACATAAAAAGATTTACACATGAAATTGGCCATCCAGAATATTTTGGCTCCCGAGCACCATGGAAATGGTATCTAGAAAAACGTTAAAAGACAACTGCCTGAACCATCTAGAGAATAAGCATTGGCTAGAGGAGAGGGGGAAAAATCAGTCATGGATAACCATCTGATGACCACATGCATAGGCTTACAACCTTATCTGGCATTGGTACAGAGTAGCTTTTGTCGTATGCTTTTGGCTCGTTTTCGCTGTGGGTCTTTTTTTAGACTGGTCACATTACCCGAAAAAAATGACTGGTCAAAAAAGTCGCCCATATGCCCATGCGACGATATATCAATACAAACAACCCTGCACTGCACTTTGTTCTGTAAATATTATGTCGTACCAAGGAAAAAGTTCTTAATGCCTCCCCTTAGAAGTTGGGGCCTAAGACAATGTAGAACAGCTTTATTAAGGTTACAACTGTTGGAAAATGAACAAATTATTATGATTATTTCCTCGTTTCTAAAGGCTGTTATTAGGTACCGGAACACAATGTGAACCTTCTGTTAAAACCAGCTTTTTATCTTTTTTATCTACTTGTGTATATATATGGATTGTCTCTCTGGTCTTTGTAGTATGTAACATAATCATGAAAACAAGAATTGTCCGTATTTACGTCCCTGAATTATGTAACATAATCGTGATAAGTTTTTATATATGTTTTAATCACTCGTGTTCTTATGGCTTTTTTACTGCATCAAAATAGAATAAGGCTTATTTGATCTGATTTGATTGTAATGTTTCACATATAACATGAAATAAGTGATTGTTTATGGAGCCCAATTTTAGATATTTTTAGAAAAGTTTTAGGATACCGTATATTTTTTACACAACGTTTAACCAATCGCATTATGGAGATCTTTGCAGTTTTGCACATCATGCATTAACCTTGCACATGTGATATTTTTTGCACAACAGTTTTAAGCTACTTTGTCTGTATTGATAATAATGAAAATATGAAAAACCTGGTCATTTTTATTATGTGTGTATAATATCCAAGTCACCCTTTAGGATTTTATAACGTTCTAAATACAATCATGAAAATCTGGAATTCTATGTAAAACCTCACCACTTCTTTTAAGTGAATGTTGAATTTATTGTGTTATAGTATGCTTTTATGGATGTAAATACTACACCGAATAAAGCTGTTTTGATTTGATTTGATTTGATTTGAGTGGAATATCAGGCACATCAGTGTTTGTCCAGCCCTTATTATAATTTGGCAGAAGTTTATCCCTAACATATCAGTGACTGGCTAGTGGAAATCTGTCGTTAGGGTACATTGTTCATTAATATGATTGTGGAGTGTGTGCTAAGTGGGTAAAGTGTGATGAAGATTACACTTTGTCTAGTTTTGTATTTTCTAATAAACACTTGAAATACAAAATAGCATTAGCATATTCATTTTAAGCTTATGGGGAGTTGAAATTATATGTCATTGTGAATATGTACATTTTTAACAAATGTGCTTTCACATACTGACCTGAGGTGTGAGGGTAGTATAATTGCATCAGGTGAGTATTTTATATGCATGTGTAATGTGAGATACGTAGCCAGGCAGGGAGACTAGCTAACGTGCAGTTAGAAAGGTTATGGAGTTCTTAAAATTATATTTACGTTCATTGCTACTTAACATTGTGCATCTAAAAAAGTTTTACAAAGATTTACTTACCTTCTGTTTTGTGGGGATTGTGTTGTTGTTCATTCAGCACTGCCAGATAGATGTTCAGGTCTTGTAATAGTAGGGACATATCATTTGAGTAGGTTTTGTTGTTGTAGGCAGAGTTTGGCTATTTATACTCTATTTCCTCCAAAAGAGGTGTAGAGAATGAACTGCTGTTTCCATCAATAGAAAGTATAATCTAAATACGGTGGACAGAGTATTGGCTTTCCGTTGCTCCTTCTGTAATGTTTGGAGTTAAAATCCATCCACAGAGAAAGGAAAATGTGGCAGATTCACAGAGGGTTGATGGACTTTCATCTATCAACCTGCCATACCCTAAGTCAGGTGGAGGTACTTCCATGCTGGCGGACGGGTAAACACAGATGGCTTTTAACAGCTCGTGCACATCCACCGAGCTGTAAATCAGATCCTTAATCATTAATGACAACTTCCAAACTTGGTTAAATGAAGGTTCTAATCCCCTGATAGATGAATTGATCCCTCTAGGTTACAATTTGCTAAGAGGTGACTGTATTCACAAATGTGATAGAAGAGTAGATGTTCTCTTTCATAATTGAAGATTCTAATTAAGAGCTGCTGCCAATACATAGGGACAGAACAGTTGTTCCTAGAATTAGTTAATAATGGGCTGTATCTTGTTATGTAGGCCTCCAACTACTAACCACCACTTCTAGGAATAGTTTGAAGACTCTGTCACACGTACCTTAGTTGGAACTAATTTAGCCTGGAGACTTGAACATATGGGCTGAGTCAGCAAAGGACTTTCAGGTCACTAATGTGATCCAAGCATTGAATATCTTTTATTGTGAACAAATTGTAAAGAGACCAACCCAAGAGGAAGGTTATCTTAGACTTAATTGTTAGGACAACTGAAATAATGGACCGTTTTCTACACATAGTGGACTAAGAAACAGCAAAAATCAAACAGATTTGAAGGCTAGTCATTCTACTATCCCTTATTGTAAAATTCCAAGACGCCACAAATCTAGTCACCTCATCAGGCAGCAATAAAAATTTGGAAAATAAAACGAATGTCTTCAATAGTGCGTTTTCCTCAGCCGTGTATCTGATAACACCTCTAAGAACAGTTACTGGTAACCCTGAATTTAATAATTGTCACTAGTTTTCTCCTGAATTTAAACAGTGGAAAGCTGAGTTTAAAAGGTTTGAGGCAAACTGGCGGATGGATTACGATCGGAAAGGCAAAACAAAATATACACAAATCATGCGTAAATGCAGATATGTGATTAGCATCACTGTTTTAAACGCCAAGAATACCTCCAAGTAGATTTTTGACATTATTGAAAGGTTAAGGAACCCCGATGTTTTAGCTGTAAAACTTTAACTGTCGCAAGATCTGGTTGATAATCCGGCCAATTGTTTTTTAAGGCAAAGTGTTAACAAACCAAAGTGAAGTTCTCATTAAAATTAAAGCCTCAATAGAGAAAACCTGGGTGTAATTACTCCTTCAATAGTTAAGGATAGCAATCTCTCAGAGTTCTTCCCTTATCTTATATGACAAATGTGAAGCTTTGAGGAGTAACTGCAAGCCCTTTAGCTCACCAGAAGACACCTGTCCTACTTACTTGATATGGTATTAGATAGATTATTAACGAACCATTACGCAACAGAGGGGCATATTCTCAAGGCGATATCACCGCGTTAGCGGCGCTTTTCTGCTGCTAAAGCGGCGATATTTTTATCGCCCTATTCACAAGCTGTCGCTAACAGCCGTTAGCGACAGCTTTCTGGCGATAGCAGCCGCTAATAACATCGCCAACGATGTTAGCGACAACTAACGCTAATCATATGCAATGTAGGCGTTCCCGTGTTAAAACACACGCTAACCCCACTTCGCGATATTCTCAACAATCGCCCGGACCGGCGATGCGATGAAAAAATACACGCTAAGGCCAGTTAGGTGCTGGAACTTAAGACCAGAAAAAAGGAGGTCTTAAAAATGGTGATAAATAGCAGTATATAAGGGAGACTAGCCCTGAGCCTCATCTGAAGACCCACTGATGCCATGGGGGTACTAATCATGCAGCTAGGAGCACCAAGAAGGCCACAACAACCACCGCCACTGCCACCTCCCCCAGGACCACCACCGAGGCTGCGCCAAATAAGACAGCGGGTCCATCGCCGACGCCTCAGCCTCACAGAGCTAACGCCAGAGGATGTCATTGCCCACTACAGGCTCAAAAGGACATCGATCCACCGCATCCTGACCCAGGTAGCCCACAGGCTGATGGCACCAACACAGCGGATAACCAACATCCCTCCACAAACAAAGCTGCTGGCTGTGCTGCACCTGTTGGCCTCTGGTAACTTCCAGCCAACAACTGCCAGAGTCGGAGGAGTATCACAGCCAGCCCTATCAAAGTTCCTCACAACTGTCTTGGATGCCATCATCAGCCTGATACCCCAGCATCTTCACTTCCCAAACACTGCGCAGGAACAGCTGGAGACCAAGCAAGGGTTCTACGCCATAACTGGCTTCCCGCATGTGTTGGGGGCAATTGACTGCACACATGTCCTACTTGTGGCTCCTGCCGACACTGCACACAGAAAGCACACTCATTCCATCAATGTGCAGACAATAGTGGACCACCGTGGCCTGTTCACCAATGTCATAGCCAAGTTCCCAGGCAGTGTGCATGATTCCTACATCTTCCGCCAGCCCATCATCAACCAGCGCTTTCAGGATGCCACATACGGAAATGCACTGCTCGTTGGTAAGTACTAACTGAACACACCACACACCTCAACCCCACAATCCTGGAACTCACAACTGTGAGAATGCACACGTTCCAAACTCACATACAACATGCCAATCAACATGCCCACCTACCAGACACCACAACACAAGTAACTGTGGTAACTGGGGCCAGCCATGTACACAAACCATCCCCAAAGGCATAGCCCCTCTACCACACAATTGCAAATGTGGGGAGAGGTGGGAACCAAGTATGTGCGATGGAGGTACTCGACCTATGAAGAAAGAATGTACACAAGGCCGAGTGTGGCAGTGGTGTACTGGACAGTCTTGAGTGTGCTGAGCACAGACATGTCCATGTGGGCATATAGTGTGTTTCCGTTGTCCAGCCTGATGGCAATGACAGCGTTGGTGACTGTCCTACCTGACGGGTGGTGGGAACCATGTGAAGGTAGCATGGAGGATGCAGAGGCTGTCGAAGCAGCTGCAGGCCACTGCGTAGAACTGTTTGTACATGGAGAGGGAGGAGTTGAGTACGATGCCTAGGTACCTAGAGTTGTTGTGGGGGGGGCTGCCGAAGGCGGGGGCCCACCAGGTGTTGCCACATGCTGATGGTGTGGACACAAGGATGAGGACTAATGTCTCCTCTTTGTAGAGCACCCCCCAGCTGTTGAACATCCATGTTGCAACTTGCTGCAATCCTCCCTGGAACCCCAGTCTGGTGTGTGTTGGCGCCTTGTTGAGGGAGAGGATGAGCTAGGTGTCCTTGTAGGTGGTGATGTCCAATGGTTCCCTTCATGTAGCTCCAGTTCTACTCCAGGCGTCTGCAGATGCATCTGTCATCTTGGATGTTGTTGGTGGCCGAGGGGGCATTCATTGCATGCTGTATGTTGGAGTTGCATATTGGGGCAAGTGTGTATGCGCAGTTGGAGATACATGTGTGGAAATTCCAGCCAGTGCTGTTGGCGTTGCGTGCAGCGGTGTGGGTGTTGCTGTTGATGGTGGAGCGTACCAGATCCCCGGTGAGTCTGCTCTAGTAACTGGGTGTGGCACCGGCTGTGGGTTTGGGTGTCATGGGGTTTCACGACGAGGAAGTGTACGCTGTGCTGGTCACACCATGGGCGTTGAGCGGTGTCGATGAAGTGGACGCAGTTTCCACATGTGAAGATGGGGCCAAAGGTGTGCCCTGCCTTGTGGCTCAGTGTTGAGAAGAGTTGGCTCAGTTCGATGTTAGCAAGCATCTGCCAGAGGGTAATGGATTTGGAGTTCTTGTGGTATGTGAGGTGGAGGCTCCGCTCATGGATGAGTACGTAGTCCATGGAGTAGATGACGTGGCGTGTGATGATGTTGATGGTGATTGCGAAGCGTCCCCGCCCTCAGTGGGCCCTGCAGGTGAGGGTGCCGCTGACTGTTGCTTTGTGGCCGGTCTGGATCGGAAACTGCAGGTGTTGGGTGGTGGGGAAGGTCTAGTGGCAGCGGCAGCAGCTGAACACAACGTGAGCCGTGTCCGGTGTGGCCCATTGGCATCTAAACGTTCTCCTGGCGTTGACTGCGAGGAGTGTGGATGAGTGGTAGCGCTAGATGTTAGGAGAGCCAGGGACCCTGCTGGTGTAGGTGTCAGGCTTGCAGATATGTGCAGACAGGCCTGACATTGGTGCGCTGTTGGAGTGCTAGTGATGCAACCGCGCATCGCACACAAGTACATAGGCTCGGGGTGAGGGACGAGCAGCTGTGAGGCAATGTAATTCGCATTGACGCAGGTCATTTTGTCAGAAGCTACACATGGCAAACATTAATACCAAAGTAGCACCAATCACACACCATAAAACTATTAACACTGCCCACACAGCATGCATAACTACTAATGGACACATCTCTCCATTACATGTTACAGGTGATCAAGGATATGCACTCACCCCATGGATGATGACACCCCTCCGAGCCACCAACACCCAGGCCCAGAGGCAGTATAATTTGGCGCATGGACGCACCAGGGGCATTGTGGAGCGCACATTTGGGGTGCTAAAGTCACGTTTCCGGTGCCTTGACATCACAGGTGGAAGACTGTTGTACAGCCCAGAAATAGTGTGCAAGATTATCATAGTATGTTGTGTATTGCACAATATATGTGTCCGCACCAATGCCCCATGGATCCAAGTGCCAGATGCACTGGACGATGCTCAGGTTGATGAGGAAGATGAGGCAGGTGGAGCACACCCCACAGCTTCTGCAGCAGGAACAGCCCGAAGGAACAGAATCATAAACAATTTCTTCACCTGAGCACGTCACATCGTGACTGTCCTTAGCAATCATACATCAGTCCAAAATGACCCCAAGCACAGTATATGTAATCAAAAAACACTACACACATACCCTGTGTGCATGTTTTTCCTCTGCATGAGTACATCACTCTGACAAGTGTAAGTGTAACATTAAGTGGTAACAATATCTCAATTATGAAATGATAGTGGATATGTCACCTCTGAACAGAGATGCTGTTTAGGGTGACATTTGTTCTAAACTAGACATGTTAGGGTGTCAAATGTGGTACGGAATCCTACTATTCAGCGTGTCATATGTGGATAAAAATCACATATAGGGTGTCAATAGTGGTAAACTATGAATATTAGGGTGTCATTTGTGGACAAATATGAAAATTAGGGTGTCATTTGGGGTCAATTATGAAATTTAGGGTGTCATTTGGGGTCAATTATGAAATTTAGGGTGTCCTTTGGGGTCAAATATGAAATTTAGGGTGTCATTTGGGGTCAAACATGACATTTGGGATCAAATATGAAATTTAGGTTGTCATTTGGGGTCAATTATGAAATTTAGGGTGTCATTTGGGGTCAAATATGAAATTCAGGGTGTCATTTGGGGTCAATTATGAAATTTAGGGTGTCATTTAGGGTCAATCATGAAATTAAGGGTGTCATTTGGGGTCAATTATGAAATTAAGGGTGTCACTTGGGGTCAAATCAAGCTTTTCATGGGGTTCTTTGGGACAAGAAATGAAATTCCATCTAAGACTGTTCATCTGTGTAAGAACTTGCACTTAGCGTGCAAAAATGCCCGCATTTCCGAAAATGCGATGTATTTTTCATACTAGCGATGTAAAATCCATCGCTAAACACATTGAACTATACGAAATGTTACCCCAAAGCCTTTTTGCGTGCAGATTTTCATTGTTACGTCAAAAAACGAGAGTGCTGGAGGTGTTTGGAGGTGTGTGTTGCAGAGTGGTATTTTGGAGAGTGTTGCTGTGTCATGTGTCCTGTCGATAGTGTCCCTGTGAAGTGTGGTGTACCTGTTTTTACGTGTTTAATTGTCTCTTGTCCTCAATCTTGTCTGGTGTTTGTCTTGGGGTAGTTAACTTATTTAGTAGTTGTTGTGTCTGTTATATTGGGTTTTGATTTGTGGCAGTGGGTTTAGGTGTGTGCAGGGAGATGGTGGGTGTGGGCAGGGAGGGCAGGATGTCCAAGGGGGCATTGGAGGGCTTCTTCTGGTTGATTAATTTTTACCTGCCCCGGATGGTGGAGATGGGAGGCCGTATCCTCTCCGGATATGACGTAAAGGTGCGGAAGGTCAGGTGGGAGCTTGTGCGGGCACAGATGCTGCGTGTCTTTGGGGTGGACCGGACTGTGCGCCAATGGAAGCACCGCTGGCAGGATTGCCTGGCCCGTGAGGGTCACCTGCTGGACCACCTGGGAGTCATCGTTGGCCTACAGTGTGGTAAGTTTAAACTCCAAATTTAATTATGAACACTGTAATGTAAAGCCAGAATTTACGTGTGTGACACACTGGTGTCCAAGTGCTAAAATGTGGCAGAGTGAGGCGGGAGAAGTCATGCGTTCATGCCTAACGATGGCACATCAGAAACACAACGCTGCATCATATTGACAAGCATAGGGTGCAGGTTGGTGTTATCCACTGTGCTGGCGCAACACTTAGCACTGTAGTGCCAAGTCTGGCACCCTTTTGCTATACTGCGTGCAGGACAAAGATTGTTTGTGCACAGGAAGGGTGACAGTACCTTAACAATCCAAGGCATTGTTGCGGGGACCTGTGTGCTGCACAAAAGGAAGTGTACAAATGCTGTGCACATGAATATTTGAAGAAAGAAATTGTGGACTGTGCACACCGATAAGTGTTTCAAGATGCGAGTTTGTAGCGTGCTTCAGCGGTATCACCCTCTGATTAGGGGTGTAAATAATAATGAAAGGATGCGCCACCTGTGTAGGGGCGTCCCTCTGAGCACAGCAAAGCCCCCCGTGGGGTGAATACATTTTAGTACCAATGGTAGTTGAAGAAGGATATCAAATAGTTCAAAACATTCAAAAATTCATTGTGTTTGTGTTTAATGATAAGCTTGAATGGCACAATCTTCAGCTTGATCAAAACAATCCATATTAATGCGAAACCCAATGCATTTCGGGCCGTCGGGCCCTTCGTCAGGGGCCAAAATTCTGAAATTAAAAGTAAACATGAGGAAACATGCTCTCAGAGCCAACTAAATGCAATATAAAACAATATAGCAATTCAGACATAAATACGAAGTGAAAAGAAGCAGCAACATGTAATCTGTGCCGATGCACGTAAGAAGTTCAATAAAGAAAAGAAAAACACTGAAGACATATAAACCTCTAAAACAAAAAAGTGCAGTGGTGTGAAAGCCTAGAAAAATGCCAGGGTCTCAGTTGAAGTGTGCAACAACAATGCATCAAATATACAAACCCGAGAGGTGACGAACAGAGCGTTCAAACTATAAAAAAGTAAAATTATGTGACTCAGTTATAGCACTTAAATACGGTGCGGTCGGATAGAATGGAAAAAGATGCCCGTGTGGGTGTTCCGTGCTGTGCTCAGAGGGACGCCCCTTCACAGGTGGCGCATCCTATCACATGAATATTTGTACGTTTGCTACGCTTCTGTTGTACATATGCTCTGTGTGACAAACTTTGAAACAAGTACAATAGCTCATAGGTAATAGGACATCCCCAGAGTGTCATACACCACCAACACCAGTGAAACAGCCTTGTGCGATCGGCAGCAATGCAATCGTACACAGAGCATGTATAACATCATGTTGCGTGTAGAAATGGGGCCTTGTGAATGTTCCACACAACTAGAATGTGCAACTTTGCTAGCATTGTCGTCTTTTCTGGCCAGACTCACCATTCACAGGTCTCGTGTGAATGGCAGGCAAAGTCGACCCAATCATTTAGCAAAAATGTCACGCAACAGTACAGTTACGGAGCATTGTCTGTAATGGTGATGATATGTAATATGAATATGACACGTGTAATTTCACGTCTGATACCAACACATATTGGGTTTTATGTCTCACAGCTGGACGACCTCTCATCACGCTGGGGCACATCGACAAGTTCAAGGACCCACACGCCACTGGCGAGTTTGGACATCATATATTGGCATAATGCGGTGTCATGAATGGCTAGCTAAAACTAGCGATGGCGTAGTTTGCAGTATGGGTGTGTATCACATGTACCTTGCCTACAGTGTGATGATGTTTTGTTGAAGTCATAAGTGTGTATGAATCAGTAGGTTAAGGTGGAGCTCTGCATTCTTCTCCCAGTTGAAACTTTGCACATCCCCAGTCAGTGATACACATGTAAATTAGGTCAATGGGTTCTGTCACTACAGCACATGCATGTGGATGACAGAGCGCACTGATAGGATAGGAGACATGTAAGTAGTGTAGCTGATGAGTATCAGCAGACATGGAATGCATGTTCATCCGTGACTGAGATGACTGTGCAAGTGTGACCGATCATGCACAAGGAGGCTGTGGTTTTCAGGCAGTGCGTGCTCAGACACAGGTCGGCAAAGTTATTTCGCAGGTATGCTGCATACCAGCTTCACAGAAGTAGCAGTGCGTAGTTCTGAGGCAAGCATATCAATGGCACGTTCCACAAACACCTAGCAAAGATGTCCCAAAGAATCACATAGGCATGTTTGGCCACTGCAATGGTGTTGTCATGCTTCCTACTTGGGGTAATTCCCTGGTCGACTCTGGCTCAGGCGAATGAGCCCCTCTGTACAATTTGGTGACATCACTCCGCATGCATTTACCACGCATGCTTTAGTCCTGCAATCATTGCCGTGCCATATATTTAGCAGGCCTCTACAACGCTATCTGAGAGAAAGCATTGCCCATTATGACACAATAACCATTATGACTCCAGGTTGACGTTACAATGGGGAATGCCTTGTAACAGTTTGCATTGTGAAGGACTGCGTAGTGAAATTTACTACAGAGTGACATTAGTGGATCCAAGACATGCATGATTGACAATTCATATGAACCGATGTTCACCCCTCTGGGCAGCAACGCGTCACCTATTGTGAAGTAGTGGTGGAGAGAGGCCCAGCGCCTCATGTACAAGTCAGTGTTCAGCCACCTGACGTGTTACAATGTGTGCTGCATGATGCAGCACAGATGAAAGTGTGAGTGGGGCTGACCCAGTATTTCTCTTGTGCCGGTAGGGTAACCTTCCTACACATTAACAAGCCCCTCCTGCACACAGACACCCTTGCACTCTTGTACAAGAGTGCCTGTTATTGCGCAGACTTGATGCACTGCACACGGTCGCTCGTGGACACCGAGGGCTGCACATGAGCATCGTACATATGATGCTGCACTATGTTGCAGGAGAGGATGAGTGTGGCGCTCAACACGGAGTGAGAATGCCTCCCTCCTCCGATTCCTTGTACATGTCACCCTCAGTCAGGGTATGTCACAGCACCATAATTTTACACTGACAGTCTCATTTGGTTGTGACTCTATATGTCCCATGGCATGCACTGGCATGTCAGTCTCCCCAGCATGTAGTCACTGATCCTGGATTCAACATTTTGTTGTTCAGGTCACTCTCTGAATACACATAGTTACGCCAGAGTGTAGGCTCCCATTTTTAAGTGATCGTGTATGCCAGATTTGAATGGAGAACATTGACATAGTCCAAAGGACTCACAATTGTCCATTGATCATATTTTACAGACAACATGACGCCAGGGGAGTCCCACGCCTTCCAGGTGAGGAAGGACCAGTACCTCCACATTAAGAAGGTCAGGAAAGGGTACCGCAACATGGAACGGAGGTACCAGGAGGACAAGGAAGCTGGCACTTGGAAGTCGGTGCCCGAGGTAGCAACACGTGGGAGAAAAAGTGGCACACAGGCCATCCCAGGACCCTCTGGCGTCAGTGGTGGGTCCCAGCGTGGACAGGCAGTGTCCCATCCCCCAACAACCTCACACACACAGGGGACAATGCCACCTGCACCTGCCGATCAGGTTGTGGCTTTCTCTTTGCGGGACAGGAGGACTCTGATGGACAACAACGTGATGCTGGCAGAGATTAGGAGGGAGATGTCTGAGCAGACCAGGCTCATGGAGGACATGAGGTTAGCCCTTGGACTACCATGATGCCTGCCCATGTAGAGCCCCAGCCCCCTCTTCTCCCTTCCCCCAATGTTTAATCTAGTATTTTAGGTAGTGTTAGGTAAGTATTTTAAGTGTTAGGTAGTGTAGTTTTAGTGTAGGCATAGGTAGTGTTAGATTTTAAGGTAGATTTAGATTATTATTGTTACATAGTATATGGGGATAAGTTTCCTTTTTATTTGGGTGGCGGGTTGATGTCTTCGTTGTTTAAATTGTTTTTAAAAAAATAAACAAAAAAATATATCTTTGTGTAGGTTAAGTGTGTAGTTAGTTTGTGTATAGCTTAGATGTCTTTGTCTTGTCTCATGATGTGCCTTAAAGGTGGGAGGGGGGTTGATGTATTAGATACATTGTTGCGTGTTCAGGATTAGTTAGGGTAGATAGTTCAGGTACTTTTGCACTTTATTCCAGTTATTTTAGTTTAGATTAGTAGTAGTTATGATTATTGGTAGTTTAGGTAAGATAATTTTTGTAATTCTATAATAAATGGTTACTATTTTTGAATTCTGCTTGCACTTATGTCAGGGGTGATGTGGTGGAGTGTGGCTTTTCACCTTGTATGCATCTTATATCATCACTGGACTCTCCATTGAATGTGTAAGTGTGGTCATGATATGTTACTTAGCAGGATGGATTGTGTCAGGATACCTTAGATGTGAGCACAGTAAACTTGCATGGATAACAGGGTGGCAAGTAGGATGTACGGCCTAGTCTAAGGGCAGTCATTTGTGAAGTTATACATCTTAAGTGTGACTCACGGAGTTGGACAGCACATTGTTGCCCATTTACAACACAACATAGGGACATGGCATTGAGAGGATATTGTAGTAGCTACTGTTATCCATCATGGAGATGGATGTATGCGGCGGGTACCACAGATTGCATCATAGCCCTGCATCTCACATGCTCCTGGCGCTGGGTCCATTTACGTTGCACAGACCTTGGATCACTTGCTGCGTAGTGCAAGTGTGTCAGATTCATTTGAATTATATGTTCCTGTGCATGGGGGCTGAACCTCCGGGCCATGCAAGTAGTAGTCTTCATGTGGATCCAATGGGAACTGCATATGGCAGAACAGTGGGCCTGATTCACATAAGTCATCTGAGAGTAAGTCATGAGTTTACGTTTTCCGGTATTCACAACTGGCATTTCGGAGTTGTACAGTTAGATGTACTGACTTCACTACTCCTAAATGCCTTCTGTGAATCACAAAAGTTTGAAAGTCATGATTTTGTCACCTTTCACGTTTTTGTGCATGCACACAGTTCGGCTGCACACAAGAGGTGGAATATTGCATTGCTCCCTGTAGTGCCAGTGTCATGGCCAGCTGTCACATTTTGGCATTGGCTCATAGTGATGCCACCCTTGAAATGGTGGCACTGCTCCAGACTATATGCTCAGTGCAGTGCACCACACATCCCTTCTCACATTGCCATAGCCGCTCACAGTGGTCACAGCATGTGAGTGTTCCAAAGTCAGTAAGCATTGTTCGTCCACAGGAAGGGGCTGACTGATGCCTTACACTTTGGGGTGAGTCCCTATTGCCAACTTTACTTCACTGAGGCAGACATTGTGGTTCAATTTGTGGCTGGTAGACATGTGCCCTTACGTATCTTCATCAATGTGTATATGGTGTGCACCATCTTGGGATGTGAAATGCAATGTGCACCATCACAACAGGCTTCGTCCACCCTGTAGAGTGTGAGTAGATATGCCAGGAGATATTCTTTTTGAAATTGTAAAGGTGGACACTACTTGTGGCCTGCAACAGACTTTGACTTTTTTACACACATTCCTATTTCCTTCATGGATTTGTGTCTAAGTTGGGATATTGCTAGATTGTTGTATTTGGAGCAATGGGGGCACAGCTGGTTCACACATACCCGCTCATCTGACTGCCTATCTGGATCAAGGTAAAACATGTACTTTTGTATCATTTCCCTGGGTGTACCTTTTGGTGGATTCACTGCTCCTACATTTTAACAGATTGCTATACTGGATTGGTCATGGACAACAGACATCTGTGTGAGTTAAATATGTTTATTCACATGTCCGTTGGCATAGTTGGAGACTGGACCAGTACTTGGCCATGCAATCCCCACATTACATTGATGCCCAGTGGAGGGCCAGACAGAGTCCTTTAGGGTTGACAAGTCCAAAGAATGAGGAAGAGTTCAGTCAGCAGTCTGATTGCTGTGTCATTGGTAACCAGACAAAATATGGCAGTCCATGTCGAGGTCCAAGGTGAGTGTCACAGAGTGTATCGGGGGACAGTGGAAGGTGATATTCCGGGGCATGATGCTGAGCCCAGAACCAAGTAGAAACTGGCCATTTGGCATAGATGAATGCTACCGCTTCCTTCTTTGCAATTAGGCAGATTCATCCACATCTTCGTCCTCTGATGTGTCATGTGCCTCACATGTGGGTGGTGGTAAATTGGCAGCAGCACTGTGAGGCACTGACACATCAGGGGGCGGAGATGTGGATGTAGAAGCAGCAGCAGCAGCATTCATCTGCGCCAGACCTTGCTGCAGCAATGCAGTGATGATGATCTGCAGGGCATGGAAGATTCCAGCTACATCTCGCTGGTGGGCAGCAGTGGCAGCCAGTTGTTCCGCCTGCATCCGCTCCTTGTTCTCCATTATCCTCCGCATGCGGCCCAACTCCTGTCTGCCATCGCTGGAGCCACTCTGACTGGACAGGTGTTCCTGTCTCTGAGTCATGACTCCAACGATGTCAGCCATGGAGTGTTGGAGAGCATTGAGCGGACTGTGGGTGTCCGTGAGATTTTGTAGGTGGTCCCGGATGGAACTCAGACACCCACTTACGGAATCAAGTTTAGCCGCCAGGCTGTCAAACCCCACCCGCACCTGATGAGCCATCTCCTGCTGGACCTCTAACACATGCCGTTGGAATGCCAGGTGTGGGTCCTGGAGGTCCTGGGAGACAGCCGTGGTGGTAGGTGCTTGCTGCTGTGTGGTTTGTGCAGGGGTGGGGTTTGCACGATGCAGCTGGGTTGCCCTGCTCCTGGAGATGGGGTGCTGATGGAGTCGAGCAGCTGTTGGTGGGTGTCCGTGTTGATGGTGGCGAATTCCTCCTCTTCATCAGTGAAGAGTGGGACAGGCTGCTGTTCAGGAGGTGATGTTTCTCCCTCTGCAATGTAAAGTGGAGATGCAGTTTAACTGTGTGTTTAATGTATGATCATGCATTGGATGAGTTTACAAGCAGGCTGCATGACAATGTACATTGTGACAGTTTGGGAGGAGATGCCTAGTTGTTGAGGGATGTTGACTTTTTCTACTGCATCACGGATATGAGGTTGTACTTGTACATTGTCATCTCACAGTTTACAGCTATGACAAATGTGATTGGCCAGTTTATACACACACAAGCAGCACCAGTTATGTCCTCTGTTCAGTTGTGAAAGTGAAGCAGTTTGTCACACATTGTAGTCAATGTTGATGAGCTCCGATTTTCATGTGTGTGCACTGCATTGTGGGATACTCGCCCATGCAGCTTTGGTTTTACTACCCCTTATCCCTTTGAGGCAGTGAGCCTTCACTTCTGTGCATTTACAATGCTGAGATGTTGCAAGATGGGGTATATATGTGTCTTGGTCAGAGTTGGGACACTTATGCATTGTTTGTTAGCAGATGTCTTGTTTACGTCAGGGGTTGTATGTACACGAGGATGTGTCATAGTGTGACCTGCTCCTTTAAGGATGTGGTCCACACTCAGCCACCTCAGTGACGTGACCTACACCATGGTGGGATATTTGGGGTGCAGGCATGCTATTCATCATGCACTGTCACTTGCCTTGTCAGTGTGGCTCACAGACCAGCACTTTGCTGTGTACTTCACATGTGCATGTGTTTGTTGCGAGATTAGTTATGTGTGAGGAGGTCTCCCTTTAGGCGCATTGGCTACTAAGGCCTACTTGCTGTTTCAATGTGTGCTGCACTATGCTGTACACATGTGCATCCAGGTAGCTTTGTCTATTGTGATTTGTCTTGCATGCATTGCTTACTGCCCTCCTGTTGGCTTACCCGTTGTGAGTATGGTGCTGCGTGAGTTTCTATTGTTGTTGCTAGCTGGACAGACAGTGTCATCACCCATTACCTTCAACGTTGACCCCACGTGTGGTATGTAAGTGGGGCTGGATTTGATGGATGTGGATTTGATAATGTGTATTTGTGGTGCTCAGGCCTTGTCACCGCCGCCCTCACAACAGATGCAAATGACAGGGTGATGTGTGTTTGTGTATGTGCCACACAGCTGATCACATGGATGATACATGCTGTCCTGGTTACGAATATTCAATGCATGGCTTTGCGTGTGGGTGATAACAACCATGACTGCATATTTGTTCACTGACACAGTTGACTTACCAAACAGATAGGTTAACATGCACATAATGGTGTAATGGGCAACTCACACCAGGACTGATGTGGAATGGTGTTTTCTGTATGACAGATGTGTACACTTGAGAGTGGAGGTGTGCAAAGCGACCTTAGGGGTGAGTGTGCCATTTGGCTAGTTGTCAATATTTGTAGCAATTTTGCTATCCTTGCTTGTTGTCATACTTTGGTTGTCTTTACAGGAACATTGTAGTTCTGTGAGTCTGGCACACAGACAAGTCATGCAGTACAGATTTGTTTGACACATTCCTGATATGCATTGTCCCCACACTGTAGTGTTGTAGGCATAGCCCTCCTGCTCATTGTATTACATCACCTTTTGAGTGAAGTCTGCTTCGTGGGATATGCACCTTTGAGCCAGTAGGCTGTATGATCAGTTTGTTGTGACATTGCATGTGTTTCTGGTATGCAGACTCACTAGATGGTTTCTCACTTGGTGTACACACAGTGACAGCTCACAGTGTGAGTCCTGCGGTGCGGTGGTGCGGTGCGGTGGTGCAGGGCGGTTGAGGGGCAGGATGGGGGGTAGTGGAGTTGGACACACGACGTGCTAGAGTTAGGTAAGTAAATAAATGAATTGAACTATTAACCTTGCACTTGCTGCATCGCCGAGTTTGCGATGCAGCAAGTGCAAGGTAAATAGTTGGAATTATTTATTTACTTACCTGACTCTAGCCCGTCGTGTGTCCAGCTCCACTACCCCCCATCCTGCCCCTCCACCACTGCCCACCACCGCCCCACACTACCGCCCCGCAGGACTCACGCTGCGAGCCGTCACTGTGTACACAGGACTGCATCTCATGGACAAGCAGGCGGACACATTTACTGGAGATGTGTCAGGATATCTACATGGCCCCCTTGCCTCAACAGCACACGTATACAAATCGTCTGCACAGGGCCCCATCTCTCTGATACAAACATGAGGATGCACTGTGTGTGTGACTGATCATGTGCATGAGTGGGCATGCCACCACCAATTTCAGCAGACATGCAGCATTGTGCACATGTGTCTGCGTTGTGTGCAAGATTGTGTATGTGCAGCTGTGTCACCCTTGATGCACATTCTTGAACACAACTCCGACATATGGGCACATGCATATGCGTGTTGTTGAGGCAAGGGGGCCATTTTGACAGCCTGCCGCATCTCCAATCAATGTGGGCCTTTGCTCTTTCACGTAGCCCTTATCTTGTGGTCTGATATGATACTTGGACTATATTAGTTTAACTTTTCTGTGCACATTTCCAGGTCTGTGTGCCCACCAATATGTGTCTTGCAATATATTGGTTGAGTAGGGTGATATGTGTCTATGCCACCAGGGCCAAGGGGATCCGGGACATGATCCACAGTCATTGTGGGTGTGCACTGTGATATATTTAATTGTGCATGAGTGCCATTGGGCCCATCTCCCCCGTCCCCCAGTCCCTTGTTGGTACTCACCCTGTTGCTGTTGTGTCTGGTCGTGTTGAGCAGTATCCTGTCCCGGAACTCCAACCACCGTCTCCTCACTGATGACTTGGGACACCTGTTCCTCCAACGGATCCAGCTCCTCCTGTGGTGCTGGACTCCCACCTCCAGTCTGCATTGCTGCTTTCAGGTTGGCTGCAAGTTTCTGCTTGGTCTTGCGCTTAGCATCATGCCAGCACTTCTTGCAGTCGTCCACTGTCCTCCTCACCTCTCCGACAGCATTCACCTTGGCCACGATGGACTGCCATATTGCATTTTTGTTTGCCAATGACACAGTGGAGCTGACAAAAAGTTGTTGTTGGTGTTCTGTCACCTCTACAATCAGGACCTAGTTTTCCTGCTGACTGAACCGCGTCTTCCTCTTCCTCTTCACCTTGCCCTTCCCCTGTGTCTCTGGCTGGTCCTCCTGGGTGTTTGTGGGGTTGTTATTGTTCTCTGTGCTGGGTCCAGCTTCCTCCATGGTTCGTCTCAAATGTTTCTTCTTTTTTTTTGGGTTTGTGCTGCATAGCGGGCGTTTTATAGTGGTTTTTCCCGCCCAACGTGAAAAAAGGTGCACTGACGCTAATTAGCGTGCCGTTCCTGGTCGCTAATTGGCCCATCGCCACTTTTTTCACGTTAGCGTGACGACTTTTATCACCGTGATGCGAATCTTATTGCCGGACATTTGACCCGGTAGGGGGAACTATCGCCTGTTAGCGGCGTGTTGTGAATACTCCGCTAACACGGCGATAGTTTCCCGCGGTACACGGCGATAAGAAAACGCACGCTAACTGAGGTTAGCGATAGTTTTTGCCATTTGTTGTGAATATCCCCCAGAGTTTTCCTAAAGTCCTCAAGAAAGAAATAGTTTGTGGCTGCCCGTTACTAAAGAAACCCTTTCTTCAGATCCATAGCTCACCTTCCATGGGCCGGTTTACGCACAGGTGCAATAATCTAAACCCACTTTCGCCCAACTCATTTCAATGTAGGAAAGGCTGGTGGTGAGCGCCGAATGTCAGCACCAATTGTGAACATTTTGGGGGTTTTTTTGGCAAAAAAGTGCTGTGCAAGGTAGCATTATTTTTTTTCTAAAAATTGCATCACCAAAAGGCTTGCTGTGGTACGTGCATCATCTTGCCAGCTTCCAGGAAGACTTTGTCTAGACAACTAGACAAACTTTTGAATTCAGCAAGGGGTTATTTGTCTAGATCACTCATGGTTTTCCCAAAGGCACTAATCCCTAAACTTAAAAATAATATAAAAAGAAAATAGGAAGAAAGCGAAATTGCTGACATTTTTAGCTGTAATATTTCACCCCATGGCCAATTCACAAAACCAATATACCATTACATCCATCAGAACCTTTTGGTTGCAGAGATATATAGAGTTTATTTGTAATGATTCTTTATTGTGTGCCAACCATGCAGCAATTTCTATTGTAAAATCTAATGAATGGAAAATGAATATAAAGGAAACTTGTCCAATGTGCCCTAGATACTGAGTTTAGTAATAGTTATTATTTGTACACCATCAGAATTTGGGGATATCCCTACTATGATGTGATATAGAGGGCATCTTAGCAAAATGTGTATGTTAGACCTGGCATCCGGTGCACAGTACTCCCCCAAACCTTTTTCCTTCACTCCTCTTGTTTTGCTGAATTTGTTTTTGTTAGCATCAGGACTCTGTGCACTTTACCACTGCTGACTAGTGCTAACATGCTTGTTCTCGCTCCTTCAAACATGGTAAAATTGGATCACTTCTAATTGGCATATTTAATTTACCTATAGGCCTCTAATAAATGATACTATCTGCACCCAGGGCCTGTAAATTAAAAGGTGTTAGTGGGCCTTCAGCATTCATTGTGCCACCCACTAAAGTAGCCTTTTAAAACATGTCTCAGGCCTGCCACTGCAGCCTGTAGTGCAGTTTTGAATGGCATTACGGCCTGGCAAAATAACTCTTTTGCCAGGCTTAAATCTTCCTTTTTAATACTTATGAGTCACCCATAAAGAATGCCCTAAAGGCTCATAGGGCAAGGTGCATTGTATTTAAAAGTAGGAGTGCATAAGGTTTACATGTCCTGGAAGTGAAAAACTCCTAATGTCGTTTTTCACTGTTGTAAGGGCTTACCTCTCCCATTGACTAACACTTGCTTACCCTATTATATTTAATAGGTGATACTATACTATAGATTGGGATTAGAAGTATATTGTTTACACTCAAATGAATTGTAATTTAAAAACCTGTTTAATGGTGAAGTCAGAATTTTAGTCACAATTCTGAAAATGCCAGTTTTAGAAAGTTGGCATTTTCTACTCCTAACCATTTGTGCCTTCTCCCAGTGTCCTGGGTCACATGACTGTGCTCTGATTTTGGAGCTTGGGTATTGCTTTCAGACAGTAACACAAACTTGGCTTATTTGTGGAAAGGATGGACCATCCTGGAAGGATTGCTTAAAAGAGCTGCATCCAGCCCCATTTACGTTTTTAAAGGGCTGTGACTCCTGCACACACAAAGAAATCTGACACCAGGTCTTGCCTTGTCTTTTGTCACCCCACAAAGTTTGGAGCCTTGACAGGGAAAGGAAAAGAACTTTCCAGAACCAGATGTGAGGGTAGGAGAGGTAATCCCCCACACAAAGGCTGGCATCAGGTATAAATATTGGACCCCAGAACCACTCTTCAGAACACACTTGGACCTGTGGAAGTTACAGAAGAAGGACTGCTCGACTGCTTGAGCACTGCCTTGCTGTCTAAGAAGGAAGACTGGACCTACTAACCTTCATCCCAGTTTAACCCAGAGTGACTCCAAAGGCCAGTTGGCTGACCTATTGTGTGAGCAACCTAAGATGCTCCAGAGGCCTCCCTGCAACTGCCCAGCGGACCTGCTGAAACTGGACCTGCTTGGACCTGCAACTAGACCTTCCTTAGCCCTGCTACTGGCCTCTGCCTGGAGTGAGTACTCATCCCCATGACCTCTTATTGTCAGGGTGTACACCTCCCTGCCTCACTGTGGGTTCCATAAAATCCGACACCGTACAGCACAACCCGACATAGAACCTCGCATTGCAGCCCTCGCTTCTTCTGATCGGAAGTGTGGCAGCGCAACGCAGGACTTTGTATTGGAGCTGACGCCAAGCGATGTGAAGCCTTGCATCAAGGACATAAGATACTACTCTCAGTGGAACAAACCTGGTCCCTGTATCTGGCACAAGCTCCATTGACGTGGGTACCTTGCTCACTTTGCCACTGGATTCAAGCTAGCCTGGCTGATGAGGGCTGTTAGCCCGAAACCGGTCCCAGGATGCTTGTTTCCGGTCCAGGGAAGACATGGCTTGGCAGTTCGGGCTGGACTGTTCCCATGAGGCACAGGATCAAGACTGATTTGCATATAGCTGTGTCTGAAGTGGGGTGGCAAAGTGAGCTAAAGAACGAGGATGGATTCAACCCAGATCTGTGACTGGGAGTGAGTGTCTGAAAAATTTCAGCACTCCGTCCATCATCTCCTTGTGTTTGCTTTGTTCGCCCTAAGTTGGCAGGGTATGCCAAGACATGGGTCCCTTGCTCACTTTGCCACTGGATTCAAACTAGCCTGGCTGATGAGGGCTGTTATCCCGAAACCGGTCCCAGGATGCTTGTTTCCGGTCCAGGGAAGACATGGCTTGGCAGTTCGGACTGGACTGTTCCCATGAGGCACAGGGTCAAGACTGATTTGCATATAGTTGTGTTTGAACTGGGGTGGCAAAGTGAGATAAAGAACGATGATGGATTCAACCCAGATCTGTGACTGGGAGTGAGTGTCTGAAAAGTTTCAGCGCTCCGTCCATCATCTCCTTGTGTTCACAAGCTCCATTGTGGTCAGACTGAACTTGTGACTTTGTCCCGGTCCAGGATGACCACATAACCACAGTTGGTGCTTTGTGCTTCTTGGTGCTATTTCCACTTAATACTTTAAAATGTATTATAACCAGCTGTACTGATTGGATTTTTGTCTTTCTGGTATCTTTTTATTTTTCAAGGTTCACTCTATTTTTCTAAATTGGTTTGGGATTTTTCTTGTTTTGTGTTTTAATTTTATTTCTGTATGTGTGCTGCATAAATACTTTACACATTGCCTCCAAGTTAAGTCTGACTGCTTTGTGCTAAGCTACCAGAGGGTTAAGTACAGGGTAAGTTAGTGACTTTTTTGGTTCACCATGACATGGATTGTGGTTGTTGTCTGGTTTAATTTCACCACCCCTAACCAAAAACTCGAATTCTTATACAGCTTCTTTCTCACACCCTGGCTTACATTTGGAAGTGAAAAATCAGGGAGATATTACATTGATAATAAATGTTTAACTATTCTGTGTTCCCATGCTTCTCCTAATAAAAATAAATAATCAGAAGACGCTGGTACATAATGCTATTTTGTGTGGAAAAAATTGGATCTAAAGCCCTTGCTTATGTGATATGTTCAGTCTGCAACATACAACAACAGCAGCAAACTGTTAGTTTAGTAAAGCTCCAGATGTTAATCAGTGATAGAAGCCTCCACAATACATTCCCTGTCGCAAGTCAAAGCCTTAACTCTTCATAATGCAATTTAAGTCTACAACAATCATAAGCAAAGTTAGTAGGGTTGAAGTTTCTGTGGTTACTGGAGATTAATGGATAGATGTGTGAGTGCATGTATGAGCAAGGGAATGAGTGCATGGACAGATGGTTAGGTGGATGAGTAAATGAGCACATGAATGGCTAGACTGGTGAGTGCATGAGTGGAGAAAGTATGCAAGAGCAGTGCGAGGGGATCAGTGTGTGAGAAGGGGAAGTGCATGGGGTAGTGAATGGATGAGTGTATGGATTGAAATGTGAGTGCATAGATGGCTGTAATATTGTGTAAGTGGTAACAAGACTGGACACAGATGGCACTCCTCTGAGGACCTGATGCCAGTCGAAAAGAGACACTGTCTTTCCACTCATAGGTACTGAAAAGGGGACTGGGTTATAAAGAACCTCCCACAAGAAGCTATCAACATCAGTTAGCAGACTATTAAGGTGAGGTGCATGAAGAAGGATGACATTGCTACATGAAAGTGCATCCATTACCATCCTATCTCTGCAGGAGAAGGGACTTGACAATGACCTACATGAGTGGAAATGTGTTCAGACCACACCTCTCAACACAGCCACCTTTGGCGGTTTACATGCACTCTGAGAGTGTGGGGAGGTTGGGGAGGCCTTAGAACTGCCTATCAGCTAGCCTCCTTGCTTCAGTCAGCTCAGCCACTTTGCTAAAGTGTGCTATAGATGTCGGCTACAGCCTCTGGAGATGAGAAGCACTGACATCACTCTGGCCAGACTGTCTGCTGACTACAGCCTAGAGATAGTTGCAGCAGCCAGAGGTCAAGAAAAAAAACACTGTTGCCTCCAGAAACATGGCCTCACAAAGTAACCCAACAATGCCTGTTAAAGAAAACCTTAACACGGTCCAGTTTACTTTAAACATATGCTATAGATTTGCTCAGAAAGGGTAAATAATGTAATGTTTTGGCTAGAAATAGCAGGACTCTCCCCCCTGAATTTAGTATTGGCATGAATAAGACCACATCCTTAAATCTTTCCCACCAAGCTGTTTGAAAAGATTGAGAGGTATGGTTCAGACATTGCTTGATTCTATTTGCCTGTAGTCTGTAATGCTGCATGTAGATTTGCCTATCAAAATAAGGGTAACTGTGCAGGCAGATGGATTGGCCATTCTTCCACATCAGAACACTGGACACAAAGCTGCTGGTGTTCTTCACTTCCATGGATGAAGAAAATCATGTCCCAAGAGAAACAGAGAAATAAATAACCATTTAAAAAAGTAAAAAATGTTGTATTTAAAAAACCCAAAATCTAGCTTCTAAATAATTCTGCCACCAAAGAAACCCAACATGTTGTGTGTCTGCTGCCAATGTGATTATAGTATGCATTTCCAGTGACAGGAGAAAGAAGCTGTGTAAGAAATTGGGTTATTGGTTGGGGGTAGGGAGGAGGGGTTGAAGCCTTACTCAAGCAACAACCACAGTCCTTATCAGGGTGAACCAGAAAAGTCACTAAATTAACCTTTGCGTAACCCTATGGTAGCTTGACACCAAATCAGTCTGGCTTAACTTGGAGGCAATTTGTAAAGTATTTATGCAGTACACAAACAGGAATAAAGCAAAAACACATCAGAAGAAATATCCCAAACCAATTTAGAAAACTAGAGTACATTTTAATTAATAAAATTATGCCAGCATGACAAAAATCCAATCACTAGAATATTACATTTTAAACTTGTCAGTGAAAATAGCACCCAAATGCACAAACACCACTCCCGGTTATCTGGTCGCACTAGACCATGTGGAAAGTCACATGTTCAGGCCTCAGAGTGTGGGCTGGATACAGGGACCAGGTTAGTCCCGCTAAAGAGTTACCTTCTTTATTCCGGCACGAAGAGTTCCGTTCGCATTGGAGGATGCTGCGAGGGGCCCAACTTCAGGCTTTTCACCTTTTACTTCTTGAAGGAACTTCCACTGATGCCAGCCAAGGGTCCAGGACCTGGGGGCACTTCTTGGGAATCAGGACTCAATCCAGCAGATGCCAATAGCAGGGCTCAGGCAGATCCAAACAGGCCCATGTAGCTCCAGTTGAAGATGGTCAGCTGGGCAGTTGCAAGGAGGCCTCTGGAAGCTTGTTTTGTCCTTATAGCTCACATAGAAGGTTAGCCATCTGACCCTTGGAGTCACTCTGGATAGCCTGGGATGAAGGCAAGCAGTCCCAGTGCTATGTCAAACAGCAAGACAGTCCTTCAAGATTCAAGGCAGTCCTTCAAACAATAGGGCAGTCCTTCTGAAGCTTCCACACGTCCAGGAGTGTACTGAAGAAGGATCCTGAAGGTCTTATTTTTATACCTGGTGTCAGCCTTTGAGAGAGGGAACTAGTTCTAGAAAGTTATTTTCCTTTCCCTGTTCAGGACTCCAGCTGTCTGGGGTGATACAAGGCAGGGCAGGCCTGGTGGCAGGTTCCGTTGTGTGTACTGGAGGCAAAGCCCTTTGAAGTGTATGTAGGGCAGGGAACAGCAACAGCCAAGTCATTATGTCAGAAAGGCCCTCTCCCAACTACACCCAGGTCCTATTGTTCACTGTCTGGGCACAATATACATTCTTAATGGTGGCCATAAACAAGCTCAGATAGCTGGAAACTCCTAGAAGCCCTCAGAAGCTTTTGGGCAGGAAGATGCAAACTTTCTAAAGTTGTAATCTAAAATATGACTTTGCCATTAAAGATGGATTTTAAATTACAGTTCATTTGAATGTAAACAGCATAACTCCATCTGCTCCCAAACCAAAGTTAATGCTTATCAATTGAAATAAGGTAAGCCAGCAGTGAAAAACTATTTTAGGAGTTTTTCACTACCAAGACATGTAAAACTTAAACAGACATGTCTTTAAATACCATCCACCCTGCCATTTGAGTGGTTACGGCCTACCTTAGTGGTGACCTATTGGGTTTAAAAAGGAAGGTTTAGGCCTGGTGTTAGAAATGGGATCTCTAGTTGACAGAGGTATGCACCCTATCCAAGTACAGACCACCATTCTAGTCAGGGTAAGTCAGAAACACACCCTAAATTAACTTGTGCTCACCCCCTGGCTTGGCACAGAGCAGTCAGGAATAACTTAAGAGGCAATGTATAAAGTATTTGACACTTTAAATATAGTAACACTGTGAAAACTCCACAAAAATACTCCACACTAGGTTAGTAAAATAGAGAATATTTATCTGATTAAAACAAGGCCAAAACAACAAAAAACGAATAGGTAGAACTCGAGATATGAATTTTTAAAGATTAAATGTGAAAACAGTACTTAGAAGTCACTAGCGGTCAAAAGGTTACTTGAGGTCGCAAGGGACTGTTGCAAATCAAAATTTCAGCCCAAACGCGATGGAGGGCAGGCCAGCTACAGAACCAATGCAGGGTCTACTGAAAAAGTACCTTGCATGGAGCAAAGAATCGACGACTTGATTCATCGGTTACGAATCACGCAGTCGGGCCAATGCGTCGTCGTTGAGCCTCGTGGATGGTGTCAAAGGATTGGCGCTGCTTCGTCATCGAGCCACGCAGGGAAGTCTTCAGATCGTCGTCATCAAGCCTCGCAGTCGGGACCCGCGTCATCATCGATTCGGCACTGCATCAGCGTCACAGAGCGAAGCATCGATATTTCACAAGCAGCCATGTCGATGGGCCAGTTTTTACAGAAAAACAGCTTCAGAACCCACTTCTGAGGCCCAGGACTGGAGGAGGCACCTAAGACAATGGTGGGACTCACAGATGGCAGAGTCCAGAGGCACAAGCAGAGTTGCAAAGATGTCTTTTGTGCCCCTGTAACTTCAGAAAACAGGAGATAAGCCAGCAAGCGCTTGGAGAATTTTGGGTTCAAGGATGCAGAGAGCAGGTACAGTCCCTCTTACTCTCAGACAAGTAGAAGGCAGCAGGCCAATACAGCAGAGTAAGTAGCAAAGTGGCAGTCCCTCCTACAGCACAGCAGCTCTACTTCCAGGCCGAATGTCATTGGCTCCAGTAGAGGTCTGATTTGGTGGTGTCAGGGGTCCAGTACTTATACCCAAATGTGCCTTTGAAGTGGCGGAGACATCAAAGAGGCTTTTGAAGATCACAAGGTCTCTGACTTTCCTGCCCTGGCTCCAGACTCACTACAGGGGTGTGTGCAGCTCTTTGTATGGGGACAGGTACAGCCCTATTCAGGCACAAGTGTCAGCTTCTCCCTCTCAATCTACCTCAACAAGGTCCATCAGCCTGGTGATGGGCCAGCAGGATGCAAATTTCACACCCCTTCTCCCTTTGTGTGGCTGCCTATAGGGAATGCACAAAGGCCAACTGTCAAAAGCATTTTCAGACTTACAATTTAAAATCCAACTTCACCATAAGTTGTAATTTTAAATTGAAAGCTCAGAGACACCAAACTCCAAATCTCTATCTTTACCAAATTGGAAATGACACTTAAACTATCTTATAAGGTAATTCCAATATTAAGCCGTGAGAGAGATAAACGAATTTAGCTGTTTTTCACTACGAGGACAGGTAAAACTCAAAAGTACATGTCCTACCTTTTAAATACACTGCACCCTGCCCATAGGGCTTCCTAGGGCTTACCTTGCAGGGTGACTTATATGTAATGAAAGGGAAGGTTTGGGCCAGCAAGTAGGTTATCTTGCCAGGTCGAAATGGCAGTTTAATACTGCACACACAGGCTCTGCAGTGGCAGACCTGAGCCATGTTTAAATGGGTACTGAGTGGGGTGGACAATCAGTGCTGCAGGCCAACTAGTAGTATTTAATTTACAGGCCCTGGGCACATATAGTGAACTTTACTAGGAACTTATAAGTAAATTAAATATGCCAATTGTGGATAAGCCAATGTTACCATGTTTTGAGTACAGTGATTATGCACTGGTTAGCAGTGGTAAAGTGCCCAGAATCCTAAAGCCAGCAAAAATGTATTCAGCAAAACAGGAGGTCAGAAGGCAAATAGTCAGGGTAACCACACCAAGGATGCCAGGTCTAACTCATGTCCCACCCGGCTGAAGGTGGGGAGAGCTACACAACCCCTTGGGAGTTCTCTTCACTAAAGTGGAAGAACCTGGAGAGACCATCAGCATTGGTGTAATCTGTGCCAGAACAGTGTTCCACTGTAAAGTCCATTCCCTGTAGAGAGATGGACCACCTCAACAGTTTGGGATTGTCACAACTTATCTGCATTAACCGACTGAGGGCCCTGTGGTCTTTCTGAACCCAGAAGTGAGTGCCAAACTGGTATGGCCTTAGCTTCTTCAGCGTCCAGGCCACAGCAAAGGCTTCCCATTCAATTGTGCTCCACCTCTATTCCCTGGGAAGTAGCCTCCTACTGATGAAGGCTACAGACTGATCCAGAGCCCTCTTCATTTAGCTTTGAGAGCATCGCTCCTATGCCATGCTCTGAGGTGTCCATCTGCACAACAAACTCTTGGGAGAAATTGGGGGCCTTGAACACGGATGCTGTGCACATGGCTTCCTTCAGGGCATCAAAAGCATTCTGGGACGCCTTTCTCCAGATCACCTAATGTGCCTGCTTCTTGGAAGCCATCTGGTTCACTGACAAAATATTGCCTCCTAAATTATAGTGCTGCAGAAATATCGGGACATAAATATTGAAGTCAAAAATATTGTTATCCTATACTTATAATGGTAAGTACAAAAATAACGAAAATAAATATTGTTCCCTCTTGCAACCCTTTCCTGCTCACCTCCGATTTTCATATAGATAGTTATCTGTCTTTTATGGTTTGAGGTTACCAGGCGGGCCGGGCTCACTGCATTCATAAACCACAAGAAGTGCTCCGGTAGATGAGCCACCGATTTTCATATAGATAGTTATCTGTCTTTTATTGTTTGAGGTTACCAGGCGGGCCGGGCTCACTGTGTAACTTCCCGCATGGATTAAAAGCATTGGTTACCAACTGCATCGGGTGTCGGTGTGCCTTTCTGTGAGGAAGGGAGGCAATTTGTGGATATTGTTACGGGTGGCTTGGGTCCCGCAACACTGACCCGCCCTGCAGAGTCTGTGGCTCATCTACCGGAGCACTTCTTGTGGTTTATGAAATCAGAGGTGAGCAGGAAAGGGTTGCAAGAGGGAAGTTTTTCCACTTGCTGATGGTAGTTGTGTAACCTAATGATAAGCGGGGAGAATTACCGAAAATTAACAGGTTTTTAATAAGGAACTGTGCATCTACAAACTGTCTTCACTTATAAACGTGAAAAGCCGCAAATGTGCAAGGGAGCGTGAATAAAGTTTTGCCAAGCTGCTGTTTATGGTGAAAAGAAAAAAAGAAGAACTCACCTGTTTGTAGTTGGACTCTGTAAAAAGGCATAAAGGCAGTGTGAAAGCACGCAGTCAGTCAAATGCAGAAGTTTTCCACCCGTGATCAAGCCTGAAATAAGGAGAAACTCGTTGGGTGTTTTAAGACCTGTGTGACTTCCCGCATGGATTAAAAGCATTGGTTACCAACTGCATCGGGTGTCGGTGTGCCTTTCTGTGAGGAAGGGAGGAAATTTGTGGATATTGCTACGGGTGGCTCGGGTCCCGCAACACTGACCCGCCCTGCAGAGTTTGTGGCTCATCTACCTGAGCACTTCTTGTGGTTTATGAATGCAGTGAGCCCGGCCCGCCTGGTAACCTCAAACCATAAAAGACAGATAACTATCTATATGAAAATCGGAGGTGAGCAGGAAAGGGTTGCAAGAGGGAAGTTTTCCCACTTGCTGATGGTAGTTGTGTAACCTAATGATAAGCGGGGAGAATTACCGAAAATTAACAGGTTTTTAATAAGGAACTGTGCATCTACAAACTGTCTTCACTTATAAACGTGAAATGCCGCAAATGTGCAAGGGAGCGTGAATAAAGTTTTGCCAAGCTGCTGTTTATGGTGAAAAGAAAAAAAGAAGAACTCACCTGTTTGTAGTTGGACTCTGTAAAAAGGCATAAAGGCAGTGTGAAAGCACGCAGTCAGTCAAATGCAGAAGTTTTCCACCCGTGATCAAGCCTGAAATAAGGAGAAACGCGTTAGGTGTTTTAAGACCTGTGTGACTTCCCGCATGGATTAAAAGCATTGGTTACTGTAATGAGCAATCTAGTGGTTGCCGGCCGCCGCCGGATGTAACGCACACGCGCTCCCGCCGGCGGGCGGGGCGCGCTGATAAAAGGGAGGGGCGTGCCCGCTCGGGGGCAGTCCTCCAGTAATACAGCCCCGCGGAGTGCGCTCTTCATTGCTCTGCACGCGGCGCACCACGCGGCGCGCGCTGTGACCATAGAAGTTAACACTGGCGACGAGGATCGGACGACGCCCACGCCCCCACACGTGAGCGCTGACTGCCGGAGGGCACTACCCGGCCCAACAACACAGCAACCCCATCGAGGCCCCCACAACCCTACACCTGCAACAGAAAGCACGCCCACGGCCTGCAACCATCGGTAAGGCGCGCACCCAGGGGCCCCAAGCAGTGAACACGCCCGGATAGCGCCCCTGCCATCGTCTGGCCCACGCTGGCCCAACAACCTCGCTGTGCAGGCCCCCAAGCAACAGTGCCACCCCCAGCCGCCCTACAGGGACCCACGCTCTGTCGTAGCGCCACATGGGAGCGAGAGAGGGCTCGACGACACGGCACACCCTAACAAGGAACAGCCAAAGGGGAGAGTAAAACGCGACGGAAAGGAGGGCAGACGCAAGAGCCAACGGCGCGTAACCCCCTAAGACAAGGATGGGTGATGACCCAGGCAACCCACAGGCGCAGGCACAAATACGTGTCGTCACCCAGCATGCACCCACAGGGGTTCTGCCCCCATTTAGCGAGGCAGCGGACCCTACAACTGCATCCCCACGATGGAGAACGTGGCTGGGCCGCCTCAAAAATTATTTCATAGCCACAAGGGAAACGGAAGGAGCCGTCAAGCGCTCGCTCCTACTCCACTACGCCGGCGAAGAGGTATACACTCTATTCAAACACCTCCCGAGGACGGGAGGCCCGGCGGATTACGACGCAGCGGTGACCGCGCTCAATGCGCACTTCGATCCCCAACTAAACAGAGACTATGAACGATTCAAACTGCGGCAGGCAAGACAACGCGAAGGGGAATCGATTGATGCGTTCCACGCAAGGCTGAGAGAACTAGCAAGTACCCATCTCGCCGATGAACGAGCGGCAGAGGAGATCCGGGCCCAGCTAATCCAAGGGATACGCAGCAAGATTTTGAGAGGACTCATTCTGCGGCAACCTGACATTCCCCTGAACGACATCCTGATCATGGCCCGATCACACGACTTATCAGCCGCCCGAGCGGAAGAAATGGACCTAGCGCTGACACGCACAACTGAGAAGAGCGCAACCGTCAAGATGGAGAGAACCGACGCTATCACCACGCGGGACAGGAGGAGCAGGCCTCGGGACCACCCGCCCCAGACCCCGAGAGGTCAGTGCGGATACTGTGGGCATGAAGAACACCCTCCCCACAAGTGCCCCGCACAAGGGAAGACGTGCAACAACTGTGGGATACCAAACCACTTCGCATCGGTGTGCCGGAGAAGAGACCAGAGGAGGGAGAGAAGAGGAGCCAAGCCAGGACGCAAACTGGTGAGACAGCTGTCACACCTGTCACTGTCGTCATCACAAGGGCGGCAAAAGGGCGACCGAACAACATACCAAGCCGAAGATTCATCCACCGAGGAAGACGACGGTGAAACCTATCTAGTATCATTCACGCAAGCACTGAAGAAGCGAAGAAGGCCCCAGCCCACGTGCACGGTGAAGATTGCGGGGTCAGAAGTGCGCGCAGTAATTGACACTGGCGCGTCAGTGAACGTAATGGGCATCCAACAATATAATCAGCTGAGACCCAAGCCCGAGCTAAAACCATCCAAAACCAGAATATTTGCGTATGGAAGCGACACACCCCTACCAGTCCGAGGCAAGATGACAGTACCAATACGGTCAGAGGAGAACGAGATCATGGCCGAAATCCACGTGATCAACCAGGAGGCCGACACCCTATTGAGCAGCCACGCGGCAGAAGACCTCAAACTAGTAATGTTCGCAAGGAGTGTACAAGCCAACCAGACCAAAGAGCTGCTAGACCAGTTCGCAAACCTGTTCCAAGGACTGGGCCGGATCAAGAGAGCACCAGTCCAGCTCCACATCGACCCATCGGTGCCACCAACGGCACTACGACACAGGAGAATACCCTTCCACCTCAGACCCCTTGTGGAACAAGAGCTACAAAAGTTGGAGGACCAAGGGGTCATCGAGAAAGTCTCAGGACCTACACCATGGGTGTCTCCCATGGTGATCGCAGAGAAACCCAGACAGCCAGGGAAAATCAGGCTGTGTATAGACATGCGCCTCCCCAACAAGGCCATAAAGCGAGAACGTCACATCACGCCAACGATGGACGACATTGTGGCCGACGTCAATGGATCTCGCTGGTTTTCAAAACTAGACTTGAACGCAGGGTATCACCAGCTTGTCCTCGCCAAAGAGAGTCGATACATAACCACGTTCAGTACCCACCTGGGGCTGCGGAGATACAAGCGCCTCAATTTTGGGATATCGTCCGCAGCGGAGGTGTTTCAGGACGCGGTAAGAGAGATCCTAACAGGCCTACCCGGGGTGCTGAACGTGAGTGACGACATCCTTATCCACTCGGAAACTGCGGACGACCACTACCGGCACCTCAGGGCAACGCTGAAGCGGCTACAAGATCACGGCGTCACGCTACACAAAGAAAAGTGCCTCCTGTTTCAGAAACAAATAGAATTCTTCGGGTACCTATTTAACCAGGAAGGGATCCAAGTAGACCCGCGGAAATCCCGGCGATCAAGGACGCCCCAGCCCCTGCAACAGCATCCGAGGTGCGAAGCTTCCTAGGAATGGCCACATACTGTGGCCGGTTCATCCCGACCTGGCCACCATAGCCGAACCACTCCGCAACCTCACCAGAGCAGACGCCATGTGGAAGTGGGGAGTCCTGGAGGAAACAGCATTCCAGAGCATCAAAATGGCCCTTTTGGATCACACCACCCTAGTATACTTTGATCCGACCAAACAAACAGAGATACTCGTTGATGCCAGCCCGGTGGGACTAGGAGCAGTACTCACCCAAGAACAAGAACCTGGCAGGTGGGCAGCACTGGCATACGCCAGCAAGGCGCTCTCACCCACGGAGAGGCGGTATGCACAAATTGAAAGGGAAGCCCTGGCCATCCGGTGGGCCTGCCGGCATTTCCACCTGTACATCTGTGGCCAACCCTTCCGAATGGTGACGGATCACCAGCCACTGGTGCCACTATTTCGAGGGTCTGCACCACACCCTCCCCGAGGATTGAACGATGGGCCATCGGGCTACAACAATACGAGATGGAAGTGATCTACCGCCCCGGCGCCAAGAATCCCGCTGATTTCCTCTCGAGGCACCCAGCCCCACTCCAGGATCAAGACGAAGATGCGGGAACCGACGACCTGGAGTGCCACCTCAACATGCTATCCACAGCAACATGCCCGAAAGCCCTGACGTTAGAAGACATCGCCACCGCCGTAGAGAGCGACCCGGTACTGGTTAGGGTACGGACAGCCATCCAAGGGGTCGCTGGACTCAATTCCTGCAGTCAGCTAATGACTGGGCCGGCCCCGAGAAGGAGAGCCTCCTAAAGATGTGGAGGGTTAGGAACGAGCTGAGCGTCACACAAGGAGGGGTCGTGCTCAGAGGTTCCAGGATAGTGATACCGTCCCCTCTGCAACACCAGGCGACGCAACTAGCCCACGGAGGACACCAAGGGGTAGAACGAATGAAGGCCCGAATGCGAGAGAAGGTCTGGTTTCCAGGGCTAGAGACCCAAGTTGAGGAAATCGTGAAGAGATGCCCGGCATGCCAACTGACCAGCGCAGCCGAGAGACCGGCACCAATACAGACTGAGGAACATGGAACGACTCCATGGGAAAGAGTGAGCATCGACTTCGGGAGTTTCCCCGACGGGCGAGTGACGCTGGTGATAATTGACAGTCACTCGAAATACCCTCTAGTGGAGGTAGTCCGCTCTACCGCGTTCTCTCAAGTGGGTCCTATATTGGAGAAGATGTTCGCCATGTTCGGGTGCCCGGAAGAAATCAAGAGCGATAATGGGCCCCCTTTCCAAGGCAGTGAGTTCCGTGACCTCATGCAGAGACATGGCATAAGACATCGTCGCATCACTCCCCAGTGGCCCCAAGCCAATGGGGAGGCTGAGAGGTTCATGAGAACGCTCAACAAAGTGTTGCGCATCGCCACCCTGGAAGCTAGAGACCCAGAACTACATCTACAGTCCTTCCTTCGGGAGTACAGAGGAACCCCGCACAGCACTACGAAGTGCACGCCATGGTCCCTGATGTTTAACGGTGTTCGCCGGGACGGGATCCCAGTCTGCCCAGGATGGACCCCGCCCCCATACCATGCGGAAGAAATGGCCGAGAGGAGAAGGAGGCAGAATCTGGCAGTGAGCAAGAGCCGAGGAGCAGTATTCCGAGAGATCCGCAGGGGAGACTCGGTACTCCTAAAGGACCGGAGGCCAGGCAGCAAGTTTCGGACCAGGTACGAGCCGGGCCACTGGACGGTGGTCGATGTAAAAGGTACCATGGTCACGGTGGCAAGGGGAGGCGAGCGAGTGACAAGGAACGTATCTTGGCTCAAGAAGATACCGGAGCCCAGGGTCACCCTAGAGGCCGAAGGAAACCATCACCCAGAGTGTCGGGACGACACTGAACCAATGGGGTCCTCGAGAGAGACCGAGCCGACACCAAGGCCCACAACACCAGGAGCAGAGTGCTCAGGATCGGAGCCGCTGATCACCATCCGCAGCAACCCGGCGCCAAATGGCTCGGAGCCAGCCGAGGCCAGCAGTGCCACCCGGGGTGGACGCTCTAAATACCAGCTACGAGAGAACCCCAGGCCCAGCTCCCGACTGAGAGAATACGCATGTCAGGCAAGTGACCAACCAATCACTTGCGGAAGGAAAAGGACTGAGTTGGGATGGGATGTAATGAGCAGTCTAGTGGTTGCCGGCCGCCGCCGGATGTAACGCACACGCGCTCCCGCCGGCGGGCGGGGCGCGCTAATAAAAGGGAGGGGCGTGCCCGCTCGGGGGCAGTCCTCCAGTAATACAGCCCCGCGGAGTGCGCTCTTCATTGCTTTGCACGCGGCGCACCACGCGGCGCGCGCTGTGACCATAGAAGTTAACAGTTACCAACTGCATCGGGTGTCGGTGTGCCTTTCTGTGAGGAAGGGAGGCAATTTGTGGATATTGCTACAGGCGGCTCGGGTCCCACAACACTGACCCGCCCTGCAGAGTCTGTGGCTCATCTACCGGAGCACTTCTTGTGGTTTATGAATGCAGTGAGCCCGGCCCGCCTGGTAACCTCAAACGATAAATGACAGATAACTATCTATATGAAAATCGGAGTTGAGCAGGAAAGGGTTGCAAGAGGGAAGTTTTTCCACTTGCTGATGGTAGTTGTGTAACCTAATGATAAGCGGGGAGAATTACCGAAAATTAACAGGTTTTTAATAAGGAACTGTGCATCTACAAACTGTCTTCACTTATAAACGTGAAAAGCCGCAAATGTGCAAGGGAGCGTGAATAAGGTTTTGCCAAGCTGCTGTTTATGGTGAAAAGAAAAAAAGAAGAACTCACCTGTTTGTAGTTGGACTCTGTAAAAAGGCATAAAGGAAGTGTGAAAGCACGCAGTCAGTCAAATGCAGAAGTTTTCCACCCGTGATCAAGCCTGAAATAAGGAGAAACGCGTTGGGTGTTTTAAGACCTGTGTGACTTCCCGCATGGATTAAAAGCATTGGTTACCAACTGCATCGGGTGTCGGTGTGCCTTTCTGTGAGGAAGGGAGGCAATTTGTGGATATTGTTACGGGTGGCTCGGGTCCCGCAACAGTGACCCGCCCTGCAGAGTCTGTGGCTCATCTACCGGAGCACTTCTTGTGGTTTATGAATGCAGTGAGCCCGGCCCGCCTGGTAACCTCAAACGATAAAAGACAGATAACTATCTATATGAAAATCGGAGGTGAGCAGGAAAGGGTTGCAAGAGGGAAGTTTTTCCACTTGCTGATGGTAGTTGTGTAACCTAATGATAAGCGGGGAGAATTACCGAAAATTAACAGGTTTTTAATAAGGAACTGTGCATCTACAAACTGTCTTCACTTATAAACGTGAAAAGCCGCAAATGTGCAAGGGAGCGTGAATAAAGTTTTGCCAAGCTGCTGTTTATGGTGAAAAGAAAAAAAGAAGAACTCACCTGTTTGTAGTTGGACTCTGTAAAAAGGCATAAAGGCAGTGTGAAAGCACGCAGTCAGTCAAATGCAGAAGTTTTCCACCCGTGATCAAGCCTGAAATAAGGAGAAACGCGTTGGGTGTTTTAAGACCTGTGTGACTTCCCGCATGGATTAAAAGCATTGGTTACCAACTGCATCGGGTGTCGGTGTGCCTTTCTGTGAGGAAGGGAGGCAATTTGTGGATATATATATATATATATATATATATATATATATATATATATATATACCACCAACTTTTCTCTTGTTAAGAAAAATCCAGGACACTCCAGTCTGCTTAGGATGTAACAAGTTAGATTTCTTTAGTCTATCCACTTTTTCTATGGCAGACTTTATAACCTTCTTATTATATCCTCTTTCTTCAAATCTTTTGCACATTAGTATTTTTTCTGCCATGAATTCTTTATCCGTGCTACTATTTCTTTTAACCCTGATTAGTTCGCAATGGGATACTTTGAATAAGACCGTATGGGTGAGCACTAGAAGCATACAGAAGAATATTCCCCGCAGTATTTTTCCTGTGTAATTTAGTTGTCAACTGGTTTCCCTGTACAGAAACTTCCACATCTAGAAAAATAATGTTAGTTTTACTAATATGCGATGTGAGTTGTAAATTCAAGTTGCTTGCATTTAATGACGATATAAAAGTTGTTCACATTTACACTTTAATGGAAAAATGGAGTCAGCCTTGCCAATGTATGTATAACCATTACAAAATGGCGCTCATGAACTTGAATTTTAAGTGCCCAGTAATGCGATTGTCCTTTTTCACTGTTTAGCAATTATTGTATGTAAAACGAAAGTAAAGAATCGCTTGCCATACCGTGAACAAGCCGAAAGGTGAAATGCGTTGGTAGAGGGCTGTTTTCTGCAATAAAGTAAATTCAGCATCCTGGAGTGTCCTGGATTTTTCTTAACAAGAGAAAAGTTGGTGGTATATTGTGGATTTCCGGAATCCATCCAGGACCGCCACGTAGCTGAGCTCCGCACTACCGGACTGTGTGAGTAATATATATATATATATATATATATATATATATATATATATATATATATATAGTTAAAAAATAATTATTAAACTAATAATTTTAATTTATATTATAATGTAATACTTTTTTAAATAATATATATATATATATATGTTACACAAAACTTAGTTTACGCTGCACTCTCGTGGGCTCTGAAACATATAATTGTTTTCAGACTTGCCACAGTGATCGAGACCGCAATGGCAGAAACACGTTGGTGGAATAGATATGCTGATTCAATAAATTGTGCTTCAGAGCTCACTACAGTGCACCCTAAACTAAGTTTTGTGTAACTGCTATTTTGGGAACATTGGTCAAGTTCCAACGTGGGCACCAGCAGATGAGCGTGCCGGTTTTGACCGCTTTGCTTTTGATATATATATATATATATATATACATTTAAAAGAATGACAACATAACAAAATAAATTTAACAAATATATTTAACACATTAAAAACAATCATTATAATAAACAAAAACATAACAATATAAATTGTAACAATATAAAATAAACTATAAAATTTTACATGTAAAACATACACTATTCCCACTACAATTTATCCAAAAGTATCAAAAGGCCTTATTACGACTACTGCAAAAAGAACAGATGATGGATGGAATGCTGAATCAATCAAACATTCACCCCCAGTTAAATCCATCATTTAGACCCAGCCATATGCAAATCAGTCTCCACCCTGTTTTCCATGGGAACAGTCCAGCCCGAACTGTCAGACCAAGTCCTCCCTGGACCAGAAACAAACATCCTGGGACCAGTTTCAGGGTAACACCTCTCATCTAGCATCTATCATAAGCTAGCCTGGCTGATTTGTGGTGTTACCCCGAAACCAGCCCCAGGATGCTTGTTTCCGGTCCAGGGAGGACCCGACTTGGCAGTGCGGACTGGACTGTTCCTATGAGGAACAGGGTAAAGACTGATTTGCATATGGCTGGGTCCACACTGGGGTGGCGTAGTGAGTAAAAGAACAATGGATTTAACCCAGATCTCTTGACTAGGGGTGAATGTTTGATTTATTCAGCATTCCGTCCATCATTTGTTGCTGCAGCACTTATTACGACTACGACGGTCCCAGCGCCTTGAGACCCTCACAGGTGAGTAGCGCGCTTACAATTCCCTGATTGATTGACAGTCCATGGGACCACCTTAGACGTGGTGGCGGTCCAACCACCACACTGCGGGAGTGCCCGTAGTATTATAAGTGTGGTGGTTGGGCTGCCACTGAACACCTGCTGCTGCCGCGGACCAAGAATCCTGCAGCGGTCTGGCAGCGATTCGATCCCTCATGATTTGAGGATTGAAGGAGTGGAACACTTCTCGGTGAACACCAACATAGATAGTGATCTGAAAATATTTCTACTCGAGTTGCTACACTTCACCTTATACCACAGCTACTTCACTTGGAATAAGGAATATTTTCTACAAAGAACAAGCACTTCTATGGGAAATTGTGCCTCCCCCTGCTACGCCAACCTCTTCTTGCACAAATTTGAACTTGACAACATCCTTACAGATCAAACATGGCAACACAATCTTTTGACCTTTTTAAGATACATTGATGACATCTTCATCATATGGAAGGGCACCTCCACAGAACTAAGAACAGCCATCGACAAACTCAGCTCCATTAATGATCGTATCGGTTTCACCTACAACACAAGTAAGGAAAGTATCACATTCCTAGACGTACAGATTACCAGGATCAATAACACACTGGAAACGAACATCTACAGAAAAACCACTGATTGTAACAATGTTTTACATTTCAATAGCTTCCACCAGAATTCACAAAAACCCACCTACTATACTCTCAATTACTGAGAGTTAAAAGGATTGTGTCTGATTCCAACAAATTGAGTACAAGTGAGAGCAACATGGTGAAAAGATTTACTCCACAGGGCTACCCAGCTACCATTATTAACGGAGCCATCGAAGGACACCAAGAGGATGGCATATGTTTCCAAATACTCCACAAGGAGCACGAAAATAAAGAAAACTATCTTTAAACATTGGGCAATGCTCCAAATGAAAAATTATTTCAGAGGCATCTTCAGCCAACCTCTGCTTTTTGCATACGAAAGGGCGAAGAACCTCTAAGAATTGTTAGAAACCAGGGAAGACCCAAAAAGAAAGTTATCATGATTACTCTATAAACATAAGGAATATTTTCCTAAAATGACATGTAAATACATGAACACAACTACAAAGAATTTGTATATAAAAAATGTATATAAAAATTCTTTGTAGTTGTATTCATGTATTTGTACATGTCTTTTTAGGAAAATATTGCTTATGTTTATAGAGTAATCATGATATAATACAGTGATTCTGCCAGAGAGGAGAACAACAAAGGTATATATTCAGAAAAGATTGGAGATTTGCCCATATGTAACAGGGGTTATCTAATCCTCTTTTGTCATTACAGATGTATATAATGAATTATTGATATTGTTTTTAATGTATGTTACTGATTTATATAATTATCGTTTTTTAATTAAAGACATAGATACTTTTGCAATCAACAGGCTTCATTGAATGTTTGATAGAATGAATGAGTAGTAGTGACTAGATAGAATGTGTTGAGTTGATAATAGCTATAAGTGAGACAAGAGGGACTCTTTCTTTGATTATTGGGTTTGAGCCCTGTCCCTTTTGTTTGAAGGGTTGCTCTCTTTATTTTTACTGGATTCAAGCTAGCCTGGCTGATCAGGGGTGAGGCATCAAAACTGGGCCCAGGATGCTTGTTTCCGGTCCAGGGAGGACCTGGCTTGGCAGTTCGGGCTGGACTGTTCCCATGAGGCACAGGGTCAAGACTGATTTGCATATGGCTGGGTGTAAACTGGGGTGGCATGGTGAGCAAAAGAACAATGGATGTAACCCCAGATCTATTGACTGGGGGTGAATTTTTGATTTGCTCTGCATTCCGTCCATCATCTGTGTGTCTTTTGCTAGTGGCACATCATGAGCCAGACTCAGTAGGAAGGTCCTAAAGTGCTGGGGTACCACCAACACACATGTTACATCAGGCTCAGGAACCTTAGGATCACTTTACAGGAGATCATTCTCCCAGTAGATCAGGTGCCGCCCAGAGGCATCACCAGCTGCCGAAGACCCATAAGAGTAGGGCACTCTTTCTGCTCTTTGCAGAACTCTTCCCTTGAGGGACCCTATTCCTACTGCGAGTTGGTCAGCTCAGACAGGTTCCCCAATTCAGCCGCATCTTGCCCTGTAGGTGCCAGGGCGTCCCCCTCAGGTTCCGCCTCCTCCTGGACCATGGGAATTTCAGGAGCGGCTTTCCTACGCCCCTTGTCCTTCCTCTTTTTGGTAGGTACGTGGGCCATTGTTCTAGCCTCCAGGTCCTTCTGACCACCCTCACAAGCTGCCATGGACTGTGTCGTCGGGCACACCCACTCAGGCAACCCCATCATCTCCAAGTGTGAGCTGCGCTCTACCTCCTTTCAGATGGTGTGTTGCAGGTCATTGCCCAGCAGACAATCCACAGGCATGGATGAACTCACAGCTACCTTCACCAGATCTGAAATCACCCCCCCCCCCCCCACTCAAAGGGAACCAGAGCCACACAGGGTTGTGGCTCTCATGGTCGTTAGCAGCAACAACTTGGTGGAAAGTGTTAGGGACTCCCTGCTCTGAAGACACCAGATGACACCTGACGTTAGTCATTCTGGCTCCTGTGTCTCTCAGAGCCTCTGCCCATTGATGGGTACTCTTTTGAATATACTTCCTAGTATTGTCAGGCATGTGGGTTTTCTGTACCATCTCTCCATCACCCAGGGACACTATGGTTAACTGTGCACTCTCCCCAGCAGTATCTAGGGCTATCTCCTTCCCAAGCGCTACACTAGCCAACCCCAGTAACTGCCCATCGGTGGGGAGATGTGCCTGCTTGGGACACTTGGCATCCCTTTTGTAGTTTCCTTCCTGCTGGTACCCATAGCACTTCACGGAGCCTTCCCTGCAGGCTTACTGGCAGGGAACCAGTTCTTATTTTCAGCAGGGTCTGAAACCCTGACCCACAGATCTATTTTGGGCCCTTTAGAGAACTCCTTGCTTTTTTTTCCCACCCCCTCTTCTGTTGGGGACCCTGCCCACCCTTGTGGTGAACCCCCAGATACCTTCCTGTGGACCCTGGTGCTGACCCAGTGGTCCACCTTCTTAGCAAGCTCTCTGGGGTCAGTGAACTTATTATCAACAAGATGTTGGCTCAGATCTGGAAAGCATGGACTGAACAAATGCTCTGCTCCAAACAAATCGTACACCCCAATACTCTTTAACATCACTGCCCTTCACCCAACCGTCCAGCGTCTTGCAAAAAGAATCCACACAAACCACCCAGGTTTGTTGGGAAATCTTCTGACTATCCCTGCATTTCTGCCTATATTTCTCTGGGGTGGGACCAAACGTTCTAAATAGGGCTTCCTTCATGGATGGATACCTCATTCTGTCACTCCCCTCTAAGGCCGGTAGAGTGTCCCTCCCCTCACTAGGGATATGTCTCCAAAGAATATCCCCCAAATCTGCCTCAGGGACTTTGTGCATTTGGAGTGCAATTTATTAGGCCTCAAACCATCTGTCTATGTTGTCTCCCACAACAAAATCAGACACCAGACCCTTGGGTATGTGAACCCTCCTGTCATAGGGCATGGAAGAATTGCTGCCACTCTCAAGGCTGGACTCCACCTGCCTGGCCTTGACGTCTAGCTCTTTCAGGCTCAACTCCTGAGCCAACATCATCTTCTTTTCCTCCATGGCCAATCTCTTTCTCTTTTCCTCCTCCTCTATAGCCAACCTTTTCTCCTCTAAGGCTCTCTCTTTATCCAATTTCCTCTCCTCCCTCCTCTTCACCAGCTCCTCTGGGGTCAGGCCTTCAGAGGACATGCTGCTCCCTGGCCCAGGGGGCACCACTGCCCCTTGCAAGGTATCAGCCCCCTAACCCACAGGTAGTCCCAAATTCTCCACTGAATCCTGGTACTCCTCCACATCATCCTCTAGCTCCTCGTCATCCTTCTTCTCAGGGACCTCATGTGCTTCATCCCTAGCTTCTACCCAGGCCCTCAGCACCTTTTGCAGCTCCACCTTCTTGGTGAAGCCTTTGGTAGAAACCTCAAACTCCTTGCAAAAATGCTTGAGTTGCTGTACTGTGTACTTCTCCAACATGGAAAACTCAAAATCCATGCTTACAGGTGGAGTTATGAGACCTCCAATCAGAGACATAATTTAGGATCAAAAGCAAAAATGCCAATCAGGGAGAATTAAAAAATTAAAAATGCCAATTGAAGAGAGTAGGAAAAAATGCCAATTGGTATGAGAGACAATTGATTCGAATTGGTCTAGATGTGGATAGTAGTGTACACCAATTTACTGTAAGGTACTGCACGAACACAAGTCCTATCCTCACCGCTGATCACCATTGTTAGAAATGGGGTCTCTAATTGGCAGAGGTATGCACCCTGTCCAAGTAGGGGCCACCACTCTAGTCAGGGTAAGTCGGATACATACCCTAAGTAACCTGTGCTCACCCTCTGGTAGCTTGACACAGGGCAGTCAGGCTTAACTTAAGAGGCAATGTGTAAAGTATTTGTGCAAAACTTTAATTACAGTAACACTGTGACAACACCACAAAAAGACTCCACACCATGTTAGAAATACAGAGAATATTTATCTGATTAAAACAAGACCAAAACTACAAATATCCAATAGGTAGAACTCAAGATATGCATTTTTAAAGATTAAATGTAAAAACTGTGCTTAGAAGTCACTAGCTGTCAAAAGGTTACTTGAGGTTGCGAGGGACCGGTGCAAAACCAAAATTCAGGCCAACTGCGATGGAGGGCAGGCTGGCTGCAGAACCTACGCAGAGTCCGTTGAAAACTTACCTTGTATGGAGCAGAGCGTCAGCGTCAAAGATTTGATACGTGGGTTCCGATTCACGCAGTCGGGCCAAAACGGCGTCATTGAGCCTCGCAGATGGTGTCGAAGGATTGGCACTACGTCGTCATAGAGCCACACAGGGATGTCTTCTGTTTGGCGTTGCATCGTCGTCGAGCCTCACAGTCGGGACTTGCGTTGTTGATTTGGCACTGCGTCTGCATCGAAGAACGATGTGTCGATTTTTCTCACGCAGGCAGGTCGATGCACCCGATTTTTCAGAAAAACTGCTGCAGAACCCACTTCTGAGGCCCAGGACTGGAGGGGTCACCTCAGGCAAGGGAAGGACTCACAGATGGCAGAGTCCAGCAGCACCAGCAGAGTTGCGAGATGTCTTTTGTGTCCCTGACACTTCAGAAAACAGGAGGCAAGCCAGCAAGCCTTTGGAGAATCTTGGGCTCGAGGATGTAGAGAGCAGGTACAGTCCCTCTCACTCCTAGGCAGGAAGCAGCAGGCTAACACAGCAGAGCAAGTTGTAAAGTGGTAGTCCTTAATGTAGCACAGCAATCAGCAGGCCAACACAGCAGAACAAGTAGCGAAGTTGCAGTCCTTCCTAAAGCACAGCAGCTCTTCTTCCAGGCAGATTGTCCTTGGTTCCAGTAGAGTTCAGATTTGGTGGTGTCAAGGGTCCAGTCCTTTTACTCAAATGTGCTTTTGAAGTGGGGGAGACATCAAAAAGGCCTTTGAACATCACAAGGTCCCTGCCTTTCCTGCCCTTGCTCCAGACTCACTACATGGGTGTGTGCTGCTCTTTGTGTGGGGACATGAACAGCCCTATTCAGGTGCAGGTGTCAGCTCCTCCCTCCCAATCTACCTCAGGAAGGACCATCAGCCTGGTGATGGGCCATCAGGATGCAAATGTCACACCCCCTCTCCCTTTGTGTGACTCTCTAGAGGGAATGAACAAAGCCGAGCTATCACCCAACCCAGAGGTGTATTCAGAGACAGGCAGAAGTACAGAATGGTTAAAGTAAAAAAATGCTAACTTTCTAAAAGTGTCATTTTCAGACATCCAATTTAAAGTCCAACTTCACCACAAGTTGTGATTTTAAATTGTGAGTCCAGGGACATCAAACGCCAAATCTATTTCTTTTCTCAATTGGAAATTACACCTAAAAGATGTTTTAAGGCAATCCCAATGTTAATCTATGGGAGAGATAGGCCTTCCAGTAGTGAAAAACGAAATTAGCAGTTTTCCACTAGCAGGACATGTAACACTCAAACGTACATGTCCTAGCTTTTAAATACACTGCACCCTGCCCATAGGGCTTCCTAGGGCTTACCTTGCGGGGTGACTTATATGTAATGAAAGGGAAGGTTTGGGCCTGGCAAGTAGGTTAACTTGCCAGGTCGAAATGGCAGTTTACATCTGCACACACAGGCTTTACTAGGGGCTTATAAGTAAACTAAATATGCCAATTGTGGATAAGCCAATGTTACCATGTTTTGAGTACAGAGCATATGCACTTTAGCACTGGCTAGCAGTGGTAAAGTGCCCAGAATCCTAAAGCCAGCAAAAATCATGTCAGCAAAACAGGAGGTCAGAAGGAAATAAGTTAGGGGAAACCACGCTAAGGAAGCCAGGTCTAACACCTGGCAAACAGGTCGAAATAGCAGTTTAAAACTGCATTACAGGCTGCAGAGGCAGGCCTGAGGCATGTTTTAAAGTGCTAGTGAAGTGGGTGGCACAATCAGTGCTGCAGGCTCGCTAATAGCAATTGATATACAAGCACTGGGTATAGGTAGTATAGTTTACTAGGGACGTACAAGTAAATAAAATGTGCCGATCAGGTATAGCCCAATTTTACCATGTTTTAGGGAGAGCGCACTTGCCAACAAAACAAATCCAGCGAAACGGGAGGGGTGAAGGCAAAATGTTTGCTGGAAATACCATGCCAAAGATGTCAGGTGGAAAACTTCTGCTTCATCCAAGCTTGTTCACAAGAGCCCATCCAATGCCAGAAGGTGAGATGTACATTATGTTGGTCAGAAACAGTAAACAAGCACAACTCCCTTTAAAAAATAAATCCTGTCACAACAGAGAATTAGAATGAAAGGATAATTATTTTGTTGACTTAAAAGCATGCAAGAGATTTTCTATGAAAGTATTTTTCTACAGACTGCATATAGCCGACAAAGAAGTGACTGTGTGATGAATGAGTGCACCTTTTAGATGTGAAACAGTCCTATGTACCTCAACAGAGGCAGGATGAAATACTCAAGTAGCCAATACAAATACTTAGGGCCTTATTACGAGTACAGCAGTCCTGGGACCACTGTACTCGTGGTGATGGTCCACCCCGGCAGTCCGACCACTGTATTACGATTGTGGCGGTGGGACCGCCACTAGACCGCCGCCTCCACCAGGATCCAAGATCCCAAGGTGGTGGCGGTGTGGAAAGGGGGAAGAAAATGGTGGCGCTGCCGATGCCGGCACTGGCGAGCAGATTACTACCTGCATTTTCAACTCCGACTTCATGGCGGGGACCCCGTCATGAAAAGGGTGGTGGAAATGCAGGTAAGGGTGCCCTAATCGGGCCCTCAGCGAATCTGCCCATGGGGGTGTGTGCGTGGGGGGGCACATGTTGTGCCCCCCTAGAATCGCACCTTTGTACGTGCACTGTTTGGCATGCACGACATGGTGCATGCCACACAGTGCACAAACGTGCTGTAGGTGCTGTCACGGTGGCGGTATGCTGTTTAGACTTTCCTATGAGCCTAACATACTCGCCGCAGTGACACTGCCGCCACACCGCTCACCCTGGATTCAACTCGTAATCCGGCAGACGGGTTCTCCACAGGCTAGGTGGTCTTCCTGGGACCACCACAGGGGCGGTCCTACAGGTAGACCGCCAAGCTTGTATTAAGGCCCTTAGACTAAACTACTCCTGTGGGCTGTTCCAAGACGTTATTGACAATGTCCGAAGTCAATGGCTGAGGTGTCCTGAGCCAAAGAAATTAAGGCTAAAGGAGGCTGACAAAAGAACCCTTTCCGTACGATTTAGAGCATATATTACATACAATATGTTAACCATGAATGATGCGAGCGTCATTACTCATCAAACCTAAAATGATACATGGAAGATTAATTGTTTATATATCAAAACACATTTCGGTAAATAGGTCATGATTGTTAACACTCATTAATTTAGTTATTTTCCTCTGTGCTGGTATAGAGTGAGAACTTGTCGGGTCTTCTGGGATTAATTCTTATACTGGAGCGGAGTTCTAGGTCAGTCCCATTCACTCAATTGTATGTCAGTGCAATATGCCGAACACATTGTGCATTCAGTGGCCCCAGCGCATATTCACTGAGTCCTCCAACGGGTCCCACAGCCAGTACAGGCTCTAGGATGTTCAAGGTTATTTTACCTGTCAGTGCCAGATACAAATGCCTCACATTCAGGACAGTAACTCCATTTATGTCACTCTCCTGGCTGGCAGTGGTTGTCTGAAGTCAACTAGCACTTGGTTCTGAAGACTCAGAAACAGATCAGGAAAAGCAAAGATACACACTACGGGCCTTATTACGATCGGGCGGACGTGACCGTTGTGGAATCGGGATCGACCGACCTCCGGTCGGCGGTCCCAACCGCAGCATTACAATGTGACCGCACATGGTGCGGTCGCATACTCCCATTTCTCTATGGGAGCTTGTGCTGTGGCCGTAAACCGGCCGTGGCACAAGCTCCCTTAGAGAAATGGGAGAATCTGTTCATCCCTGCACCACGTGGCAGGCACATCAAGGTGTCTGCTACACGGTGCAGGGATTAAAAGGGGGGCACCCTCGGTCCCCAACCGGAGGTACAGGGTGAAGGGGGCCCTGCTAGGGGGCCCCAAATTTGCTTTCCGACAGGCTTTCCATGTCGGAAAGCCCAGCATGGAAAGCCTGTCGGAAACTGACATCGTAATCCCGGCGGAAACGCTGTCCATAGGGATTACGGTCTAGCCTCCGACTGGCCGACGGGCTCATCCAGCCGGAATGACCGGCTGGTTTCACTTTCAACCGCCTGCACCGTAATGCGGCGGCCGAAATTGAAACCTGCAAAGAGACTCGGAAAGCGTCCGACCTGTGGTCAGAGGCTTTCCGAGTCTCATCGTAATGAGGCCCTACGTGTCTTGTCACAAGATAATAAGGGCCTGATTACAAGTAAAGGTGCTATTCATTGCACCTGGCGAATAACTATACCCTGGGGTTCGTTATTTATTGGGTGCAATAAATAACAGCTTTTACGAGTTATTGGGGAGTAACGTGGGTTTTGATGTTTATCCCACCAATATCCACATGGTATGGAAAATACCCTACACATTTCCCTTGTTAACTTTCTGCAGACTTTACCTGTCGAAATTTCACGAATGTTATGTTATTTGACAAATCCGTATCGGATACATTAAATAGACCCAAACTCTTAATTCCATCTCATGCCTAACCAGGGGTTTAGGCATGGGACGGAATTGACCGCCCAACTTGTAATCAGGGCTTCATGGTGTAAACCGAAATATGAAAGTGTTTTGCTTTCTTGTATTCCTCATATCTGTGAAGCAAGATGATCTTTGTTGCTAGCAACTGTTACCAGTGCTTATTTAAGCCGATGGTTGCAGTACTTATTTTTTATTTTTTAACTTTGACACAGAGTAAAATAGAGCAAGGCAGAAAAGGGAGAAAGACAGAGGAAAAGAAATCTTAAAACAGTGACAAAGAGAGATAGAAGGGATGAAATCGAACCTGGAAGAGAGACAACTAGAGGGGCAAGAAGTGAATGGTGGTTGATGAAAGAGGCACGAGGTGGAGTCAGGAATAGACAGTCCTGGCATTCACAAACCTGACACTCAACAGCGCTTGCAGATGATTTCTGAGAAAATCTTTTGGGCCGCCTCTTATTATTTTATAAATTAAGGGGGATATGTACTAGGAAGTGGCGGAGCGTGTCATTAGCCTCCTTGGCTTAACGACACGCTCCGCCACTTCTGAAACGCAAGGCTGCACCACATTTACAAGAATGTGGTGCAGCCTTGCGTTTCACCCTGCGATGGCGCTAAGTTTAATAACTTAGCACCAACGCAGGCACCCTGCACCAGAGTGCAAGGGTGTCTGTGTGCAGGTGAGGATTGTTTATGTGTAGGAAGTTGTCCCTTCCTGCACATAAACAATCCTAAAATGCAATTCTGTCACTTTCATGTGTGCTGCTTCATGCAGCACACATAAAAGTGACAAAATTGCATTTTTTAAAAGGTTTGTTTATGTACAGGAAGGACACCTTCCTGTACATAAACAAACCATGGCATTTTGCTTTTCCATGTGTGCTGCACGAGCAGCACACATGGAAAAAGCAAAAACGAGGAGAAATAATGCTTTTCTCCTCGTTTCACCAACTTAAGACCAGGGGCATATGTACAAGCCCCTATCGCCACCACAATGTCACTTTTACAGACGTTGTGGTGGCGATAGGGGCTGCGCCTTATGTACAAGGCAGCGTTAAGCCACTTAACGTGGCTTAACGCTGCCTTGTACATAAGGCACCCTTTCACGCTATGGTTAGCGTGAAAGGAGCGTGCAGTGGGTATTGAGGTGGGAGTTCCACCGCAACACCCATTATATTGACACTGCCCCCTATGTACAAGGTTGGCGTACATAGGAGGCAGCGCCAAAATTAAGACCAGGAAAATCCTGGTCTTAAGTTGGCGAAACGAGGAGAAATGCATTATTTCTCCTCGTTTTTGCTTTTTTCATGTGTGCTGCCTTGTGCAGCACACATGGAAAAAGCAAAATGCCATGGTTTGTTTATGTACAGGAAGGTGTCCCTTCCTGTACATAAACAAACCTTTTAAAAAATGCAATTTTGTCACTTTCATGTGTGCTGCATGAAGCAGCCCACATGAAAGTGACAGAATGGCAATTTAGGATTGTTTATGTGCAGGAAGGGACACCTTCCTACACATAAACAATCCTCCCCTGCACACAGACAGCCTTGCACTCTGGTGCAAGGGTGCCTGCGTTGCTGCTAAGTTGTTAAACTAAAGGGGATGATGGACGGAGTGTTGAACATTGCAAGCACTCACCCCCAGTCAACTGATCTGGGTTTAATCCATCATCATTCTTTAGCTCACTCCGCCACCCCAGTTCAGACATGGCCATATGCAAATCAGTCTGACCCTGTGCCTCATGGGAACAGTCCAGCCCGAACTGCCAAGCCATGTCTTCCCTGGACCGGAAACCAGCATCCTGGGACCGGTTTCTGGCTTACAGCCGTCATCAGCCAGGCTATCTTGAATCCAGTGGCAAAGTGAGCAAGGGACCCACGTCTGGGCATACCCTGCCAACTTAGGGCGAACATAGCAAAACCAAAGGGGATGATGGACGGAGTGTTGAACATTGCAAGCACTCACCCCCAGTCAACTGATCTGGGTTTAATCCATCATCATTCTTTAGCTCACTCCGCCACCCCAGTTCAGACATGGCCATATGCAAATCAGTCTGACCCTGTGCCTCATGGGAACAGTCCAGCCCGAACTGCCAAGCCATGTCTTCCCTGGACCGGAAACAAGCATCCTGGGACCGGTTTCTGGCTTACAGCCGTCATCAGCCAGGCTATCTTGAATCCAGTGGCAAAGTGAGCAAGGGACCCACGTCTGGGCATACCCTGCCAACTTAGGGCGAACATAGCAAAACCAAAGGGTATGATGGACGGAGTGTTGAACATTGCAAGCACTCACCCCCAGTCAACTGATCTGGGTTTAATCCATCATCATTCTTTAGCTCACTCCGCCACCCCAGTTCAGACATGGCCATATGCAAATCAGTCTGACCCTGTGCCTCATGGGAACAGTCCAGCCCGAACTGCCAAGGCATGTCTTCCCTGGACCGGAAACAAGCATCCTGGGACCGGTTTCTGGCTTACAGCCATCATCAGCCAGGCTATCTTGAATCCAGTGGCAAAGTGAGCAAGGGACCCACGTCTGGGCATACCCTGCCAACTTAGGGCGAACATAGCAAAACCAAAGGGGATGATGGACGGAGTGTTGAACATTGCAGCACTCACCCCCAGTCAACTGATCTGGGTTTAATCCATCATCATTCTTTAGCTCACTCCGTCACCCCCAGTTCAGACATGGCCATATGCAAATCAGTCTGACCCTGTGCCTCATGGGAACAGTCCAGCCCGAACTGCCAAGCCATGTCTTCCCTGGACCGGAAACAAGCATCCTGGGACCGGTTTCTGGCTTACAGCCGTCATCAGCCAGGCTATCTTGAATCCAGTGGCAAAGTGAGCAAGGGACCCACGTCTGGGCATACCCTGCCAACTTAGAGGCGAACATAGCAAACCCAAAGGGGATGATGGACGGAGTGTTGAACATTGCAAGCACTCACCCCCAGTCAACTGATCTGGGTTTAATCCATCATCATTCTTTAGCTCACTCCGCCACCCCAGTTCAGACATGGCCATATGCAAATCAGTCTGACCCTGTGCCTCATGGGAACAGTCCAGCCCGAACTGCCAAGCCATGTCTTCCCTGGACCGGAAACAAGCATCCTGGCTGATGACGGCTGAATAGCCAGAAACTGGTCCCAGGATGCTTGTTTCCGGTCCAGGGAAGACATGGCTTGGCAGTTCGGGCTGGACTGTTCCCATGAGGCACTGGGTCAGACTGATTTGCATATGGCCATGTCTGAACTGGGGTGGTGGAGTGAGCTAAAGAATGATGATGGATTAAACCCAGATCGAGTTGACTGGGGTGAGTGTTTGATTAGCTCGAGCGCTCCGTCCATCATCCCCTTTGGTATCGCTTTGTTCGCCTAAGTGGCAGGGTATGCCCAGACGTGGGTCCCTTGCTCACTTTGCCACTGGATTCAAGCTAGCCTGGCTGATGGCGGCTGAATAGCCAGAGCCGGTCCCAGGATGCTTGTTTCCGGTCCAGGGAAGACATGGCAGTTCGGCTGGACTGTTCCCATGAGCACAGGGTCAGACTGATTTGCATATGGCCATGTCTGAACTGGGGTGGTGGAGTGAGCTAAAGAATGATGATGGATTAAACCCAGATCAGTTGACTGGGGGTGAGTGTTTGATTAGCTCGAACGCTCCGTCCATCATCCCCTTTGGTATCAAGTTGTTAAACTTAGCACCAACGCAGGGGGAAACGCAAGGCTGCACCGCATTCTTGTAAATGTGGTGCAGCCTTGCGTTTCAGAAGTGGCAGAGCGTGTCGTTAAGCCAAGGAGGCTAACGACATGCTCCGCCACTTCCTAGTACATATCCCCCAGGATTTTCCTGGTCTTAATTTTGGCGCTGCCTCCTATGTACGCCAACCTTGTACATAGGGGGCAGCGTCAAATACAATGGGTTTTACGGTGGAACGCCCACCACAACACCCACTGCACGCCCCTTTCACGCTAACCATAGCGTGAAAATGTGCCTTATGTACAAGGCAACGTTAAGCCACGTTAAGTGGCTTAACGCTGCCTTGTAGATAAGGCGAAGCCCCTATCGCCACCACAACGTCTGTAAAAGTGACGTTGTGGTGGCGATAGGGGCTTGTACATATGCCCTAAGTATCACGTGCTTCCAAGATAGTGTGGACCAAACACATGCAAGTTTGTTTTGTGCTTGCATTAAATTTGCGTTGAAAAAAATGTGTGTACCGTATGTTCAAACCTGGAGACCACTTTTCTTTTTTTAAGTGTTCTAGCGTCATTAAAAGTTGGCCACGAACATGGGTCTACGTCCACCAAGGAGAATGAACTCAAAAGATGATGCTACATGGTTTTAGAGAAATTGTGTAACTCCTTCTACTCTTCAGTTTTTCCAGACAGTGAACTTTCTGGGACTGTCTACTGGTGCATTCGACCTTCGATAGAACTGGAAAAGGATTATGGGATATTCCTCAGGGGTACGTGGCCTACATCTCCTCTTGTGGTGATTCCTGAGTTTTGGCACATTAGTGGGAACATGAATAGCTTGTGTCTCCCTCATCTGTGTTTCTTGCAGTAGAACTGGTTAGATCAGTAGCAGCATGAATCAGTTGCCAATAGTCTGTTTTATGTTTTTGATTTGACTTGGTGCATCCGTGTCCATGCCCATTTCGCAGGACTCACATAGACACACACACAGACACGCACATAAACCCTCACATCTATATCTGCAGCAAGTGCATTAACCATCTGAACTATGTTACCCTATTATACCAAAGATTTGCTAGATCAACATAGATATAACAGCCGGTGCATTAACCCTGAACATGAGATGACTAATGAAGTCAGCCAGAACAAAATACTATTTTTAGCCAGAGATTAAAATGCATATGCATTGGCAGACCCTGGACTGGCTATCATTGACTCCTCATAAACGGTGCCCGTCACTCTTTTTTTTTGGGGGGGTGGAGGGGTTATATAGCATGAACTGGACCCGAAGGTATCAGAGCGCTTTACATGAGCACCAGTTGCGTTACAGATGGACAGATTCATTTTGTTAGGCACTGGAGATTAAGTGATTTGCCCAGAACCAAAGGATGTTAAGCGACTCTGCCAAGACTTGAACCCGGTTCCCCAGCTTCAAGGTCGACCGCTCTAGTCATTAGGCCACACACTCTCCCCCCGTGCTCTGCTCTTGCAGACTCCGACTCGTTTCTGTTGCCTCAGACCACCTCCCTCCCCGACATGCAGATTTGGGGAACTAGGGTCACATGTATCAAAAAAGCATTTTGCGATTACCAAGTAGCGATTTTTACCGATCCGCTAATTGGTAATCGCAAAATGTCATGTATGTAGGGACTCGCTAAAGATTTAGCAATTCCTTAATATTGCCAAATTCAGTAAATAGGTAATTGCTATTAGATAATACTTCTCCAATCATTCATAGGTGTGAATGGTTTTTCACTAGCTAATTTGCGATTACCTAATTGGTAATAGCAAATTAGCTGATGCACGGCCAAGGGTACCCGGGGGCCTAAGGCCCCCCTGAAGCACCCCCAAAAAATAAATGTGCACATGTGAAGCGCACATGGGTGCTACATGGCACTTTGAAAAATGCATTTTTGTGCATTTTTCAAAATGGGCCCATGGTTACCATTGACTTGAAGTCTATGATAATAGCATTTTCTAAATGCACAGTTTGCATTAAGAAAATGCTTGGTCCATGTGCTAAGGGAATCGCAAATTTGCAATTCCCTATTTGTAGCTGCAATTTTAGCTCATCACAATTTTTGTGAATACTTAAAATTGCGACTACAAAGCCTTTCATACATCATGAAAGGCTATTTTGCATTGACAAACCCAAATTTTGCGATTCGCACCGTTTGCAAATGCAAAATTGTTTCATACATGTGGCCCTCAATCTTTTCTTCTGCCAGCACCGATTCTCCTAGGTTTCTGGTTAGCTGCTGATTTGCTGACCAATTGCAGGCCATTGACGGATTGCCTATTTGTCACACCTATGTTGCAGACAGGGCTTTCACATTATAACCCATTCTAAAATGTGACGAGTGCATTGCAGTGAAGAACTAAACTCTAAACGTCCAATTAGCCCCGCATTTGTAGCATTTCTTGCTTGGAAATGTACCTTCGTCTGACCTGCCCCCTGAAGACGCCTTGCTGCTGGTTCACAATGTGAATTCGTTCTACCCTCAGGGCAGAGTCTGGCTGCGTTATGTTCATGTCTATCCGGGCTCTGCGCTAATTACATCGGCTGCCTCTGTGTTTATGAAACCTTCATGTCTTGTGAGCTCAATCCACTGAGGTGAATGATTGATTTGCCGGCTGCGTGTCTTGTTTTACCCTTGAAGAGACAGTCAGACTGTACTGATCCTAAAGATATATAATGGATTTGGGATTTTAAACCATGCTTTATTATTACCACTTCTGTAAATGTCAAGATACATTAGCCGTAAACTAGGTAAGATTAATGAAGGCAGTGATATTTTATTTTAGCCTGCATTTGTGATTGAAATGTATCCTGACATGGTCGTGTCACACATGGAAAGTAGGTTGACAATAAGAGTTATATTTTGACAAATTGAAGCGCACGTGGGGCTGCTATCAGTCTCCAACCCTACACTGCAGATTTATTCAATCCTAGATAGATTCCTTTAGGCTATGATGATAACAGGATATATAGAACACTAAATATTGTTATATTGGATAATAAATGCCTTAGGCTTCTAGGCATTATAAAACGATTTCTAGCTAATGTCAAGTGACCACCACATCACCTAGCTACAGCAGTGATTCACAAACTTTCATGCGTATTGTTTTTGTTGATCATTTCATATATTGATTTTCCTTCATAGAAGGTCTCTCCTTTAACAATGCTACCCCCAGTATTTGCACCCTATTGCAGAGCAGAGATCGTCCTCACTTTGGGCCTGACACAAATTGTGGTCGGGGAAATTACAATTTGTTTTTGTAAATTTGCATAATTTTCATGACTATTACAACTAATTACACAACACAAAAGGGGCAAAGAGTACGTAAAGACCAGTGAGTATGCACTCCCAAACACAAATACCTGAATCTGTACGCTGTCATGACACTTGTTGTCATTCATTGAAGAACATGCTGTCTCTTTTCTTAGGACGAGAACCCTCACCACCTTTGGGTGACATGCTTCATCATAGGGTTCCTCCTCACACCACAAACATTCTGTTGTGGTTTTGGTTAAAAGTCCTAGAATCAGGATGAATTATTCCTAAAATAAAATGACTATGTGGATAAGGAGTGTGGATGATGGTACAGGGTGCGATTGAGAAAATTGTGAACCAAAACTCTTGGTGGAGCACCACTACTTTATTCTGTCTTCAAGGATAGGTTTAAAAACAAAACAGGGGAAGAGATTCAACCCCAGAGTAAAAATCTAGTCACCATCTTTCTACCTGAATGTTACCCTTAATGAGGTGTGGGGGCATTTGTCAGGTCCGTAAAGAAGTCACTGTGCTAATGTAAGTGATACAAATGGTAATGTGAAAGTTACAACCAATGGTCTGGGAAGGACTCCCAAGCTCCAACGTTCTTAGATATCTGCCAGGAGGAAGTAATATAGTGAGAAAACATCAAACACAAGTACAATGTAACTACCACAGTGCTGAATCACGTGCAAAAAATGTGTTTCTGCATCAGAAGTCAAATCTTCTGAAATAGTCAAAGCCGTCTTGGTGTCCTTAAGGTATGAAAAAAGTATACCAAAAAAGTGATGGATGTAATGATTGACTTAATCTCAGCCACTGGTAGTTACTTGGGCCGCATCTCAGTCCATTATTATTTAGCAAACCATGCCACCTCAATTTGGACCTGAATCCATATGCTAATCAGTCTTGACCCTGCTTCAGCCCGAACTGCCAGACCAGGTGCTCTCTGAACTGAAACGCAATCATCCTAGGGCCAGTTTCGCCCTAGTAAGGGGTCATCAGCCAGGTATACTTTGGCTCCAGTGAGCAGTGTGCTCAGGACCCACTCCTGGGCATACTCACCCCACTTCAGGCGACATGTATACTGATATATTACCTACTGGCGGTCGCCAGTAGGTAGTTATAGTTAGAACCTAGTTTCCATAGGAAAAGCGTTTTTTGATTTGCCAATATCTTTGGTGCCGTTTGACGAATCTTCGCGAAATGTTCAAAACTAATGGGGCGCTACGGTCAGCTCCTGTCTTGAAAGTTTCGGGGTGATTCGTCATGCGGGGTCCGAGAAAAAAGGGGGGTCCCAAAACGTGTTTTCCCCATGTTAATTTCCATAGGAAAAATTGGAACAGGCTACAGCCCGAACTGCTGAACGGAATTACACCAAATTTGGCAAAAACGTAGGTCTTGGTTCAGAAAGAGACCTTTTTGTTAAATGGTGTAAATCCGTTCAGTAGTTTCAGAGAAATTAGAAAAAGAAAAATATCGATATCTGAGCACCGAGGAGGGTTCGCGAACCCTCCCGGGCACGAGCTTCACTCTGATTGGCTGCCAACACTCCAAACCAGGAAGTGTTGGCAGCCATCTCGTGACTCGTTAACTGAGTCACAAGAAATCAGAAAAAAAACATGAAAAAGAAGAAAAGGGGGCAGGGTAGAAACACCCTGACCCCCTAGGCCTACTCAGGGGGTCCCACAAGGACCCCCAGGGCCAAAAAAAGCATTTTTTGTTTTAAAACGGCAGAATTCGCGTTGGGGTCACGAATCCTGCCGTGAAAATAAAAAAAAACGAAGCACGGGCTACCGCGCTTCGTTTTCAAAAAGCCCCCGGGTGGGCCAGGTCCCGGGGGCAATCATTGATTTATTTGTGGGGGCCCGAGGGGGCCCCCGCAGCCCCTGGGACCGCCACCTCCCCGGGGCTTTGTTGAAAAATGCGTGGGGGAGTCCCAACCCCCCCATGCTGCCCCGGGGACCGCCACCTCCCCGGGGCATTCAATATTTAAAACGAGGGGGGCCTCGCTGGCCCCCCCAAGCCCCGGATACCGCCACCTCCCCGGGGCTGAAATAAAAAAAAAACTGTAATCAGTGATGTCATTTGAGATGTCATCAGTGATGTCACTGACCATGTCATGAATGATGTAATATGTGACATCATCAGCAGTGCATTGCGGGGGCGCGAGTTATAGTTAGCTCAACTAACTATAACGGCTGAATTTCTCTGGTTTTGTACAAGTGAAATGTCCTACTAACTATAACGTCCTTGAAACCTATGGTTTTTTCAGTGAATTTCTATGGTTTTTAAATGCTAATTTCTAACTATAACATCCCTGAAACCTATGGTTTTTTCAGTGAATATATATAAACATACTAATGTACATAAAAAAGTGATGGATGGAATGCTTGAATTAACTTCAGCCACTGGTAAATACTTGGGGCTGCATCCCAGGACATTGCTATTTTGCACACCATACCACCTCAGTTTGGACCCAGCCATATTCAAATCAGTCTTGACCCTGCTCCAATGGGAACAGTCCAGCCAGAACTGCCAAGCCAGGTCCTCTCTGAATGGGAACAAAAGCAACCTAACAGGTTTTCATCCTAGTTAGTTCTCTCATCAGTTAGGTATAGCTTGGTTCCAGCGACAAAGTGGGCATGGGACCCACATCTTGGCATACTCATCCCACTTAGGGCGAAACACTAAACCATACAAAAAAGTGATGGATGGAATGCTTGAATTACTTTCAGCCACTGGCATTTACTCAGTCTGCATCCGAGTCCATCGTTATTTTGCCTGCCATACCACCTCAGTTTGGACCCAGCTATATGCAAATCAGTTTTTACCCTGTTTCAATGGGAACAGTCCAGCCCAAACTGCCAGACCAGGTCCTCCCTGAACCGGAACAAAAGCAACCTAGGACCAGACTGGTTTCATCCTAGTTAAGCTCATCAGTCAGGTATAGCTTGGCTCCCTGCTTTCGTTTTTGATAATTTATGTGGCACTCTAACCCTGAAAGGGTATTGTTTTGACTTATGCTGGGTGCTCCCTTGTGTCTGGACAAAGCTAAGCCTCTCTGAAGAGCTATAATGATAGTGAAACACGTGTCAGGGGTTGCTTTTATTCTTTCCAGGTTGGATTGGACGGTATTTTACCAATCCAAAGGTGTAATACTGGGCCTGGAGTGGTAAAAGGCTTTTGTCATTTTACAGCTCGGCGTGAATGGTGCTGTGCTTATCCTATGCTTAAAGACTTTGTTTTAGAAATGGCAAAAAATTTGTCCCTTTGTATCTCAGCGTGGATGGCATTGGGCTAATCCTATGCTATCAATCGTAGATAGAAAAGCCGACGTTTGAGGTGAGTAAATCTAGAGTGTCGCTGGTGTTGTAGGGTGCTCTATACAGGAGCTGCTCTCCACCTAAACTTGAGAAATATTTTTTGCATAATTTATGCGGCACTCTGTGCCTGAAAGGGTATTGTTTTTGGGGTGGGCCAGGACTCAGGGGGGAAGGCACATTAATATATTTAGGGAAGGGGCCGTACAGCCTCCCTCACCAAGCCTTAATGAGGCCCTCGGTATCCATTCCTCAGGCCGAATATGAAATAAAGGGGAGGAGGGCATGCGGACCTCCCTCCTGAGCCACTCTCCAATGGGGCTCCAGGGCCAATATATAAAAAAAGGAGAGAGAGTGCTTGGCCCCGCTGCCTGGGCCTGTTCAGGCCCCAGGGATCCCATTCCCCAGGGCTGAATGTATTTATTTATAAAAGGGGTAGGGGGCCACTCCATCCCCTGGGCCCGATTCATAACAGTGTCCAGGGGAGCCCACTCCAGGCACACTGTGGGTCCCTTCCTAAGAGAGTGCAGGCCTACCCTTCCCACACTCTCACAGGCAGGGAACAGAATTTTCTCCTTCTCTGGAGCAGTGAAAAAATGCTGCTCCATGCACGGGCATAAACAAAGGAAAGGTGCTGGCTCCCGCCAGATCCCAGTATGGTGCTGGATGGGAAGCCGGCCACGGGGGCCTTGGGATTCCCCCACAGCTCATAACATACCCAGCATTGTGTATGCCCTGATTGGGCACCCACCACAGGGCCATGGGTCCCCCCTGGATTGCTTAAAAATCTGTACTGTGGGTGCCCCGGGTGGGCACTGAAGCACCCACTTAGGAACAAAATGCTGTCTCTTGCTGGTACTCATGATGGATGCTGGCTGAAAAGCAGGCTGGGGGCCCGGGGTTCCCCCCGCAACACCCAGAAATATTTAAAATGTGGGTGTCACTCATTTATTATTGACTGCTTTGAAGAAGCACCCCATATGTGTTTCTGAACCTTTGGCTATCCCTAGAGTAGGGAGGGGATCCACCAAGCCTTTTTTAATGTTGTGGGGCCTGCAGGGAGTGCAGCAGCCACCCAGCAACATTATAAAAAGCCCTAAAGTAACTATAACTCATGCCCTCTCCATGCATTGATAATTACCTTCCATATTACATCACTTATGACATGCTCTATGACATCATTTATGACATGTCTGCTGACATCTCAAATGACATCATTGATGATATCACTGATACCTAATTTTGTACAGCCTGTGTCCAGCTAATGGATGTAAGTGTTTACAAAACACATATGTTTCTAATGAATCATAGGTTTGTAGTGGTATTGAACACATTATAAATCATTGTATCGAAGAGTAACTCTGTGTGCAGATGACATTTGACGATTTGTGTCCAGAATGTTCCACACAAGTTTTTTGGTTCTCCAGAAAAGGTTTCCAACAGGGCAAATATTCTACATAGTAGGTACTAAGTATTGTAAGCAGCCTAGAGTTTGTAGACAGAATCATTGTAGCATGATACTCTCTACATAACATAGAAGACTGTGTACACCAGGTACTAACTCATGTATATGAACTTCATAAGCTACAAAAGACGGGCTATCTGTAAAGTTTTCACCACAGTATGAAGGCTGCAGATAGTATGATCTTCAGCATCTTCAGACCTTGATTATATTAAGTGAATACTGTCTTTTTTGACAAGTGCTGCATAGAGTATACACTTTTCTAAATAGATACTTTTTAAATACTCTGTGATGTTTTCCCCATCAGAGTTTCACTGTCTTCAAACAGTATGGTACAGAGTAAACTTTCTCCATAGAGAAAACACAGTTTACAGGACCCACATTTCTACTCATATCAACTTCATTGCTTAATGTTGGTTTGGTGACGGTGAGGGGTTTGATACAGATAAAAGCTGTCCGTAGTAAGGCATTCATTTTTGAACAGACGTTGAGTATCTTGAGGAACTTGGCTTTCTTTGAACAGTTGTATACATATTGAACACGGTGTGCAATGAGGCTTTCCCATGTGGTTGATTTCTAATGTGAACTAGTCTACATATGAAGTGAATGAGTATAGGGTTAATGATGCATATAACCATGGCTTGCTACAACTAAGGGTGTTGTACCCGTGATTGTATTAATGATGCTTCATATCAGAGCTATTTTGTACTCACTTTCAGGCCTCTCATGCCATACTAGCTTACATATGTGTATGAAAGAAGCTTGGATGATGTCATCAATGATGCATCAATTATGTAATTTAGCATGTCATCAGTGATGTCATAAATTATGTCATAGAACATATCATGAGGTCAGAAACAGTGTATGGCGGGGTTCAAGTTATAATTAGCTCTGCTAACTGTAACGTGTGAACAATTTCTGTTTTCTTAGTTCAAAACGTTAATGTTGTCACTGATACAATTCATCTAACTATAACATTACTTCAGACTTTTTTTCCAGCAAATGTCTTAGGTTTTTTTCAAACAAAAGCAGATCTTTTTATCACACTTATCTATAATGTTACTTTAACCTTTGATCATTTCTGTGAATGTCTAGGGTTTTTATTAACATAAAGTAATATTTTATTATCATATATAAACCCAACCCCCCCAGCGCACACATTCTCTGGCCGTGCTTGGCAGGGGGATGTCTGCAGGGCCCTATGGCAAAATTCCCACAGGCAGCCAACCCCACACTGATCACGGCCTTTGGTTGTGCATAGCAAGGGGTTGGCTAGATGGCCTGGCCTATGGCTAGGCCCTGTGGTCAACCCACTCGGAGACAGCCAATCCCCCCACAGGCAGCCAACCTCACCCGGCACATGGCCTTTCATCACATGTGGCGTGTGGTTGGCAACAGGGTCTGGCTTGCAGCCTGGCCCTGCATCCAACTATTCGTAGACAGCCACAAGGAAGCAGCCAACCCGATGTCGTGCATGTCCTTTCCTCAATTGTGGCATGGGGTTAGCTTGTGGCATGGGGCTGGCATGGGGCTAGCATGAGGTGTGTTGCAGCCAGGCCCTGCTTCCAACTCCTGGTAGGCAGCCAACCCCACACTATGCACAGTCTTTAGCATGTCACCAGGCCCTGTGGCCAAACCCCAAGCAGGCTTTCAACACCACGCACAGCCTTTTGTGGCGGAGCATAGGGTTGGCCTTCGGGCCCAAAGACCCCAGCCCCTAGAGCTGAAAACAGCTGAGGGAGGGGGCTGCGCACCTCCTTCTCTTAATAACTAGTTTGGGTCCTGGGGGATGGGGTCCCTAGGGCCAAAAACATCTCAGGGAGGGGTGCTGCGTGCCACCCTCTCTTTAAAAATTAGATCAGGCCCCACAGGAAGGTGCCCCCAATACCCAAAACGGCAGCTGAAAACCTGCTCAGTGAGGGGGTCTTCACGCCCCCTTCCCTTAAATATACCCGGTCCTGGAGGATGGTGTCCCTGGGGCCCCAAATGGGCTGGGGATGGGGGGCCCTACTGATGTCCCCTCCCCATTTATATGTAAAATATTGGCTGCTGAATTATTATTTTTTTGCTGCGGTCCTGCAGGAGACCCGCTGGATTGTGGGAAAATTAGCTTTTTTCTTTTTCTTTTCACCCCAGGAGGCATCACTCTGGGTCCCCCGATGGGACCTAGGGGGGCAAGGTATTCCTACCGTTCCCCCTTATATACATTTTTTTTAAAGTTCAGGACAGGGGACTAAGTCTCTGAGTCCTGTATGGCTGCCAGCAACATAATCTCATGATTCTGTCAAGCAATGAGAGTGCTCGTGTCCGTGAGAGTCTGACTCCTGCAGGAGCTAAATGGCCCAAGGGAAAAAAAGCTCCCTGGAACAATTAGAACACTCTATTTTTAAATTGGTACTCCCGCATGTTTCTTGAGAGACTCTCACGGACTCAACCGTCAAGATATACAAATATATTTTAATCTTAATTTCTCAAAAAATACTGAACAGATTTACACCAAATCGCAAAAAGCACAATCTGCACACCAAGATCTATCTTCTTGGCAAATTTGGTATAATTGCGTTCAGCAGTTTTTGCTGTAGCGGTTCTTAAAAAAGTCTATAGAAAATACATGAGGATTCAGTGTTTTGGGATCCCCCTTTTCTCTAAGCCCCCGCTGATGGATCACCCCAAAACTTTCCATGCACAAAGTTTTGTGGAAATTCCTCTAATGGTGCCAAAGTTATTAGCAACAAATACAACACATTTCCTATGGAAACTCTGACCTAACTATTACTAGCCAATGGCGATCGTCACTGGGTAATATACATATATATATATAAATAGTATTATGAAATTCCAAAGTACTATTTTCACTCCACCCCAACTAACACTGGAGGAAAGGTTTGATTTTGAGGAGGTCATATTTTCTTTTATCGCTCAAACTCATCTAGCATTTGGAGAAAATATTTTATTTTGAAGAGTGCAGATTTTGTGTTCTCACTCCAACCCAACGTTCATTGGGAAAATGTTTGATTTTGGGGAGGTCAGAGCTACTATACTCACTCCAACCCAAATACCATTAGGGAAATTGTTGATTTTGGGGAAGGGCAAACTTTATTTTCTCACTCCATTCCAAATAGGTTTAAGGAAAATGTTTCATCTTAGGAAGTCCAAACTTACTATTTTCACTCCAACTGAATGAACATTGGGGAACATTGTTTAATTTTGGGTAGGTTAAGTTTCTGTTCTAACTCCAACCCAACTTCAATTGTAAAAAGTGTTTTCAATGAGCTTAATACCACAACCTTTCTAAAAATATTTGTCTTTAAATTTGAATATTTTATCAGTCCTTAAAAAGCTAAATTAAAAGCAATTGTTATTCATTTAATAATATATTAGCTTAGCATAAATAATAAAGTATATATTTATAAAACAATTAAATAATATACTTAAAGACTTAAATCATTTGTTCAATCATAATATTAATCAAAAATTTACTAAAAAGAGACACACAATTTAAATACTAACACATGCCAACAAAACAATCACAATGTTGTGCATTTGAAATATAAAGAAATAATTACATATACAATATTTTTCTTGAACCATATGTTTCCACCCTACCATCATATTGCAAAGACATAACAGATTTTCTTTGTGCAAATTCTTGAAGTGCATTGAGAATCAAACTAGTTAATTTTTACATTGGATGTTACCTCCCTACATACTTGGATCAGTCAACAACAAGGCATTAAAGCTTGCAGGCACTTTGTTAGGAGTAGGCCAATTACATTATTAGATCACACCAATATGTGGAAACAAATGATAAATTGCTGCTTAGAACAAAATATTTTCATTTTTGAAAATATCTACTACGGACAAATATGGGGAACAGTGATGGGCACCTTCTTTGTCCCCAGCTGTGCCAAATTATTTGTGAGCTGGTGGAAGGAGCAGGTGTTCATGGCAGAAGCATACGGACAGTTTATGTCACATAACCCATTATGGATCAGATATATTGAAAATCTCTTCCTGATAGGGCAGAAGAAGCGGAACTTATTATCAGCATCTTATGAGTCAATTAACTGAATTTGACTTTTTCGTATAGAATTAGCCTCTCTAGGATAGAATATCTTGATACTTTACTACAGGTACAAGCCAACCAACGAGACTACAGGCAACATTATCTTGCATGAACAAAGTTATCATATCACTATTTTGAAGTGCAGCATCCCCTGTGGGGAATTAATAAGAGCGAAACGTAATTGTAATAAATACTCCTGATACTTTAAGGAGGAAGCTAGGATGCTGTTGAGATGTGAAGAATGGGGATATTTCAGAAAGGTCTTACATCAGTCAATACAGAAAGTGAAAGCCAAAGATATCCAATTAAGGAACCAAAGAAAATGAGGAAAATAAGGTGAAGTTCATCACTGACTATAATAACCAATCACATAAACTAAGGTTATTATTTAACAAACACTGGAAAATCCTGAAATCTAACACCGTAATTGGACAAAAATTAGACACGTGTCTATTACATTTAGAAAGGCTAAAGCACTCAAAGATATGTTGGTTCACAGCCGTTTTGACAACCTGAAACCAAATACATCCAACTGTAAAGCATGCAAAATGATCAAATATTGGTGTAATTGTGTATAGGTAATGGGAAAAACAAAAAGGATTATGAAATTGGTTTTATGTGCTTCTGCACACTTTGGAAATGTCTGTGTGGACTTCGCTACATTGGTAGCACCACATTCCCTGTACGCAAAAGGATATTGGACCTCCTGGATGCAATTGCAGACTGTGATGCCACATATCCTTTGGCTAGACACTTGTCTGAAAAACATGATGGTAAAACTGACTCTTTTCAATTTTATGGTGTTGGATTCAATGTGGAGACAGAGAAAAGAAACTTCGGTTTCTGGAATCATGCTACAATATTGAGCTGGATACAATGCATCCCAATGGATTTGACAGGGACAAAGGACTGTCTGTCCATATTGGTTAAAACCTATTCAGACTATTCCTTCTCTTTTCCTTGCCAAGAATCAGTATTACTTTGTCTCCTCACTTTCCCTAATAATTGTTTCAAGATATTTTGATGTACACGAGGGCTGACGTTAATGTCAATTTTTATCTGTTTATCTTTGATGGGTAACTGTCTTATTTTAAGATTTGAAAATTATCTTTAGTCATATTTTTTGTTAAAGGTTATTGATATAAATTATGTTTAAAAGGGAATCCCTCAGGAGAATACTCACGAATATCTCCAGTTACAGGAAACACAACAACCCTTTTTTTGTTCTTTATGAGTTAATGTAGAAACATGAAAACTGATTACCTCAATAGCCACGTTTTTTCCTAGTGCAGCATTTTATAGATGGAAAGATAAATTACAGTCGGTCCCATTTTGTACTAGTGGTCAGACATGAACCAAGTATTCCCAGCAATAATTGCCAGTGGGCTTTTCCTCACAGGGTCATGCCATTGTGCCTTGCACATAGGGTCCTTATAGAATCAGGGATTATCATTCCCATCGATATGACATATGCGTTTGACCTGTCAGCCTTAGGGTAGTCTTCCCCAAACTATTTGCCTTCACACTCCTATATTGCTGAATTCATTCTTGTTGGTTTTAGGACTCTGTGTACTTTACCACTGCATATAAGAGCTATGGTGCTTGTGCTCTTGGCATACATTTTGGCTTACAACAGATTGGCATATTTAATGTACTTATAAGTCCCTAGTAAAGTCGTATACCATGGGAAACAGCCTTTGCAATGCATCATTTACCATGCAATACCTTTACCATGCAATGCCTTTACCACACATTGCCTTTACCACGTAAGTCTTTACCACGTATAAGCCTTTACCACGCATGCCTATACAATGAACATGTAAATATCAGGCAGGTGAAACCCCTTTCGATTTAGGAGTTAGGGAAAGGGGCTGGTAAGGGTATTGGGTGGAAAGGTGTTTTTAGGCATTTGGGGTGGGTAAGGGTATTGGTGGTAAAGGTGTTTTTAGGGCATAGGTGTGGGTAAGGATATTGGGTAGTGAGGGTGGTTTTAGGATTTAGGGTAGGTAAGTTTATTGGGTTGTAAATGTGTTTTTAGGGTTATGGAATGGGTAAGGGTACTGGGTGGTAAATATTTTTTTTAAGGTTTAGGGGTGAGTAGGAATAAGAACTTAGGTTTTTTGTGGACTGCTGGGGACTCAATGCTGTCACAAAGATTAATGCTCACCCCATCCCCAGAGCTGACAAGCTCATAAGTTGGTTAGAAGATGCCAAGTTTTTGAGTACCATTGACTTCTGGGTACTGGCAGATTGCCTTAACTAAAGGGGCTAATGAGAGGTCAGCATTCTCTATCCCAGAGAGCCACTTTCAATTTAAAGTGATGTCCTTTGGATTGGGGACTGACCCTACAACTTTGCAGAGGTTGGTGAGCCAAGTCTTAGCTGGAATAGAGGCCTTCAGTTCTGCTTACCAGGATGACATAACTGTCTTAAGTAGTAGCTGGAAATGACTACCAATTTCATGTGCAGGAGGTGCTTCAGGCCCTGCAACAGGCAGGCCTGACTATCAAGGCCAGTAAGTGCCAAATAAGGCAGTGTTTTTGTGGTCTCTTTGGGAAGCCTTGTGGGTGGGAGTATGGTGAAGCCCCTCCAGACCAAAATAGAGACTATCCTGGTACCCCCCAAAACACAGTCAGAAGTGATGGCCTTCCTGGGCCTCACTGGTTATTACAGGAGGTTTGTCAAGGGATAGGGCACCATTGTTGCCCCTTTGACTGAGCTGACTTCAAAGAAGCAGCCCAAGAAGGTAATATGAACAGAGTCCTAACAGAAAGCCTTTGACTCCCTCAGACAGGCCATGTGTACAGTCCCTGAAATCAAGGCCCCTGAGTTTTCTTTTTAATGAATTGTTCAGACTGATTCCTCAGAACATGGCATAGGGACAGTCTTATCACAGCTAAATGAGGAGGGTCTAGACCAACCTGTAGCTTTTGTCTTTTGCAGGCTTCTTTCCAGGGAACACATGTGGAGTGCTATTGAAAGGGAAGCCTTTGCTGTAGTCTGGGCACTGAAGAAGCTGAGACCATACCTGATTGGGACTCACTTCCAAGTCCAGACAAACCACAGGCCCCTCAGATGTCTCATGCAGGTAAGGGGTGAGAATCCATAACTGTTGAGATGGTCCATCTAACAAAAGGAAATGGATTTCATGGTGGAACACCATCCTGGTTTAGACCAACCCAATGCTGATGGTCTATCCAGGTTCTTTGGAGCAAGAAAATGCCAACTTTCTAAAAGTCAACTACAAAACAAGAGCCAGTACTGACGTTGCTTCATACAAACATTATTTTATGTTCGCGGAACTCAATTCGCGTCATCACCATTTATTTCAGCATTCTGTTTTTACGAGATCATCATTAGTTTTTTTGGTATCTGTCATAGATGTAGAAACAAACAAACAACAATTTCTTACTTCAAAAAATACTAATTGTAGCCTATGTGACATAAAAAGCAAACAACACAATACATTAAACAGTGAATTAACACAAATTGTGGCACGTACACTTGGAAAAACATGAACAAAAATATTAACAAAAATATATCACAGTTCTCAATTTTAACACTAAAGAGGAGCTATGTGTAATTCCAAAATAAGTGGGGGTCCCAATTTAAAGGACAAACCAGGGGATGGAAGCAACCAAGTGCCACCAAAGACGGACAACAGGGGCCATGAAATTGCAGATTGTTCCTATATATTGTGCCCTGTCTCATGCAAAATGTTTTGCTTTTTGGCCGCAATCCCCCTGGTGTGTTCTGCTGTCGATGCGTTTTGAACCCGGACCAAGCTATGGGTTCTCCTCAGGACCGAGAACTGCTAACGAATGGGTTTCAATTACATATGCTCAGACTTCTTCTTTGTTGCATATCTAATCTGCAGGAATTTCTTGTGGTTGGTTCGATGTAAGCATGAAGCAGACTGAGATCAATTACATTTTAAAGCTGTGTTTCATTTTGTTATCGAGCCTGTTGAGGTCTTCAACCATCCTTTCAGAAGCTTTCAGTGGATCATGCAGAACAAATGGTCGCCTCGACCTAACAACATTATAAAAAGTAATACTTAATTTTATAACACTAGCACATTAATAAACACATGCAGTAATTAGTAACAAATTATACTGTTTCCACCAACAAACCCAACAGCCCACATTAAATAAAAAATACAGAAAATGCATTACGTACATAAGAAATACCTTATTCAACTAATACTTAATCAATACATTAATTTATAAACTACTTTATACACTTTCCAACACATTCTCATACAAACTCAACAACCCCTAAAAATAATCATTTAATACCAAAGAAATTGACATTAAATACATAGTAAATTGAATAAAGTAGCAAAGAAAAATGATTATATTGAAAATCACTAATAATATTTATAAATATTTAATAAATATTTAAAATGAAAAATAAGGTATGTAACTAAAAACATTAATCTTACAAAATAATGCAAAATAAATGACATTATATACAACAATATTAAAGTAAAAAAATCACTTTTTTTTCTTTTTAAGAAGTAGAAAAAAACGATTTTCTATTCTTCAATTTGTCTCAAAATGTTTGGGATATCACAATATTTGGGCAATGATATTATAGCCCAACAATATTCTTTACTCAATATTAAAGTGGAATACCTCCACGTGCATGAGAATCCAGTAATCTGATAACTCTAAGCCCAGGGACACCGGTCCTGGTTTTATCAGGTTAATATCCACACAAGGCGAAATGCTGCAGGGACTGAGGGCAGGAGCACAGCCAACACCCTGCTTGACCCCTGCAGCACTGTGCAGGGATTATACAGTGCTCCTTGTGGTGTTGGGCCCTTGGACAATGCCAGCACGCAGTGCGCTTTGAAAGACCGCATGGAGGCGTTAATGTCTTTCAGTCCAGATGTGCAACAGCCACTGCAGTCATGTCAGTACGCTTTTATTTTGGCCAGCGCGTAGTTTGTGTTTTAAACAATTTTATGCATGTAGGTGGGTGGAACAGGGAGACCACCCCTCCATGTGAGCGTCGAGGTGTAATACATTATATTCCTCCTAAACTTTAATAAAACAAAACAGCTACACACTAGAACAGGTGTCATGATAATAACAAACATATCATAAACAGTTTACCAGGTTAAACAGTGTGCCCATCTTTCAGGGGTGGCTCATGGCTTCACTGAGTCTTCATATCAGAAAGGTTTCCAAATAGGTGGAGGGCACAGGATTGTCTCAAAGATGATATCTTGACTGATCACTTCAGCCTGCTGATTTTTGAGTATCAGACACCACTGGGGAGCTGTCATCAGTGGCTTCACCTGCGGCGGCAGGGCTCATCCCTGCTCTATCAGTACTGTCAGGGCTCTCTGTTTGGGTCTGAGTAGGGGTGACAAAGTCATCCAAGCATTGTTTTCTGGTAGGGGGTTGGATGGCGTAGGAGGGATATTCTCCTTTCTGAGATCTCCTCTGGCTCTTTGGAAGAATGAAAAGTTTCGGGTTTTTTCTTCATTCCCTCGATGAGCGGTGATCATGGTGCCTCTCCTTCTGATGACAACCCAGGGGTGACACTCAAATCGCAGTCTGAATTTGCTTACTGGATATCAATCTTTTACGGATACCAGATCACCTGGCTGGATGTTAGAATACTGAGCCTTTCGATTAGTGTTGGCCCAATCCTTTGTCGTTCTCCTCTTGTGAAGGACTTGGGCACCATCAGTGGGACTTGCTGTCCATCCAGGGTGGTGAGGGTAGGTGTCGGTAACTACTCATCCCATGCTGGTGGGTCACAGGGCTTGTCCTGTAGTGGAGTGTGGAGCCTGCCAATATTCTTGAAGAAACCCATAGTTGGTCCTTTTCATGGGTTTTTGGTCTGCATGACCAATGTAGATTACTTTGTTCAGAGTGTGCATAAACCACGCCACCTCCACATTGGCTTTTGGCCAATGGGGATTAATCCTGCAGTGGTTGATACCCCATGATCGGAGGTAGACAGCGAACTTCTGGCTTTGGAATGGTGGCCCGTTGCTTGTTTTGATTTCTTCAATGAGACTGTGGGTGGCTATTATCTTCTCCATCTTCGGGATGACATCTGTGGCTGCTTGGGACCCCACAAGCTCAATCTATGGATATTTGGTGTAGTCATCTATTTAGACGAGAGTGTAACGCTCATTGGAAAGACAGCTAAAGTCCGAACTGGTGCTCTCCCTGGACTTCTGGGTGCCTGGCTCTGTAAGGGGATCCAGATACTTGGCACAATGCACAGGACCCCACTGCTGCTTCTACCATCTCTTCCATGCCTGGAAAGCAGAATTTCGTCCTGAACCTGTTTTTTGTCTCCACTATGGCTTGATGGTCATGGTGGGCAAGTCACATGACTTGGTCGGTTAGGCTGTAGAGTGTCACCAGATGAGGTCTTCTTAGCAGGTACCCACTGACATCAGTTGTGAGTTTGTGGCACACATTGAACAGGGATTTGAGAATCCTTTTTGCCTCTAGGGTTCTCTGGGATAAGTTTGCCTTTATCAGGTGCCACCTCCCTTACTGAATCGCCGCTATGGCCAGTTGCAGGCTTGGAAGGCCAGCAGTATGGTGTGTAGGGACAGCGGGCATGGCCTTGACTTCTCAGTGACATACTGGACATATTCTTTTATTTCTTCAGTGCCCTCTGCTTCTTTCTGAGTGGCAGCACGGTGGTGGCGGGAGAGGTAAGCAGCTGGATTGTGGGCACCTGGCCGATATTCCACGTGGCAATCATACTCTTGTAATTGGAGCATCCACTTTTCAATGCAAGGTTGCGGTTTGGATGCAGAGCATTGGAATAGGGGTACGAGGGGGTTGTGGTCAGTGGTGACTACAAAAAGGTGTCCATAGATGCACAAATGTAAGTTCCTGCAGGCACAATGTATGGCAATGACCTCCTGTTCGATCTGCGAGTATCGCTGTTCCATCGGTGTGAGTGACCTGCAGGCATAGGCTATGGGGGTCCAGGCGCCTTGGTGTTGTTGTTGGGTGAGGACTTCCCCTAGTACTTTAGGGCATGCTTTGACTGCAATGGTCGTCGGTTTCAGTGGATTGAAGTATGACAGCATAGTGTCCGCCGAGAGGGCTTTCTTTGTTTGTTGGAATGCCTCTTCTTGTGCTGTACCCCATGTCCATAGAGTTGTGGTCTCTGTGAGTTCCCAGAGAGGCTGATTGAGGCGTGTTAGATCTGGTATAAACCGCCCACATTAGTTTACCATTCCTAATAAGCTTCTAACTTCCGGCACGCTCGAGGGGCGGGAGCCTCCTGTAGGTCATGCACCTTCTCTGGGTCCTGCGCTACTCCATCAGCCAAGAAAATGTATCCAAAAAGCTAACCTGCTGCTTCAAGAACTCACACTTTTATCAGTGAAGGGTTAGTCCAGAGTCTTTGATTCTTCAGAGAACCCCATGAAAGCATTTGTGAATTTCTCTCATGAATTTGGCAAAGATCAGGATGTCGAGCATCTCTGGAATGGTATTCTGGAATAACTCTGTTGCTATTGATATTCCAAAATTGTGGTGACGGTATCCCCTGAGGCCGACGTGGGTTGAAAATGTCATTATGTACCTTGAGTTGGGTTGAAGAGGCAGCTGGTGGTACCCAGAGTGAAGGTCGACCTTTGAAAACTATTCTGCCCCATTGAGCTTTCCTATGATATCGTCGACCGTGGGGATGAGATGGCATTCTCGTTTGTTTGAGACATTTGGGAGCCGTATGTCTACGTAGATGCAAACTTCTCCAGGTTGCTTCTTTGCCACTACAATTGGGGATACCCAAGGTTTTGGGCCATTCACTTTCTTGATGATGCCAGCTCGTTCAAGCTTTTCAAGTTCCTCTTCCACTTTCGGTCTGAGGTGGAATTTGATGCGCCTGTGACGCAGGGCTACTGGTTGAATTGACTGATCAATGTGTAGCTGTACACATTGCAATCCTACATTGGGCCATCAATGTGTGGGAGCACCCACTGTTGGTAATTCCATGGCTGATGAAGCAGCCAAATCTGCAGTAGCCACTTGCACAGTAGCAGCTTTTACAAGATCCATGACTAAAATTGATGATGATATTTTGGCTGCTATTGCTGCGATGAAGGAGGGGACACCTTACCGCCAGGGTTTCCCCGCACGTTACACTTATCACTTGATCACTGACCAAGTTCCATTTGTGACTATTCCCTCTGTTGGCGATCGCTTAATTCCCAACGAGGACCGCAGGCTTTCGCCTATCGTGGCCGCCCATGAAGGAATGGCTTCTACGCATGCAGGAGTGACAGCGACAATTACTCTTTTACGCAACGTTATTGGTGTTGTGGATTATATCAACAAACACGCAAATATGTACTTTCCTGTGACATTTGTCAACAAATTAAACCACCTGCTGTCTCGCGTCCACCACATACTCAACTTTTCATTTCTAATCAACCGTTCGGTTGTATTTATCTTGATCACTGCGGTCCCTTGACCTCTGACAATGCTTTCAAATACGTTTTGGTTGCAGTGGATTCGTGCACTAGATTCCTCTGGGATTGGCCTCAGCGCTGTGCTGGCGCTCGTACTGTTATAAAAGATTTGCATGTCTTTGTAGGGACATATGCCTGTGGCACCTTCCAGGCAGGGGCTGGTTAACTCATCTATATGGGGTTCAACGTGCACTCAATAATCTCCCTAGAAGATCTCTGGGTATGCGGACCCCGTACGAAATGCTCTTTGGCATTAATATGTTTCTGCCTGACATTGATGGTCTAGACGTTGTGGCGGCTGCTGCAACATTGACGTAGATAACCATTGTGCTATGTTACAGGATCTACAAAAGAATCGAGATGCTCTAGCAAAATCACATTTGCCCTCTCCGATGGATACAGCAGTCTTAGTCCCTGTTTCTGGCTGGCTTCCGAAAGTTGGAGATCTGGTCCAGGAAAAAGTGGGGAACAAAAAAGAATTTGGACCCTCCTTCTATGCTCCGGTCCCAGTCCTTGGTCTAAAGGGCACCCGAACTGTAATTTTACCTCCACTGCCTGGATGCAAAGATAACTGATTAATTTCCATTGAACATGTCAAACTACACCATATGGCCAATTCTCAATAGTAAGCCTAGTAGCATTCCAAGTCGGAATGTTTCCCTCCAGCAAATGAATACTGTTTCTCCTGAGTCTCTCCAACACATGACAGTGGAGATGAAATCTTCAATTGATTTATTGCCTGTTTTGCCTTGAATGCGTGCAATTGTGGAAAATGAGTATTTTTCCCTGCCAGTTAATCTTATGGTTGAGATCCCTGAACCTGTAATATATTCAACTTCTAACAGAGAACAACCTCCACTGTTTCAGCTCGGCTCCAGTCGTTACTATCTTGACCAGGATAAAATTTCTTCGGATACATCTTCGTTGTCTTCGTCTATTGCTGTGCCTCCTTATCGGATTTGTGTCTTCATCTCGTGGTTAAGGAGCACATACCTAGTCCCACCATGGACTTACATCTGGATCGTGCTGTCGATGGTGTTTCTCTTCATGTGGATTGGATTTGTGGTTGTCTTTTTCCTAATGATTAATGGCCATTATTTACCTCAACACTCTGCTATGGAACTGGGCGACCGAGTACTGGCCCCGCATACTTATTCGCATAAAATGAAAAGAGACCAAACATTAGTTCATATTTCAGCAGTCCCGATCGCTGATGGCATTGTTTGGGACAAAGTGCCTTTCGATGTATATGGTCTGACGGAGACCCTCCAAATTCCATACATCTTACGTGTTTCTTTGGGAGATGTTGTTTTGCCTGGAATGCATTCAGATGATTGGTATGTCAGTGCTGTTAATTCTTTGTTTTCTGATTTACAATATTATACTGTTTTTGATGCGGAAGATCACAACGAAAAACAGCACCGGTACCAACACTTACCGGGGAAGGAGAGGGACTCCATTCCCCAGCCTGCAACGCGGCCCATTCACCGCCGTCAATGCCCGTGATGCTGCCACGTGCCAGGAGGCGCTTATCAGGTCTCAGGGTCTCCCGCAGCATGGGACGCGCGCGGGCAAAGGGCATGCCCATCTGCGCTCGTCCGCGGCAGGACAAGGCTGATCTGGGCTGGGCTACCCCTCTTGGATTTATTAAAGAACTCACCAGTAAGACTATTAACTTTTTGTTTCCTTTTGTGGAGTAATTCCTTTAGCAATGGGTAAAAGGAAGCTTACGGCGAACTCAATTGTCAGTGGAAAGCCTGTAACTAAGAATGTCCCAATAACCAATTACCTGAAAACTGCTATGGGCCTAATCGACAACGAAATTGTCCATGCGGTGGAGCACCTAGCCGCAACAAAAACAGCATTAGATGCCTCGTTAAAAGAAACCAGGGATGACATCGTGCTAATTGAGTCCAACCCAAGTACAGTAGATAGCGCCAGAAATAAGGGGACTAAAGTAATAAACCCGGGACTTGTGAATAAAGGCCCATGTGTCTCGATCCTCCCGCTGGAAATATCTGTTTTATCAAATGGAACTGACCTGGTCTCTCCCCCGGCCAAAAAGAGTAAACAACAACCCACAAAATCAGTATCCATATCTCCAACACAGTTGAAAATAAAAAAGAAAGGGAAAATGTTTTCTGCTGGGCAGAGTCGGGTTGGGGGGGCACAAATGGCGAGCGATTTCCCAGATCATGAATCCCTCCTTAAAAAACTCCATGGAAAAATTGACAACATCGAGAGGAGACTAATGTTGGAAATGAAATCAGTTAAAACAGAAGTTACCCAATTAACAAAACTGATTACGGATTCAATGTCCTTTAATAAAACTCCGGCTGCAACATCTGGTAGAGTAATGGGCAATAAGATCGACGAAAGGCTTAGCCTCCCTGTGACAGCCGATAAATTTCACACTCCGATCTTGCTCGCAAACAAGGAGTCTCTTACGACACAATCTGTTATGCAAGCCGGCCAACTAAATCCACCGTATATGGCACGAGGGTCCTTATCGGATGACAATATCTTTGGGACTCAATTTGATCAAATCCGTAGGCTGAAACACTGCAAAGACACCCTTCATCTACCACCCCAGGCTACCCCCTATGTAATCGTTCTAAAAAATGTACCAAAGTTGATAGAAAGTTCCATGGAGACATGGGAGACTCTGAAGAATAAGACTGTCCATTGGTTTGCTTCCAATTCCAACTGTAGTACCAATCTCCTTTTCCAGGACATTATTATGATAAGACGAGTGGGCTGGGTGGGTGGCATGAGGAAGCGCATTGAGGGGGACTGCATTGTGGTAACCTTTCGTAGCCCAGGGCTTGTAAGGGCTCTGCTTGACCAATTTTTGGCTAAATTTGTAAGACCATATAATCATGCTAATGACACCATTATCGCTGTCCCTTTGGGGTATTTTTATAATCCTGAACAAATCCATTGATCCATTAATAATTATTATTATGGCCCCTAAGAGGTTGTAGCGAACAAGACTGACTGCCAGAGTAGGAAGGGCGTGTGACAAGTATTAAACATGCAATTCCACCCCCTTGCCCCACTAATAGTCACTTAAATCCACATCCACTACATGGAAGTTTGACCATTATTTCATGGAACGTGGCCGGGGTGAGAAACAAAATAGATAATAGAGAATGGCTCATTATGATAAATAACTGTCCACTAATACTCCTTTAAGAAACCTGGCATACTGAGCCTTTTTGTATCAATGGTTTTAAAATGATTTCCACTGATGTCATTCCTTCAAAGTCACGGAGAGCCAAAGGAGGTTTGGTAGTCTTGGTCTCGGTTACATTGCAGTTCATTTTAAAGAAATCTTATACTAATTCGCAGTTTTTTCAGTTTTTATCCCTTTGTACAAAAGGGAAGCAATGCATAATAATTATCAATTTCTATAATAATATTTTTGATAGTACCAAATACAAGGTAGTTTTGTCCTTAGAGGAGGAATTAGACAAATGTCTAAAAGGCATTAGGGGGGATTACCTGCTAATTTGGGCGGGTGATTTATACAGCGAGAAATGTAAAATTTTCATCGGTGAACACTGTGGTCATGGGGATGAACAGGGCGACCCTTGCTCCCACTTCCCCCATAATGCATATGGAGACACCATTAATAGTTTAATGTATAAATACAATTTAGAACTTTTAGAGTTACCCGGAAAAAAGGGCGAAATTATTGTCCAAACTTATGAAGGAGCACAATCCTCATCAGATATTGATATATACCGATGTATAGAGGGGCTGTTTTTGGCCATTTCAGTGGGGTAATAATTAGTAAGGGTGGCATTTTGGTAAGGTGTTACTTGGGGGTGCGTGATGACAGTAGGGTATGGGTGGGGTTGCCTGTGGAGATGGCAGTCCCTTTCTAGTGTACCAGACGAATGCGGAGCGGGTCCAGAGCTAACTGGCAGATTAACTAATCCCTGGGCGGGCTCGATGGGCAGTTGAGAATGCGTATCATTCTGTAACAGTTGTTTGACTAAAACTGTAAGTCCCTCAATCATAGATCTTAAGGTCCCTACTTCGGTCCTAAGATCACTGATGATCTGGTGGGTGCATTGGTTCTGATAACCATGATTAGGTGCAGATGCAGGTGAAACTTCGCCTAGCCCGTCAGAGGACTGATGGATAGAATGATCCGTCAATTGGTCAATCAGGTCAGAAAGAGGAGTGAACCTATTGGTGCACTCAAGTGTGGACTCGGGCTGGCTTGAGGGATAGCTGGTGGAATTTCTAGGTGGTGAGTGAACCGTCACAGTGTGAAATGCTTCCCCCTGTTTGCTTGACAAAACCCCCTTAGTTGACAATCTTCTAAACATGTCCGGGATAGTTGGTGGGCCACTGGGGCTAGTGGAGCTGATGGAAGGTTGCCTAACAGCGGGGCAGGGGTCGGGGCCTGGGTCAGAATCTAAAATGCCTTCGCATTCGTTTAACAGGCAATCAATGTGATCTAAAACGCAAATGTTTCCTCGGTGCTTTGCCAATTTTATTGACCTTTTTACTTTCTTACCCTTTCTGGCTGGCCCACCCCCAGTGCCCTCCGTGGCTTTCTTTTTCCCCATTCCTCACTGACGTGAACAGTAGCAGTCTCTGCTCCGCACCAAAATATTGCTTTATAGGAAAATAGTCAAGCAGAAGTAATTAAAAGGTGCTTGAGCAGTGAGAGATTAGGTGCCTCCAGGAGGCTGATGCCCACCCAATAAAGCAAATACCAAACAAGAAGACCTTCTGGGCGCACAAAATGGAAGAGGTCAAAGAATACACCTCACATAGTGATCACACAGAGAGGCCTATGACACAAATATTCAATCAGTTCGGTTGGCCAGGGCGGGGCGAAAGTTTAGTTCAGTGTCAAACCTAATAATCAATGCAGAGTAACAGCTTGGGGGGTAGGTGAAGGCTTGATCCGGGCCACCAGGGAAACAAACGGAAAGGTTACAGTACCTTGCGAAGCAGAGGGTGATTCCTCTCGCAGTTGTCCAGAATCAAATACAAGGGGGGTGGCCCTGCCCTGCCTCTTCCTGGCAATGACAGGCAAGGACGGGCCCGCTATCGGCCCCTGCTTGGCACGGACGCGTCCCGTGCAGCGGGAGCTCTTGAGTTAAATTATGCGCCTCCGGGCACGAAGAGCAGCATCGGCGGTGCGGGGGAGCCTGGGATAAAGAGTCCTGGTCCTGGCTCTCAACCCCGGTGCAATGCAGTGAAAGAGCGTCCCGCCCAGCGGGAGCTCTCGAGTTAATTTATGCGCCTCCGGGTGCAAAGAGCAGCGTCAGTGGTGCGGGGGAGCCTGGGATATAGAGTCCCGGACCTGGCTCTCAACCCCGGTGCGGTGTAATGCAGTGAAAGAGCGTCCCGCGCAGCGGGAGCTCTCGAGTTAATTTATGCGCCTCCGGGCACGAAGAGCAGCGTCAGCGGTGCGGGAGAGCCTGGAATATAGAGTCCCGGTCCTGGCTCTCAACCCTGGTGCGGTGCAATGCAGTGAAGAGCATCCCGCGCAGCGGGTGCTCTCGAGTTAATTTATGCACCTCTGGGTGCAAAGAGCAGCGTCGGGGGGGAGCCTGGGGTATGGAGTCCCGGTCCTGGCTCTCAACCCTGGTGCGGTGTAATGCAGTGAAAGAGCATCCCGTGCAGCGGGTGCTCTCGAGTTAATTTATGCACCTCCAGGCGTGAAGAGCAGCGTCAGCGGTGCGGGGGAGCCTGGAGAATAGAGTCCTGGTCCTGGCTCTCAACCCGGGTGCGGTGCAATGCAGTGAAAAAGCGTGGGAAGAATCCTTTACGAAAGATTAGAATCCTGGGTAAGCGAAAACAACATTCTTACCGAGACCCAATATGGCTTCAGAAGGGGTATAGGGACAGTCGAGCAGTGCGTCAACCTCGAACTGTTGATCAGGAAATACACAGTTGCTAAGGAGGGCAAACTACATCTTTGCTTCGTAGACCTCACGAGTGCATTCGGTCTAGTAAACCACGTTAAACTATGGCAGACCTTATGAGGGATGGGTGCCCCTAAAGACATAATAATTTATCTGTCACAAATTTATGCTTTATTAACCTCCAGAGTTCGATATGGCCTTAATGGCGAATGTACCTCCCGTTTTAGAGTCACTCGAGGTATACGCCAAGGGTGCGTCCTTGCACCCCTCTTATTTTCCCTTTACATCAATAATGTTGATATATTGCTGCAAAATTTGAAAGCTGGCGCCCCTAAAATTGGTAATCGTATAACTCCAGTCCTCTTGTATGCGGACGACGCAGTCCTGCTATCAAGGACAGCCAATGGACTACAATGCCTAATTGAAAACTTTGCTCAATTCATGAATGGAAAAGATCTAATCCTTAATCTTACCAAAACTTTGTTATGACTTGTGGAAGAGGGAAAAGCAAACATAGAAGCCACTATGTAGAAGGCGTTTCCATAGAAAAAACTTTTTTCTTTTCGTATTTAGGCCTCCTTTTTACAAGTCAGGGAAGCTGGGGTGCTCATTTGAATCTTTGTAAATTGAAGTTCACTTGCCTAGTTGAAGCTATTTTCAGATTTTCTCCAAAAATCGGGAACAAACCAATAAGGGAAATTTTGACATTATATAGGAGTAAATGCCTCACAGGGACTTGCTATGGTGCGGCATTATGGGGGTTGGCTAATAACACTCCTTTGTAATCTCAGGAAAACAAATTCCTAAAGAGACTTTTAGCAGTTCCCGAATCCACCTCTTCATATATAGCCCCTGACCTTGACTGGTAGGTCGCTCCCCCACCACACAGCTCCGTCTGTGTGCCCTGCTGCTGCCCCTGATTGTGCTCGTTTTTCCTTTCTGTGCCCCCTTGCTGCCCCTGATTGTGCTCGTTTTTCCTTTCTGTGCCCCCCTTGCTGCCCCTGATTGTGCTCGTTTTTCCTTTCTGTGCCCCCTTGCTGCCCCTGATTGTGCTCGTTTATCCTTTCTGTGCCCCCCTTGCTGCCCCTGATTGTGCTCGTTTTTCCTTTCTGTGCCCCCCTTGCTGCCCCTGATTGTGCTCGTTTTTCCTTTCTGTGCCCCCCTTGCTGCCCCTGATTGTGCTCGTTTTTCCTTTCTGTGCCCCCCTTGCTGCCCCTGATTGTGCTCGTTTTTCCTTTCTGTGCCCCCTTGCTGCCCCTGATTGTGCTCGTTTTTCCTTTCTGTGCCCCCTTGCTGCCCCTGATTGTGCACATTTTTTTTTTTTTTTCCTTTCTGTGCCCCCTTGATGCCCTGATTGTGATCGTTTTCCCTTCTGTGCCTGTTTCCCGCCGCTGCGCCCCTGCGGCCCCGCCCCCTCACTGCCCATTCGCTGCCCCATTCCCTGCTCCTCCCTCCCACCTCCCCATTTATGGCGGCCGCTGCGTGGTGAAGAGAGCGACCCCTGACCTTGACTGGTAGGTCGCTCCCCCACCACACAGCTCCGTCTGTGTGCCCTGCTGCTGCCCCTGATTGTGCTCGTTTTTCCTTTCTGTGCCCCCTTGCTGCCCCTGATTGTGCTCGTTTTTCCTTTCTGTGCCCCCTTGCTGCCCGATTGTGCTCGTTTTTCCTTTCTGTGCCCCCTTGCTGCCCCTGATTGTGCTCGTTTTTCCTTTCTGTGCCCACCCTTGCTGCCCCTGATTGTGCTCGTTTTTCCTTTCTGTGCCCCCCCTTGCTGCCCCTGATTGTGCTCATTTTTTTTTCCTTTCTGTGCCCCCTTGATGCCCTGATTGTGCTCGTTTTCCCTTCTGTGCCTGTTTCCCGCCGCTGCGCCCCTGCGGCCCCGCCCCCTCACTGCCCATTCGCTGCCCCATTCCCTGCTCCTCCCTGCCACCTCCCCATTTATGGCGGCCGCTGCGTGGTGAAGAGAGCGACCCCTGACCTTGACTGGTAGGTCGCTCCCCACCCACACAGCTCCGTCTGTGTGCCCTGCTGCTGCCCCTGATTGTGCTCGTTTTTCCTTTCTGTGCCCCCTTGCTGCCCCTGATTGTGCTCGTTTTTCCTTTCTGTGCCCCCTTGCTGCCCCTGATTGTGCTCGTTTTTCCTTTCTGTGCCCCCTTGCTGCCCCTGATTGTGCTCGTTTTTCCTTTCTGTGCCCCCCTTGCTGCCCCTGATTGTGCTCGTTTTTCCTTTCTGTGCCCCCCCTTGCTGCCCCTGATTGTGCTCGTTTTTCCTTTCTGTGCCCCCCCTTGCTGCCCCTGATTGTGCTCGTTTTTCCTTTCTGTGCCCCCCTTGCTGCCCCTGATTTTGCTCGTTTTCCTTTCTGTGCCCCCTTGCTGCCCCTGATTGTGCTCGTTTTTCCTTTCTGTGCCCCCTTGCTGCCCCTGATTGTGCTCGTTTTTCCTTCCTGTGCCCCCTTGCTGCCCCTGATTGTGCTCATTTTTTTTCCTTTCTGTGCCCCCTTGATGCCCTGATTGTGCTCGTTTTCCCTTCTGTGCCTGTTTCCCGCCGCTGCGCCCTGCGGCCCCGCCCCCTCACTTCCCATTCGCTGCCCCATTCCCTGCTCCTCCCTCCCACCTCCCCATTTATGGCGGCCGCTGTGCGGCCGCGCCGCTGGCGCGCCGAAGGCGCACCTAAGGCAAGCCCGTCTCGCCCATCCGCGCCGTGACCGCGCCCAGCGCCAGACCCCCTGGTCCGGGCATCCCCCGCGCCCGCCACATCAACAGACGCCGATACGACGCCAGCACCCTCCACACACTCAACCCCGGAAAAGATCACGCCTGCTACCAGGCCACCCCGAAGCGCACCCAAGGGCCCTTCACCTGCCGGAACTGCAGCTTCGCCAGCACCCGCCCCGCCAAACCACCGCCCAGGAAAGAACCCAACTACCTCAGATGCATCCTCCTCAACACCCGCTCCGCCCGCAAACACGCCATCGAACTCTGGGACCTTCTCGACTCAACCTCCCCAGATGTCGCATTCCTGACGGAGACCTGGCTGAATCCCGCTTCAGCCCCCGACATCGCCATTGCCATCCCGGACGGATACAAGATCACCCGCAGGGACCGCACCAACGGAGTCGGAGGAGGCATCGCCATCGTCCACAGGAACACCCTCAGAGTCTCAACCAACACCGACGACACCCTCAGCACCGCCGAACACATGCACTTCCAGATCCACACCGATCCCAACACCACCCTCAGAGGAACCCTCATCTACAGACCCCCGGACCCTGACCACAGTTCAGCGATTCCATCGCTGACTTCGTCAGCACACACGCCATCGCCTCCACGGACTACATCCTCCTCGGGGACCTGAACTTCCACCTCGAGAACAACAAGGACACCAACTCCACCACCCTGATCGACAACCTCGCCACCCTCGGACTCAGACAGCTCGTGACTACACCCACCCACGCCGCCGGCCACACGCTAGACTCCATCTTTTCCGCAAGCCCACACGTCTCCTTCAACCACACCTCCGAACCCCACTGGACTGACCACCACTGCATCCACTTCACCTACAGGAAGCCCACCACGCACCACCGCACCGAACAAATGCCTCGCCGCTGCTGGAGCAGAGTCACGGAAGACCAGCTAACCACAACCCTCGCCCTGAGCCCACCCGCCGAACCCTCCGACCCCGACACCGCCGCCCGCAACCTCAGACAGTGGATCGACGACTGCGCCAACACCCTCGCCCCGCTCAAGAATCCGCCCAACAGCCACACCAGCAAGAAAGCCACCTGGTTCACCGAAGACCTCCAGGCCTCCAAACGAACATGCCGAAAACTGGAGAAGATCTGGCTCCACGAACGGACAGCGGACAGCTACGCCGCCCACAAGAGCACCACCCGCAGTCACCATCACCTCATCAGATCCGCCAAAAGGGCCTCACTCAAAGACCGCCTAGACAACAACGCACACAACAGCAAAGAGCTCTTCAACATCGTGAAGGAACTCTCCAACCCCAGCTCCAACACCAACGACATCCAGCCGTCGCGAGACCTGTGCGACTCACTGGCCACCTTCTTCCACCGCAAAATCGCCGACATCCACGACAGCTTCAACACCACGACCGCCCCGGCAACCACCGAGACCACTGCCCCCACAACCACCAACCGCCTGCTCTCCTGGACCAACATCAACGACGAGGACACCAGCGAGATCATGAACACCATCCACTCCGGTTCACCGCTAGACCCGTGCCCTCACCACATCTTCAACAAAGCCAGTACAGCCATCGCGCCCCATCTCCGGAAAATAATCAACATCTCCTTCGAGACAGCAACCTTCCCGGAAAGCTGGAAGCACGCCGAGATCACCGCCTTACTCAAGAAACCCAAGGCAGACCCCAAGGACCTCAAGAACTTCCGACCCATCTCTCTGCTCCCGTTCCCCGCGAAGGTCACCGAGAAAATCGTCAACAAACAACTGACCCGCTACCTCGAGGAGAACAACATCCTGGACCCTTCCCAGTCCGGCTTCCGCAGCAACCACAGCACTGAAACCGCCCTCATCGCCGCCACCGATGACATCAGGACCCTGCTAGACAACGGAGAAACAGCAGTCCTCATCCTCCTGGACCTATCAGCCGCCTTCGACACGGTCTGCCACCACACACTACGAACACGCCTTCACGACGCCGGGATCCAAGAGAAGGCCCTGGGCTGGACCACATCCTTCCTTTCCGGCAGAACACAAAGCGTCCGCCTCGCCCCCTTCCGATCCAAGGCCACCAAGATCATCTGCGGCGTACCCCAAGGCTCCTCCCTCAGCCCAACGCTGTTCAACATCTACATGGCACCCCTCACCCACGTCGCCCGACAGCACAACCTCAACATCATCTCCTACGCCGACGACACCCAGCTGATCCTCTCCCTCACCAAAGACCCTCACACCGCCAAAGCCCACCTCCACGAAGGAATGAAGGCCGTCGCCGAATGGATGAGGACCAGCCGCCTGAAGCTGAACTCGGACAAGACGGAGGTCCTCATCCTTGGTTCCAACCCTTCAGCCTGGGACGACTCCTGGTGGCCAACATCACTGGGAACAGCCCCGCCACCCACCGACCACGTACGCAACCTAGGGGTCATCCTCGACCCCACCCTCTCCATGACTAAGCAGGTCAACGCCGTTTCCTCATCCTGCTTCAACATCCTCCGAATGCTCCGCAGGATCTTCAAGTGGATCCCCACCGAAACAAGAAAAACAGTCACCCAGGCCCTCGTCACCAGCAGGCTGGTCTACGGAAACGCCCTCTACGCAGGAACGACGGCTAAGCTCCTGAGACGGCTGCAACGCATCCAGAACGCCTTTGCACGTCTTATCCTCGACATCCCCCGACGCAGCCACATCACACCCCACCTGAGAGACCTGCACTGGCTCCCTGTCAACAAGAGGATAACCTTCAAGCTCCTCACCCACGCACACAAAGCACTCCACAACTCCGGACCAGCCTACCTCAACAGACGACTCAGCTTCTACACCCCCACCCGCCAGCTCCGCTCGACCAGCCTCACCCTCGCCACAGTCCCCCGCATCCGGAAAACGACCGGCGGCGGCAGATCCTTCTCCCACCTCGCCGCCAAGACCTGGAACACCCTCCCCACCAACCTCCGACAGACCCAAGACCTACTGGCCTTCAGAAGACTCCTCAAGACCAGGCTCTTCGATCAGTAGCAGCACCACCCCCTCATCCCCCAGCGCCTTGAGACCCTCGCGGGTATGTAGTGCGCTTTATAAGTGACATGATTGATTGATTGATTGATTAGCCCATAAGGAACTGTCCGTCCATTACATTAGTGAATACATCAGTATAGCAGCTCTCATGCTCTGGCATGGAATCTGGACTAAAGAGGAAACCAAATTCACAAAGGAGATTATAAGGGATTGTTTAGCCCTAGATCACTATAAAGAAATCCCCTGGCTACAGCATAATCAAAAGCTTTTAAATGAGTGTAAGGTGGATGTCGACTTTAAAGATCCAAAGTCGATCCAGAAATATAGTAAAACGGACCTAAAACTGAGGCTCGCAGAATCAAGAGATGTATCAAGAGATACAGTAGTTTGCCTTAAACAGACAGTTAAATCATACTGTGAAGGGCCATCATTCTTGACTACCCAACCATACTTATTGTTTACAAGAAACTTAGAACACAGGTTCCTTTTAACTAGATTACGATTGGGCACTCTCCATCACTTGATTGCATTCCCCAAGATGGGCAAGTGGAACCATACTCTTCCAAACTGCCCTTGCAATCCAAAATCATCACAAACGACATTGCACTTTATACTTTTTTGTAATTTCTACAGAGATATCAGGAAGTTTGTTTTACGCCCTTTATTTATTGATAGCAATTTGTATTTTTATAAACATGCTTTTAATTATATCTGCACTTTGGAAAATGTAACTGTCTGCAATGCAGTAATTACTTTTGTACAAATGGCGATCAAAAGAAGAACAAATAATTCCCATCTGGAGGCCTTATTATACGAAAATATTTAGGCCTATAAGTAAAGCCCAGCCTCTTTTTATCAAACATTTTTATCCCTTTTTCCAAATCCTTTGTACAATATTTTAACTTTTATTAATCCCTCCCAATTGCTTTAGTATTAGTATGTACCAGATCGCATCATGCATTGGACTGTGTAAACAAATGTTTTGTTAATTGAATAATGCATATTTTTAGTATGCTTTTATGGTTGTATTTTATAAATCGAATAAAGCTTGACTTGACTTGATACGGAAGATCGATATTTGAGATCAGCAAATTATGCAGATCTATTTTGTTACCGACATTATGGCCATCACTTTCTTTACAAATCCAGTCCTCAAAGACCCACTTTCAATTATACACAATGGGAAAATTGTCCAACACCTTCTAAAATAAGTTCCGTTACACAGAAAAAGAAATTTACATATTTTACGGGTTACAATGCCTCTGACCCAGCATCATATTATTTTAAATTGAATGTCCCTAGATTGAACAAATATATGCTTACACAGACTAAACTAATTTATTCCTCATCTTGTATAGATGATCTGTCACTGAAGGGTTATGATTTTTAGAAAGACACTGTTGATTTAAAGTCTATTTGGAGCACTAAAGTTTGGCAAGTGCAGGGGAGTGAATCCTTGCAACCTGCATGTCTAATACCATCTCAAATATTATTTTTAAATCAGACGGTGCAACAAACAACTGTTTTGGTTTGGCCACTGCAAAAAATTTGAATGCTCCTTCTATTCCATTGTTAGCTCAATATAAGTCGTGGAGCATACACACCAATTACACTATTGATGACCTGACTTGGATGATACAGAATGGCTCTTTTAACTCATTTATGATAAATCCGGGGGCTGGGTATTGTGGCCTACAAACACTAATGCTTGTCATTTACATTTTTTGAATGTTACTAAGGGTTTTACCCAAATTTGACCTGATCCTCGTTATCCACATTTGCATACAGTTACCACTTATTCTGTTGGGAAATTATTTCAACAGTAGTATGAACATTCCACATTAGCTTCTGTGAAACACCATCTTTCCCTTTTGTCAAGTGACATTGATCTTTCTGATTTTCTTTTATGTCTGAAATCCCCTCGCACTAAACCTTTTGTGTATGCTGCCTAGAATGAATTTTGGAAACTTTCACAAATGGAGGCAGCACTACGTTTACCCCAAATTGATCAGGATCATTTGGACAAAGTTCTTGCTGTGGTTGATACACAGCATAAACACATTGTCTTCTCGTATTTATACCTTTGACAATACTGTGTCATCTGTTATTGATATTGTTCAGAGTGAAGTATCTACCTTGTATCATGGCCAGACAATATTGTGTCATCTGTTATTGATATTGTTCAGAATGAAGTATCTACCTTGTATCATGGCCAGAATTAATTATGTTCTGTTATGCAATTTGGTTGGACTTTACAGAGTCTTAAAAATGAGAGAGTGCCATGGGATTACCTTAATGCTTCTGCGCTATTTCTACCATTCAGTTTGACAGATAAACATAAAATGATGTCTATGAAAGATTCAACTTACACTATGTTACACATTGAGAAACTAGAACAGTTACCATTTGCTGTAGCAGAAATAGATTCAGCAGTGTGGTTAATACATGGGGTTATTTAATTGCCCATCTCACTTTTCCAGTTTACAGCATGCATGAAACATTATCCTGTAGCTAAATATGTACCCCTCAAGAGTAGTTTCATACATAAATTGTGGTCCTTTCCATTCGCTTTTCATTGTCAGCGTGCGGAAAAATACGTTTTCCTTACAGGGGAGGATTGTGACTCAAATCAAATCAAATCAAAAACAACTTTATTCGGTTTCGTATGTAGAAAACCATAAAAGGATTGTGACTCTACGGTCGGACACTCCCTTGTCTGTAAGCAAGTAAAACTCCACGGTGCTTGCAATGTTTCGGCACCTAATTTAGCTTGTTTTTGAAAAGGAACACTGGCTCCTGCTATTATTCCAACTCTCACTTTGCTTTCTAATGGCAGTTATCTCATTCTCAACAACCAAAACTGCTGTGGTTTTTGGGCAGGCATCCCGTACATAGTAACAGTTTTACAACGCGTTACTTTTTGCAGAAATTTCCTCTTCCCCTCGCCCCCCACACAGGCGTGTAGATAGTTTGCTGTGGTCTTCCATTCCAACTTTGAAAAGAGATTTCAATAAGTTAAGCAGACTCAAAGCGCTGTTGTTTCAACAAGAAGTCGCTCTCACGACAGCTCGTGAGACCTTCGAATTGCAGGTAACAAGAACATCTAGTGAAATACAATCTTTACCAAACACGAATCTCCCCCATATTTTTAATGCGTCTGATACAGCACTTTTTTAAGGTTGTGGGATCTGGCCTTGTTACATTGTTTCAGACTATATTTGGCGTAATACCTGCTTTTATTCATTCTATTTTTTCCAGCTTATTCGGAGGGTTTCCCTGCTGCTCCTTCTGGTTTGTGGCGTGCTGGTACTTCTTTTGCTGTTCCGCAATGGATGCTCAATCTGTGGTACTAACCAGCCAGGCACAGTTGCAGCTGTACCGTGATTGGATGCAGCAGCTTTTTGGTTTAATGCCATTGGTGAGCGCTTGACATCGGCTATTGGCTGACCTTTTGTGATGCCTACTTCACCAGTGTGCAACCTGTATTCTATTGCATCCGGTGCCCTTTTCAATAGGCCCTGGACGTCTGCCTCGCCACAACGTCACCCGCTGCCCTGTATTATAATCTGTTGGTGGGTCCGTTGAGGTCCCAAAGGCACGGCTTTTCCGTGGGAATGCGGCTTGTGTACGATTCTTCACTGGGGCCGGCGGCCGAAGCGAGTACCTGTGCACAGTGCATCTTGGACCTGAGTCTCATCGAGACCGACACAGGTTGACCTGGAATGCTCCTTGCGGCTTCAGGATATGAGGAGCACGTCTGTTCCTTTGAATTACTTAATTGGATGGCATCACTTTTTAATAAAGATGGTTCTGACGTCTTACAGGAGTTCATGGCATTCCACTTGTCACGCAATGTTTTTAGCCCGGAGGATACCCTGTAATTGGATATATCTTTGCGTACTAAGTTTCCTTTTTCAATTTGACATTCTGTCATGGTCCTGCTTTGGCTTCTTGGGTCCTGCTTGTCCCCTGCCTGAGACGCTTTGGTTCTGCTTACCAGTGACTTCTGTATTTGTCAAGGGCTGACGTCCTGACCAAGGGGAGGGTGTCACGTGGCCCATGGGGACATTGTCGTCTTCCCTAAGTTAGCATGAGCATGCTGCAGACTGACCGCTGCTTTGCACACGTTACTACATGAGTTTATTTTGCAAATGCCTCTTTTGATATTTTCACATGAGAACCTACTGTTGTGTTCACGCTTTGCGGGTTCCTTGGATTTAGTCTGAACATTGTGAACAAGGTCGAACAACAATGCCCCTTGTTATTCTGTTCCGGTCAGGCCCTAGCACCTAGACAAAACATACAGATGCAGCTGTTGTTTGGGAATACGTACTTTGGTCTTATTGGAATACACGGATAGGTAGCACACACTTGGAGAGGGAACTTTCCAGGGAAAAGAGTATGACATTACCTATGATGTAGAACTACCGTCTATAGACTGAGGTACGGGGTCTGCAGAAAACACCCAGTGATCTTCTGTTATGTAATCATCTTGCTTCTATACAAGGGGGGGGGAGGTTAGGCTACACTGTCTCTCATTATGACAGCTCCTTTTATGATTTACGGACTACTTGCTATGCTGATCGTATTTGTGTTATGCATCTTTCTGCTTATTGTGGCACGTATACTGCATATTAGAGCACGTTAGTTAAAATAAATATTTTAAACTTGTTCATGTCTCTGTCAGATCTTATTGTGGACAAGTTCATGAGTGTGAGCGAAAGGGCGTGTCTTGTAACCGCGATTCCTGAGAGAGTCGGGAGTGTTATGTTCTGCAGTGTCTAATCACTTGTACCTCTGTAAGTGATTAGGAGGGCAAGTGAGACACTTTAGCTAGTCGATCCTGGGCTCATGAGTACTAAGGTGGTCTGATGACTCAGTCCCTATTTACTTGGGTCCCATAATCCTATACATAGTTCTGTGTTTGCACAGAATCCCTGCAACAAACCGATTGCTTGGAATACTTCTCCAAACTGTGCCAGGATGTTAAAAGCTCTTCAAATTGCATGCCGAAGTCAAACGAGATCAGGTCCAACGTTTCTGTGGTGTGGCCATTGACCAGCATGCCATGACCTCCATCACCTATGTAGATGGTGGTCTCTACACTCGCTTCTCCGTAGGACACAGACGACTTGAAACACCCGAGCATGGACAATGGCTGCGATTGCCTGTATGCAAAAATGTTTACCCTGGCTGTGTCCAACAGTGGGGGTTTCAACAGTGCATGGTAGCTGTTGGCAGACATGAGGTCTATTGAGGCTCCTCTGTAGATTGTTGCGGTGGCAGTTTGATGCCCTACTTGTATCTGGCATTGTGAGAGTGGGCGGCGTATGGAGTGAAAAGGCCTGACCATGAAAATTGTGTGAACCGTGTATTCTGCAATGTTGTCAATTGAGACAATAGAAAACAAAAATATAAAAGGGTTCTGGAGGTTGATACAGGATGCCGCAGGGAGGACCTCGGGAAATATGAGCTGTGTTGTGGAAGAGGCGGCATGGGTAAATTATTTAAGTGACTTATATAAAGCCAGGAGGATCCCGGTAATAAATAACGAAAAACTAAGTTGGACAACATGTGTAGAAGCACTAAAGCCAGCTTTTAATGTAGAGAAAGTAAAAGAAACAATCAAGAAGCTGAATTTATCGCGTGAGGCAGGCCCCGACAATCTTCCCGCCATCCTAATTAAAACTCAAATAGATTGGTGGGCTGGTTTCTTATCTCATATGTTTGTTGCCATCTTAGATACAGGTTGTATCCCTAAGTCTTGGAGAGGGGCCATAATCAGACCCTTACATAAAAAGGGTGAAAGGAAGGATCCAAGGAATTATAGATTAATCAATTTATTGGACATTGGAGAAAAGGTATTCTCAAGAATAATCCTTGGTAGACTAAAGGAGTGGGTGGAGCAGCGGTCGATAGTCCCAATTGAGCAGGGAGGTTTTAAGGAAGGACACTCCACCGTCGATCACTGCTTTGCTCTGTGGGCTGTGGCGCGGAAGTCCATGGAGCAGCAGGGCAAGTTATACTGCTGCTTCGTGGACTTTCGCGCAGCCTTTGATCTGGTGGATAGGGAGTGTTTGTGGGAGGCCTTGAGAAATTATGAGGTCCCTGCAGATCTTTTGTTGGTAATTCAGGAGTTGCATAGCCAAAATTGGGCGCAGGTAATTAAAGATACTTCTGGTGGCCTAACACCTGCAATAGCGATAAATAACGGATTATGGCAAGGCTGTGTCTTGGCTCTGCTTCTTTTTGCAATATTCCTAGCAGATTTGCCCCTTATTTTGGGGTCTGCCAGAGGCGCAAGCCCAAAGGTAAATGGAAGGCATTTGTCCTGTTTGCTGTATGCCGACGATTTAGTCATATTGGACCAAACTGAGGTGGGTCTACAAAGGAAGCTGAATAAATTCAGTGAATACTGTATGGCAAAACGACTTACAGTGAACATGGACAAAACAAAAATATTGTGTTTCGGGAAGAGAAATCTGAAGTTTAATTGGTATCTGGGCCAAACAAAACTAGACATCGTAAATGAATACAAATATCTCGGGATATGGTTTACAAACTCCTTGAAGTGGGGTATGCACCTGGAGGCGCAGAAAGTAAAAGCACATTTAGCGGTATGTGGGCTGAAAAGATTTAATCACAGTTATGGTGATATTTCCCATAAACCTCTATTGAGGCCTATAAAGCAATGATTCCTCCGCAACTCCAATATGGCTCAGAAATCTTATGTATTGATGGTAAAAGCTCCTGGGATAAAGATGAAGGGAAATGCCTAAAATCTTTACTCTCTCTCCCCAGCTCGGCAATGATCCAGGCAATTAGACTGGAGCTTGGCCTGACTGTGTGGAATTTTCAGGTGCAACTAAGTTTACTTAGATTTTGGAATCATTTGGGTCTTGGGGAGGTCACAAAGGTGTCCCAGTGGTGCATGAAAGAGATCCAATCTAGTGAGCGAAAGTGGGCTAAAGCCACAAGATGCAAACTTCAGACCATTTGTGATCACCTGAACGTGGAAATAGATCCGAAGACATTGCAAATCAACGTAACAAAGAGTGTACTTAGAATGCAGGGTAAAGAATTGTCACGAGCAGTAGACAGAGAGTATTGAGTATGAAAGACTCTGTAAAATTTATGAGTAACAGCTGGGAGAAAGATATAAGCTATCCCTACCTAGACACATTACCGAATCGTTGGTTAAGAATGGATGTACTAAGGATTAGAATCGGTATTAATCCGGCCGTAATAAATAGTGCAATAAAATCTGGCCTAATTCAACAAGATGGCAATTGTATGTGTAATATAGGGATGAAATGTAATATTTTACATATTTTATTGGACTGCCGGAAATTTTTATATTTACGTAAATTAATACTTCGTCCGATCTTTTTAAAGTATGATGTTAGGGCGCGTTCACAAGCATGGGAGCTTCTCGCTGATATGGAACATTTAGATATCGCGATAGCCATTGGGAAATTTATGCAGGGTGTCTATATGGTCCCTGGTCCAATAGAGGCTTAAGAGAAGCGAGGTGCCTTGCAATCTAAAATGAAATTAGTGGTTTTAAAATTGGTAGGAATTAAGTATTAAGTTTTAAGGATATTATGGGTTTTATTGCTTAAGAAAATGACTTTGTAATGTGTAGACTTTTTTAAATGATAATGTATGTGTTATGGTTTAAAAACAGATGGTTTAAATAAACTTTATTTTTGACTTTGACTTTGACTTGAAACACCCGAGCATGGACAATGGCTGCGATTGCCTGTATGCAAAAATGTTTACCCTGGCTGTGTCCAACAGTGGGGGTTTCAACAGTGCATGGTAGCTGTTGGCAGACATGAGGTCTATTGAGGCTCCTCTGTAGATTGTTGCGGTGGCAGTTTGATGCCCTACTTGTATCTGGCATTGTGAGAGTGGGCGGCGTATGGAGTGAAAAGGCCTGACCATGAAAATTGTGTGAACCGTGTATTCTGCAATGTCGTCATCCATATCTTCCGGTCCGCTTGAGGCCTCGGTGACAGCTGGAATGGTTTTCTTTGAGGGCTTTCATTTCAATGACCTGCAGACTTTGGCAAAGTGATTATACTTGCCACAGGCTGTACATTTCCTGGCTTTGGCTCGGCACTTGTTACTCCTCTGCAGTACCCAACTGATTTTCTCGCTTCAGCAGGTCGTTTCAGGGTCTCAGTGTTTTCAGCGCGATTAGATGGCATTGAAAGGTTCTGTCTTAATGGCTCGGTGGAGGGCGGCCTCCATGTGGAACGTGCTCACTTTGAATAGTTCTTTTGACCTTCCAAGTGTCAAGATGTCTTGGAGCTATGTCCCGTACTCTTGGAGTATAGTCTTCCTGTGTTTGGCAGATGTACAGCCTTGGATAATTTTCCCTCTTCTTTCTTCCTGTTCGTCATGAAAACTGTACATGCTTGCAAGTTCTTTGTGTCAGCTGTGGAAGGTGTCAAGTAACTCTTCAGGTTCTTGGCAGACTTGTCTAAAGACGAACCTTTCATAGTCTGTATTTGCCATAGCTTCAAAATGCGCGTTCAGGGCTGTGATTAGCGTAGCGTACATCTTGGAGGTCAATTATACTACAGTTTTGTAGATCTTGTGAATTTCTTTACCCCCTAGGTGTAACAAGGGAATGCAGCAACATTCTGCTGGTATGTCAGTGCCTTCAAAGTGGAGGCTTTCCACCTAGTCTTTCCATTTGGGTGCATGCGGCTTGGGCGCGCCCTCAATGATGAATGGCTCTATGTCTGGAACTGTGTCCATGATGTTCAAGAGAGTATATGCTTCACGGCACAAGCACTGTTTCCACTGAGGGGAAACAGCCATCTGGCCGAGGGATGGTGCGCAGTTCTAGTGATTGTGTAAAAACCCTTCGTGACATGCCTGCCTTTTGTAGCCGCTGGAGGTTCCGACATGCCTGTACATCCGAGACATGTATTGCCAGGCTTGTGATGTGCTTGTGTCCAGGGTGAAATGTGTTGCACGCCCCTACTCTAGGTCTGTTGGAGGTCAACCCTCTTTGTTTTTCAAGCCTGGGAGTTACTGTGGCCTGTTGGGGTGCATGGGCATTCACTGTATGTGTTATTCACTCACTGTCTCTCATTAGATTTTTTTAATTTTTGCAGTGCCTTATTGTGGCAGTTGCTGCACTTACTTGGGCAGCAGTGAATGATGTCAGCAAGGCAAAATATTGCCAGCATGTGGGACGGTCTGGCGGCAGGTGCCAGCCCTGCCTACGTGAGTGGCTGCCGGCAGGTAGCCATGGTGCAGCAGCAGAAGGTGCTGGGTCGCCGAGTGAGCAGAGTTGTAGGTCGAGTACCAGCCTCCTCGCTAGTGTGGTGTTGGGCTCTTGGAAAAGACCATCATGTGGTGCGCTTGGAAAGACCACACAGAGGCGTTGATGTCTTTCATCCAGAGTGTGGAACTGCCTTCAGCCGCGTCCGTACACTTTTATTTTGCCTGCGCTTAGTGCTCGGGTTAAACCATTTTCTGCACACAGGTGGGTGTAACAGTGAGACCACTCTAACGTGTGAGTGTCGGGGTGTAATACATTACACTCCTTTTGGCCAGACCTCCTCCTCCTCCTCATAAGCCTCCCTGGCTATATTGAAAGATCCAGGCCAGAGGCCTGTCCCAGGGCAGATAAGGACCCCACCCATCTTCTTCTACTCCCCTTACACACACCCATCCCACACCCGACCAGAGAATAATAGCCTAGAAAGGGCCAACGGCAGAGCCCTAGACAAAGCGCACCTCTTCCAGAGCACAACACAGGGAAGTGCTCCTCAGGCAGGCCCTTCACCCTCCCTCAACATCCACTTCCCTTCACCCACCCTCCAAAGGTAGGACAGCCCTGGACATTGTCAAAGCCCTGGGCTGTGTGCAGGGCAGGACTGGCCATAGTGGGCACCGGGCATTTCCCCGTTGAGCCGGAGGGGTGGGGTCATTTTTTGTGACCATTGGGCCGGTTTTGCTACAGCGGGCCAGTTTTGCAGCAGTGCTACAATATCGGCCCCCTGTAACAAAAGCACAAAAGCATGAGTGGTGCGTTTCGCTAGCCCACACCCCTCCCCCCCCCCTCCCAGGGCCAGTCGGGCAGCAATCGCCAGGGCCGGTTGCTTTTCCCAGTCTGGCCCTGGCTGTGGGCACCCTTTTTCTAATAACACATCACAAGGGAGTAGAGAGTGCTATCTTGTGCCCCTTCAAGACCCGGACCCCAACCCATTGACCCACATTTGCATTCCCCTGATATCATGCACCTGCTCTGAAGTTTAAAATGTCATACTTTTTCCCCTGGAATTGAGGAAAAATACATGAACACTCACTGAGTGTTCCTGGGTCCGAATTGTTATTCCCCATTCCTGGGAAAGAACTAGGAATAGCCAAAATTTGATTCAGGAACAACAGCCAGAGTCAGAGATTCTGGTCCCCTGGTAGCGTGCACCAATTTCCGAGTAAGTTGTAAGTCTAACGGCTAGGGCGGTCGACCTCGAATCTGGCGAACCGGGTTCGAGTCTCGGCAATGACACTGAACATCCTGTGATTCTGGGCAAATCACTTAATCTCCCCATGCCTAATAAAAATGAATGTGTCCTCATGTAACGCAACTGGTGCTATGTAAAGCGCTCTGATACCCGATACCTTCGGGTCAAGTTCGCGCTATATAAAACTCCGTAAAAATAAAAAAAGTGTATTTTGTGTTGAGCCTCCTTATGAATTCTTGACACTGCTGAACTTCTTATACCTTAGTTGGAACATTTTAGAGACAGAACTTTTGTTGCCTAATTGACTCTCCAATTAGATGTGAATGAGCAACCAAGGCATAATATGTGGTATGGGTTGAGTGTAGGTACAGTGCACCACAATTGCCACAGCTGCATTGAAGTATGAATGCTCAGCCAAGGCTGTGACAGCAATTTAAAAAATATCTTTTAATATATTAAATACATATATAGTATAAATAGTCATCAAAACTGGAAAGTACATACAACACAATACACAAATATAAGATTGTAATCACACAATGAAACCAGCAAAGTTACAACTAGAATTGTAATGTCATATATGAACCAGTAATCAGGCAGAACAGAGTTTGATAGCACACATCAATTAAAGCAGGACGCCAGATGTGTCACATTATGGCTGCAAAGCTTTAGTGTTCCTAACACTCTAATGTTTGCGAAGCTTAGAATACACATATTAGGAGAGAAATACATTCTTAACATAACATCTATATACAGAGGGATCGAGGCAGAACACTATCGCACATAACACCCAAATGCGTAGGGCAAGCTATTTATCTATATGTAGTGCAATTGGACCAGGAGTACAACCCCTCTCTCCTCCAATTTGAAAACAATTTTGAAAACAATTTTTACTGGTGGTCCAGCACCCACAATTCTATTAACAATATATCAAGTTATTGAGAATCCGGGCATGTGTTCATCAAAGATTTCTGCTGGAAGCATATCCAAAACTGTGATACATGACGTAAATCACTGCATCTGACGACAGTATCTCAGTTCAAAAATATTCTTTATTCATTTAAAAAAATGCCATTGTGTAGTGATTATAGTAGCCAACGCGTTTCGTCCTACACGGACTTCTTCAGTGCTCCAATTTGTATATTGAAATCTTTTATAGAGAATTAGTAAATGAGTTCCATTATTCTTTCGGTATCGAATTCTTCTATGTAGTGTCAAAATTAGAGTACGTGTGCTCAAATTTTGAGAAACATCTCTGGCATGTTCGTAGAGCAAAATATCTTTATGTTGTGTATCACATTTTTGGATATGCTTCCAAATGTTGTTTTGAAAATTCTTAACAAAACTCAGAAGGTGATGGGGAGTCCAGTGACACTGGGTTCACAAATAGCAATAGTTTGCAAAATCGGCCTGATAACAACGCAGGATACTTTAAGGTAAGGATATCAAAATCCTTTGAAACAGATGTTGTTCAGTGATTTAGGGCCTCATTAGGATGGCGGGCAGACATCCTATTGGAGATGGGGACTGCCCGACGGAGGGTGTTGAAGCAGCTGGAGGTGACGGCGTTTACCTGTCGGTTCATGGAGAGTGATGAGTCGAGTACGATGCTGAGGTTCTTGGCGTGGTCTGAGGGGGTAGGTGGGCTTCCGAGGGCGGTCGGCCACCAGGTGCTGTCCCATGCAGAAGGGGTGGTACCGAGGACGAGGACTTCTGTCTTCTCGGCGTTGAGCTTCAGGCAGCTGTTGGTCATCCAGACTGTGACGTCTTGCATTCCTTTCTGGAAGTTGAGTTTGGCAGTGGTGGGGTCTTTGGTGAGGGAGAGGATGAGCTGGGTGTCGTCGGCGTAGGATACGATGTTGAGGCCGTGTTGTCGGACGATGGCTGCGAGGGGGGCCATGTAAATGTTGAAGAGGGTGGGGCTCAGTGATGAACCCTGTGGGACTCCGCAGGTGATTTTCATGGGGTCGGAGAGGAAGGGTGGGAGTCTGATCCTTTGGCTTCTTCTGGTGAGGAATGATCGGATCCAGTCCAGGGCTGTTCCTTGTATGCCTGCGTCGTGTAGTCTGACGACTAGTGTGCGATGGGAGACGGTGTCGAAGGCCGCTGATAGGTCGAGTAGGATGAGGGCTGCAGAGTGGCCTTGGTCCAGGAGGGTACGGATGTCATCTGTGGCGGCGAGTAGGGCGGTCTCTGTGCTGTGGTTGCTTCGGAATCCGGATTGGGACGGATCGAGGACGGCGTTCTCTTCAATGAATCGTGTCAGTTTCCTGTTGACTGTTTTCTCTGCAACTTTGGCTGCGAAGGGGAGGAGCGAGATGGGCCGCTAGTTCTTGAGGTTGGTGGGGTCAGCTGTGGGCTTCTTGAGCAGGGGTCTGACTTCTGCGCGCTTCCAGCCGTCTAGGAAGGTGCCTGTTTTGAAGGTGGTGTTGATGGTGCGTTGTAGTTTGGGTGCGATGGTGGCCACGGCTCTGTGGTAGATGTGAGGGGGGCAGGGGTCGGTGGGGGCCCCCGAGTGGATGCTTTTCATGGTCGAGGCGGAGTCTTCGGACGTGATCGGTGTCCAGTTGGAGATGGTGGGCTGGCTGGTGTTTCTGGGGGGCGGGGGGCCGTCTGTGGTGCCTGGTGGATGGTCGATGAAGTTGTTGTAGAGGTTTTTGATCTTGAGGTGGAAATAGGTTCCAAGCTTGACGCAGAGGTCTTGGGATGGGGTGATGTCTGTGGCTTCGCTGCGTGGGTTGGTGAATTCTTGAATGACACTGAAAAGTTCCTTGGAGTTGGTGGAGTTGGCCAGGATTTTGTTGTAGATGAAGTTCCTTTTGGTGGCTCTGATCTGGTTGTGGTAGTCCGTCATGGCGTCCTTGTAGGTGGTGTGGTTTTCGGTTGTCTTGGTGTTTCTCCAGTTCTTCTCCAGGCGTCTGCAGGTGCGTCTGGCTTCTTGGAGAGCGGTTGTGAACCAGGCGGCTTTCCTGGGGCGTTGCCTGTCGGGGTTGCGTAGCGGGGCAAGCTCATCTGCGCAGTTGGAGATCCAGGTGTGGAGTTCTCTGGCTGCGTTGTTTGCGCTGTTTGCGTCGGGTGCCCAGGTGTGGTTGTCTCGGGTGAGGGTGGAGTTAAGTTGCTCGTCGGTAACCTTGCTCCAGTTCCTTCGTGGTGGGCGTGGGGCTGGTTTGGGTGCCTTGGGTTTGTTGATGGCGAAGTGTAAACAGTGGTGGTCGGTCCATGGCGGCTGCGTTGTGTGGCTGAAATGGACGCTGTTTCCTGCCGCGAAGATGGGGTCGAGGGTGTGTCCTGCTCTGTGGGTTGGTGTGTTGACGAGTTGTTTAAGTCCGATGCTGGCGAGGTTGTCACGAAGGATAGTGGAGTTGGGGTCGCTGGGGTTGTCGAGGTGGAAGTTCAGGTCTCCAATGAGTATGTAGTTTGTTGAGGCGAACGCGTGGGGTGCGATGAAGTCGGTGATGGTGGTGGCGAAGGGTGTTCGGGGGCCGGGGGTCTGTAGACGAGGGTTCCTCGGAGTGTGGCTTTGGGGGTGGTCTGGATCTTGAAGTGCAGGTGTTCGGCGGAGGGGAAGGTTTCGCTGGAGGTGGTGAGGCGGAGGGTGATCTTGTGGGCAATGGCGAGGCCCCCTCCTGGGTGGTTGGGGAGGTCTTTCCTCTGGATCTTGTATCCATCTGGGATGGCGGTGCTGATGTCGGGGGCGGAGGATGCGTTGGTCCAGGTCTCTGTGAAGAAGGCGATGTCGGGCAAAAGAGAGTCGAGTAGGTTCCAGATTTCCATGGCGTGTTTGTGTACGGAGCGTACGTTCAGGAGGATGCATTTTAGGGTGTCGCCGGTGCTGGCGTCAGCGGTGTTGGAGGCCGGGGTGGCGGTGAGGGTCTGGCGGCAGTGGAGGCAGGAGAACTGGCCGTGGGTCGTGTTCGGCGAGGCCTGTTGGCATTCTCTAAGTCTTCCAGGGTTGAGTGCGAGGAGGGTGGTGGTGTCGTAGCGATGGGTAGTGGGAGGTCCAGGGTTCCTGGCCGCGGTCGGGTCGCGGACGGGCGCAGACGGGCTAGCCTTTGGCACGCCTGCTGCGCGACCGCGCAGCGGCCGCCATTAAGTAGGGGAGGTGGGAGGGAGGAGAGGATGGGAGGCGGGAGCAGGGGAATTCTGGGGGGAAATTCCGGGGGGAAATTCCAGGGGGGAATTCCGGGGGAGGAGGGGCCGCAGGGGCAGCAGCGGCGAAAGGCAAAACGAACAGGCAGGCACGAGAAAATAAAAACAGTGGTGGAATTAGAGCAAGACACAGATGGGCACAATAACAGTGGCACACAACAGGGGAAAAATTAAGAAAAAAAATGGCTGAGAAAGATTACGGTGGTTGGAGGCAGTCTGGTCCCAGTTGGACCGGGCAGCAGGCGCAGGAGCGGGCAGCAGCCTCGAACCTCCCAAGGAGGAGGTTGGGGTCTGGAGGCAAGAGACGGCACAGTGGAGCAGTGGGGAGAGAGTGGACCTAGACCGAGGGTCGGAGGTCTTATATCCTCGTGGTAAATGCTAACTTTGGGATGGCTGCACGGAAACATGTCGTGTTTGGTCTCTAGTATATGGTATACTATGTACCCAGGGCATAGGTACCCCAGAGGCCTACCAGGGGCTGAAGCATGTATTGTGCCACCCCTGGAAAGCCATCCAAAATGACACCACAGGACTGCTACTGCTGCCTGAGTGAGGTGGTGCATGCACCCCTTACAGAGATATAGGTTCACTATATCTCACCTATCACTGCACATAGAAACCTATCAGTCACCCCTATGGCAGGCCTTATCAATCCTGAAGGCAGGGTGCTTGGTTTTATGTGAGAGGGTGCCCATGCATGAGCATAGCCCCTCTGCAACCTTCGGAATCTCCTCTCCGGGGTTGTCTGTGGTGCAGCCTGACCATATACTCTTAAGTGCATTATATCCTCGCGGTAAATGCTAACTTTGGGATGGCTGCACGGAAAAATTTTGTGTTTGGTGTCAAACACCTTGGAATCATACCCCCACACCAGTAACTGGTGTGGGAGTATGATCCCAGAAGTCACAAAAAGTACTCCCCTAATGCCACATGCATATAGATTCGTAGATGGAACAAAGCTCAAAAAATTATAAGACCCAAATCAAAATGATAGAGTACACCACCTGATGGTGGGCAAGGAAGCAATCCTTTTTGTTTTATATACCCTCACACACCCTAGTGGTGTCATGCTTCATCATCGGGTCATCCTGACGCCTAAAAGTCAGGATGGGCTCGACCAATCTTTCAGGGAGCTCTTAATAATATGTTTTTGGCCAGGGGGAATAAAGATTAAAAATCTCAGAGAGATCCCGGTGTCCCTTTATTTTGGATCTCACTGAAATATTAAAAGAAAGTAAAACTAGGGTCTTTGGGATATTATGGTCCTAGGACCCTAATGCCAACATGTTTCAGTCCATGAAAAGTCCCACTAAGGGTACTGGACTTTCTTCAGGGCAGAGGAATAACACCCCTGGAAAGTAAACGAAAGGGAGTGGGGATTTCCCTACCCTAATTATAATAAGGGCAGATAGCTGCTCCTTAAGCTACTCCTGTTTAGGACACAGAGTTGATCGCTCCATCTGTAAAGAAAGAAACAACAAAACAAAGAAACATAGTGTATGAATCTTTCTAAATGAATTTGCCTTCTTAATTCAGTGAAAATACTCCTCACCTTCGTGCCACGTTGGATGATGAGGAAACGACTCACTCACTAGCCTTTATTTGGCGTGTGTGATACCACTTTAACTCATAGATTCATTCCATTGCATGATCTAGAGAAAGTAGAAGTGCAGTGGCGGACTGTTTCCGCAAACTGACATTAAGTCAAAGTCCTCGTTTTCCTGGCTGTCTATTTTTCCGTGATATCTCGGGTTTGTCTCCTATTTGGCACTACAATCCCCAGCGTCCCTAGCGGCCCCGACGAGCCACCGGTAATCATCATAGCGCAACCCGGAAGTGGACTGGTTCTCCGTTTCCTGGGTTCGCGTGGCATCTTTACCACTTTAAATTTGGCTGTCAGGACACATGAAGTACAGAGCCGGCGGGACCGAGACCTAGTAGGTTTATCGTGGGGAAGGATCTTTGGAATCGTGAGTAATGGTGAATGGAATGAATTGGTTGAGACATAAGTGCAACACTCCATGATTTGGAGGTTTTGTTGGTGTCTGAGTTTATTTACATTAAGATTGGTTAATCTATGTGTCTTTTTTCCAATTTTCTCTTTCTTTTTCTTTCACGTTTTTTCCATTCATCTGCAAAACCAACTAATGATAACAACCTGACTCGGGGCTTCTATCACACTAGTGTGTGACTACAAGACTACCCCATTGTTGCGAAGCTCGACGCGAAGCATTACTCCACCTAAATAGGGGTAAGATGGGTGGTTGTGAATGCGAGCCTAATGGCGAGGGAGTATGGCGGATGTTGAGTTACAGAATGAGTGTATTGCGGAACACACAATGAATCACAGACACACGATTGCAGTTAATGTCAGTTTGCGGAAACAGTCCGCCACTGCACTTCTACTTTCTCTAGATCACGCAATGGAATGAATCTATGAGTTAAAGTGGTATCACACACGCCAAATAAAGGCTAGTGAGTGAGTCGTTTCCTCATCATCCAACGTGGCACGAAGGTGAGGAGTATTTTCACTGAATTAAGAAGGCAAATTCATTTAGAAAGATTCATACACTATGTTTCTTTGTTTTGTTGTTTCTTTCTTTACAGATGGAGCGATCAACTCTGTGTCCTAAACAGGAGTAGCTTAAGGAGCAGCTATCTGCCCTTATTATAATTAGGGTAGGGAAATCCCCACTCCCTTTCGTTTACTTTCCAGGGGTGTTATTCCTCTGCCCTGAAGAAAGTCCAGTACCCTTAGTGGGACTTTTCATGGACTGAAACATGTTGGCATTAGGGTCCTAGGACCATAATATCCCAAAGACCCTAGTTTTACTTTCTTTTAATATTTCAGTGAGATCCAAAATAAAGGGACACCGGGATCTCTCTGAGATTTTTAATCTTTATTCCCCCTGGCCAAAAACATATTATTAAGAGCTCCCTGAAAGATTGGTCGAGCCCATCCTGACTTTTAGGCGTCAGGATGACCCGATGATGAAGCATGACACCACTAGGGTGTGTGAGGGTATATAAAACAAAAGGATTGCTTCCTTGCCCACCATCAGGTGGTGTACTCTATCATTTTGATTTGGGTCTTATAATTTTTTGAGGTTTGTTCCATCTACGAATCTATATGCATGTGGCATTAGGGGAGTACTTTTTGTGACTTCAGTGTTGTTACACGGGAGATGTACTCTCCATAATATATTTCCTCTTAACCCCTTTTGATAACATGTGTTATCTTGGTGTGTGGAGTATGATCCCACCCTTCTAGAGGGAGAGACATGACAGCACCGGTATACCCGGTACCAGCTAAACAGAGCCCTGGCATCACAAAATGGATGCTGCAGCCACAGACACGAGTCTGGCCTCCTGCTGCTGACCGAAACTCCGGCAGGGGAGGCCTGGACAATAGGTTTCCTGGCACAGGGAGGTGTTACCACCTCCCAGACAGGCCTTAGTGGATTGGGGCTGGGTGGGTGCACTCCAAGAGTGCTTTGAAGTCCTGCACTGGGGGCACATTTGGTGTCCTCTTGCATACCCCAGTTCAAACCGGTTGCAGGGGCTGGCAGCCCCTGCTCTGGCACGAAACTGGACAAAGGAAATGGGTGTAGCCACCCTTCTTTCCAAACCCTCCCATAGGTGGGTCCCCTGAGTTAGTCCAACCCCTTTCTTAGGTATAAGTAAGGAACCCTTCTCTTGGAGAATCGGCAAGATGGCTGCTTGCAAGAGCAGCTATGCTGACAGAGCGGCAACATCCGTAACTATCCTGTGCAACGCTGCAGCTCTGTGCCCACCGTCACCAGTTCTGAGCATCAGAGCACTTGGTGAAGCCCGCCGGCCTGTCGCGGAATTCGGCAGCCGCCGGAAAGATCGACTTTTGGCGCCTGCAGCTAGTGGTCGCGGCGACCACGCAAGATGGCGGCCACCACCGGAGTAGCGGTGTAACAGCGATGCGACGCGGGCAGTATGCCGCCTGAAGAGGTGAGACGGCGCTAACAGTACGGTGGTGTGCTGCAGAGTGACCCGAACCGTCTGCTGAGCACCGGAGCTGCGAGAATGGGCTGCGGGGGCACTACCCTACTGGCAAGGAGCAAGCTGGCGGCCATCGCGGAAAAAGCACAGTGACGGCTCAGAGAGGCGCATGTGAGGCTGCCAGGAGCCAGTCCAGTTGCGGCATCCTTCACCTATGTCGGGGCGGGCGCCCTGAGGGACCGTTAAATCCTGCAGAACTGAGGCTGGGAACACACGCCGTGAAGGGAGTCACCTAGTGGGACATGAAATTATGTGGCGGAGCTGAGCGGAGTGAAGCACTGAGGCGAGCCAAGCTGCATGGTGTGGTCTGAGCAGGGGCGCATCCGCAATATCGGGGCTACAGAGGAGGCCTGGCCAGTAGATAATACGCGAGGGTTGTGCCCGTGGGTTCCGGTGGCCTATTGTGCCACACCTGTGTCACTGCGCTCGCTGCGTTGGGGAAAAAGAGGCACCACCACAGCGCCGGAGGGGATGCGCGGAGTCATTGTGTGCACCTACTCCCGCGATCGCCGATAATCGGCAAGCGGTCCCAGTGTGCGTAGCACGGGATTTGGGCAAAGATTACAAGGTGAAGGATCGGCTCCTTGAACCCCCCCCCCACCTCCGCTATTATACGCGCTGCCAAGCTGCAACACCAACCTGTAGCAGCTAAAGCCCACTGTCCCCAGATAGCACGTCTACTGGGGCGGGTGAGATATTGAGCCCGATTAGCTGCATTTGTCAACACTGCCAGCTGGGTATCACAACTGAGCACTTCTCTACCCCGCAGACACAAGGCAGCGCCTTCCCTGGGGCTTCAGAGAGCATTCTAGAAGGATACCAGTGGGGGCACGCATCGTAAAGATTGAGTGTTGGGGCTGGGAAGTAAGGCACAGGACTCCAGAACATAAGGGGAATTGCCCCCCTTACTCACTTCACAGAAACCTGGGCAAAGCAACAGACCGAAAAAGCTGCGGAGATGCACTTGGGAATTGACCTGATTTACTGCCCCAGACATCTTTCCTTTTGTAACGTATCATTTGTTACCACTTTTTGTATTTTGTTTGTTTTTGTTAGTTGCACAATTGTCACTTTTTCCTCATGTAATGAAAACGCTTGATTTTGTATTAAGCTCACTTGTAATTTTCTCCTCATGTAATGTTACTGTTCCTACTGGGAAGCGCACTGACACCTTCGGGTAAAGTCCGCGCTAAATAAAAACGTATAAAATAAATAAATAAATAAATAAATTAGTAACAGTAGTAAAAAGAGGTCATATACCCTCTGGGAGATAGGAAAACTGCTGATCATAGAAATAGGACTGCACTGTAACGATACCAACTAGCTCAATATATCAGCCTGGGAAACAAGTTCAATATATCTCCCTAACCTACCTCCTGTCACAAGACAGTCACTACATCTCTTCAAACTCTACAAAATGGAGATGCCTCCGACCCCGCACTATGTTGTCCCTCAACACTGCCTATGTATCTGTTCTGTGAATCTTATGTGACCCTTCCTGCGTTCCCTTTCCAACTCTGAACCTCCTCGCCCTCGCAAGTATTGTTGTTGTTTCTATTGATTGTCAACTCTATCCTCTTACTCTAATTTTTTACCGCTTATTATTTTGCTTTGCTTCAGGTATTCCCTTTCCAATTGTTTCTATTGATTATTGACTCTATTCTTCTTACTCTAACTTTTTTACCGCTTAGTATTTTCTTGGCTCATTGATTTATCCATATGTCCCTCTAACTCTTTCTATATTTTTTTACTCTTGTATTACTCTCTCTTACGGCATTCCCTCTCTAATTTAGACATTCCACGCCCTCGCAAGCATTGTTGCTGTCTTCTACTGATCTGCGCGTACTTGCCGATTGTTTATCTATTTGTTTGCAAACCTTGCTGCTGGTATACTGATCTGCTCCATTTGTGCCGACTGCTTATATATTAGATTTGCTCCATGTTGTCGATATAATTTGTTTATCTATTTGATCTGCTCCTTTTTGCCGATTCATAATTCCTCGCCTGTCTACCCTATTCCTTGTCTAGCCCCCATATTTCTACCCCCCACTCTCCCAGTGCCCCCCTTGGTTCCCAATCCTCATCTCCTGTTCTACCCCACATTTCCTTAACCTCCCTCTCTCCACTCTCTCTTCCTCTCACGTCTACCCAACATGCCCCCCCACAGCATTGACCATCACCCCCAGGACCCCACTCTCTCCAAACATGGCCCCAACTCATGGACCATTCTCTACCCCCCAATCTCTCCAAACATGCCAAGAAAAACTTCAAACATAAACTCCTTATCCGTAACCCTGAAACACTCATTGTTGATAACTACCTCAGCCTCACCTCCCCCATTATAACCAACTACATCTTTTACTCCATACGTCCTTCCAAATGGAAAAGCATCTTCCTACAACACCTCCCAATCTCTAAATCAACCAAAATACCATATGGATTCAAAATATCCACCACTCCCTCCCCAGCCTTTCTGGGCGATATTGATATCTCCATCTTCAAAACAGGTAACATCCTCATACAAGCCACGGTATCCCACCTTTCCATCTTCGAACACCACTTCAGCATTATGTCTCTCCTCCTCGACCACTCTGCGCCTAACACTCCTTCTCCCCTACTGAATAACGCCCCTCCAACCTCTCCCTCCCCCTTTCCCCCTCACTCCACCTCCACCCTCAACCATCCAGCTAACACCATCCTCCAACAATCGACTTCACCATCACCCTCCCTGGACCTCTCTACAGCAAATGACATCCCCCAACCACCGTTACCTATTTCTCATCCCCCTCTAATTTTCCTCTCTCCACTTAACACCCGGAACTCACACTCCTCGGACCCCTCCACTAAAAACGGTTGCCCCCAATCCCTGCCATCTACTTATCATTCCCCTCCCATAACCCCGCCTCTGCCTGACCCCACAACCTCTCTCCCCCTACCCAACTACTCACGTACTCCACCGTCCTTGCCCTTCAATCCCCTAACACAACTCCTCACCCCCCTCCGCCTACCCATCCCGTACACCCTCTTCTCCTCCCCATCCCCCCTATCCTGCCCCTTCAGGCCCTCCTAACTCCGCCTCCCAATCCTTTATCCCAACCCCGATAAATACACAACCCCTCCACCCTAATATATCTGCTCTCCACTCACTCTATGCCCTTTTATCCTCTCTGACCACTTCTCCTGAAGTTCTTAACCTCATGTCTAACCTAGCCCAACCCCTCACACCTTACAGCACCGACACCCCTCACTCCACACCCACTACCCTATCTCCCCCTCACACCTCAGTCCACCCTCCGCAACTAACCCAGACCACTCCCTACCCCCAGATCATTCCCTTCCCCCGCCCCCTCAGTACCTCCCCTTACCCTAATTGCCCCGAACCTACACAACAGTGAACTCGACCTATCTAATTTGATCACTGAACCCCTCCCATATAACAGCCCCGTCACCCCTCACTCCACTCCCACCACCCTATCTCCCCCCTCACACATCAGTCCACCCTCTGCAACTAACCCATATCTTTCCCTATCCCCCGCCCATGCCCTTTCAGTACCCCCCTCCACCCCAATTGACACGAGCCTACATAACACTGAACTTGACCTATCCAATTTGATTACCGAACCCCTCACACCTAACAGCCCCGTCACCCCTCATTCCACACCCACTTCCCTATCTCCCCCTCACACATCAGTCCACCCTCCGTAACTAACCCAGACCACCCCCCTCTGTACCTCCCCTCACCTTAATTGCCCAGAGCCTACACAACATCGAACTTGACCTATCTAATTTGATTACTAAACTCTCTCAATTCAGGAAAGACTTTATCTTCCACAGCTCCAGAACCCTCCCTCACCATAAAATCCCCACCCAGCCCCGCCCAAAAATCCCCCACAAAAATCCCCCAAAAATTCCCCCGAAAATCCCTAACACCAAACACAATCATTGGAGATCGACTCCTCTCCGCTGCCGTATACATAGACCTCACCGCACCTCGAACAATCTCTCCCCGTCCGACCTCTCCGACCTATGCAACTCTTACCTTCCTAGCTTACCAACCACCAATTCTCCACTCCCCTACTCCCACATCCCTGTTATCTTAGGGACTAATAGAGTCCCCTCCTCCCCCGCTTCCCCCAGACCACCGCCCCAACTCACGTCGATCCACACTTGCCCACCCACCATATGCAACCCCACACCACTTACATGTATGCTGGTCAACTGTCGCTCCGCAGTCCAACATGCCACGGAAATTTCGGAAACTATCCTGAGTGAATCCATTGACATTGCATTCCTCACAGAAACCTGGCTCAAAGACCACTCAACGAGCATACTTGACCTACTCTCCCCCCCGGGATACTCTATTCTTAGAAAAGATAGACCTGACAGAGTTGGGGGTGGTCTAGCCATTATCTTTAAAAATAAACTTCAGCCATCCATTGTCAATAATTCTGGCTACTCCTCCTGCGAATACCTGGAAGCTGAACTGACAACCCAAAATTCCCACCCAATTCGTCTACACAACATCTATCGCCCTCCGGGCCCCCCAGCCCTTCATCGAGGACTTATCTGAGCTCCTGACACAATCCTCATTATCCAACTCAAAAAATCTCTTTCTTGGGGATCTTAACCTCCATTGGAACGATACCGATGATCCCACTATCTCCCTCCTCACTAATCTACTTGAGATCAATGAACTCAAACAACTATGCCTGTCCCCGACACACACCAAAGGAGCCATCCTTGACGCCATTCTTTCCAACGAAGATCTGGCCTCCGTGACCAATATCGTCCCCATTGACTGGTCTGACCATCACCTTATACTGTTCACCATTGCTACCAATGCAAATCTCCCCACCTCCAAAATTAACAGACCTAAGAAACTGACCAGAAATCTAAAACATATCCCCCGGGTGTTCTTGAGTCTAAACTCCAAGCTCAACTTCTTCTCATTCCCCCTCACAAAATGCTAATGAGCTCACTGAACACTTTAACAATACTGTCACTGGTATTCTTGACCAATTAGCCCCGCCGAAACTCAAAACCAAAGAATCACCCCCTCCAACTCTTGGTTTAATACCGAGCTTAACAACGAAAGACGGTCACTCAGACTGTCGGAAAGAACCTGGAGACACCATCCCTCTCCCTCCCATCTTGCACTCCGCAGACACGCTAGATCCACGTACAAAAAACACATCTTCAAGGAAAAGGCATCCTTCTTCCGCACTCAACTTGATCGTGCCAAAAACAGACCTAGGGAACTCTTCAAAATCATTCGTAACCAAACTTCCCCTGCACCTCCAAATCTGATCGCCTCCTCAGCCAGATGTGAAGAAATTTCCCACTTATTCTCGGAAAAAATAGCCAAAATTGATCAATCCTTCCGTTCCACACAGCTCCCCTCCAACTCCCAATGCAAACCCGTCCTCACCTCAAATGCCTACTCCACATCCCCTCGACCAGCTGACCCTGCTACCTCTCCGGAAACCAACTACCCCAACTCACAATTAAAGAACAATGCCTCCTTGCTCAACTTCCTCCCCGTGACTGAGCTAGAAGTCCTTAAAATAATTGGTAATCTTAAACCGTCCTCCCACACAAAAGACCCCTTACCCTCTAACCTTGTCCCTGCCCTTAAGCATATCATCACCCCATACTGGACCACAATCATCAACACCTCTCTCTCCACTGGCTGTGTCCCCACCTCCCTTCAACTTGGACAAATCTCTCCCATAATCAAAAACCCCAATGCTGACCCCAATGACCTAAACAATCTCCGCCCCATCACTAACCTCCCCCTTCTCTCAAAGGTCCTTGAAAAATGTGTCCTACTACAACTAGACAAACACATCGAAAACTTCAACCTACTTGATCCCTTTCAATCAGGCTTCAGGAAAGGCTGCAGCACCGAAACGGCAATGCTCAATGTCATCGATGACATCCACCACTCACTTGATAATGGCGAGTCCTGCCTTCTTATCCTCCTTGATCTCTCCACAGCGTTCGATACAGTCAACCATTCAGCCCTACTTAATGTGCTTAGGACCCGTTTCGGCCTCAATGATACTGCCTACAAATGGTTCGTCTCCTACCTACAACACCGAACTCAGCAAATCAAAATTCAAAACTGTCTTTCTAAACCCACTCCTGTCTCCCTTGGAGTCCCCCAAGGGTCTATTCTCTCTCCCTCCTTCTTTAACCTCTTTATGGAACCCCTCACCCTCATTCTTAAACAAGCAGGCATCAACTACCACCTCTACGCCGATGACACCCAAATCTATTACAAGATTAAAACTCATGCCGACATCTTACACCTGAACAACACCCTCACCAAGATCCAAACCTGGTTCCACTCTAATCATCTCAAACTTAACCCTAATAAAACTGAAATCATTCTCTTCTCCCCTAAAAACAACCCTCTCCCCGTTCAATCATGGATCTCTGACCTTAACGCACTCAACTGCTCACTCACCCTGTCCAACTCCGTCAAATCTCTTGGTATTTCTATCGACAACACCCTGACCCTTAACGTCCACATCAAAAACTCTGCTAAAGGAGCCCTCTTCACTCTCCGTCACCTCAAGAAAATCAAACCCTTTATACCCACCGATGATTTTGTAGTTCAGTCACTTGTTCTTTCACGTATTGATTATGGTAACGCCATCCTCAACGGAATCCCCAAGGTCCACCTTGCTCCAATCAAAGCAGTGCTCAACCTTGCAGCCAGGCGCATTACAGACTGCAAACGCTTCGATCACATATCCCCGGCTCTCAAATCTCTTAAATGGCTCCCTATTGAAGGCAGATCTGCCTACAAAACTGCCTGCATCACTCATAAAGTCCTCCACCAAAACACTCCGCAGTACCTCTCCAAGAAACTCCTCATTGCGGGCACCACACGACCCCTGAGAAGCACCAACTCCCTCCTCCTTATACCACCACTGCATAAAAAGAAAGCCACACAATCACGCTCCTTCTCTGGTAATGCACCTATCATCTGGAATGCCCTCCCAAAAAACCTGCGATGCAACCCCTCCTATTTCAGCTTCAAAAAAGACCTCAAAATCCACCTCCTCAATTATTATTGGGGATCCTAACCTGTGACCTGCACTCGATCTCCAATTTCACCATGTTATATTAGTCCAGTAATACTTGTCCATTTCATGAACATCATCGGCCTAATTACTTGATATGTATAGCTCCTGCCCCTGTTTATCTATTTGATTCATTTATCTATTTGTTTGATTTGTTTATCTATTTGATTTGTATATTTCACATGTTGTTGTCATTATCTTTTATCTACTTATACGCCATGTTTGGCCCAATTATTATTGGGGGTCCTAACCTGTGACCTGCACCTGATCTCCAATCACCATGTTACTTTTTGTCCAGTATTATCTGTCCATTTCGCGAACATCATATACCTAGTTACTTGAAGTGTATAGCTCTTGCACCTGTATATTTATTTTGTTTTGTATATTTCATACGTTGTTTCATTATCTTTTTATCTACTTGTATGCCATGTTTGCTTTATATTATCTTCTCATGTAAAGCGCTCTGATACCTCTGGGTCTAGCCAGCGCTATATAAAACTTTTAAAATAAATAAAATAAATAAAATAAAACCCCTGGCAACAGGACTTTAGATATCCCTGGATGAAACTCTGCAACTGAATCCTGGAACTTCGACGCTCTACTCAAGACTAGAGGACTGAAGAAATCTCCCTTGGGGTCAAGGAGTGACTCCCCTGCTTGGCAGGCACCAACAAAGCATTTGCCGGTCTGCATCTCCGAAGCTCCCGCCGGACTCCGAAGTAATTGCAGCCCAGGAAGAGGATTTCCAGATTTCTCAGAGGCCGACCCGAGTACCCAGCAAAGCTGAGACCCGCAGCCCTCACGAGTGATGTGGAACCAGAACTCCTGGACACCATGCACATTTGCTAGTACATTAACTTCTCAACATCTCTTGAAGTCCTGCTTTGGGTTACTTGTAGCCCAGGCCCCGAGCACCATTTGCACCGAAGATTGTGAGCCTACACTCCACGAGTGTTCCGTGGGCCCGCTTCTTGCATTTCCACTTGAGGCTCCTTCGCGATCCCTGGTCCGTCGACTGGTGGGTCCCTGTGAAGGCAACTCTGATTTTCCTTGGGCTTTCCTGGTTGCTCCAGACGTGCCCTGACTCCCCACCGCGTGGTGAGTCCCTCAGACCTTGCTGGTCTGCACCGAAGCATCTTTCTTTTTTCTGCGTGGGTTGCCGTTGCCAAGGCTTGTTGTGTTCAATTTGGACACCAACACTGCAGCACTCGACATCCTTTGTGGGACAGCTCGAATCCAGCTCCTGGTTGTCGTCGACGCCTCCTGGTCCTCGTGGCTAAAGAGTCAAGCTTCACCTCTTTCACCTAAAACACCCGACATCGGTGGGCATTCGACTATCGTGCCCCTGGTCACTGGCAAGTGACCCAGACTCTGTCCCCTCTGCTTTCAGGTTCTTCTCAACTCTGATCCAGGCTTGGATCTCTTCGGACACTTCGCATCTTCCCGGCAGCAGCACTTCTCTGCAGGCTGACATTGAAATCGACGATGCGACCCGACACCATTTGACACCTATGCACCCGGCTTCCCTGGGTGAGGTAACTCGAGTACTCCGGTGCTCCCATGGGTGTTGACCCTAGAACTGTCTAAGTCCAAGAGGGTTTGGTCCTAGTCCATTTCTAAGTGTCCTTAAACTTTAAACCTCTAACCGCGACTTTCCCATAGACGTTAACGGAGCTCGCGGCTGTGTTCACACACTGCACACGGCCCCGGTGGGTCCCCTGCGTCACTACCTTGGGTGGTTCCTTGGGGTTCCAGCAATTCTACAGGCTCTAGGCCTTGTGTCTATTTAAATCGTGGTTCTTATACCACTCTCTTAATATATGGTTTGGTACGCCCCTAGGGCTAATCGTATATTGTGCTAATTTACTGTGCTATTTGACTTGTAACTTGTGTACTTTGACCTCTAGCCTCATAAAGAGACTATTGGGTAGTGTTTAGTAATAAATACATATATTTTATATATATACCTGGTGTGGTTCTCCATTCATTTGGTCATTCATGAGTTTATAGACTGGTAAAACAAACAGCTTAACACTCCTTCAAGACTTAGCCCGAAGGCTGCTCTCCATAGCTACCACTAGGATAGCTTTCAATAAAGGTTGTCTTTAAACCTATCATCAATAAAGGTCGTTTGGACTGGTGCAAGGTGCCCACTATAACTAGTGGACAGCATATACCAGGCCAACTTCTCACAGCGGGGATATTAGGCCATGAGATTTTGCGCTCCTTTGCTGAAGATCCATTATCTGTAATTTTTAAGTTTAAGAACATCATGTTTGAATCAGGACCTTTATAGTTTGGGATGGCCAGCGATTGAGAACACAGGGTTATTGGGTATCATTGCTTATGCTTGAACAGATGTGGATGCTTTGGTTTTTAACCATAATTCCCCAGTCTGTGAAAATAAAATTATGAGGCCCGATTCTTTGGACCCTAGATTGAGTTGACCAGGTTGAATTGGTAGTTTTAGGATGCTTGTTTCCGGTCCAGGGATAACCTGGCTTGGCAGTTCGGGCTGCACTGTTCGCATGGGGAACAGGGTCAAGACTGATTTGCATATGGCTGGATTTAAACTGGAATGGCATGGGGAGCAAAAAAACGATGGATTTAGGCCCAGATCTCCATACAGGGGTGAATGTTTGACATTGATCAGCAGTCTGTCCATCAATAGTTTTTTTTGCATTTGGCACCCCGAGAGGGACGGGTATGCCCAGATGTGGGTCCCGTGCTCTCCATGCCACTGGAGTCAAACTAGCCTGGCTGATGAGGGGTAAAACCCTGAAAACGGTCCTAGGATGCTTGTTTCTGGTCGGTCCAGGGAGAACATAGCCTGGTAGTTCGGGATGGATTGTTTGCGTGGGGAACAGGGTCAAGACTGATTTGCATATGGCTGGATTTAAACTGGAATGGCATGGGGAGCAAAAAAACGTTGGATTTAGGCCCAGATCTCCGGACTGGGTTGAATGTTTGACATTGATCGGCATTCTGTCCATCAATTGTTCATTTTGCATTTGGCACCCTGAGTGGGACGGGTATGCCCAGACGTGGGTCCCGTGCTCTCCATGCCACTGGAGTCAAGCTAGCCTGTCTGATGAGGAGTGAAACCCCGAAACCGGTCCTAGGATGCTTGTTTCCGGTCCAGGGATGACCTGGCCTGTCAGTTTGGGCTGGACTGTTCGCATGGGGAACAGGGTCAAGACTGTTTTGCACATGGCTGGGTTTAAACTGGAATGGCATGGGGAGCAAATAAACGAAGGATTTAAGCCCAGATTTCCATACTGGGGTGAATGTTTGACATTGATCAGAATTCTGTCCATCAATTGTTCTTTTTGCATTTGTCCTGGTAGTTTCGCCATCCATAGTGCCTTTGAGGTTCTGAAGAAAACGTACATTTAACCAAGGATCTGGAGTCAAGTTCTTTGAAGTCATCAGAGGAATTTTACAATTTAAGTATGTTCTGTTGATTTAATATATCATGATATCCTTCAGATTTGTACAACGGAGTGAAATTGATTTTACAACTTTCCTGGTTTACATTCTTCGCTGCTTTAGTATTTGCACTGATTAATCCACCTGATTCACTTACAGTCCCAGTTTGTCCTTGGGATTCATGGACAAGGTCTCTAGGTAGCGTTTGTAAATAAAGGGTGTTGCCTCTGAGGTCAATGTTGAGACCTTGAGAATCTGTAGGTATTTCTGTCCTGATTGCATGGTTTGAATGTTTTTTTGTTTTTTTTAAAATTGTGTTTATTGATTTTTCTATGAAATAATACAGCAACATTAAAATATAGCAGATACAGACACATTAATACAAATTCACATACGGTAGTCTTTCTACACAGAAGCAGTTCGTGGTATGAAGAGATGTTAACCCAGTCCATGACATTTTCTCTTGACCTCAAACCATAAATCAAGCTTTGCGGCAGTGAAAGCACTATTTATAGTTACGACCCCGTGAGTGCTGAGGGGTCAAGCTAGCCTGCATTATTTAATATCTACAGCCTAGTACCCCTATGCAGACAGTGCATCCCACTTTTGGTATAATGGGAAGGGGGAAGGTGAATTGGTGACCCGGAGTGTGCAAAGTAGTCATCCCATGAACTCCTTAGGTTTATACATCTATGGCGCTTGTACTTTGTCAGTGGCAGCAGGGCCTGCTAAGGGATGCGTTATGAGGTAGCTTTTCAGAGGGTCCCAGATATCTTCAGCGCTCTCCCTCTGCCCCACCTGCAAGCAACACGGCGTTTAGCCATTAACAGAGCAGTTGCAAGGTAACGGCGGTACGGTTTAATGATTAATTCAGTGTAGCCCAATAAAGCTACTAGTGGAGTGCGCTCCAGGGATAATGTTGTCATCTGTTCCAAAGCCTCGAAGTCTAGCCCCCAATACTCATTTACACCAGGACAGTCCCAGGCTAGATGCAGGAAATCAGCCCCTATAGAGCCACATTTATCGCAGCGATCTGAGTCTTTCAGCTTATATTTGTACATTTTAACTGGAGTGCAATATAGGCGATGTAGAAATTTAAAATGTGTAATGCGCAGTCTGCTGCTTGCTGAGATCTGCTCTGTCTGCAGACAACAATATGTCCAATGTTTATCTGTGAGCTCATAGCCTAGCTCTGTGTTCCAGTGCGCGCGAGCGGGGCATGGGGCCACCTCCTGCTGAGTGTGTATAGTATGATAGAGTATGGAAACAACATGCCCTGGGGAGGTAGCTTGTAATATCAGATGCAAAGGGGACAAAGTAGGGGGTTCCTGAGGAAACGCTGGCGTAATGCATCGCAGGCCTTGTCGGAGCCGTACATAAAGGAATACATCTAGTGGAGATGGTTGGACCTCATGGAATATTTGTTCTAGTGATCGGAACGTCCCGTTATGATAAAGGTCTCCACAGGTTGTGATTTTCGTCCACTCTAGGAGCCTGAGAAACCCCGTCTCCTGAAGTAATTGCATACGGGGATGATATAATAGTGGGAGTAATGGGGAGTAAAGCAATGGGCCTTGTAGCAGGGTCAGAATGCGGTTCCAGGCGTCAACCGTACATGTAATCGCCGTGGGTGCTTTGTCCCGTGGCTGGGAGGCAGCACATATCATGCCCGCTAGGGGGACAGGGTCTGCCAGCCATTGTTCTACTGCAACCTGTGGCATGTATTTGGGTGGGTGGAACCAATAATAAGCGTAGTGCGCTTGGGCACATGTGTAGTACAGTTCAAAATTCGGGACATCGAATCCCCCCAAAGAATAAGGCCTGGTGAGTATATTCCATTGTAGCCGCGGCTGTTTGCCCCCCCATATTAATCTGATCATTTCTGAACGTAGCGCCTTAAAGAAGTGTCTACCGGGGTGATACGGAATGTTAAGGAACAAGTACAATAGCTGTGGGAGAACCACCATTTTAATTAAGGAGGCGTGTCCCGCCATGGAAAGCGGCAATGATATCCATCGAGTAACACAACATGTAATGTGGTCTAGAGTCTTGCCATAATTGAGGCTCATTAGTTCTTCCCGATCCCTGGAGATGTGAATACCTAAGTAGCGCATGTCCGAGTTGCACCATTCCAGTGGGATATCCAGGGGGAATTGTGTGGCCGCGGGGGTAAGAGGGAATATTTGCGACTTCCCCCAATTGATGTGGATCCCGGATAGTTTCCCAAAGACGATAAATTCTCGCAGAAGCGGGTTTATGTAGTTGATAACATCAGACTGGCCTTGGATAACAGGCAATCAGCCATACTGGTCCTTTTGGACTTGTCAGCCGCGTTCGACACCATCTCCCATAGCATTTTAGAACAACGGCTCTGGGAGGTTGGAGTCAGGGGAAGGGCCCTCGACTGGTTCAAGAACTATCTTATGAACCGAACAACAACAGTACAAATAGGTACCCTGGCCTCATGTAGTCGGTCTGTAAGCATAGGAGTTCCACAGGGTTCCATCTTGAGTCCTATGCTTTTCAACCTCTATGTAACACCTTTGGCCAGGGTAATTAAGTCCTATGGCTTTGAGGTTGTGTCATACGCTGATGACACTCAGCTGTTAATCACGTTTGGCCGTGACCCCATGGATACAATGACCCATTTTAAAAATTGTATAATCCATATTAACAGCTGGATGTGTAGCAACCACCTACAGCTAAATGGAAGCAAGACGGAGATCATTCTGTTTGGGAAAGCTGATGAGTACTGGTCCAGTGACTGGTGGCCCCAAACCCTAGGCCCTTGTCCATCTCCCAAACAAGTAGTGCGTAACCTCGGAATTACAATTGACAATAAGTTGTCAATGAAAAATCATGTAAACCTGGTAATAGGCACCTGTTATGGGATTATGCGGAAATTACGTAAAATCTTCCGATTGAATCCAGAAAACCGTTGGTACAGGGGCTTATTGTAAGTCGTATGGACTTTAGTAATGCCTTATTAGCCTCTATAAATGAAGACCTCCACTCAAAACTTCAAATCTTGCAGAATACCGCTGCTAGACTTATTTTAAATCTCCCGTCTAGAGCCCCTTCGGCTCCAAGCCTGAGGACATCATCATTGGCTTCCAGTTAAAAACAGAGGTCGCTTCAAAATTCTATGTCTTGCCCATAAGAGCCTATATGGAACCGGACACAGCTATTTAGCAAAGAAATTGAATTGGTATCATCCAAGCAGACTACTAAGATCTAGCACTAAACAGCTCCTTATCCCGCTATGAATCCGCACGGCAAGAAATGGAGGTCGATCTTTCTCTTTTTTGGCACCCGCCCTCTGGAATAAGCTTCTGCCCCAGCTTCTATCCATCTCTTACCACAAGCACTTCCGCAAGGAATTAAAAACCTGGGTATTCAACCATTAAATCGCTGTTACATTATATCATCTGCCTATAACGGAGTCTCCGCAAGCGCCATGAGACCTTTTCGGTGATTTGTGCGCTCAATAAGTTTGTTTGACTTTGTTTGACTTTATGTTGTGTTGTGGGTCCCTAACATAGAGGGTGATATCGTCCGCGTAGAGGGATATAAGTATCTGGCGCAGGTTGCAGCGTAGTGCTTTCTCCTGGTGATGTTGCCGTATCTTAGCCGCCAAAGGTTCAACCGCCAGGGCAAAGACAGGGGGGAAAGTGGGCACCCCTGCCTGGTACCCCTATTAATGGAGAGGGCTGGAGACAATCTGCCATTAATCAGGACTTTGGCTGTTGGGAGTCGGTATAACAAACCTATCCACTAGAGAAATAGTGGGGGGAAGCCAATTCGCTGTAGTACACCTAGTAGGTAATCTCATTCGACAGAATCAAATGCCTTGGTGGCGTCTAAAAAGACCGCCGCCAGCCCCAGGTCGGGATCCACGTTGTGTAATATGGAGAAAAAAGTACGTAGGTTGTGTGTAGTCGCACGCCCAGGAATGAAGCCCGCTTGATCGGGAAGGATGAGTTTCTCCATAAGCAGATTTAGTCTATTGACTAGGACTTTGGCCAGAATTTTAGTATCACAAATAATGAGGGACAGTGGTCTATAAGAGTCGCATTGAACCGCTGGCTTCCCAGGTTTTAGGAGGGAGGTGATAAGCGCCTCTCTCATGGAGGGCGGAAGCGTACCTGTCTCCAGAGCGTCCTCATATACCTCCTTTAGAATGGGGGCTAGCTGATCTATGTATGTTTTGTAGAAGTCAATGGGGAGCCCGTCTAGGCCAGGGGCTTTACCGGACTTCATGTGCATAATGGCTTCCCGTATCTCGTCCAATTCGAAGGGGGCGCACAGGAATTCTCTCTGCGAGTCGCCCAACCATCCCAAAGCCACATCTTCGAGGTACCTGTCAAGATCGAGGGAGTCCCGCCTGCCTGAGGTATATAACAAAGAGTAGTGCGTGGTGAACATATTGAGTATATCAGCAGTGTCTCTATAGAGCACTTCCCCAGGACCCACAATTTCCAAGACATAATTAGAGAAGGCGGGGCTTCCCTATTGTCTCTGCCAGAGCCCTCCCAGGGCGCTCACCTTCGCCATACTTTCGGGCCACCCAGTATTTACCCCTGAATCTGGTCTCTCGGTCCGCAGTGCTGGTGTAGTCTGAGAGCTTTTCACGAAACCCGCGTTGGGCCTGTCCATCAGCACCCATAGAGAGCCTAGTCTCCAGCCCCTTGAGCTCAGCTTCCAGTTTCTTCAATGTTCCCTGGATGTCTCGTAGGACTCCAAAGCTTTTCGAGATGCAAAATCCACGAATCGTGACCTTGAAGGCCTCCAATATTGTTTCGACGCTATCCACAGAACCCCTGTTCCTCTGAAAAAACTCTGTGATTTCCTGTCCTAGTTCGCTGTGGAACGCTGCATCAAGCAGCGTAAGGGGCGACAATCTCCAGATGCTGCGCGGGCTACCATATCCCGGGGGGGTAAGTGTTAGTTTTACAGGAGAATGGTCAGAATATGTTCTCGCTAAGTGCGTGACAGCCATTATCGACGGGCCTAGGCCGCGGGAGAGAAGACAGTAATCTAATCGGGCCCAAGATGCCGACAGAGCGGTGAAGTGTGTACCTTCAGTGGTGTGAGGGTGAACATGGCGCCAAGTGTCTAACAATCCGTTGTCAGTCACTATGCCGTGAAGCACTTTATATGATCTATTGTAGTGGTGCGGCGCAGGGTTAGACCTGTCCTCAGCGGGATTGAGGGTGACATTGAAATCCCCCCCTAATATTATGTGAGTAGAACCGATCTCCATGATTTTTCCCCAAAGCATGGTAAAGAAATCCGGGGAATCGACATTGGGGCCGTAACAGCATGCTAAGGTGACCAATTCTGTACCCAGTATGCCCCATGCAATGCAGTATTCCCCGTGTTGATCATGTACTGAACCAGCCAGGGCAAAGGGAGTTCTTTTTTTTATGAGTATAGCCATTCCTCTAGAGTATGAGGAGTAGGAGGAGAATATTCTGTGGTCCGCCCATTTATGTGCGAAGGTACTATTGTGTCTGGGACTGAGGTGGGTCTCCTGGAGCATTGCGACATGAACTTGGTGTCGGTCTAAGTATGCTAGAACCTGGCGTCGCTTCCTCGGGTCACCTAACCCCCTAACATTCCAAGTAAGGATATGCAAATTCTGGTGAGGTGATGGACTAGCCATATGGCATGGTGGTACATGATGAATAGCACAGTGGCCATACTACTTCTGTAAAGAGGATGGAATACCGACAATGTATCTGTCTTTCATGTTGCGTCTTGTGTGCTGTGTGAAACTTCGAAAACGGCCCGTTCCCACCCCCACCCACTGAAGCATCCCAAACATGCCAGAAGAAACATTCCCACCCCCCAAAGACCCCAACAAAACCAAGATCAAGCTGCATACAGGTCTGCAGCGAGGAGCAAGGGGGGAGCACCCTCGGGGGGAACTCCTAGGCTCATGCACGGTCACTACCTGCCCTCAGAGTATCGGGACGGTGGAAAGACCAAACTCAAAGAGGGCAAGGGCGCTCGGTGCCAAGTGTCATATAGCCCTAGTGTGTCACTTATCTGGTTTGTAGTGACAGATGTCCCAGTCTGACGGATCCGTACATCAAAGTTCATGTGGCGCTGTGACGGTGCGGTGTCTCAAATGCCACACGGCGTGGCAACAGCATGTCTCAGGTACCAGTTATTCTGTGGCTGGAAAGGTCGATCTCGATGATGAATCTGGTGTGGCGGAGGAGTTGTTTTGGCGTTTAAGGCGTTTCAGGAAGTCATCCACTTGTTGCGGATTAGTGAAGAAAGATTGCTTGCCCTGATGTGTGACTCGCAGACGGGCTGGGTACAGGAGAGCATAATCGATTTGGGCTTGACAAAGCTTTTGTTTGGCGGGCATGAACTTACGTCGTTCCTCCTGCACAGCTGCCGTGAATTCTGAATAGAGAGTGAACATGTTGCCTTCGAATGTGAGTTGGCGTTTCTCCCGAGCCGCCTTGAGGGCAACATCCCGGTCCCGGTAATTTAGTAGCCGCGGCGTGCTTCCTGGTGGTGGCCTGGGCCCGAGCGATCGGTGCGCCCTTTCGACTATGAATTGGGAAGAGAAGGATTCGGCACCAATTGTGTCCCGCAACAGTCTCTCTATGTACTATTCCATCCTGCCTGTGTTGGTGCTTTCGGGAATGCCAAGAACTCGTATATTATTCCTCCTGCTGCGCGCTTTGAGATCCTCGTTTTTCGCAGCAATGATCTTAAGCAGTTTGTCCATTTGCGCCACATGCGTCTGGATATGTGAAGTGGTGTCTTCAGCATCTGAGATGTGGCGTTCCGTTTCTTTGATGCGTTCGTCATGACCATCTAACTTATGAACAATGGCATCCATCCGGTTGGTCATAGCGTCCATTTTATCTGTGATAGAAGTTAGACTTTGCCGCATCTCTAGAAGAAGGGATTTCATGTCGTCATCTTGTGAGGGGGTCGACCTCTGTGCAGGTTCGTCTCTGGCTGCATCTTGATCCTCCTGCTGTAGGTGGCCGCTCTTCTTGGTTTCGAATGTCAGCCGGGTTTGTTTAATGTCTGTCTTCCCCATGGTTAGGATGTGATGACAGTTAAGGCGGTGCCAGCCGATGAGCGTATGGTGGTAGTTTGCCTAGTGCGGGGCTCGGGGAGCGTAGGCGTCCACCCAGGCAGTTCCAGGCAGTAGTGGTGAGTAGGAGCGCTGAACACTGCGAGCACCACAGGTCAGTGTGCTCCGTAGCAAAGAGGCAGTGCGAGGGAGGCTGGCGCCGGTGTTATGCAGTCCCACTGTGATGATTGGCACAGGATGTGCAAGCTATGATGAAATCCGAGGGGTAGTTGCCGGAGTTATGAGGATGTATGGCAGACTAAGTCATCTGAGGTAGGGCTGGGAGAGCCTTAAGTTCGTGAGGGCAGACCTCACAGCAAGATTCGCTGTGAAATGGCGCTGAGTGCCAGGTGGACAATGGACGACGGTCGCTGCTGCTGCGCAATCTTGCAAGCTGACGTAAGTTGAGTACCCGCGGCCCAATGAGTCTTCCAAGATGCAGGCAACGTGAGTCAGTGATCAATGGAGGCCGGTAGTGCCCGGGGCGAGGGGTCAACCCAGCAGAGGTGGCGAGGGGGGGCCCACTCAGGAGCTGACTTTGTGAGCGGACTCGAGTCCTAAGTGGTTCCCAATACCACAGGCTTGTCGAGGGGAACCGATGCAGTTGGGCCAACAGACTCTTTGCGGGTCACCAGCCCAGTGCGAGTTAGAGAGTTGAAGGGAAGAGCGCTCGCACGGTGAAAGGAGTCCTCGCAGCGCTACAGGCACCCCCCGCGGCAATTTGGCAGCGCAGCAGTATAAATTTCCAGGAGCCGTTAAGTTGCGGTGATTGAGGCCGTGTGTGGTAAGTAAATGGGGCTCCCAGCACTTCTCCGATCGGCCTCTTGTTACCAGCAGGCCTATGTGCCCGCGATCGATCAGCAGGTGGTGATGGCGGCTCTCGGTACGCCGCGGCAAGGGGACAGAAGCCGTAGAAGTGGAAGTGAGGCACTTCTCGGCCTCTGCCTCTCCGGGTGAACAGGGGAGGGAATCCTCGGGCGCTCACTGGGGGTGGATCGATGTGCACTCACCCCACTTTGTTGAAGGCGCCGGGAGCTCCAGCCACGCCGGGAGTGGGGCCCAGTTGCCACGTGGGCATCGCAGCTCTCGCGTGCCGAGTTCCACCCGGCAGAGGCTCCAGGCGAGTCAGTCCACTCCGGCGGTGTTCACAGGGAGGGGTCGTAATGGCAGTCAGCGATGCGCCACCCGCTCCAAAATCACAGCGTCAGATCACTGGGTCATAGTCACCTCTTCGGTGCGGTGAAATGCATGTTAGGACCGCTTGGGCAGGATAAATTAGTGGATAATTGTACCGAGCTGCAGGAGCCTCACACCAGTGCGACCATATTGCTCGTGCGCCACCTAGTGCCCCCACGGTTTGAATTTGTTATATTTGGTTTATCAGGAGGTTTTTCATAGGATTAGGCTACAAGTGATCTGATCAGCATTTTTTTCTTTTGTCCTCATACATGACACAGGCCCAAGATCTAAGCTGTAAACAGTCTATGGGGTGAAATAATCAAAATAGCTCAGTCTTTGAAACCCTTTGGGCCTTCTTCGAACTATATATGATGGAGATTTGCTCGACCACAGCATGCTCCTTCAATAGTTTGGGACGTGTCTTAATTATTAGACAGTTAGAGATGTTTCAAATAGGTATTCAAATAATAAGTCTCCCCTTAAATGGGTTCTAACTATATGTCTTGTAGTGGAGCCCACATTCTTATACTTTTGGCAGACCCCATTATACAATCAATCCTGCCGATATATCTAACATATGCGATCCATTCATACAATGATGGTGCGTTCTGAACCACCCATTTTGTGCAAATTTCCCTGCGTGCAATTATTATCATTACATATAGCAGGTGCGCCTGAGATTTCTTCAGTAAATAGTTTCTGCCACCCCCTAAGTGAGATGCCAAATATAACCAGTTCGAGGCTTACCTCTATTTTGGCCCCAAACATTTTAGACACAAAATCACCCACCTCGTGCCAGAAGAGTTTGATTGCCGGACACTGCCCTAGCAGATGGACATCATCCGCATTTTCCAGCATACACTTGGGGCATTATCTTCTCTTGCCTCCACCCATCTTAGATAGCTTCTTTGGAGACCAAAATGCTCTGTATAGAGTAAAAAGATGGTTCCTCCTCAATGATGCGGATCTAACTATTAGCCAAAGTGTAGCCATTGATACTTGCCATAAACTTTGTATATCTGACTCTGGCATGTCCGTCCTCCATATCTCCTCTGGCGCCTTTAGGGTGCGATCCTCTGTTTCCACCAACATCCAATACCATTTGGATACCTCCTTCACAAAACTTTGATCTTTCACTAACTCGCACTACCACTCTGTTTCCAGCTCAAATTGCGGCTGATTATGTGACCAGCTTGTTAATTGAAGATGTTTAAATGTTGATAATGCAAAGTTGGTGTTTGCTGCTAATATGTCCCATGATATCAATAAGCCTTGATCGAAAAGCTGCCCCTATTTTGTCAAACCTGCTGCTAATAAGGGCAAGGCTAAGGCATCCAAGAGACACTCAGGAGTGCCTGGTGAGTTCCAAATCGGGCATTATAGCTATCGTAAGGTATTCCCAAGATCTGTTTAACTTGGACCCATACTCTACAGGCTGCTAGTAGCACCTTGAACTTAATTTTCTTGAAAAATTTGGGGTGTCCCTACTTAAATAAGAAGGAGTTTCCTTTATACCGGAGATTCTTTCTCAACACCCGTAAATGAGGGGGAATATTTTGCGTATAGTCCATTAGGAGATGTCTTGTGTTTTTTAGAAAAAAAGCCCAATGATACAATTGAAAATCCGGTAATGCAATCCCACCATCTAATTTCTTTTGCGCAATTTTTTCAAGGCTATTCGCACTGCTTTATTTTTCCATACGAAACTGCTCAAATCTCCTTGCAATCTCCTAAACCATTCGGTCTTAAAATGTAGTGGTAAGGTATTCAAGATAAAAGTAAATTTGGGGAGGATCATCATCTTAACCAGGTTTGCTCTACCCAGAATTGACAGAGGTAGATGCATCCATGATTCCAAAAGCTTCTTAGTTTCCAAATAAATTCTATTGAAATTGATAAACGCCATCTTGTCCAAATCCTTGACTATTCTTACACCAAGATATCTAATCTCTGGCTTTTCTAATGGAGAATTTGCTAAGCCATTCCATGTCATGGTCTCCGTTTTGTCTTTATTTACTAAATAGCCAGAGATTTTCCCAAAAGCCTCAGTTATTGTCATTATAAGAGGTAGTGATGCCTCCCAATTGGCTGTTTGCCGCGGAGCAGGCCACGCGTACCGAGGAGCAGTGAATGTTGAAATCGAGAATTTGGAATTAATTTTTACAATCTATGGCTACAATCTGACGGGACATCAACTCAGAAAAGTATCACCTCTTTTAAACGACTTGGATTACCATAGCATTTGGGTGTCCCTGGAAATAACAGGACACCACGCCTACTTAAAAGGGGCTGAGTTTCCATTTGCTTAAGATAAAAAGTACCAGTGAAGTGTCTTGATAAAGAGTTTTTCTCGGTATACGCAGGTCAAACAGAACTCTACCCGGAGAGGAGTCTCCATGAAAATATTTGACTTCAAATCAGTTTACGCTTGCACTATTTTTAGTTGTACCCCTACCTTTAATTGAAGGATTGTTTTGTGTTGTGGAGGTCCTGAAGAAGGTGGTCTACACGTTCCACTGAAACGCGCGTCGACCATATTACATGTGCCCAACCAATGACTTGGTCATGGAGATCAACAATAATTGATTCCCCTTCTGACCAGGACATTTGTATATTGTTTGGGGTTGTTTGTTAGTATGATTGGTGTGAGTGAATGTGCATATGATTCTGTGATATTTCTTTAGTAATTTGTAAAAAAAAAATTCTTGTAGGGGTCAAGTGACGATTATTGAATTGGTAAAAAGAAAAAAATTGTCTATTTAAAAGTTTTTAAAAAACTGTATAAAAATGTCAAAATAATTTTGAATGAAAAAAAAAATTGTGACTTAACTTTCTAAAAAATAAAAAGAAATGAATAAATATAAAAATTGAAATCAGAAAATGTGTTTGTTTTCCAGTTTGATATTTAACCCATTGAGATTTATTTCCTCTAGGTAAAGAAATAGAGGTCGAGAGGGAGACATATTATCTTCTGGTTCCCGATTGGGTGTGTAAATCAACAGATCGTCAGCATATAATGCTTCCTTTTTTGCCCAATCCAGATATCTAAAAGGAGGGATCCCGTTTTGTGACCTGATTCTCCTGGCCAGGGGTTCTATGTACAAATTAAAAAGTAGTGGTGACAAGGGGCACCCCTGTCTATTGCCACGTCCTATCATGATCTTAGATGAAAGGGACCCATTTACCACTAACCTTGCTGTTGGTGCGTCATATATTGATCGTATGGCTTCCAAAAAATTGCGGCCTAGGTCATTTTGTTCAATGATTCCATATAAATGAGGCCAACTGACACGATCAAGACACAAGCCTGAGACACTAGAAAATAACTCAATGCGAAACAATTTGGGGCTGCTCAATGTCCCGGGAGGACTGGAAGGGGGAAATCTGAAAGACTTTGTGGTATGCAACCTTAAAGAGTCAATGCTGGAATTTCAGACCTGGGACTTGGACCAGGATATACAAAGAGTACATAGAGATCCATTCAGATGGGATCCAAAAAGAGACAAACCAAGGAAAATTCTTTTGAACTTTCGCACCTATGCCATCAAAGAGGCCATTCTCTCGGCTGCCCTTAAAGTAAAAAGCTTTCAGAAAGACGATTGGTCTTACACTACTAGATCAGACATAGCGAGAACAACACAAAATCGTCAGTGGGAACTTGGGAAATACATCCAAACCCTGAAAACATTGGGGGCAACGGCGCAGCAAAAATTCCCTGCTACCTTAAAAGTTATGTGGAGAAACAAAATGCATAACATCAGGGAGGTCTCGGAAGTTGAGAATTTGATTAGCCAGATTAATGCACAAAAATAGGTACATGAATAGGTACATGAAATCTGTCGTAGCGTCGAAGCATCAGGGGTAAATGTACTACCCCATATGGATCAAGGGAGGGTTCCCCAGGGTTGGTGGGTGCGGGGTTAAAAGTCAAGGGGTTCATATCTTCATTTGTAATTATGAGCACTGGGTAGGGAGCAGTAGGGAAAAAAAAATATCCTCATACATGACATTGGCCAGCATACTAGAAGGAGGCGACCAGAGGGCAAGGAAGAAATAGGAGATGTATAATCAGCAAATTAGAATATTATCTTGGAATGTAAATGCCCTGAGGGTGCATAGGAGAAGGAGGAAGATCTTAGAATTAATTAAGCTCTCCGAAAATGATATAATAATACTACGGGAGATGCATCTTCGACAAGAGGAATGGGATGAGATTCTTAAATCAAAGAAGTGGATAATGCAGTCGGTATGCACTAATCAATCATGTAATGTCAAAGGAGTAGCTGTACTATTTAAAAAATCAGCAAATGCAAAAATAGAGAGCTCCATGGTGGACAGACGGGGGAAATGGGTAATAGTTAACTTCAAAACCGACAAGCTAGGGTTTACATTGGTAGGATATTATGGTCCCAATGTGGACGACCCGTTCCCCTTAGTGAGATATATAGGCATTTTTTAGGTGCTAAGTATAATATTATCATGGGGGGGGATTTCAATATTTTAATGAATCCTGCCCTGGATAGATCTTCAACCAAGCACACAGTTAATGCCCCAAAAATGAGAAAGAGCATACAGCAGTTTGTTAAGAATCTCGGTTTATTGGATATTTGGAGCTGTAAAGCCGGTACTAGGAAAGAGTTCACATATCAGAATAAGAAGTATTCGCATGCTTCCAGAATAGATCTATTTCTTGTTGACGTAAGATTGAGTAAAAACATTCTTACGATTACGCATCAACCAGAGCACCTTTCAGACCATGCGGCAGTGAGGTTAGTAATCTCTATGGAAAAACAACAAACCGAGTATAGATGGACATTAGATAGAACACTTTTGGGGAAGCAGGAGGTGGTAGATGCTCTAAAAAAATATGTAATACAATTATCGATTGCCTCTTGGACCATGGATATTCTGTTCTTTTTGCTTCGTGGGTCTTCTATTAGTACCTACGAATGTGTTTATTTAAATAAACTTTGTTTACTTCACTTCTTTTTGTGTCAGAAAATGAGAGCCATCATGCAGGCATTTCTTCAAAAAACAGGACATTTTAACGCATTATTCATCTTATCAAAAGGTGCATTTTTTACTTTTTCTTTTTGTTGGTTTTTCTTTTCTTTTGACCAAGCAATTATTCAAACACAATAAAAAAAAATCTTCAACAAATGCTGTACATAAAACTCTATATACAGTGACAAATCACAACATTTACAGACATTACACAAACCTTCATCATATCAGTCTAGATCACGGGTACTCATAGTACGGCCCGCGGGCCGCCAGCGGCCCGGCAAGCCTTCCTTGGCGGCCCGCGGACCTTGCAGACATCGTACCTGTGTTTTTTGTTTTTTTACAGAGTGTCAGCAAACACAGACTCTGCTCTATGGGGGCCGGGCGATTCCAGCGATAGTCCGAGTGGAGCTGCAGGGGCGCTAAGAAGAGGTGAAATACAACAAAGCCTCGTTATCATGCAAATGGTCTTTTAAAGACCTGTAAAGTACTCGGATGCAGCTGTGTGTGTGCCCGGGAAGCTGTCTCAGCCCGGGCTGCCACACACGCGGGGTGAGGTGACATAGAATGATAGAGGACAGCAGGGTGTGAGAGCCGGGTGAGGTGACGGAGGGCAGCAGGGTGTGAGAGCCGGGTGAGGTGACGGAGGGCAGCAGGGAGTGAGAGTCGGGTGAGGTGACAGAGGGCAGGGAGTGAGAGCCGGGTGAGGTGACAGAGGGCAGGGAGTGAGAGCCGGGTGAGGTGACAGAGGGCAGCAGGGAGTGAGAGCCAGGTGAGGTGACGGAGGGCAGCAGGGAGTGAGAGCCGGGTAAGGTGACAGAGGGTGAAAGAGGGCAGGGAGTGAGAGCCGGATGAGGTGACGGAGGGCAGCAGGGAGTGAGAGCCGGGTGAGATGGCAGAGGGTGACAGAGGGCAGCAGGGAGTGAGAGCCGGGTGAGGTGACGGAGGGCAGCAGGGAGTGAGAGCCGGGTGAGATGGCAGAGGGTGACGGAGGGCAGCAGGGAGTGAGAGCCGGATGAGGTGACAGAGGGTTGCAGGGAGTGAGAGCCGGGTGAGGTGACAGAAGGTGACAGAGGGCAGTAGGGAGTGAGAGCCGGGTGAGATGGCAGAGGGTGACAGAGGGCAGCAGGGAGTGAGAGCCGGGTGAGGTGACGGAGGGCAGTAGGGAGTGAGAGCCGGGTAAGGTGACAGAGGGTGGCAGAGGGCAGGGAGTGAGAGCCGGGTGAGGTGACAGAGGGCAGGGAGTGAGAGCCGGGTGAGGTGACGGAGGGCAGCAGGGAGTGAGAGCCGGGTAAGGTGACAGAGGGTGACAGAGGGCAGGGAGTGAGAGCCGGGTGAGGTGACGGAGGGCAGCAGGGAGTGAGAGCCGGGTGAGATGGCAGAGGGTGACGGAGGGCAGCAGGGAGTGAGAGCCGGATGAGGTGACAGAGGGTTGCAGGGAGTGAGAGCCGGGTAAGGTGACAGAGGGTTGCAGGGAGTGAGTGCCGGGTGAGGTGACAGAGGGCAGTAGGGAGTGAGAGCCGGGTGAGGTGACGGAGGGCAGCAGGGAGTGAGCGGGTTAAGGTGACAGAGGGTGACAGAGGGCAGAGAGTGAGAGCCGGGTGAGGTGACGGAGGGCAGCAGGGAGTGAGAGCCGGGTGAGATGGCAGAGGGTGACAGAGGGCAGCAGGGAGTGAGAGCCGGGTGAGGTGTGCATTAAGAGCCTGTGATGTGATGTTTCCCGCCAGCCTGTAGTCAGAGAGTTGAGCCAAAGCCAGGGAGCTCAGGCCTGGGAGGGAGACAGAGAGTGAGGGAGACAGAGAGAGAGGGAGACAGAGGGAGACAGAGACAGAGGGAGAAAGAGAGAGAGGGAGACAGAGGGAGACAGAGAGAGGGAGACAGAGAGAGGGAGACAGAGAGAGGGAGACAGAGGGAGGGAGACAGACAGAGGGAGGGAGACAGAGAGAGGGAGACAGAGAGAGAGAGGGAGACAGAGAGGGAGACAGAGACAGAGGGAGACAGAGAGAGAGGGAGACAGAGAGAGAGGGAGAGAGAGAGGGAGACAGAGGGAGACAGAGAGAGGGAGACAGAGGGAGAGACAGAGGGAGAGAGAGGGAGGGAGACAGAGAGAGAGGGAGACAGACAGAGGGAGACAGACAGAGGGAGAGACCGAGGGAGACAGAGGGAGAGACAAAGGGAGGGAGACAGAGGGAGGGAGACAGAGGGAGGGAGAGGGAGGGACACAGACAGAAAGAGACAGAGGGAGACAGAGGGAGAGAGGGAGGAGGGCGACAGACCGAGGGAGACAGAGGGAGGGAGACAGATGGAGGGAGACAGATGGAGGGAGACGGATGGAGGGAGATGGATGGAGGGAGACAGAGGGATGGAGACAGAGGGATGGAGACAGAGGGATGGAGACAGAGGGATGGAGACAGAGGGATGGAGACAGAGGGAGGGAGACAGTGGGAGGGAGACAGAGGGAGGGAGACAGAGAGAGAGGGAGAGAGAGAGGGAGAGAGAGAGGGAGGGAGACAGAGAGAGGGAGGGAGACAGAGAGAGGGAGGGAGACAGAGAGAGGGAGACAGAGAGAGAGAGAGGGAGGGAGAGAGACAGAGAGGGAGAGAGGGAGAGAGAGACAGAGGGAGGGAGACAGACAGAGAGGGAGACAGAGAGGGAGACAGAGAGATGGAGACAGAGAGATGGAGACAGAGAGAGAGGGAGACAGAGAGAGAGCGACAGAGGGAGGGAGACAGAGGGAGGGAGACAGAGGGAGGGAGACAGAGAGAGGGAGACAGAGAGACAGACAGAGGGAGACAGAGAGAGGGAGACAGAGAGAGGGAGACAGAGAGAGGGAGACAGAGAGAGGGAGAGAGGGAGACAGAGAGGGAGGGAGACAGAGAGAGACAGACAGAGGGAGACAGACCGAGGGAGACAGAGGGAGGGAGACAGATGGAGGGAGATGGATGGAGGGAGACGGATGGAGGGAGACAGAGGGATGGAGACAGAGGGATGGAGACAGAGGGATGGAGACAGAGGGAGGGAGACAGTGGGAGGGAGACAGAGGGAGGGAGACAGAGAGAGGGAGAGAGAGAGGGAGAGAGAGAGAGAGGGAGGGAGACAGAGAGAGGGAGGGAGACAGAGAGAGGGAGACAGAGAGAGAGAGAGGGAGGGAGAGAGACACAGAGGGAGAGAGGGAGAGAGAGACAGAGGGAGGGAGACAGACAGAGAGGGAGACAGAGAGGGAGACAGAGAGATGGAGACAGAGAGATGGAGACAGAGAGAGAGAGGGAGACAGAGAGAGAGCGACAGAGGGAGGGAGACAGAGGGAGGGAGACAGAGGGAGGGAGACAGAGAGAGGGAGACAGAGAGACAGACAGAGGGAGACAGAGAGAGGGAGACAGAGAGAGGGAGACAGAGAGAGGGAGAGAGGGAGACAGAGAGGGAGGGAGACAGAGAGAGACAGACAGAGGGAGACAGACCGAGGGAGACAGAGGGAGGGATACAGATGGAGGGAGACAGATGGAGGGAGACGGATGGAGGGAGATGGATGGAGGGAGACAGATGGAGGGAGACAGAGGGATGGAGACAGGGAGGGAGACAGTGGGAGGGAGACAGAGGGAGGGAGGGAGATAGAGAGAGAGAGGGAGAGAGAGAGGGAGGGAGACAGAGAGAGGGAGGGAGACAGAGAGAGAGAGAGAGGGAGGGAGAGAGACAGAGAGGGAGAGAGAGACAGAGGGAGGGAGACAGAGGGAGACAGACAGAGAGGGAGACAGAGAGGGAGACAGAGAGAGGGAGACAGAGAGAGAGGGAGACAGAGAGAGAGGGAGACAGAGGGAGGGAGACAGAGGGAGGGAGACAGAGGGAGACAGAGAGAGGGAGACAGAGAGAGACAGACAGAGGGAGACAGAGAGAGGGAGACAGAGAGAGGGAGACAGAGAGAGGGAGAGAGAGGGAGACAGAGAGAGAGGGAGACAGAGAGAGAGGGAGAGAGAGAGGGAGACAGAGAGACAGAGAGAAGGAGACAGAGGGAAAGACAGAGGGAGAGAGAGGGAGGGAGACAGAGAGAGAGGGAGACAGACAGAGGGAGACAGACAGAGGGAGAGACCGAGGGAGACAGAGGGAGAGACAAAGGGAGGGAGACAGAGGGAGGGAGACAGAGGGAGGGAGACAGAGAGAGGGAGGGAGACAGACAGAAAGAGACAGAGGGAGAGAGGGAGGAGGGCGACAGGCAGAGGGAGGGAGACAGATGGAGGGAGACAGATGAAGGGAGACGGATGGAGGGAGACCGATGGAGGGAGACGGATGGAGGGAGACAGAGGGATGGAGACAGAGGGATGGAGACAGAGGGATGGAGACTGAGGGAGGGAGACAGAGGGAGGGAGACAGTGGGAGGGAGACAGAGAGAGAGGGAGAGAGAGAGAGAGAGAGAGAGGGAGAGAGAGAGAGAGGGAGGGAGACAGAGAGAGGGAGGGAGACAGAGAAAGAGAGAGGGAGGGAGGGAGAGAGACAGAGAGGGAGAGAGAGACAGAGGGAGGGAGACAGACAGAGAGGGAGACAGAGAGGGAGACAGAGAGATGAAGACAGAGAGATGGAGACAGAGAGAGAGGGAGACAGAGAGAGAGAGAGACAGAGGGAGGGAGACAGAGGGAGGGAGACAGAGAGAGGGAGACATAGAGACAGACAGAGAGAGGGAGACAGAGAGGGAGACAGAGAGAGAGGGAGACAGAGAGAGACAGACAGAGGGAGACAGACCGAGGGAGAAAGATGGAGGGAGACAGATGGAGGGAGATGGATGGAGGGAGACGGATGGAGGGAGACGGATGGAGGGAGACGGATGGAGGGAGACAGAGGGATGGAGACAGGGAGGGAGACAGTGGGAGGGAGACAGAGGGAGGGAGGGAGACAGAGAGAGAGAGAGGGAGAGAGAGAGAGAGGGAGGGAGACAGAGAGAGGGAGGGAGACAGAGAGAGAGAGAGGGAGGGAGAGAGACAGAGAGGGAGAGAGAGACACAGGGAGGGAGGGAGACAGACAGAGAGGGAGACAGAGAGGGAGACAGAGAGAGGGAGACAGAGAGAGAAGGAGACAGAGAGAGAGGGAGACAGAGGGAGGGAGACAGAGGGAGACAGAGAGAGGGAGACAGAGAGAGACAGACAGAGGGAGACAGAGAGAGGGAGACAGAGAGAGGGAGACAGAGAGAGGGAGACAGACAGAGAGAGAGACAGAGAGAGAGGGAGACAGAGAGAGAGAGGGAGACAGAGAGAGACAGACAGAGAGAGACAGACAGAGGGAGACAGACAGAGGGAGACAGACAGAGGGAGGGAGACAGAGGGAGGGAGACAGAGGGAGGAGGGTGACAGGCAGAGGGAGGAGGGCGACAGGCAGAGGCAGACAGAGGGAGGGAGACAGAGGGAGGGAGATGGACGGAGGGAGACAGAGGGAGAGAGAGAGAGAGAGGGGGAGAGAGGGAGAGAGAGGGAGGGAGACAGAGAGAGGGAGGGAGACAGAGGGAGAGAGAGAGGGAGGGAGACAGAGAGAGGGAGGGAGAGACAGAGAGAGAGAGGGAGGGAGACAGAGAGAGGGAGGGAGGGAGACCGAGAGAGAGAGGGAGGGAGACAGGGAGAGGGAGGGAGGGGGAGAGAGAGAGAGATGTGTATGCCGGGTCCGGTGGCTCAGTGGACAAAGGCGTCCACTGCAGGGGCCTGTGTTCCACCTCATGGTCACAGTTTTGTTTTGCTCTAGCCCCGCCCCCTCCCCCAATGACCCCACCCCCACCGGTGCGGCCCTCGGCCACAAACCATACTGTAAATTTGGCCCCCGAGAGAAAGTTTGTGAGTACCCATTGTCTAGATAGTCCTACTTTATTTTAGATGTATTGGGCCCTATTAACTTGTACCTCCTCGATACAAACTTATTGTTGGGTCCAAAGTGTTGAGGTCAGAGAACACCTGTAAAAGTCTGTGTCTAAGCCGCCTTGGTCCAGCTTGGGCTTTGTGTCTTTAGGAACTTAGTTGTTCAAAACAGGGAAACACTCGGCCTCAGTGTGGGGGGGGTGCCGACGCGTTTTGACCTTCGTGTGGGGACCGTAAGGATTTTCAGAAGGTCTTCCTCAGGGCTGGGAAATTCTGTGTAGGACACTGTTGTGGGGTAGGAAAAGCGGCAGGTTATTCTGGTGTCAATAATAATACTTAGGTCAAAATACAGTGTGCTTGTCCGCTTATGAACATTACCCATACTTCGTGTGTGCCATCGTGTGTCTTATCCTGGCGTGATAGTCCAGAAGACGTGGCACTTCGTCTGGTTTGTATTTCTTCTTCTCGTGTGCTGATTACTCTGGAGATTTAAAAAGGGGAGGAGTTTTACTTTTGGCGAAACACTAATCTGAAGTAGTCTGGTAGCACTTGTAGAGCACAGTCACATGGCTTTCTACTGAATGTACTTGACTAAGGCAAGTCGGTGTACTAAGGGGGAATGCAAAGGTCGCTGTTACCGATTGTGTTGTTAGTGCCATTCGTCTTGGTGTCAAACGGACCCATTTACAGGGGGACTCTTAGCATGCAAGTGTTCCTTTTCTAGCCGCTGCCAAAGCATTCCGTGGGGGCGGTAGTGCATGCAACGCTGTTATCGTGTGTTATTTCGTGACGGGTTTACTCTTACGTTTCCCCGTGTCTTCCAACTGGTGCAAAAGACGTGAGCTCATTAGCAGTTTACCTTGGCTCGCGTCTCCGTTGGTTTTGGTGCCTTAGATCATCGGTGCTCGATTCTTTGCTTTTCACTTGATCTCCAGCGGCATGTGGGTTATGCGCAACATCCGTGTTCCGGTCTTCGTTGTCTACATAGCTTAGACCAGCGTGATGACGTATTGGCGTGGGTGGGCCAGGTGCCTGACTTAGATTCCTGACTTCCGGTTTTAGTTGCCATAGTGCCGTGTTGTGCTGAAGTACTCATTTTTTCGATTTTTCCACTTTGTTTTTTCTGGCAATGGGTAAGCTTTTTGCTGGCAACGAGAAAGCTTTTTTAAGTTGGGGCTCTTATTGGGGCTTGCCTTGGTTCCGTCACCGAGTGTGTCACATGATCTTGGATGGACATGTGTGATGCACAGTTATTAAAAACAATGCATGATTTCTGTCATTTCATTCATCCCTTTTTCAGTTGTCCCGAATTTTAAGATAAGTTTGGCTTCAAACCGTGCCAAAAGTGTATCTACACCTTTGCCCCTTACGTGTTTCAGGACTGTCCACTGCATGTCATGCGGGCCATGATCCTTCTGGAGGCAGTGTTCTACCATCGGTGCATTTGGCACTCTGCATTTGATTCGCGATCTATGTTGCGTAATGCGTTTCTTCACTTGTTGGGTGGTCATGCCAATATAGGCTAGTTTGCATGGGCACATAATGCAGTATATCACATTTGTGGTATTGCAGTTGGTAAATTCATTGTGGCGGATACTTTTATTTCCGTAATCGAATTGGCTTCCTTCTATGGTACTTGAACACGAATTGCAATTGCCGCATTTGTGGTGCCCTATTATAGGGGGGAGGGCTAACATGGTTTGTATTGTAGGCTGGTTTCTTTTTTTTTAGTATTTGTCCGTACCAGATAATCCCTAATACTTCTGTTCTTCTTCCATGCGAATACTGGCATTTCTTTAAAAATGTCCATACCTTTTACTGTGTGCCAGTTCTTTTTCACAATCTTTTTAATTTCGTTTGTCATTCCTGAGAACGTTGTCACGCAGACCAAAGGTGTTTCCTTTACTTTTTCTTTAGGAGTTAGGAGTGACTCTCTGGGAGTATACCATGCCCTTTTCATCGCACGCTTAGTCAGTTTTCGTGGGTAGTTTCGCTCTACCAGTTTTTCCAGGAGTGTCTTTGCATTTTCAAAATAATCTTCTTTTTTAGTGCAGTTGCGCCTGATTCTCAAAAACTGACTGTAAGGTAGATTTTCTTTCAGATTGCGTTGATGGAAGCTAGAAAAGTGTAACAGTGTGCTTCTGTCTGTCTGCTTAGTGTACAGTGTCGTGTAGATGGTGCCTTCATCGTGCTTCACCATGAGGTCAAGAAAATTGATTTGATCGTTGCTTGAATTCAATGTAAATTGAATGTTGGGATTCCTTTGATTGAGCCAGGTTTGGAATTCTTAAAGTTTTTCAAATGGGCCCCTCCACAGCATAAAGACATCATCTATATACCTTTGCCACATTATTATGTGGCCGTCATATAGGTTGTTGTTGTATACCCATTGTTCTTCGTAGAGTGCCATAAACATTACCGCCATTTCAGGGGCAAAGGGACAACCCATCGCGGTCCCTTTTGTTTGCAGATATTGTTCATCATTGAATTGAAAAAAGTCGTACTTCAAACACACTTCTGCCATTTCTACCAAATACTGAGTTGGAATATTGTGCGGTCTTGTCTGTTTTTCTAGGAAGTAATGAAGGGCTTCTAGACCTGCTTCTTGCGGAAAAAATATGTGGCAGAATTTTTTTAAATACATGAAGAGTCTGCAGCGCCACATATTGTGTGGGATACTTTTAAGGCCTATCTCCGGGGGGAAATAACAAGCTATGCAGCATTTAGAAGGAAAGAAGGGAGAAGGGAGTTAAGAGAATATGAGGTCAAAATTGAAAAAGTGCAGAAAAGTCTCTTCGATTGTCACAATCCCACTTTAAGAAACGAGCTTCAGGGTAAGCTAAATGAGGCTAAAGAACAACTAGTTGAGTTCTTGGAGAGAAGGATTTGAGAGCGATGGGACCCCAGCAAAATGGCCCACTATGATCTGATCAGCATTGTGAAGCCTTCTATTATATGTTTAAGCATTTCAGAGTTGTTTGTTTGCTTTATGATCGAGATTGTATCACAGTTCATACCTTTAGCCATTGCTGAAGGCAATCCCGATTTCACTATAAGTTGAGGTGGCATCGGGTCTTAGCGGTGATGTAATGGGGAAAAAGTTAATTGACTAAACTCTCTGGGTAGGTGGGGCCATAATTGGTGTAGATGTTATTAAATTTGTTCCATTGGAAGAAGTGAGAGCCATGATTAAATTAATTTCTTTAAGCTGATTCTCTGATAACAGCAGGGTAGACCGGGCCATATCCATTTTGACAAGTGCACCTGAGTTCACAGCAGATGTTGAAATATTTGATTCGATAGTGTTGTGGGAGATTGCTTTTGTAGTTGGTTTAGCAGTTGGTTTGGTGTTTATAGGAACGTTTTCCATTGTTGGATGCAAGGTTTGACCTTGGTTTACCTGGTTTATAACAGAGTTTTTCTTTAGTCTTTTTAATTTCTTCAGGCATCTTTTGCTTAAAACTGGTACAAACCCTTCCGGGGTTTCTTCCCTGAGTGGGACGCTTTCCCTAGACACCTCAGTTTGGACTACATGAGATTGTGAATCATTTAAGAGTTTGTCCTGCAACGAGTCATTTGTAGCTGATAGAGCGGTTTTACTGGCTGTAATGGATGATGATCCTGCTTTTATACCTGGTTCAGGATGAGAGTTAAGCACAGGCTGTGATGACTGGGTTGTAATGGCGTCTGCTACAAGGTTCTTGACCTTAGTTGGAAGCAATTGGATCAAATCAACAATATTGTCCAAACGTTGCAGATTGTTTGATGCTGCCGTCAGTTCACTCAGGGTTTGTTTAATTGAGGATAGCATTTTGGTATTATGTCTCATTGATGTCAAGTTCCCATTGATCTGTTTTAAAAGTATAACCTGCTCTGATAACAGCAGAGATTGATATGTTAGTATGTCCGACATTTGTGTCAGAGTGTTACTGATTGCTCCCATTACAGCCAATGCTGGATAGGTCGGGGCACATCCTCCTCATTCAAGGATTTAACATTAGTGCTTTAACTGTCGGTGAGCTGGGTTATGTGGTTTGACTCAGCATTTGCAGCATTTGAGGGATCCTGAGTGAAGTGAGTGTGACAATCCATACCCCTCGAGCTTTCCAGTTCCTGAAGCTGGTCCAGCAGTACAGAATTGTTAAATGAGCTGGCCAGTGTTCCAATGTGATCGATTTCATACTCAAGGTATGATGTCACTCCTGCAATAGAGTCATCACGACCATAGATCGAGTCGGTTTCCAGATCATCTTCAATAACGGGTAGTTTTAGAGTAGCAAGCTCTCTTACTGCGCTGTTCATAGATGAAAGAGGTAAGGAAATTTCTGCAACTTATATTTATACTCAATATAGCAGTTTCAATGCCTGTATCCATGGGTGACTCTATCGGTAGTGATGATGGCTACCTCTGTCCAATCTTAGAGAACACAGCACTCCCTGGGAAATCATCTGACTTCCTTAAACATTTGTGGATCAATCGTTGTCTGAAGTTTAGTTTTATAAGCTCATGGATGGCTCATGGATGGCAGATGAATCCTGGACATCCCGCTCCATTATGTTGTTTTGTTTGCTGTTAACAAAGCAGACGGCGTAGCTGACTGAGCCCCATGTAAGCCCAGTAAATGCTGTGCGTGCTCATTTCTGATCCATTGGTCCTACGTGGAGCACCCAGATTTTTGTTGCATGTATCGCAAGCACGTGGTTTTGTTTTTTGAGGGAAGAAGCAGCTGAAGGTGGTCAGTCCAAAGATAAATAAAAGTTGTGTCACAACCCAGATGCTTGCAAAGTCACACAATGCTCGATTAAAATACTATTGTCCCTGAGCTTGCTCCGTGACACGGAGAAACGTTTTATCACGGAAGGCTTTCTTCTCTGAACAGCGCAGAGAATAACAATGGATTCCCGCGTCGGAAGTCGCGCTGAGTGCTGGGGCAAGTTTTCTTAGACCTTGAAGGTCTTTTCGACCACTTTTTTCCGTTCTGTTTCTTGCCTCATATAGCCTCGCGCTGCGACCGCCATTTTCTTCACTCAACACCCGCATTTACCTCAGCGGACAATGTTGCTGTATAGCTCCTCTGACTGACTTTTTTTATGTTCATTTTGTGCCATTCTAACATGCCTCTTGCAATTTAATGGAGAGATGGTCATATTTTTTAATGGTCATTCATTTATTCATTTAGTTCTTCTATTGAGGCACTAAGGCTACGCAGCATTTCGCAGTCAGGCTCTTTATAGGATTTATCGGCGTACTCATTTGTTGCTTGTACTGCGTGAAATGTTTCTTCTTTTTTATCAGCTGCGTTTCACACTGTGCTATAGTCATGGACTCTTCACATTCAAATAAGCCCCACGTGGTTGCTAGTTCCAAATCTGGAGGACGTAAAGACTCAGCTGGTACCACCAACAAGCGCGCCAAAAAAGATCCGTCCTCCCCAACGAAATCACCTCTTCCTTTAACGTTGGAGAACATCATGGATGAACTGCGCCATATTCGACCATTCATGATGGATACTACTGCAACACTTCAGAGAATTGAGGAAAAGTGGTCCGGTCTGGAGTCAAGACTTTCTGATGTGGAACAAAAAATCAGTGATGCTCAAGATGTTGTCGCCAAAGTCGATATCCTCACTAGAGAAGTTACGCAACTGAAGAAAGCTACAGAGGACTTAGAAAATCAAAACAGGGGCAACAACCTTCGCATTTATGGAATTCCGGAAGGTTCTGAAGGCTCGGACATGATCTCCTTCTTGAAGGTTCAAGTTCTGCAGATCGTTGGTCTATCGAAATCCATTGATCTCAATATTCAGAGGGCGCACAGGATAGGCACCCAGAAGGCATCTTCTTCAGCTAAACCAAGAGGTATCATAGCTTATTTTCTACTGTACTCTGATCTCATGGCAATCCTCAACGCTGCCAAGCAACATAAGCAGATGCTCTGGTCCGGTCACAAAATCTACTTCAGTCAGGATGTCTCCAAGCCGACTGCCAATCGTCGAAAGGAATTTCTAGACCTTAGACCAATGCTGAGATCCATGAATGCCCGCTACGGTCTTATTCATCCCTGCTTCTTTAAAGTGACTTATAAAGACAGAACTTTCACTTTCGATGACCCTGGCGAACTTCGGAAATTCATTCAAGTCCATAAAGGAGAAGCTATGGAACTGAGCAAATCTTAAATGTTCTCTAATATTTTCTTTGTCTCCTGTTTCCTAGGTTTTTCCTCCGCAATTCTCGATGCTGATGTACATAACCGCGTTGTTCATGTGTCTTGTTATGTATGAACCACTCCGTTGCATTGTCTTCCCCAATGTTTGGTAAGTTCCCTTCCATCTTGTTGCTTATGTTTACCCTTATTGGCTTTATTTTCTTTCTTTGTACTATTTCTTCTTTTGTCAGTAAACTAGTGCTTTCTCGGTGTCCATCTTTGGAGCGGCCGTTGCTCTCTTCGTCACCCCCCCTCCTTCAGTAATGTTCTTCTTGTTTGTGATCATTATGACTAAAGTCTTTTGGCTTTCTGTCATCTCTTCTCTTTTTACACTCATAGGGCGACTGTGCTCCCCTCTTGCTTTTCTCATCTATCTCCGGTTCTCCCTCTTTCTTTTTTTCCTTCTTTCTGTTTTCTTTCCCCCTCTTCCCGCACTTCATTATTGTGAGTTTTTTCCTCCCCAAGGCGATTCTTGATGTCTTTTACTTTTACTTACCTGGCCAGCTGTCCCTCGGTAAATATTGTGGAATTCATTTTACTTTTTCTACTCTTTCCCTCCTTTTTTTCCCAACTCTTTGGCTTATCTCTGTCTTATATTTGTGTCAGTCTTTTCCTCTTATTGAAAATTGTTTGCCAATTATTAAGCTTCTTTTGCTTGATTAGGTTAAGCATTTATTCGATCACTTATTCATTCCATGTTATAAGGATTATAAATGTGTTTTTATAAACTCTTCTGTTATCAGTCCAATGAGTAATTTACGTTTGGTTTCATGGAATGTTAAAGGCATTCGTAACCTGGTTAAAAAACAAAGAGTTTTATCCCACTTGTCCAAATTGAATTGTCAAATAGCTCTACTGCAGGAAACACATCATAAGGAACAAGACCTTAACTCTTTTAGAAAACAGTGGGTTGGTAGTGTCTTCAGCTCTCCTGCTGTGCAAAACAAAAATGGTGTTCTTATACTGTTCCATAGATTGTTAAATGTTCAATTGATAAACAAATACAAGGATGATGCTGGTAGATGGCTTCTCCTTGAAGTAGCCATTAACAATACTGATTTTATGATTTGTAACATATATGGTCCGAATGGAGTAGACCCTACTTTTGGAAGGATATTTCCTCCTTATTATCCTCTCATGCTTCTGAGAATTTAATAGTTGGAGGAGATTGCAACCAACCTCTTGATCCCTTTTCAGATCGCAAGTCGCAAGCTAGATTTGTTCCATCCCCAATGAATAAGGCTTTCCACAAAACTATTTTAGATAGAGGACTCATTAAATGTATGGAGAGTACTCCACCCTGACGATTTGGAATACACTTTTTTCCCCTGTTCATAAGTCCTTTTCTAGAATTGACTATGTATTTTTCACACAACATACACTCCAATTTCTTACACATGCAGAAATAGGTTCGATTTTAGTTTCTGATCATGCACCTGTCATTGTAGATTTTGACTACCCCAACCCCATTTCATCCACCCGCAGATGGAGATTTAATAACTCCCTCTTATTAGATCAGCAGTTTACAGATCAGTTTACAACATTTACACAAGAGTATTTCACTCATAACCTCCCTTCCGACACGCAAATGAATTTTGTTTGGGATGCGTTCAAAGCAACTGCTCGAGGCTTTATAATTGACTACGTAGCCAAAAAAAAGAAAAAAATACTTCAGGAATCCAAACAACTCTTAAATCAGATCAAGTCCTTGGAACACGAATATTTTTCCGCCAATAAGGACGATACTTTGTCTAAGCTCAACAAATTTAAATTGCAATATAATAAACAATTCCTTGTTGTTGCCTGTGGTACCTTACTTAGATTTAATGCGAAGATGTATGGCGGGCGTAACAAAACGGGTAAATCTTTGGCGAATTACTTGAAAATTAAAAAACAAAAATCTAAAATTACCGCCATCACAGATCCTTCTGGTGTACGGCATATCAGCGACTCCAAAATATTAGAATGCTTTACTGATTATTATAAAAACCTTCATACTCCAGAATCATCCCCCTCAGCTGAACAAATTGACTCTTTTTTCCAATCGATTCCCAAAGACCTTAATAAAACTACAGATCTATCCTAGCTTGATACACCTTTATCCGAACAAGAATTGTTAAATGCCATCAATATGCTTCCTAAAGATAAAACACCGGGACCCGATGGCTTTACTGTGTGCTTTTATCTACATTTCAAGCACCTTTTAATTTCCAAACTTTTATTGCTCATTAAACATTTTTTGAGTGCTAAGTGTACGCAAGGTTCTTTTGCTCAGGCTATGCTCTGCTTAATTCCTAAAAAAGATAAAGATTTGTCTCAATGTGGCAATTATAGGCCTATTTCATTAATCAATACGGATTGCAACATTTTTGCTAAATTGCTGGCTGTCCGGGTAAATTCTGTTATTCCAGATTTAATAAGCATACACCAGTCCGGATTTGTAAAGGGTAGATCCATCTCAGATAATTCAAGAACCTTCCTTAATATAATACATTTAGCGGCTAAACTTAGCCCTCCAATAGCTGCCATAACATTAGATGCCGAGAAAGCCTTCGATCGAGTCAATTGGGACTTTATGTTTGCTGCTTTGAAATGGCATGGTTTCAGTCCACAATTTCTCCAATATTTTAAATTGTTATATCCCAATCCTTCTACTTCTATTTGGGTAAATGGTAAGCAGTCCAGTTACTTTCCCCTGCATAGAGGTACTCGGCAAGGATGCCCTTTGTCTCCCTTATTATTTATCTTAGCGCTGGAACCCTTCTTGGAAACAATTCGAAGATCCTCCACCTTTACAGGTCTTCAATTCAAAAACCTGAATATAAAATACACTGCATACGCAGATGATATTTTGTTGTATGTATCTAACCCCGCTACCTCCTTACCAGAATTCTTTTCCTTATTGGCGGAATACTCGATTGTCTCAGGTAATAAATTAAATATTGATAAATCAGACGTTTTACCACTAAATAAAAATTGTCTTCCCCATATGTTTAAAGACACCGGCTTTAAATGGAGCTCAAAAGGTATAAAATGTTTAGGAATTCTCTATACAAATAATATCAAGGACACTATCAAAATTAATAGGAATGAAATTTTGTCTAAAATTAATGCATTAATAGAGGGCTGGTCCCCCCTTTTTATTTCCTGGTGGGGTAGATTAGCCACAATTAAAATGATGTTATTACCTATTGCCAATTTTCATTTGTCAATGCTCCCTATTTCTCTTCCGCTCAATTTTTTTAAAGTTATTAATCGATCTTTTGTTAAATTTTTATGGAACAAACGCAAATCCCGTATTGCTTTAGCTCGACTACAACAACCCAAGGATCTTGGTGGGGTCAATTTTCCTAATATCAGAACATATCATTACGCTTTCACGCTGAAGCATATTTGGATTTCCCTTTCAGACAACCACTCAGAACCATCCACGGTATGGGGTCAATTAGAGCATGCACAGTTTTCCCCTTTTACTTTTAAGGATGTGATTCATATATCTCAACCTCCACGTGGTTTAATTTCCCCTATACTTACTCACTCAATTGTCATTAGTAAGCCCTTACTTGCTTCCTATAACACTATCTCTGACACTATTTTACATACCCCAATATGGTATAATATTAACCTTAAATTAAAAAACAGGATCCTTGCGTGGAAAGAATGGATCCAAAATGGCATTATCACTATCGGACAACTTGTTTCAAATAATACTTTATTGTCTTTCTCCGAGATACAAGAAAAAGTTCACATATCTAATAAATATGCGTCACAGTTTGAACTTCTTAAGCCCCTCCTCAATACATTTATCTCTCAACAATCTCTCCCAGCTACACACTCTTCTTCCTCCTCAATTGATTTTTCTACCCAACTGAAAGCTTCAACTATATATAAGTTATTGATCAGTCCTTCTAAATCTGTATCAAAACACAAAATAGAACTTTTATGGGAATCTGACTTGCACCAAGAATTTTCAGCTCACACTTGGAACTCAATATGGGCCAAGATTCATACTTCGTCCTCATCAGCAAGCACTACGCAAACATTGTATTATTTTTACAACAGATTATTTATTACACCCATAAGTTTAAACAAATTTAAAGTGTCCTCTAATGCTAAATGTTGGTCGTGTGAACATGATAAGAGTGATCATTTTCATATGTTTTTTGAATGCCCTCCTGTTAAAAAGTTTTGGTTACAAATTTGGCACAAAATCAATGATATCCTTTCAGTGTCCCTTCCTTTGCATCTTCAATATATATTTTTGGGCAGTGTTCTCCCTTGTTGGGCTTCGTAACGTTTGGCTGGTAAACTTTTTGACTTAATGATTGCCTTGGCTTTTCAAATTATTACCTCTAATTGTAAGGATGCAGGAAAAATCTCATATATGGCATGGTGGAACTTATTATGTCAGCATCCTCGATTAGACCGTGCTCATGCTACATCTATTCCGTTAAAAATTAAAAAAGATTTATTACGCACCCCAAAGGACCCTACGATCAGCCCAGCTCTCCTACACCGTGGTCCCCCGCACCAGAAAGACCAGATCGGGAGGCCGCTCCTTCTCCTTCCTCGCGGCCAAAGCATGGAACGCCCTTCCGCTCCACCTCAGACAGACAACATCGCTCCCCATCTTCGCAAGAAACCTCAAAACCTGGCTCTTTGACAGACCCCCTCCTTGATGGATGGAACCTGCACCCCCCCTTAGCGCTTTGAGACCCTTACGGATGAGTAGTCGCGCTTTAACAAACCCCTGATTGATTGATTGATTGATTGATGGTTACCTCTTACTTCATTTTTATCTAGGAATATGGACAGATCAGTTGCTAAAGTTTGTAATTTTGAACCTCCTTAAATTATAACTGTTTTTAATTACAACTGTTCATTTTATTATATAGTTGATAAGACTCGCTTTTTCAATTTGATATTGCATTACTTTCTCCTCTCTTTTTCTCTTTTCCCTTCTTCTCTGCCTCTTTCAGCTTCTTTCTTTCTTTTCTTATCTCTAAAAAGATTAAAATGCATCTCTTTAAGCAATTCATTTCATAATACAATTCAAGTTTTAGGCATGCATTCTCATAATAGCAGTTATGTTTTATTGTTAAGTTCTGAACAGTTTAGTATCTTTTCCTTGTTATTAGGTTGTTACATTGTATATTCTGCTTCTTTTACATTTACTTGTATTGTCTTATTGATCATTTCTTTCTATCTGATGTAATTGCACAGTGTTCATTTTTATTCTCAATAAAGCATTTTTAAACTAAAAAAAAAATACAATTGTCAATTACAGGCAGGAGAACTTTTTAGACCACCATTGCTTCCACTGCTAGGCAGGACGAGGCAGCCTTGACCCAGGTGGGGTCAACACACACATTAAACTATGACTAAATCTCTCCTCCTCACCTTTTATAGCTGATCGTCACAGCATATTGATGTAGTTCCACAGGGGGAGAAGGTGAAGCCGTCGATGCTGCAGACCACTGACTATTAACTGGCTGTTGTCTTGGGATCACCAAGAAGCAGAGTGAATGTGAAGAGGACGGGAAACGGTCATGCGGAGAGCAAGCTGCACCAGCACCTAGGCTGGCCACCTCTGCACACTGCGACCCTCAATCCTATGGCACCGCGCCTAATGCACAGCTACCTCGCCCCGCACGGTCACCAGCGATGCATTCAGCAGCCCACACTACTCCTTGCTCCTTGCCTCCCGAGCTGCGGGCGCTGTGACACAACTAGTTGGGCTGGGCTAAGCAAGTGGCAATTGGCAGGCAGCTGGAGTGGCAGGCAGGCCAGGGGTGGCAGAAATGGCAAGAAAGAAACAGCAGTAGTGCCACTGAACAGCCGCCGAACAGCCACTGCGTTCCCTGCGCACGCCTCCTGCGCATCTCCTCTCCCCGGAAACACTCCTGTCTTCCTGTTGGTGGTCCACCGGTCCGGACGAGTCTACAGGATGCCTGTAGGTTTACATGCTGTTATGCCTGTTTGACTGCTGGTATATGGAATTGAGCAGCTGTAGGTGTATCTGTTTGTGGTGGAAGGATGTGTGTATGCCTATTGCTCTGTCATAGTCGCGTGTATCCATCATCTAGGTCAATGTCTGTATGGATGTTGCGTGTCTGCATGCGCTATAAAGTGGCCAACTGTTTTCTTTTTCAATGATTGTTATGCTAGCCCTTAGGTATAATGTTTTTTACTGCCTTCGGTAAGGGTGATTGAATTCCTGTCTGGATCACATTCCAACAGCCCAGCCTTCTGCAATTTGTACGGAATGTGCAGATGGGTGTATGCTAAAAATGCATTTACTGTTTTAGAGTCTTGTTTGGAAACTAGCAGACAAGTGCTGTTTAGATTTTTACTTGGCTATGTGGCATGGAAATTAAAGTAAACAGGAAGTTCTTGAATGACATTAATATTTTTTACTTGTTGAATTTCAAACCCCAGGTGGCAGGAACAAATGGTTTCCATCAGAAGTTATAATGAATGTTCTGGCTGAGTTTATCCTGTAATATTTCTCAATGTAGTGTAACTATGGAAACAGAGATAATAATGCATGGAGTGCTTACTGTATAATGCATTGGATTTTGTGCAAACTGCAACAAATGAAAGAATAATACAAGAGAATATTCTGAAATGTAAGTCTAGTTACACTTGCTCAAACTCTGCATTTTAAGAGTACAATGTACATATGCATTCATGGCAAGTTAACATAAAACAGCTGCTAGGTATTTAGTGGTTCGGATGACATTGGAAAGTCAAATGCACTAGAGGCTACCTTCAAGCTAATACAACCTGTAACTATACCGAATTCAAGACTGTGTCAATGTTTCTGAATGCATTTCAACTAGACAGGTTTATCTTTCCTAAATGCTGATCCTATTAAGTAAATAATTACCTGTCTGAATTACAGGCATCCACAGTGCTAAAAATCGGTCTATTGAAGAAGCACACTATCTGACATTGATGAGGAGCCTTCCAGCTCCAATCCCCACCTGGGCCTATCACATAATAGATTCAGCCACGCCCCTCAGCTCCCCAGGTGATGTTCATGACTACAAACAATATTTTTTCCCTTTTGAAGTATAGTGCTCCTTTGCGTCCCAACTAAATTTGCACTGTACCACCAATGTATGTTCATCTTGGAGAGCTGCATCAATAGGTTGTATGTTGGAACAACGCGTTCCTCAACAACGACTCCCTAAACCACGCGGTCTGTACCACGACCGCGTCTCAACAACGATTTCTTTTACCACACATTCATTTACCACGAATTTTCGTGATAAAGGAATGCATGGTAAAACCCTCCCTTAATTCTATTCCAAATCCCCTACCACTCCCTAAAATCTACCCTGTACCCCCCCACCTCCCACCCCCTAAAAACTTAGATGAACCCCCTACCTCCTATTAACTAACACTAACCCCTCCCACCCCTGAAAACTAACTCCTACCCCTCTCACACCCTTAAAACTTACACAAACCCCTCCTACCCCCTAAAACCGATCACGAAACCCCCAACCCCTAAAAACTAATACGAGCCCCCCACCCCCTTAAAACGAACTCAAACCCCTCCCGCCCCCTTTTAACTAACACAAACCCCTCCCACCCCTAAAAACGATCACGATCTCCCCCAACCCCTTAAAAATTATACGAAGCCCCCCACCCCTAAAAACTACCACGAATCCCCTACCCTTTAAATATACCCCGAACCCCCTCTTATCTCTCCGGTTCCTCCGACGCTCCTCGGGATTCCATCCGGAACACTAGACCGTCTTAGCCTGAACCACGCACATGCGTGGTTCAGGCTAAGTCGTTGTTCCTGCAAGTCATTGTTAGGCTGGCGTGACTCCGGAACTCGTTGTTCCGGAGTCGTTGTTAAGGATGTTCCCCGCATCAATGCCAAATTTTTAAGATAGCTACTGACTTTGTAATAGAGCTTTATTTAGATTAATTTTATGTAAAAGTATCCGTTGCAGGTAATCTTGGTAATGTGTCATCATATTCCTTCAGTGCGCTTCTCAAGCAGAACAAAACTTCACGGATAGAACAGGAAAGGGGGGCATGGCTTGGTGCTGTGAGAAGATGGCCACCCGTTTTTGAGCTCCGTTGCAGCTGGGGGGGAAAATCGGCCGACACCATTTTAACACAGACACCTGCAGATATATTTCAATGGAGAAAGAAATCTTTGAAGTTTTCTGCTTCATGCAGCTTTGTCTCGCTGAGCGCCGCAACACGTCTTTTCTTCACTAATAAGGCGACCGCACTGACAGGAATTTTGCACTCACCATTCTGAATAATTTCTACACGTTTCTGAATGAAACTAGCTGCCAAAAGCAAGCACTTTACAATTTCATGACTTTAACTAGTAATGTGTTTTAACATTATGCTTGCAATTTTACAATTGCTCAGGAGCAAAAGATTTTTATTTGTAGTAAGTGACATATTATCACTTTTGGGTATCCTCTTTGTTCCTGCTTCATGCCAATCAAATTACAGCCTTCATATAACTCATATTATAAAGCTGTTACCTCTTCCCCTCTTTCATACGGGAAAAACAAAAGGTTTGAGACACCTCTTCTCAAATACAACCACGCCTTTAGATAATTTTTCATTTGATACTGAAAATCTATTATTGGTGCTTACAAACAGTATGTAGGGTCATTCTTAAGATGGTGCTGCTTCATCCACTTCATCATCTAGTGGAACTGTTACTACTATCACTAAAATGACTCCTAAACAAAACTCTACAACTACTCCAGCAGCAAGAGAGTAAAAAAAGACACTCAGACTCCCATCAAACCATCTAATGTTATTTCAAAGGAGCATTTGCTGGAGGAGATGCGTGCCCTTAAATCTTATATGGAAGAAACGAATCATAAATTGCAACTTTTAAATGATAACTGGTCACTCATGGATAATCGAGTTACTCATGCGGAGCAAAAAATTAGTGACCTTGAAGATACTGTACGTACTCTTCAACAGTTACGCTCTGAGGTGTTACAGTTGCAAAAGCACGCTGAGGAGTTAGAAAACAGATGTAGAAGGAACAACCTGCGTATCTATGGTCTGGTGGAAGGGTTCAAAGGCACAGACCCCAGTGCATTCTTCCAGACACTTCCACCAAAATTTTTTAATCTTCCAGCTTTTGAATATACAACGTGCTCACAGATTGGGTCACTCCTCTTGACATCCTTCAACATCACAAAAACCTTAAGGAGTTATCATTTACTTGTGGAATATGTGGAACTCCTTCAAGATATCAAGGCTGCTAAAGCTAACGGTTGAGTTTCCTGGTCTGAATCGCAGCTGTTCTTTGCACAAGACTTTGCTAAATCTACTGAAGCTCCAAGAGAAATATTTTTAGACATGAGACCAGCTCTTCGATTCTTGAATGCTAGATTCGGTCTTTTCGTGCGGGTTCAAAGTGACTTATAAAAATAAACTACAACATATGAGGATCCCTCCCTGTTACAGCGCTTTATTGATAGCTGCAGAAGAGACAAGATAATATCTCCCAATTTTGTACAACTATATTTTGTATTGTTTTATTGTTCAAGATAATTCCTTTTGCTAAAACCATTCTGTTATGTTAGTTACACTTCATTATGTGTTGCGTTTAACGTCTCCATCCTTATTAAGTACATTTATTTCTCGATATATCCTCTCATTTCAGGTACTATGTCTCATATATGCTTGAAGATTACGTCATTATTGTCTTATGTGGTCTGAATCTCCCATTGTTAGCTACATCGTGGTTCCGGTCGTGTCATCTCCCTTACGTGACGTCACCATCCTCAAATGTATGTGTGCTTTACAGGTATGCTCTTTTTGTTATTTTGTTTTTTAATGTTTTCTATTCCTCTCTTATCCCTAATTTGTTCTGATTTTTTTCTGTCAACATCTCTTTTCCTCCCTATAGTTTTATTATAATAGTTTAACCTTTGAGTCTTATTCTTACGTGTCTTCATCTTTCATGGTTCACCTATTCTTTTCTTTCTTCACTCTGTTAATACTAAGGTTGATCATTGATTTACACTGTTCCGTATCAAGAGATATATTTATACTGATTACCATTGAATAGAAATTTTTCATGTGCACTCTTATCTTCCTGTTCCTTACTTTTTATATTATTCATTTTATTGTTCTCTTTCTTATTCAGATAGTTGTACAATATGCATACAATATGTATTCTGTAGAAGTTGTTATAATCTATTTCAACTGTTTTATGACTTAACGTATATATATATTTGTACGGACCCCCTCTCGTTTTGGACCGAAGTACGAGGAGAGACCTGACTTCCTGATCTTCAGGAAATCGCCAAGTGTAACCCGGAAGGAGTTGTACTATCGGACCCCCTGGAACCGCGATAGCCACACAATCCCGGAGCTGACCTGAACCGGACCGTCTCGGAGGAAACGGACATCTTTAGAGTTGACTCAGGTATGTGGACAGTAAGCGAATAAGGGGTGAGAGGTGTGCTGGCCGGAGACTGAAACCATACTTCGGTTTCTTTATTCTCACGACCTACATTTGGAAAATTGTGTGCAATGTCGTCTGACACAGTAAAGGAAAGGGAAGCCGCAGCATTAGTGATGTTTAATGACTGCAGGACTGTGACCAACAAAGAAACTAGCGTTAACGCCAACCCAAACGAACAGAATATATCAATAAAAAACAAATTTAAAACACTTGAAAAAAAGAGTCGATCTGAGCAGAGCAAATGGTGGGAATCTCGATCATTACAGATGTATTTGGATGTAGACAGGGTCCCACGGGGCCTAAGAATACTTTTAGCACCCAGTTATGAGGCACCGAACCCACTTATGATGCGGGAGTGGGCGGAGTGCAACTTGGAATCCTCCAAAAGGTTAATGCGTATCCTGATTAAATATGCCGACATTGACCGGGCGGCTCTCCTGGAGGAGATAGCTAAAATCAATGAAGACATAGACGCAATGGAAGCAACTGAAGACAAAATCAAATTGCGCCAAGAAATGATGTCTAGACTCAAAAAAGAGGAGGAGAAAATTAAAGAGCGAAAAACCTATAAGTTCTTCCGGGATAAAACGGATTACGAGTTGGGCCAGATTTTTACATTTTCGAAAAAATATGAAGCCTTGAGATCCCATAAAGTTAACAAAACAGGAGCCGCCAAAGTATGTACCAAGAAAACAGATGTAATATCCTCTGGTACTTCGCAATCGGATTTAAGCTCGGCACCGGATAGTGATTCGGAACGAGAATCGGCTATCAATCAAGGAAGAACAAAACACACATTGGATGAGGAATTAGGTTTTTTATGCGAGGACAGGAGACAAACTCTCCGTCCTCGCGCTCAGAAAACCAATTACGGCCAAACAAGAATATGAAACGAAAACAACGACGGAAGGCAAGCCGAATCAGGAACAACTCGAGGAAAGAAAAGAGGAGGATGGAGGAGGGGCAAATAAATGAAATGACATCTATTAACAAAACAATCGTAAACTTATCAAACATGGAATTAAATGATAATGAGAAAAGAATACTCAGCCTGGGTCTATCGTACTGTCCTGTGAGCAATTTTAATTATGTAAAAACGAGATTGGACATTTTTAAGAGTACACGCAAATTGAAACTTAAAAATACCATCTGCTCAACAATACAAAACGAGTTATGCCTTCTGAAAGGGGAACTTGTACATCTGAATCTCAAGCATGTCTCCAGTCAGATGAAAACTTTTTTGTTGAAATGCAGGAATTATGGGAACATGAACCGGAAACCAGCAGCCATGTCAATGACTTGTCATTCACTGCCCTAACTCCCTCTGATAGCTCACCCGAGCAACGGAATATCTGTCAAATACGACATCCCTGGACGCCCTTTAAACCTAAGTCTACATTCAATCCGGTCATGCTACGGGACTCAATTGATCTATTCCATGACCAAGTAACTGAACAACTCAAAGAGCTCAATATAAAGACGTACAGAGGTAAATTCAAGTACAACAGAGAAAAACATGAGTATATAACTCTGATGTCTAAACTTAAGGATAATAATAGAATTGTCATTCGTGCCTCAGACAAAGGTGGAAACATAGTGCTTTTATCCAAAGACATATATCTTAAAGAAGCCTATAAACAACTGAACGATAGAACCTGTTACACCAAATGCAGTGGATCTGAACTAAAAGCAATGTATGCAACTTTTTACAAGAAATTGTCGACATGGAAATCAAACGATCTTATTACAGGACAAGAGTTTAAATTCCTTAAAAACAATCATCCAGTGATACCCACAATTTATTTTTTACCTAAAATCCATAAGGACACTGAGAACCCGCCTGGCAGACCTATAATATCTGCAAGAAATGGATGTCTAGAACATACATCCCAATATGTGGACTTTTTTCTCCAAAATCTGGTCAAGTCTTTGCCATCCTATGTAAGTGATACCGGTGATTTCCTGCGGAAGGTCAGGGACATCGTATGGAAACCAAGTTATCTATTCATTGCACTGGATGTTAGCTCTCTGTATACGAGCATTCGACATCCTGATGGATTAAGAGCACTGGATCACTTCTTAAATAGAACAATGGGTACCATGGGGGACCATAAGAAAATGATTAATGATATGGTTGAATTTTGCCTGACGAACAATATATTTATGTTTAATAGTCTCCTCTACAGACAGGTCAGGGGTGTGGCGATGGGGGCCAGCTTCTCCCCCAGTTACGCGTGTTTACACATGGGCTGGTGGGAGGAGCTGGTCCTCATGACTAGACATCGGGAGACTATGTTAACCAATGTCAAATTATGGTTGCGTTTCATTGATGACCTGTTTGTTATATGGGATGGCAGTGCAGACAAGGCTCAAGAATTCATACAAGCGATCAATGTAAATGATTTGAATCTACACTTTACGGCTAATATCAGTTCTTCTACAGTGAGTTTCCTTGATACACATGTGTATATAGAGGATGATAAGATTCAAACTAAATTATTTCGCAAGGAAACCGCTGGTAACTCTACACTACACGCTAGTAGCTCTCATGTTAGACACCTAATAACTAGTATCCCCTATGGGAAATGCTTCGGCTGAGGCGTATCCACAGCAAAGATAGTGATCTCTTACAGGCTCAGGCAGAAAGCAAATTGAGATTCAGAGAACGGGGTTACTCAGAACAGGTTATTGATAGAGCTATTAACAAATCTAACCGTAGGAGTAGAAGTGAGCTGCTAAGGGAGATAGAACCCATATCCAAATCCACAGTTGAGACCAATCCAAGTGTAGCACTGCCATTAATTGATGATGTAGAAAAGGAATTCAGGATTATAATTCAATTTAGCCAACAATCCAAAAAATTGAATCTATAATATCTCGCCACTGGCCGTTGGTTCTAAGTGATCCAGTAATTGGCTCTCAGTTACCTAAAAGACCGTCCATAACCTACAGTAGAAGTCGCTCCATGAGGGATGACCTAGTTACAACTAGTCCTGAAGTTATTGAGTCAACTAATTGGCTACAAACTCATACTGGCTTTTTTAAGTGCAAAACATGTAAGGTGTGCCAACAGGGAGAAAATAGAACATCTTACATCACTCCCCTGAATGAGAAAAAACACCAGATCTCTAAACTACTCACATGCAAGACAGAATTTGCAGTCTATGTATTGTCATGCCCGTGCAACTTGCTTTATGTTGGAAGCACCAAGCTTCAAGTGCACAAAAGAATACTGCAGCATTTGAGGGCAATTAACAACCAGGACAATACATATCCGGTGGCTCGCCATTTTAAAGCCAAACATGAATCTAGAAGCAAAGATCTCAAATATTTTGTTATAGATTCAATACCAGGCAGTAGGAGGGGCGGAAACAGAGAACAGAAATTACGCCAGTTGGAAACTAGATATATTTTGGAACTTAATTCAAAACATCCGTCAGGTTTAAATGTAACAGAGGATTTGTTTACATGTCTTTAGATCCTCATAAATGCCGACCATTTCATTCTGTATATATTTGAATCATCTTATATGCATATTTTTTATGTGAGTATACTATCAGTGGACTTTATAGGTGTATTTATTGACTATTTATTGACATTTTAGTGGTGCTTTTAAACACATTTATTTATTACATGTATGAATATTTAAGCAGATTTTATCTATTTTGGATTGTATTAATTTTGCTTATATGATATTTATTATATATGTATTTATTTATTTTTGTGTGGAAGGATTAGAAAATGTCGGTAGGGTCTATGTCATTACCTTAATTTTCTTAAACAACATTTTATAGGGTGGTTTCTGATCATACTCACATATATCATAATATTTATAATGCCTAAAGCAGAATGTAATTCGGGTATTTAAACCGGTATTCTTTAACCTCTGACAACATTCTTACTATTGCTAATCCACAACAGGATCGAGTGGAAAATTATGAGAATTATCTATGTTATTTTGTTCAAAATGGATTAACTGGGGCTCCAGGAACCCATTTACTAACAATATTTATATATTTTGACACTATTCAGTGACATGTATTTATACAATAATATTTTGGGTGGCACACTCTTATTAGGCGCATTTTTTAATTTTGTTGGTCTTGTGGTCCATATTTTAACATTGCACTTTTTGCACATTTACTTGCACATATACCTCATATTGCACTTTTTATAAACTTTTTTGCGTAGTCTTACTTATATTATTATGGACCTGATCTTTTCTTCTTAACTGATTTAAATTTATGTCATTAATATGTCTTTTAAATCGGTTGTTAAGGATTTTTATGCTCTTATGATACAATGTGCATCTTTTTTAGAAAGAATTGTGACGTCTTTACATAGTCTTTCTTTAATGTTGATCATGCTCCACGGATTACGCTTGCACTGTTCACTATTTAAACCAATGGTAGTAACTTGACCGTGTCATGTGATCAAGGCCCGTGAAGGAGCTGAAACGCGTCATGGCGACAACTATGCACCTACAATAAATATTGCTGCACGAATTCTGTGGTCCGTATCCGTTCTTACCAGGAAAAGTTTCAGTAACGGAGTTCTTTGGATATATATATATATATATATATATATATATATATATATATATATATATATATATTTTTTTCTACAATGGTCCAAGACTTCGAAGACGCACTCCTAGCGGTTGTAAAGCAGCCAGCTTTAAAAACATTGAGAATCGGCATCTTCAATTGAGGTGAGCATTCTGTGCCGACGCGTTTCAAAGCCGTAGCTTCTTCATCATGGGCAGCACGAGGTTTCACACAGATTGCTCCAATCAGTCTTTAAATGCATGCAAGGACCCCCAGTGGGTCATGCTCAGTGCTCTGTTTAGTACAATGCATGCAGGGACACCGAGTCCCGATTGGAGAAGATTCATTACCCTTAGTGAGTTCTGTGTGTCCTTTAATTAAAAAGCAATATTGTTGCCCTCCAATGGGCCCCCAATTGTCATGCAGGTTGATTTTCTCACAACTGCTACGCTGATCGCGGCGTCGGCATAGTTCCTGTTGCCGCGCTGCCTCTCCTGTGTTGCGGGAAATGGTGCAGCCTTCACGGCGAGACAGCCGTATATTTATTTTTCTACAATGGTCCAAGACTTCGAAGACGCACTCCTAGCGGTTGTAAAGCAGCCAGCTTTAAAAACATTGAGAACCGGCATCTTCAATTGAGGTGAGCATTCTGTGCCGACGCGTTTCAAAGCCGTAGCTTCTTCATCATGGGCAGCTCGAGGTTTCACACAGATTGCTCCAATCAGTCTTTAAATGCATGCAAGGACTCCCAGTGGGTCATGCTCAGTGCTCTGTTTAGTACAATGCATGCTGGGACACCGAGTCCCGATTGGAGAAGATTCATTACCCTTAGTGAGTTCTGTGTGTCCTTTAATTAAAAGCAATATTGTTGCCCTCCAGTGGGCCCCCAATTGTCATGCAGGTTGATTTTCTCACAACTGCTACGCTGATCGCGGCGTCGGCATAGTTCCTGTTGCCGCGCAGCCTCTCCTGTGTTGCGGAAATGGTGCAGCCTTCATGGCGAGACAGCCGTATATTTATTTTTCTACAATGGTCCAAGACTTCGAAGACGCACTCCTAGCGGTTGTAAAGCAGCCAGCTTTAAAAACATTGAGAACCGGCATCTTCAATTGAGGTGAGCATTCTGTGCCGACGCGTTTCAAAGCTGTAGCTTCTTCATTATGGGCAGCTTCACGGCGAGACAGCCGTATATTTATTTTTCTACAATGGTCCATAAGGACACACAGAACTCACTAAGGGTAATGAATCTTCTCCAATCGGGACTCGGTGTCCCAGCATGCATTGTACTAAACAGAGCACTGAGCATGACCCACTGGGGGTCCTTGCATGCATTTAAAGACTGATTGGGGCAATCTGTGTGAAACCTCGAGCTGCCCATGATGAAGAAGCTACGGCTTTGAAACGCATCGGCACAGAATGCTCACCTCAATTGAAGATGCCGGTTCTCAATGTTTTTAAAGCTGGCTGCTTTACAACCGCTAGGAGTGCGTCTTCGAAGTCTTGGACCATTGTAGAAAAATAAATATACGGCTGTCTCGCCGTGAAGGCTGCACCATTTCCGCAACACAGGAGAGGCTGCGCGGCAACAGGAACTATGCCGACGCCGTGATCAGCGTAGCAGTTGTGAGAAAATCAACCTGCATGACAATTGGGGGCCCACTGGAGGGCAACAATATTGCTTTTTAATTAAAGGACACACAGAACTCACTAAGGGTAATGAATCTTCTCCAATAGGGACTCGGTGTCCCAGCATGCATTGTACTAAACAGAGCACTGAGCATGACCCACTGGGGGTCCTTGCATGCATTTAAAGACTGATTGGAGCAATCTGTGTGAAACCTCGAGCTGCCCATGATGAAGAAGCTACGGCTTTGAAACGCGTCGGCACAGAATGCTCACTTCAATTGAAGATGCCGGTTCTCAATGTTTTTAAAGCTGGCTGCTTTACAACCGCTAGGAGTGCGTCTTCGAAGTCTTGGACCATTGTAGAAAAATAAATATACGGCTGTCTCGCCATGAAGGCTGCACCATTTCCGCAACACAGGAGAGGCTGCGCGGCAACAGGAACTATGCCGACGCCGCGATCAGCGTAGCAGTTGTGAGAAAATCAACCTGCATGACAATTGGGGGCCCACTGGAGGGCAACAATATTGCTTTTTAATTAAAGGACACACAGAACTCACTAAGGGTAATGAATCTTCTCCAATCGGGACTCGGTGTCCCAGCATGCATTGTACTAAACAGAGCACTGAGCATGACCCACTGGGGGTCCTTGCATGCATTTAAAGACTGATTGGAGCAATCTGTGTGAAACCTCGAGCTGCCCATGATGAAGAAGCTACAGCTTTGAAACGCGTCGGCACAGAATGCTCACCTCAATTGAAGATGCCGGTTCTCAATGTTTTTAAAGCTGGCTGCTTTACAACCGCTAGAGTGCGTCTTGAAGTCTTGGACCATTGTAGAAAAATAAATATACGGCTGTCTCGCCGTGAAGGCTGCACCATTTCTGCAACACAGGAGAGGCTGCGCAGCAACAGGAACTATGCCGACGCCGCGATCAGCGTAGCAGTTGTGAGAAAAATCAACCTGCATGACAATTGGGGGCCCACTGGAGGGCAACAATATTGCTTTTTAATTAAAGGATGCACAGAACTCACTAAGGGTAATGAATCTTCTCCAATCGGGACTCGGTGTCCCAGCATGCATTGTACTAAACAGAGCACTGAGCATGACCCACTGGGGGTCCTTGCATGCATTTAAAGACTGATTGGAGCAATCTGTGTGAAACCTCGAGCTGCCCATGATGAAGAAGCTACGGCTTTGAAACGCGTCGGCACAGAATGCTCACCTCAATTGAAGATGCCGGTTCTCAATGTTTTTAAAGCTGGCTGCATTACAACCGCTAGGAGTGCGTCTTCGAAGTCTTGGACCATTGTAGAAAAATAAATATACGGCTGTCTCGCCGTGAAGGCTGCACCATTTCCGCAACACAGGAGAGGCTGCGCGGCAAGAGGAACTATGCCGACGCCGCGATCAGCGTAGCAGTTGTGAGAAAATCAACCTGCATGACAATTGGGGGCCCACTGGAGGGCAACAATATTGCTTTTTAATTAAAGGAAACACAGAACTCACTAAGGGTAATGAATCTTCTCCAATCAGGACTCGGTGTCCCAGCATGCATTGTACTAAACAGAGCACTGAGCATGACCCACTGGGGGTCCTTGCATGCATTTAAAGACTGATTGGAGCAATCTGTGTGAAACCTCGAGCTGCCCATGATGAAGAAGCTACGGCTTTGAAACGCGTCGGCACAGAATGCTCACCTCAATTGAAGATGCCGGTTCTCAATGTTTTTAAAGCTGGCTGCTTTACAACCGCTAGGAGTGCGTCTTCGAAGTCTTGGACCATTGTAGAAAAATAAATATACGGCTGTCTCGCCGTGAAGGCTGCACCATTTCCGCAACACAGGAGAGGCTGCGCGGCAACAGGAACTATGCCGACGCCGCGATCAGCGTAGCAGTTGTGAGAAAATCAACCTGCATGACAATTGGGGGCCCACTGGAGGGCAACAATATTGCTTTTTAATTAAAGGACACACAGAACTCACTAAGGGTAATGAATCTTCTCCAATCGGGACTCGGTGTCCCAGCATGCATTGTACTAAACAGAGCACTGAGCATGACCCACTGGGGGTCCTTGCATGCATTTAAAGACTGATTGGAGCAATCTGTGTGAAACCTCGAGCTGCCCATGATGAAGAAGCTACGGCTTTGAAACGCGTCGGCACAGAATGCTCACCTCAATTGAAGATGCCTGTTCTCAATGTTTTTAAAGCTGGCTGCTTTACAACCGCTAGGAGTGCGTCTTCGAAGTCTTGGACCATTGTAGAAAAATATATATATATATATATATATATATATTCCCAAGCAGCAACGCTCCACTCCTGGCCAAGGACCCGTGAGAGGTGGTACGTGCGCCGGCAGAGCAACCGGCAAGTAAATTCCAAAGGGGTACCGCAACGCGGATAAACGTACTCTCAGGACACAGCTGGATTGCGAGTTCAGGAAACTTTATTCCGCTTCTTCGTTACGCGTTTTGGCAGTAAACTGCCTTGTTCACACATGAACAAAGCAGTTTACTGCCGAAACACGTAAGGAAGAAGCGGAATAAAGTTTCCTGAACTTGCAATCCAGCTGTGTCCTGAGAGTATGTTTATCCGCGTTGCGGTACCCCTTTGGAATATATATATATATATATATATATATATATATATATATATAACACTTGGAATGTTAAGGGGTTAGGCTCACCAATCAGACTAGAAAGAGTACTTACGCACTTAGCCAAATTAAATGTGAATGTTGCTTTATTACAGGAAAAGCATGTTGTAGATAAAGAGGTTTAAAAGCTTGCTTGTAATTGGGTGGGATATGCTTTCTCATTACCAGGAACAGGTAAACGTAATGGTGTGGTTATCCTTTGTAAAAAAAAAAACCTTAGCCCTCAAAGTGTTATCACAAGAACCAGACACAGAGGTCCGATGGCTTCTGTTAAATATAACCATCAATAACATTCCAATACCAATTTGTTTATGTTTATGCTCCCATCAATTTTGACAAATCATTTTGGCCCATCATTACTATAGGTTGATGTCTATTATGGATGAAAGTTTAATTATTGGAGGTCATTGTAATCTGGTAATGGACCTTTTTTTAGATCGATCTTCTAAAACTACCTCTGTTCCTTCTTCCATACATAAACAATTCACTGCAGCCATCAAACAAAGGAGCCTTATAAACTCATGGAGTCTCAGCAAACCATGTCTGCAGGAATATACCTTCTTTTCCCCAGTGCCCAAAACTCTTTCTCAATGCATGTTATCTGCAAACATTGGAACCATCTTAATTTTAGATCATGCCCCAGTTATTTTAGACTTGGACTTTCTTCCTGTCACTCCCGAAGCAAGGCGTTGGCGTTTAAATACTTCCCTTCTATTAGATGTTAATTTTACTCAGCGCTTTAAAGATTTTGTTTGTGAATTCTTCCTTCTGAATGAATCCCTGGAAAGCTCTTTTCAAACAGTCTGGGACTCTTTCAAAGCTGCTTCAAGAGATTTCATTCTTTCCTATGTTTCCACCAAAAAGAAAGCAGCTACGAAGAAGGCATTAGACATTATGAAACATATTAAGTCATTAGAACAATCCTTTTTCTCATCCAAGTCTAAGGTGGGTTTAGATGCATTAATTAAAGCTAAACTGCAATTTAAAAAAATATCTTCCGACAATGCTGCTTCGTATCTAATTACATCAAGTGCTAAATATTATGGGGTCAGAATAAAGCAGGATCATTTTTAGACTATTGAAGGATGAATATCCTTTTGGCTCTGCTGGAATATCAGGCTCCATGCTATTCAGAAAAAATAAAGTTTAATGCATTCCAACTATGGTAATAGATTCTCACATTTACTAGGAAACTTGCCAAATTCTGGGTAAACATATTTATCAGCTTATGTCAAGCCATATGTTTATTTTTCTCAGAACAACAACAGAAAACCAGTGAATATTTGAATACATGTTTAGCACAACTCAGAAAATATTGTAACCTAGAATATTTTGCCCATGTGGTGTACTTGACTAGCACCTTTTCACTGAATGAATTCCCTTCAATATGACATTGTCTTCTATGCTGTCTCTTCTCTTGAGAACATCCCTGCAATACCTTAGGATAACCTTTCTCCAGTGTATTATTTAAAATGAGACTGTATGAGACTCTTATTGACACTAGTTGAGGTACTGAATACTCCTAACTCTATTAGGAGCAGCCAGTCACCAACATTATCACCTTCATCTATATTGTGTTAACTTCTGCTGCCTTTGTCAGTGTGGCAAAGTTACCTTTACTGTGTAGTCAGGCCCAGATTTTGTGCTTGTTTCTGGACTCTATTGTTACGGGAATTGTAACTCTGCAGCACACTTCAGAGATACATTAGCTGTGCTCCTGCCCTAAAATTGACAAAATTAGTTTCGCCAAATTGGTCTGTTTCACTTTTCTTTTTTTTGTTCTTTCTTTTTAAGACCATGACAGATTGTGCAGAAAATGTACCATTGGCTTGGGGATTGAAAGTCATATGTGGGATGCAGTACACATTTACAACACTCATTTATATGTCAAACAATGGACATGAAAAGCAACAATGTGCTCTGGCTAGGCTGAAGAATAAAAGCAGTGCAGTGGTACATGGAAAAGAATAGATTGTTTTCCATGAAGGAAAACCTATTTTTATATATATTAACAAGCGACCACTAAAGCGTACCTTGTAAGCCACATGGCTGAATGTTTAATATAAAAAATATAGTAGCACACTACATATTAAAAATAATGTGCTCTCAACGTGACTAAATAGAAAAAGCTGTTTTCACTGTGTAGGTCAAGCTAGATTCTCCATGAACAGGCAAAGGTACAATTAAAACCCTAAATTTGTATTGATGCCTGGGAAAATCCTAGCAATATTATTCAAAGTTATGTTGCACTTATTTTCTCAAAACTTCATTGTGAAAGTATAGTTTTGATACCTTTAGTGGAAACATAACTTTATAATAATATACTTCATGCTGCCTGAATCAAAACTGGATTAGAACCACGTTTGCCACTCATCTTACCTCCATTAGGCCCATTATATACTCCTGTCTGGAATCAAGGATCCTGATCTCCTGAGAACAATAGTATTGCCTCTCAGCTAATTTTGGGGGGTGGTGTTGGTCACTTAACATGGATTAGCATTGGGGAGGGGCTCTGGAAAAGTTGACAGGACAAATGACATCCATCCCCTTACCACGTTTGACTTGGAAATGCAGAATGATGCTGACAGGATCTGCTTCTGTTCATTTCCAGATCCATCCTAGACTTTCTGTCTCCAGTCCCAGCACAGAAAACAGATCTTGGCTCTGATGGAGGCAACAGGCCTCTATTAATAGGACAGTGGTTCAGGGAGAGCTGGAGCTTCTTCTGATGGAAGAAGGGGCTAGCCATTTGAATTTGGGCTTTTGGGAACTTTTACATTAAAGCAAAGAGAATGTGCTGCAGAAGGAGGAGTGCATAAAGCTAAAAAGTAGGTAGGATTAGGTGGGAAGAGTTTGCCAATCACTGGTTAGTGCAAATGACAAGACTGGCATCTCACCATCACCTCCTTAGAGCATTCCTGGACCTTGTAAGAAAACATATGAAGAGAGAAGATCCAGCTGGAAGAAAAGAACTGCAGGAATCTTGACTTATTTCGTCACTCATTGTCTGGAACTTCTCTTCAAAGGTCAACTAGATTACCTCCTGTTTACCTGCTCCATGGACAAAAACAGCAGAAGGACTCCTGACTCGGAGATCACCCAGCTAAACACTGAGAACCGGCCCCCTATCTATCTGGAGAGAGAGAGACATAGTAACTTAAAAGTTTCCCTGATGACCTGTGGGTTACTGCAGTGACCAGAAATAATTTTTCCAACAGTGGTGAAAAGTGGAACGTAGCCATTTTTCCACCTCTAGAGGACCAGTACAGGTTGTTGAGGGGCTCAGCTATGGCAGGCCCTAAAACAGATTTATTCCACTTGGAGCTTTTACCAACCTGAAAATGGATTTACGTAAATCAGTGCTAAAGGTAACTGGCCTTGTGCAGCTTCCAGCTTTGCCCACTAGGGATTTTGAGAACCAATAAAGTGATTAAGTCTGAATTAACAACCTTGCCTGGGATGAGGCAGCAAATATTTTGCAGCAGCGAAGTGACCTAGTAGGCTATGAAATCCAGCTTTCTCCTACTTAGAGCTGTTGGCGCCAAAACCAATGGCTTCAGCAGGAACTCGACAACTATGGATCCAGCTTCAAGGAGCTGTGACATGCTTCAGTTTTGAACCATGTGCTGCCGGTGGAATTAAACTTCCAAAAAGTAGACTATGTCAGTAGGTAAAAACTTTGACAACCATTGTGGTGCATTCAACCTCCACTACATTGCAGTTAGCCTGAAATTGCACCTAGATGGAGTTTCACTGAGACTTTTGTTTATACCTATTAAGGGTGTGTATATTAAGATGGCAAGGGTCTTGCCTCCCCAAATGAATAATCCATTTTCTGAAGTCTTCATTGAGTTTCATGATAGAGCCACTTCTTGTATCTCTCTCTCTCCAAATACTAATTGCCACCAGATGCGGTTTGTTTCCTTGGGCATGGGGGCTCTGCCCAACTAGATTTAAGATCAACATGTACATTTTCTAATTAATATTATATTGATTATACTAGTAATTTGAATTGGCTGTATGTTACTCCCTGGCCCTCGCTTGAGCGAAGGTCAGGCTGCCAAGCACTCCTCACATGCCCATTCCAAGACATTTATACTAGTGCGCATATGCCATTGAAGGTAGCTTTGCTGGGCTAAGCCAGGGCTTACCTTCTCCCACCCCTGGCCTGCCGTCTTCAGGGCCTCCTGGTGACACTCTTGCATGACACTCATCAAGCGTCACTTTGTAATATAGCCCCGGGCGCTTAGGGTTTCAGCCCTGCACTGCTCAGGGCTACTTGTCAATCTCTGAGTGCTAAAAAGGCAGCCTATATGGGAGGGAGAAAGGCAGGGCAGCGTTTTACCATGTGACCTGACGTCATGAGAGTCGTGAGCTCTGATGACTCTACGACGTGGGGTCGCATGCAGTAAACAGATATACACTGCACACGGTATATCTGTTTACAGCAGAAATCCACTTGCTTTCACTTTCTCCTTCAAGTACTGCAGTGCTTCACAGCATCACGTTGGAGAATTGGAGCTGCAGAACTTGACATGCCATGTCTCGCCTCCTGTCACAGGTCAGTCTGTTCCCTTACTAGCCTCTCCCCAGTCCTCCAAATTTCTTCATGCCCTCTCTTATCGATGGACAGTTTTTTGCAAAAGCCCTTTATTTTATTGTAGAAACATGAGGAGCGCGGTTTCACTTACACCAACAAATGTATTAAGAATAGAGACTCGTTAATTTGTCTACTGAATAATGCAGTATCTTTGTCTGTGTTAATGTCTTTAGGTTTGCTTGCCTTGCACTAAATTTGATCAAACATTTCATGTTTTAGCAGTCTTGTTGGCTATGAGTTGTTGTCAAACTGAACAAATTTCAGACACTGGTAAAGACTGATAAGTGAGAGTCTGTAATGTAAGTATTGAGCCAAAACTGAAAGAATCTTTATTAAGCAAGGTTTCATAAACGAAACTTGCTTGTATACAATCCTCCTCATAGTATTAATTTATTAAACTTGTATTGTTTTACTAACCTTTGCATACACGACACGAATAGAAAGGATGCTTGCCTATGTGTTTTACTAATGAATAACGCTTGTCTGTAATCTAAAATGGCCGCTAAAGCGCGGGAATATCACTGCGCATGTCACAACCATATCACATGGTGTGACGTCTCTCTTTGCTTGGTGGGAAATTTCTGCTTCTGCGCAGTGTGTATTAAAATGGCTGCTTGATGTTTTCACATGCTTCAGCTTGCTCTCATGTCATTATTAATTTGTCGTTTTCTTAACGCTACTAATGCGGGACAGTATTATAATTAAATGGGAATAGAGTAGAAAGGGTGGGCATACAGTGAAACATTTTATTTGTGATTTTAATATTTTCTTCTTTGACTTTTATTAGTACGCAAACTTGGGCCTGGGTTTGGTACAATGAAAGCTCGTGTGACAAAGATTCCGCACATGCGCCCTGCAGTGGCAGACCAGATAGAAAAAGATGAAGTCAACTTGGACATCACCCAAGGCCATAACCTGCTGGCTGACACCACTACATACCAAGATGTTCTTGTTAAAACGCAACATTTTATATGAATAAATTGTCAATTTTGTCGTGAGACGGGTGGGAAATAAAGCAAATGTATTAAATTGAATGGGTGGGAATTTAGAGACAATAGGCTTTACAATTTAAGCCAAATCAATATGGTTCGAGAATCCACCCCCTGTCCCTGTCCAATCAGAAGTAGTGGCACCATATTTTAGCAACATTAAGGGGAGGTACATGGGCGTAGAGGGGTATAATAGATATAGAATTAGCTAATTAGTTTAGCTTCTAGCTCAGACCGCAGAGAGTGCGCACAGAAGACTAGCGCTCTTAGCTCCAGTCTGCCAAGCTGATCGATTGCAGACCGAATCCCTGTCCAGAAGAGGTCCTGAGGAGGGGGCGGCGGAGTCCATTAGAAGGGAGAATCGAGGAGAAGTCGAGTATCAGAGAGGGGAACGACGCAGGCGTCGTTGTAGAGAGGTCACCGGTCCTGTCCTGATCCTGGAAGAAGCTTTTGCTCTTCATCCTTCCTGGGTCCTATTCATTCCCACTACTTGGCCAAGGGGTTTGGTTCTCGCACTTAGGTAAATATAATGCAACCTTTAGTTGCGCTGCTGTCTCTATTCTCTCCTTTTCCTTAAACACCGTCATTTATTAGCAATAATTATTCTATGCTTCATCTTGGGTATTTCGATTAAGTACCATGTGTTTCCTGTAATTTACTCTGCTAAAATTTTAGATAAACATTTTAAAACTTCCTGACTCAGTGGTTATTTCAGGATTATGTACTATAATGAATGTCACTCATTTTAAATTTCCCATTTAGCAAAGGATTCATTGGTAAGTCATTACTCTTCATTCGGAAGGTAATTGGTAGCAGGGATTTTGATAAAGAGTAACAACTGATAAAACCCAGCGTACGTATTAGCGTAGTATGAATGTATGGGCCCAAGTGAGTATTTGGTGTATGAATGCTGTTTGCTAATATCGCGCTGGATCAGTTTTCTGGTAATCAGAGGATGGTTACTCTTTGTTAGTTGGGTAATGAGAATTTTATTTTTATGAACTAACATCGGTATATTCGAAGTTTGTTTTATGTTGTCCAGAATACCCCGGGGTAAAAAGAATAGCGGATGGTAAGTGGAAGCCATACTGCAGTGAGGTTATCTGCCAGGCAGAAATAGTACTGAAAAGTTAAGCAGGACTTTCAGTACTCGTTAGGGACTCTATGCGTGTGAGTAATAGCAAAAGAGTACGCTGGTGAAAATTTGATGTTATATCACCTAGAATGGGTAACATTGAAGAAGTAACAGGTACTTCTGGAGCTTGTGTGAAGAGTAAACGGAAGGGTTTTACTCGTAGTATATGTTAGTAAACGGAAAGGTTTTACTAAAGTGTGAGAGAAAACTATCTTTTCGAATTTAGAAGAAACGGGCACGATAGCGAATGTTTTATGTTGTTACTGAATTTAAGGATTGTAGAGAAAATAAGTTTGCGCAAATTTTTGTAAAGGTAGGGTCAGTTGCCGGAGAGGGAGCTGACGTCACAAAACGCCGCGCTGGGATTGGTTGAATCAGCGGGTGTGGAAAGACCCTTGTAAAGGAGGGGTCAGTAGTCAGGAGTAGTACTGACGTCACAGGTGCCGCGCTGGGATTGGTTGAACCAGCAAGGACAGGAAAGAGCAGATTGTAAAGGAGGGGTTGACAAACGTCACCAAACGGCCGCGCAAGGATTGGCTCGGAAATAAAAGATAGCAGGCATTTGATTGGTCAAAATTATAGAAGCGAAATTCTTAGTATGGATGGAGAATTGGATAGAATATACCAAAAATGATGGAATACTAGCATTTACCGAGAATGGCACATTCAATGGGCGAATTCTGCAAAACCTGAGATTAAGGATGAATGACTTAGAACCCAGACCTAGATTAACTCAGTACGAAGCTCTAGAGGAATGGGAAACTGAGGCATTTGAGCGGGACCGATCTAGGAGTAATAAGGGTTAACCAGTCAGGTCCATATGTTGAAGGAAATGTGAAAGGTAATGATATTACTTTTCTTTTGGACACTGGTGCTACCAGGTCTACTGTAAGAACAGCAGACATTCCCGACCTTCCTCTCTCTGGTGAAAATATCAAAGTAGTGGGGGTAGCTAATCAGTGGATTAGAACACCTCTTACCGAACCCATGGAAGTTAAAATCGGAAATTTCAGAGAAATGCATCAATTTGTAGTGTGTGATTCTAGTCCAGTAAACTTATTAGGTAGGGATTTGTTGTGCAAGATGAATTGTACAATTTTCTGCACACCGGATGGTGTGGCAGTTCAGACACCAGATGAAGACCATGTATATAAAATTATGATTGCAAAACAGGGTACAGAAGTAGATGAGATGTTTTCATTAATAACAAAAGACGAGTTGCCAGAAGAATTAAAAGGCACAGTAAACCCCATAGTTTGGGATTTCACAGGAAAAGAAGTAGGACTTATGGCTAAAATAGACCCAGTTAAAATTACTGTAAAGGAAGGTGCAATTTTCCCAAATACAAGACAGTACAGAATGAGTGCAGAAGTAAAAGCAGGAGTCATTGAAGAAATCGATCGAATGGTTGAACAAAACATACTAAAAGAAGTAATGAGTAGCCCATGTAATTCACCAATAATTGGATTAAAGAAACCTAGTGGAAAATATAGGATTGTTCAGGACCTGAGGAAAATAAATAAGATTGTAGAACCATGTTGTCCCATAGTACCAAATCCTGCAGTAATCCTATACCAGATTCCGTGGAGTGCAGGATGGTTCACAGTAATTGATTTGTGTCAAGCGTTCTATTCAATATCATTGCATCCAGATAGCCAGTATCTTTTCTCATTTAAATTTGAAAACAAAGTCTATGTATGGAATCGTGTTCCTCAGGGGTACACAGAAAGTCCTTCCATTTACAATCAGATATTGAAAAAGTGCCTTGAAAAATTAGTGATGCCAGGAAGCTCAGTCCTAGTGCATTATATCGACAACTTATTGGTGGCATCGAACACCAGAGAGGACTGTGTTGTTGATTCCATAGCATTATTAAATCTTTTGGCAGAAGAAGGGCATAAAGTCTCACCTGAAAAGTTGCAGTTTTGTACAACAGCTGTTAAGTATCTTGGACACCAAATTGAGAGGGGAAAAAGAAGAGTAACCTCTGAAAGAGTAAAATTAATTAAGAAAATGCAAATGCCTGTAACCCAAAGACAAGTAAGAATGTTCCTAGGAATAGTAGGTTACTGTAGGCAATGGATACCAGGATTTTCCCTACTAGCGAAATCTTTAATTAACATGACGAAAAAGAAAGCAAAGGATCCTGTTGAATGGGATGATGAAAGTGTAGGAGGTTTTGTAAAATTGAGAAATGCTCTGTGCTCAGCACCAGCCCTAGGCATGCCAGATTATAAAAGAGAATTCGCATTATTCTGTCATGAAAGAGAAAATTGTGCACTTTCTGTCCTAACTCAAAGGCACGGCTAGACAGACGTCCTATAGCATATTTTTCTGCTACATTGGACCCAGTAGCAGCCGCGTTGCCAGGATGCTTAAAAGCAGTGGCGGCTACTTGTTTGAGCATTGAACAAAGTGAGTCAATTGTGATGGGACATCCTGTAAAGGTGTATGTTCCACATGCGGTTGTGATTCTGTTGACAAGAACACGAACTCAGCATCTTACTCCTAGTCGGCTGACTAAATACGAAAGAATCATAATGGGTGCTGAAAATGTGACCATGGTAAGGTGTACTATAATAAATCCAGCAACCTTACTGCCAGACCCATATCATGAGAGAATTAAAGATGACGAAGAAGATGAACATGATTGTTTACAGATTACAGAATTATGCACAAAACCACGCCCAGATATTGAGGAACAGCCTCTTAAAAAGCCAGACAGGGAGCTATTTGTGGATGGTTCATGTCAAAGACATGAAGACGGTAAACTAACTGCTGCCTATGCGGTATGTGAATTAACTGGAATAGTTGAAGCATCTTATTTACCAGGAGTCAAATCTGCACAAGTAGCTGAATTGATTGCGTTGATAAAAGCCTGCAAAATTGGGAGGAATCAAAAAGTAACTATATTTACAGACAGCCAATATGGTTACGGGGTTGTGCATGATTTTGGCCAACTATGGATGCAGAGGGATTTCCTGACTTCTTCAGGATCCCCCATTAAAAATGGACAGTTTGTAAAGGAATTGCTAGAAGCAATACAATGACCAAAAGAATTGGCTGTGGTGAAATGTGCCGCACATCAGTCAGGAGATGACTGGGTGGTAGTCGGCAACAGATACGCAGATCTGGTGGCTCAACATTGTGCCAAAAATAGATTGTCAGTCAATAAGAGGGTGGAAAGAATGGGAATCAGCTGCCAATTTATGCTGTACATGCCGCCTGAAACATGGAATGATGTTAAAAGACTGCAAGATGAAGTGGATGAAAGTGAAAAGAATTTGTGGATCAAAGTAGGTTGTTCCCAGAGACGAGATGATGAAGTGTGGATCAGTGCTGATGGCAGACCAGTCATGCCAGATTGTCTACTCTCACAAATGGCCAGAATGTATCATGGAGAGACACACATAGGGAGAGATGCAATGATTAGGCTCTTCAGACAAAACTGGTATAATCCTAAGTTCAGGGCTGTTGCAGAGAGCCTTTGCCAAAGGTGTTTAACTTGCCAGATGCACAATCCAGGGAGGAAGACAATAATTGGGTTTGGAAAGATTGGAAAGGCAGAAGGACCATTTATAAGACTTCAATTTGACTTTATACAGTTACCACCATGCAGAGGGCTGAAATATGTACTAGTCATAGTATGTCTGTTTTCAAAGTGGGTGGAGGCTTACCCTACCAGGAGAAATGATAGCATTACAGTCGCAAAACTGTTGCTACGAGAACTCATTCCTAGGTTTGGTTTCCCAGTAACTTTGGAATCAGATAGAGGAAAACATTTTAACAGTGAAGTGATCCAAATAATCTGTGAAGCATTCCAAATCAAACAGAAACTGCACTGTGCATATCGTCCAGAGGCTTCTGGAGTGGTTGAACAATTGAATGGCACTATAAAGTCAAGATTGTGAAAAATGTGTGCATCAACATCATTAGAATGGCCAGATGCATTGCCACTTGTTCTATTGGGACTCAGAAGCATACCTGACAGAAACACAGGATTGAGCCCCCATGAAATAATGATGGGAAGAGCAATGAGACAAACACATGTTCCCACAAACAAACTGGTGAATATATCTGATGATATGGTTCTGGACTATTGTAAAGGACTGGCTGACCTAGTGCGTTCTGTCTCTCACCAGGTTGGAGAAGACGCAGTTTCCAGGCAGCCCGAACAAGAACATGATCTGAATCCTGGTGACTGGGTGGTAGTGAAGAATCACACCAGAGAAACGTGTCTATCACCCAGATGGAGCAGTCCTTGTCAAGTCATACTAACCACCAACACAGCAGTGAAGTGTGCAAGATTTCCTAACTGGATTCACGTAAGCCACACCAAAAGAGTACCAGATCCTGAAGAAGAAAATCCTCAGACAGCATCAATCACTGAGGAAGCTGAAGGTTGCCCAGCCGAGGAATCTCAGGCTCGAGATTCAAGAGAAGCTGAAGAAGAACAACCGAGCACAAGTCAGGACTGGATAAGGGTGGTAGAAGTTCCTGAAGTTTACCACAGAACAAGAAGTCAAACAAATTTGGAAGAAATTGAAGAAGATCAGATAGGTGAAGAAGAAGCAGTTCAGGGACAAGAAGAAGAGACAATAAGAGAACCTGAACAAGAGCAGATAGGGAAAGGAAACTGGGCTCAAAGCAACGAAGATCTGATAGATTTTGAGCAGGGACAGACAGGTTTAGAAGAATCCGGTCAGGCTGCAGAAGTTCACAGTGCAATAAGCCCTGATCAGAACAAGTTAGATCAAGAAGAGTGTACAGAAGAAGAAATCCTAGAAAAAAATGAACTTGAAGAATTAATTAAAGAACAAGGTCAGTTATTGGAAACTCACAGTGGAGCTGTTATGGAGAAACCAATCAGACCTGAAAAAGAGCAAACAAGAAACACAGTAATTGCAGAACACGAAACAGTACTAAGCAGTGAAATTAAAAAGATTTCTGAAGACAAAGATAAAGAAACAGTGCAAAAAGAGAAAACAAGAAAAGGAGATCATTGGCCGAGTGTCATTAAAAGAGTAAAATACCACATAACAACCAGAAGTGAAGATCCAGATCAAGTGAATGAAGTAACAAGTCAAACTGAACAAGAAAATAAAACTGAGAAAAGAAGAAGTAAAAGACTGAAACTTGTGAATAACAAATTCAAGGGTCCTGACTGGACTTACATCATTCTTGAAGATTTCGAAAGCTCAGAGTCAAGTGAAAGTGGTGACGAAGGAACAAGTACAGAACTGACGTACGAAAAAGAAACAAGACCACCTTGACTAAGCAAAAGAATCATATAAAGAAGAAGAAGAAATAGATAAGAAGAGCAATCTTCCTTGTCGAAAATGCCTGACGATAGAGTTGCTGGGAGACCAAAACAGAGATGTTGTAGAAGATGCTGTGCAATATGCATATGTAGTCTAGTAATGGTGCTTATAGTATGGTTAGTCCTGATTGTAGCAGTTCCTTACCTTATGATAATGGATAAAAAGATTAATAATGGAACTAAGGAGAGGACAGCAAACTTGAAGGGCAATAGAGTAGAACTAATGGCAGAGAATGAACCAGAAATTCATCATGAAATAGCTGACAACGACACTAGTTTAAACGTTTTCACAAAGTTATTGTTTCAATATGTAGACACAATGGAAGTTAGTAACTGTTATGTCTGTATGAAGTTACCTGAATCAGTAGCAGAAGGATTAACATACCATCACTTACCACTGACATATGGCATATCATGTAGTGTTTTGTCTAGTTTATTTTATAGAACAGGGAGACTTCAGTATTATTATTCAAACTTAGATGTGATATTTTCTGAGGTTCCAATTCGCAAGAGTATGAACCCAGTGCTTAGTAGTCAAGACGCACAGTTTATGGGAGAATTTTTCTTAACAATGAAATCAATAGACATAACACATGCACATAGACACAATCTAACATGTTCTTTACTTGAAGAAGAAAAGATATTTTTGAATTTAGTAGAAGATAGAAGACAAGATTTTCAAAAGAAAGCTTCTGAGCATAAGGCTCATTTGCCACCTTGGGCGGAGAAAGAAGGGAGTTACACACCTGGCAAGGCTCAAGCTGCTATGGCTCTGGATTTTGTAAAGACAGGAAAAATTTGTCTTCATAGGTTAAAGACTGATTATAACAATGTTTTCATCGGTACCAGTGAATGTGAACACAATTTTTTAATTCTTGAAGGTTGGGGACTCAAAGGAGGAACAGATTCTGTTTTTCCTGGAATCTATTATGTGTGTGGGAATAAGGCTTACTTTAGGCTTCCTGCACAGTAGTATGGTAGTTGTTATTTTGGAATAGTATTTCCAAAGATATACCACGTAAAAAGAAACACTGGGAGCAATGAAAACAATAGCGAATTAATACGTAGTAAAAGAGCTAGTTTTTCAGAAATTGTAGGTGATATATTTGGTGCATTGATACCTTCAGTGGGAATAATTCTGAACTCAAGGAAATTATGTAAATTGTCTACAGTGGTTGATCGTTTATCAACGGATACTGCTGGAGGTTTTCTAATGATTAATGCGGAAATGGTTGCGATTAGATCTATGGTTATGCAAAATCGACTTGCTCTTGATATAATATTGGCAAAAGAGGGCGGAGTCTGTAAATTATTGAAGACGAAACATTGTTGCACTTATATTCCTGAGAAGAGTGCAGAAATTGGAACGTATATACAGAATATAACTAAACTTGAGAAGGAACTTAAACCACTGGAAGTTGATAGTGTATGGGAAAGATTGACAAATAGTATCTCGTCAATTGGTACCTGGTTTGCTAATATAGGAAAAGGACTTATAGGTCAAATATTAGTACCCTTAGCAGGGATAGCAATAATAATCTTGGCAATAACAATATGGTGCAAATGTTGTAGAAAGAGTGGAACATATAAAGTAACAGGAAGAGGAAAGAAGCGAAAATTTGAAGAAATAGAACTTGAATGGAGAAGTGAATTATACAAGAAATTGAAAGGGGATGGCAAAAATGGAAAGTGTAAGAATGAGAATGAAGTAAATTGCTAGAAGTTGGCATCTGATTGTGGGTAGTATTTTGATGGCTCAGAAACGCCATCAGAGAGGGGATTGATGGAGCAAGGTTTCATAAACGAAACTTGCTTGTATACAATCCTCCTCATAGTATTAATTTATTAAACTTGTATTGTTTTACTAACCTTTGCATACACGACACGAATAGAAAGGATGCTTGCCTATGTGTTTTACTAATGAATAACGCTTGTCTGTAATCTAAAATGGCCGCTAAAGCGCGGGAATATCACTGCGCATGTCACAACCATATCACATGGTGTGACGTCTCTCTTTGCTTGGTGGGAAATTTCTGGTTCTGCGCAGTGTGTATTAAAATGGCTGCTTGATGCTTTCACATGCTTCAGCTTGCTCTCATGTCATTATTAATTTGTCGTTTTCTTAACGCTACTAATGTGGGACAGTATTATAATTAAATGGGAATAGAGTAGAAAAGGTGGGCATACAGTGAAACATTTTATTTGTGATTTTAATATTTTCTTCTTTGACTTTTATTATTTCGCAAACTTGGGCCTGGGTTTGGTACAATGAAAGCTCGTGTGACAAAGATTCCGCACATGCGCCCTGCAGTGGCAGACCAGATAGAAAAAGATGAAGTCAACTTGGACATCACCCAAGGCCATAACCTGCTGGCTGACACCACTACATACCAAGATGTTCTTGTTAAAACGCAACATTTTATATGAATAAATTGTCAATTTTGTCGTGAGACGGGTGGGAAATAAAACAAATGTATTAAATTGAATGGGTGGGAATTTAGAGACAATAGGCTTTACAATTTAAGCCAAATCAATATGGTACGAGAATCCACCCCCTGTCCCTGTCCAATCAGAAGTAGTGGCCCCATATTTTAGCAACATTAAGGGGAGGTACATGGGCGTAGAGGGGTATAATAGATATAGAATTAGCTAATTAGTTTAGCTTCTAGCTCAGACCACAGAGAGTGTGCACAGAAGACTAGCGCTCTTAGCTCCAGACTGCCAAGCTGATCGATTGCAGACCGAATCCCTGTCCAGAAGAGGTCCTGAGGAGGGGGCGGCGGAGTCCATTAGAAGGGAGAATCGAGGAAAAGTCGAGTATCAGAGAGGGGAACGACGCAGTCGTCGTTGTAGAGAGGTCACCGGTCCTGTCCTGATCCTGGAGGAAGTCTTTGCTCTTCATCCTTCCTGGGTCCTATTCATTCCAACTCCTTGGCCAAGGGGTTTGGTTCTCGCACTTAGGTAAATATAATGCAACCTTTAGTTGCGCTGCTGTCTCTATTCTCTCCTTTTCCTTAAACACCGTCATTTATTAGCAATAATTATTCTATGCTTCATCTTGGGTATTTCGATTAAGTACCATGTGTTTCCTGTAATTTACTCTGCTAAAATTTTAGATAAACATTTTAAAACTTCCTGACTCAGTGGTTATTTCAGGATTATGTACTATAATGAATGTCACTCATTTTTAATTTCCCAATTAGCAAAGGATTCATTGGTAAGTCATTACTATTAATTCGGAAGGTAATTGGTAGCAGGGATATTGATAAAGAGTAACAACTGATAAAACCCAGCATAAGTATTAGCGTAGTATGAATGTATGGGCCCAAGTGAGTATTTGGTGTATGAATGCTGTTTGCTAATATCGCGCTGGATCAGTGGGAAAAGTGGAAAAACAGAGCAAAGAACTTTGATTTAGATAGAGTGTGCCTAATTCCGCAGGTTCATTGCCTTGCTGAATAAGACACTTTAAACTGTTATCTTATTTCCATCTGAAACTGTAGCCAGAAGGTCCCTAAAGGAGTGGCCTGAATTAATGATATATATATTTTGTAAGATATTTCTCTGACCACAACGTAAAGAAAAATACTTATGTCATAAACCAGGTTCCACAGATGTGGATAGAGTGTGCCTAATAAGGTCCTTCAGTGGCCCTATATGAAAAGCAATTCAAAGCAATATTTGAAACGGGCTCCTATCTGGTCCTGCATTCTTTTCTTTAACTTTAAAGCAGAAGCACAGAAAGATTTCCTAACAACACATGTAAAAGCCCTTAAGGTAATCCATGTGAACAATGCAGTCACTGCTTCCATTTCACATCTTTTTCTTCATCTTGCATTCACTGAGAAAATCTGCTTTTTCTATATGTTATTTCTGTAGTTTTATTCCATGCAACATATGCCTGAGTCGCTTCAAGGTGCCTGGGTGATAGTGTAAGTGAATCAATGAGTGAATGTGTGTGAGATGCAGGACACCTGGTGTAAAATGTTGGCTACGGCACACTGGCAACAATTTCTTACATTGGGGGGGGCAGCCATTTTGGGGTATAGGGGTGTGGATTGACGGGCAACCATGACAAAATTCTGAGCTTGGCGTACTATATAAGATGTGGGTCACCGGTAGCATATAGATACAATCAATGACAAATTTCTGGCCAGCCATGTTTTATGTAATTATTGACATAAACTGGTACATAGGAGAACATGACAAAATGTTGACACTTGTAACCTTCGGGGCCCTACTAGAAGAATTTGGGCTAGCTCACTCCAATTCAGCGCAAATATTACGCACACCAGTTTCAAAGATCACCAGCCGCCACTGCACCTCTGACTTAAAATACACTTAGACCAAAGTAAAGTAACAGCATAGGCTACTGTGACACATTCTCATTTTACAAGAAGTTTTCAAATACCGGAATCTTGAAAAGGACAGCTCATGTGTTGTACATAAGGATATCTTCAAAATTCAGAGTGGATTTAGCACTTTAGGACCTACGTTGGACACCTCATTCTATATAATTACCAAAATATGCATACTGACATAAGGACTAGTGATGAGTGCATCTACTTGCAAAGGCATGTTTTTCAATCTGAAGGGAGCGTCACAATTAAGAAAACATAATAATGTTGTCTCTTAACCCAGAGTAGAAAATGTAAGCTTTGTTGGTACTTATTGTACATAATTAATTTAGGATAATATATTTGTAGCCATGCTCCAAAATGTTTAGAGATGCTAAACATACTTTCAATCGATCAATCAAACAGCATCTGTAACGCGCAACACTGTCACCCATAGGGGTATCCGGGCGTTGCATCTCAGTTGAAGAGCAAACAAAGGAAATGACGAAGAAGAAGAAGATGAAAGTGATTGAAGTGAACATGACCACTTATAAGAAACCACTGTATTCAATGCGATCATTGAGCCCATAAGTATTAATGAGTCCATTTTTGTTTATCCAGTACGTTTCACATTGTAAAAGGTGCTTGCGGTTGTCTTTGCCTTCCACAAGGTCAACAGTTTCCAATATCATATATCGCAGATGGCAAATATTATGATTGCATACCAAAAAATGTGTAGCAATCACAGATTTGGCGTTCTGTGTCTGATGTTACTCTTGTGCTTGTTTAGTCGGATTTTTATTTTGCATTCGGTTTTACCCACATAAACCAAACCACAAGGACATTTCAACAGATAAACTACATTTTTAGAATTGCAACTACCTGTGGTGCTAATCTTGATTTTGGTTCCTTTTAAAGGATGGTTGATATAATTATCATTAATGATATTGTTACACTTGTTGCAATTAAAGCAGGGAATGGTACCTTTAAATTCAGCTTATCATTAGCCTTTGTTCTCTTACTTAAGCAGTGTTTTAAGTTTTTACTTAGTTCATAAGCGAATAAAGGAAAATCAGAAAAAATCCCTTTGAAATCAGGCTCCATTTGGATCATTGCCCAATATTTATGAATGATTTTCTTGAATCCAGCACTCTTTGTGGAAAATTTAGAGACTAAGACGACTCTGTTAGATTTATCAGGTTTCTTGGTCGAAGTTAACAGTTGTTCTAGTGTTCTGGTGGTTGATCTGACCAACGCGTTGTCAAGTGCTCCAGACGGATATCGTCTGGTTTTAAATCGTTCAAATATGTCAAGGGTATTGGCTTCTAGTTTGTCCGGATTGGAAACAATTCTCTTAACTCCCAGTAACTGTGAATATGGTAAATGTGTTTTAAGGAAAATTTGATGAAACCTGTTGAAGTGTAGTAGATTGTTTTGATCGGTGTCTTTCCAGTTGAGTGTCATCTGTGTGGGAGATTATGTTGAGTCCGTGGGATCTGACAACGTCAGAGAGGGGGGTGGTAATGTAGATATTGAACTGGGGTGGGGGCTGATGGATGATCCTTGTGGTACGCCGCATATGATGTCTTTGGGTGCGGAGGTAAAGTGAGGCAGTTGGATGCTCTGTGTGCGCCCTGTGAGGAAGAAGGTGATCCATGTGAGGGTGTCTTGCTGTATGCCTATGTTATGGAGTCTGTTGATGAGGGTGTTGTGGGAGACTGACGAACACCGCGGAGAGGTCAAGGAGGATTAGGGCAAAGGTTTCTCCATGGTCGAGGAGTATTCTGATGTCATCAGTGGTGGCGATCAGTGCAGTCTCAGTCGTATGGTTGGCATGGAATCCTGATTGAGAGGTGTCCAGTAGGTGGTTTTGTTCCAGGAATTCGGTGAGCTGCTGGTTGAAGGCTCTCTCAAGAACTTTGGCTGGGTAGGGAAGGAGGGAGATCGGACGATAATTTTTGAGATCGTTGGGGTCAGCGGAGGCTTTCTTTAGGAGGGGTCTGATGTTGCCGTGGAGATGGAGGTGTTGGGGATGCTGGTGAGTTGCATGCTGATAGAGTTCCTTGCGAGGTTGTATAGGTGGTGGGTTAAGGGGTCGGTGGGCACCCCAGATTGGATGGAAGACATGATGGCTGAGGAGGTGAGGGCAGTGAGCGGTGACCAGGTGGTGATGGTTTGGCTAGTGTTCGCTGGTTGGTTGAGGTCATCGGGATGAGGGTGGTGGGTTGGATGTTGAAATTGTTGTAGTTGTTGGTGATCTTGCTGTGGAAGTAGTCTGCAAGGGTGTCCCAGAGTTCTTGGGAGGGGTGGATGGTGTTCTCTATGGCTGTCCGGTTCGAGAATTCTTTGACTATTTTGAAGAGTTCCTTTGTGTGGTTGGCCGTGAAGTCGATGTGGGTGTTGATGACTGCTTTCTTGGCTTCTTTGATGTCCCTGTGATAGTTGCTGAGGGCTGTTTTGTAAGCTGCTCTGTTTGTGGGTTTCTTGCTGGCGCAACATTGTCTATCTAGTTGGTGGCAGTTGCGCTTCATGGTTTCATGTAGTAGAGGCTGATTTCTAGATCAGTCTCACTCCCTGGATCTACAGTAGATTAGCAAGTGCCATAGCCAGTGCTTAGAGACTGGAACCCTGTCTCCAAACTCCTATGGTCACAGAAAGTCTCAATTAGATTTTGGCAGAATGGGAGCCCCTCCATAAATCGTATTACTGACATAGATAAATGTAGTCATTTTACGCTCCTACCTTAGAAGGACGAACCACCTGCTGCTAAATCAGTCAGAAATTAATAACTAAATGATTTGTAAGCATAGTAATGTCCATCACAATAATAAATAAAAGAGGAAGGATCCAAAGTTATATAGAAGGAAAAAATGTTGAGCACAAATCTTAGCTGGATAACTTGCAACAGCTTGAAGTAGTAGAGGTATCGGTAGAAAGATGGATGGATGATCTTAATACTGAGCTGAAACCATGGACTACTGACTGATGCATTGGTTGGACCCGCAGTCACTCTTGAAAGTAAAAATGTATTTAGGGGCCGAAACTCAGCACTTGAAGAAGATAATATCAAATTCATTACTATGGGATCAGAGTGAGAGATTACTGATCCAGCGGTGTACTAACAACAGATACTTCACTACCATATACTCACTTGGGCCCATATAACTATTTCCACTAAACAGCAAGTAGACCGCTGGGACCTTAGTTTATGTTTTTCATACTTCAAGATCTAGTTATTTCTTTCCCTAACTAAACCTTTCACTGATCAATTAGTTCTTTCCTCTGGTCAATGGACCATTAGTTGGAACTAGTTGATGGTGATAATTAACGTAACTTATTAAACATTTCTTGATTAAATAAAATAATCACAGACTCTGGAAGTTTTAAATCTTTATCTAAATTAATTACGTGTGAACCATCTCAAACGTTTCAGTACAAACACCCTTATTCGCAAGAGTGTCAATTCAATCAAATTTCAATAGACATTTAGCAATACAGATCCCCACAATAACTATGCTCAGAAAGAAGAGGACAGAGAGAGAAGAACATCTATCAATATGATATATTTATATTTACCAAGTATGGTGTGAAGACCAACCCCCTGACCAAAGGGCTGGTAAGGGTCCCCGGGATAGATCAAGAGACAAAGACTTCAGGACAGGAATCAGGATAGGATACTTCACCTCTCTAGATACCGACGACTGCGTCACACCCCTCTCTGACACTCTCTTCCTCCTCGTGGTTCTTCTGCAGTCTTCTTTCTAACCCAATTAAGTTAAATAGATGGTTCCGCATCGCCTCGCAAAAAGCTACTTGTCAGCTCTCGAATCATCAGTTCCCAAAAAGCTAAACTAACTGACTAAAACTACCTCAATTATACCTTTCTATAGCCATGTACCACCCATTAATGTTTCAATTTTACAAAATATTAACTCTGATTGGACAGGCAAGGGGGGGATGATCGTCACACCATGCTTACATTTCACTTATTTCTTTTAACCATTGTATTCAAATCCCTCCCCTCAAACTTTATTAAATCATTTCTTTTCCCATACATCTCCAAACTTTATTAATACAAAATGTTGCAACGTTATGAATAAGCTACTTCATATGAACTCTTCACCCTTATGTTCCCAGGGCACATCTTCGCTGGCCTTGGACGCGTGACAAGTCCTTACTCATCTTTTCGTATTCTCTCTCCAGTACGCATGCGTAGGGTCAAGTCAGTCAGCTTGATTCAGACAAGTATAGAGGGGCCAAATGCGCACTAATAATAAAGTCAAAAGAAGAAATGTTATTTTCAAAAATAAATGGTTTCACTGTACACCACCAACCTCTACTCTAACCCACTTCATTTGTTATTACCCTTTCTGCATTTGCGTTAGTATAAAACGTATTTTCTATTTCAGCTAAGCAGGTGCCATGCATGTGAGCTTTCGAGCGGCCATTTTATCGTCTATTGCGCAGGCGCCAGATTTTCCCTCCAAGCATTAGTACGTCATACTACATAGATGTAGTAGACGCATGCGCAGTAAAGATCCCTTGTTAAAGTGCGTTTTCGTCCTTCGTTCATGTTATTGCAGTTAGTAAACACATAGGCAAGCTTCATTTTCTTCTGTGTGTTAAGGAAATGCGTGTTATTAATCACAAACACGTTGTTAGTAATTCGTTAGCGAGTTAAAACGAAAGGATTGCTTCCGAGCAAGTCTCATTTACGAGTCCTTGCTCCATCAATCCCCTCTCTGATGGCATCTTAAGCCATCACAAAATTACCCATCCCATCCCAGATACAAATGTAAGTCCGTTTTTATATAGCGCAGCTACTCACCCTTACGGGTCTCAAGGCGCTGGGGGCCGTAGTGGAAATTAAGTGAGCTATTGCCCAGAGTCACATGGTGCTGAGCTGAGCTGCCGCCGGAGATTGAACCGTGAACCCTGTGCTCCGAAGTCAGCTGCCCTGGCCGCTGCACCACACCTCTCCACTTCTCAGTTTTCTCTATTTCTCCTCTCAATTTTTCATCAATCAACTCGTTTCCTTCTAAATCTCTCATCTTCTTATATAATCTGCCTTTCATTTCTTCCAGCTGTATTTCATCATATTTTCTTTTGCGTTTCTGTCCCTTTCCTTTTCTTTCAGAATGTACTTTCTCTCTCCTACCTCTTCTACAACACTTATATGTAATCATTATTATCATTACTACTGTTATTATCATAACTAATGGTATTATTATCTGACCTAGAAAACCCTTCCCAAAACCAACAAACCACTTCCCTATTGATGTTATACTTTTTGTTAGTCTTCCCCACAGACTGTCAACCTCCAGTTGGGTCAAGTCTTTATGCATTCTTGTAATGTTTTCAATATATCCTTTAATTTCTCTGCTCTTGTCCGGAATAAAAGTGCAGCAGTGTTGAATTTTCAACATGCCACAGACTCCACCTTCTTTTGCTAACAATATATCAAGAGCAAGACGGTTCTGTAAAACCATAGACCTGATTGCAACCATTTCCGTGTTAATCATTAAGAATCCTCCTGCAGTGTCTGTAGAAAGATGATCAACTATGGTTGATAACTTACAAATGTTCTGTGAATTCAGAATGACTCCAACTGAGGGTATCAATGCACTAAAAATGTCTCCTACAATTTCAGAAAAACTAGCTCTTCTTCTACGTGTTAATCCATTAGAATTTCCATTGGTTCCACTGATTTTATCTACATGATAGATCTTTGGAAAAACTATTCCAAAATAACAGCTCCCATACCATCTTGCAGGTAACCTATAATAGGCATTGCTCCCACAAACATAATACACTCCTGGAAATACAGGATCAGTTCCCCCTTTTAGTCCCCACCCTCCTAAAATTAGGAAGTTATGTTCACATTCACTGGAACCAATGTAATTATTGTTATAATCTGTCTTTAATCTATGGAGGCAGAATTTTCCCCTTTTCACAAAATCCAGGGACATCACAGCATGAGCCTTGCCACTTGCATAGATTCCCTCCTTCCCAACCCATGGAGGTACATGGGTTTTCTGTTCAGTTGCCTTCCTCATTAAATCCTGTCTCCTTTCTTCTACTAAATCTAAAAAATCTTTTTCTTCTTTTCTTAATGTACATGTTAGATTATCTTTTTGTGCCTGTACTAAATCTTTTGAACTCATTGTTATGAAAAATTCACCCATAAACTGTCCATTTCTACTACTAGCTACTGGATTCATATTCTTTCTAATAGGTAACTCAGAGAATACTACATCTATATCTGAATAAAAATATTTAAGTCTCCCTGTAGCATAAAATAAACTTGACAAAATACTACATGACACACCATACGTTAAAGGTATATGGTGATACGTCATCCCTTCTTATACTGATGAGGGTAACTTCATACACACGTAGCAATTATTAATCTCCATAGTGCTAACATATTGAAATAACAATTTAATAAACACATTAGAGGACGTATTATAGTCTGATTCATTATGATAGTTTGCTTCATCTTCTACCCCTATTTCTAATTCGGTTTCTCTTATTCTATCCACCTTAACATTAGTATCTGTATTATTCTTGTCACTTGTTTTCATTAACAAAGGTACTCCTACTGTTAGGAATGACCATACTAATGCTGCTAATAAAATACTACAAAAACAAAATCTAATACACTTTCTTTTTAATCCACGTTTTGGTTTACCGGTAACTTCAATTTCTGCCATTTTACTCCTGAGAAAATTTCTTTTCTCTTTTCTTTTCCAGTTTGATTTTTCTTTTAGTTTTTAAGGAGGCCTCAATTTGCTTTCATCAATCTGTACAATATGAATTTCTTCTGTTTCATCAGTCAGATCTAAGGATTCAAATTCCTCGAGTATGACGTACGTCCATTCAGGAGCCTTGTATCTCCTGTTCAAATTTCTCAATCTTGGACTTCTTCGGGTTATTTTTGCCAAAGTTTGTTTAGATTGTGTTTGACTTGTGACTTCGTTTACTTGTTCTGGTCTCTTTTCAGATTTTCTCAAGTGATATTTTAGTTTCTTTACTCCAGTTGGCCAATTGTCTCCCTTTCTGATTCTTTTGATCTGCACTGCGTTTTCACCTTCTTTGTCTCCTTGTAAAGTTCTTTTTATTTCATTTATTCTAGGCACAATCTGTTCTGTTTCTCTGTTTTCTGTGCTTGTACCTTCTTTTACTTCCACCTGCTCAGGTCCTACCGTATTTTGTTCTTCTTCTTCCTGAGCTTGTTCTTCTAATTCTATCTGACCCTGTTCAGGTCTTACTTCAAACCTTTCTTTTTCTGCCTGAACCTGTTCTTCTAACTCTATCTGATCCTGTTCAGGTCTTATTTCAAATTTTTCTTCTTCTGCCTGAACGTGTTCTTCTATTTTTCCCTCCTCACGTTCGTGAAAGTCTTTTTGTTTTCCCCCTGAGTGTGTTCTTCTTCCCCTGTCTCTTCCTGACTACTTTCCTGTCTTTTCAGTTCTGTTCTTCTTCTGGTTTCAATGACATCATCAATTATTTCAATCACTGGTATCCACTCTTCCTGATCTATACTTGGCTGTTCATCATATGGTTGTCTTTCAGAATCCATAACTCTAGATTCTTCAATTTCACAGTTGACAACTCCTGATGATTCAGCCTGTTCAGTCAGTGGTTGCTCTTGTTGATCTGATGGGCTCGGAACTCTTCTGGTATGGCTGGCATGAATCCAGTTGGGTAAACCTGCACACTTCACTGCTGTGGTAGTGACTATTATGACTTGCCGCGGTTTGTCCCACCTTGGTGCTAGGCACGACTTTCTTGCGTGTTTCTTCACTGGCACCCAATCTCCAGTATTCAAATCATGCGCTTGGTCTGGCTGTCTTTCAACTGCGTCTTCTCCAACCTGGTGAGAGACAGAACGCATCATTTCAGCCAATCCTTTGCAATAGTCCAACACCAGATCATCAGTTATACTCATTAGTTTATTCCCAGGAATAAATGCCTGTCTCATGGCTCTTCCCATGAGAATCTCATGTGGGCTCATTCCTGTTTTTCTGTCAGGAATACTTCTGAGACCCATCAATACAAGAGGTAATGCATCTGGCCATTTCAGCTTTGTGGATGCACACACCTTTCCTAGTCTTGACTTGATTGTGCCATTCATTTGCTCAACAATTCCAGAAGCCTCTGGACGATAAGCACAGTGCAGTTTTTGTTCAATGTTAAATGCAGCAAAGATTAATCAAATTATTTCATTATTAAAATGAGGGCCTCTATTTGATTCCAAAGTGACTGGAAAACCAAATCGCGGAACTAATTCCCTCAACAACAATTTTGCAACTGTAAGACTGTCATTACTTACAAGTGGGATAGGCTTCCACCCATCTTGAGAAAAGGCACACTATGACAAGTATATATTTCAGTCCATTGCATGGGGGCAATTCAATAAAATCTAACTGTAGTCTGGTGAAGGGTCCTTCTGCCTTCCCAATCTTTCCCCAGCTTACCACTGTCTTTCTACCTGGATTTTGCTGCTGACAGGTTAAGCATCTTTGGCAAAGGCTTTCTGCGACTACCCTGAATTTCGGATTGTACCAACTCTGTCTGAATAGCCTGATCATTGAATCTCTCCCTATGTGTGTTGCTCCATGATACACTCTTGCCATTTTTGAAAGTAAACAATCTGGCATGACAGGTCTTCCATCTAGATACACCCATACCTCATCATGTGGTCTTTTTGTACAAGCTGCCTTTATCCAAATTTCTTTTTCCTTTTCCTCAACTTCTTCCTGCAATTGTCTAATCTCATCCCATGTTTCTGGTACTGAGAAAAGCATAAGTTGGCATCTGGTTTCACCCGTTTCAATTTTCCGGTTTATGGCCACTGTATTTTTGGCACAGTATTTGGCCACTTGGTCAGCATAATTATTGCCAGCAGTCACATAGTCATTTCCTGACCGATGTGCAGCACATTTTACAACTGCTATTTCTTTTGGCAATTGTAATGCTTCCAACAAATCCTTCACATTTTTGCTGTTTCTGATAGGGGATCCTGAAGAAGTCAGAAATCCCCTCTGCATCCAAAGCTGGCCGAAGTCATGCACAACCCCGAACCCATATTGACTGTCCGTGAATATGGTTACTCTCCAATTTGTCCCCTTTTTACATGCCATTGTTAAGGCAACCAATTCAGCTACTTGTGCAGACTTGACCCCAGGTAAACAGGATGCTTCAATTACCCCAGATATTTTACAAACAGCATATGCAGCACTTAGTCCTCCTTCTTGTGTTCTAAGGCAGGAACCATCTACAAATAACTCATGGTCAGCCTCTTTCAAAGGTGTCTCCTTTATGTCCGGCCGGGGCTTTGTGCATAACTCAGTCACGCCCAAACAACCATGATCACTCTCATCCCTCACTTCCTCATCGCAGGGGTCTGGCAGTAGGGTAGCTGGGTTCATGATCGTACACCTTATCACAGTCACGTTCTCAGCTCTCAAAATCACTCTTTCATACTTAGTCAATCGACTAGGGGTGAGATGCTGTGTTCTTGTTCTTGTCAAAAGAATCTCAACTGAATGTGGGACAAAAGCTTTTACCGGATGTCCCATCACTATCGACTCACTTTGCTCCAGACTCATACAGGTAGCAGCTACTGCTTTTAAGCAGCCAGGCAACGCTGAAGCCACTGGGTCCAATGTAGCTGAAAAATATGCCACTGGACGTCGACTCAATCCATGTCTCTGTGTTAAGACTGAAAGTGCACAATTTTCTCTCTCACAACAGAACAAAGCGAAGTCTTTTGAATAATCAGGCATGCCCAAGGCAGGAGCCTCACACAAACAATTTCGCAACTTCACAAATGCCTCTATGCAGTCATCATTCCAATCAATCGTTTGCTCTTTTCCGGATCATCTGTATCAATGGCTTTGCTAACATCGAAAAACGATTGATCCATTGCCTACAGTATCCAACCACTCCTAGAAACATTCTCATTTCTTTTTGAGTCTGTGGGAATTGCATTTCTTTGATTATTTTTATTCTTTCCGGTGTCACTTTTCTAACTCCTCTTTCTATTTTATGCCCTAAATATCTAACTTCTCGTTGACAGAATTGTAACTTCTCTGGAGACACCTTGTGTCCTCCTTCAGCCAAATGATTCAGCAATGCAATTGTGTCTGTGACACAATCTTCTCGTGTTTTTGATGCCACCAGTAGGTCATCAATGTACTGGACCAAAACAGATTTTCCAGGCATAATCAATGACTCTAGCCACTTTTTCAAAATCTGATTAAAAATTGAAGGACTCTCTGTGTACCCTTGAGGAACTTGACACCATGCGTAAATATGATCCTCAAACTTAAACGTAAAAAGATACTGGCTGTCTGGGTGCAAAGGAATAGAAAAGATTGCTTGGCATAAATCAATTACTGTAAACCAACCTGCATTCCAGGGTATCTGATAAAGGATCACTGCTGGATTTGGCACTATTGGACAACATGGCACTACAATTTTATTTATTTTCCGTAAATCCTGCACTATTCTGTACTTTCCGCTAGGCTTTTTCAGTCCCATTATTGGCAAATTACAGGGACTACCCATCACTTCTTTTAAAATACCCGTTTAACCATTCGTTCAATTTCTGGAATAATTCCTGCTTTTACTTCTGGACTCATTTTATATTGTATCGGGTATTTGGATACACTGCACCTTCTTTCACTGTCACTTTAACTGGATCTATATTTGTCATCAGCCCAATGTCTTTTCCTGTAAAATCCCACACTTCTGGATTAACTGTGGTTCTCAACTCTTCTGGTAATTCATTCTCAGTTATTAATGAAAACATTTCATCTACTTCTGTTCCCTGTTTGGCTAACATCATCTTGTATACCACGTCTTCATCAGGGGTTTGGAAAGCGACACCATCTGGTGTACAATAGATCGTGCAATTCATCTTGCACAAAAGATCTCTTCCCAACAGATTTACTGGACAGGAATCGCAAACTGCAAACCGATGCATTTCTTTGAAGTTTCCAATGTGCACCTCCATTGGTTTTGTGATTGGGGTTCTAATCTGTTGGTTAGACATGCCTACAACTTGGATTGATTCTCCCGATAGGGGTAGGTTTGGGATGTCTGCTGTTCTCACAGTAGACCTGGTAGCACCAGTATCCAATAGGAAAGTAATGTCTTTACCTTCTACTCTCCCATCAACAAATGGACCTGACTGATCTACCGGCAAGGATGCGCCAAGCATGCACTCCTCTTCCTCCCCCCTCAGGCACCGTCATTGTGTGGCATCTGAATGTTCTTCATCATTCTGTAAAAAATATTGTGTAATTGTTCTATTATTCTTACCACTTTCTCCTTGAAATCCGGTGTTCGCACTGAAACTTTGATGGTTCACAAAATTTGGCATAGGAGCTGGTGGCACCTGATATTGTGGTGTAACTACCTGCTGCTGCTGATTCATAAGTACTTCATTCTGCATCTGTGGGATTAAATTTTGATTTGGCCCATTATTACTCTTATTATTCTGAGTACTCTTACACTCTTTCTTCCAATGTCCAAGCTTTCCGCACGCATGACAAGGAAACTTCTTTTCGCTTCTTCTCTGTCCATTCGTCCCTATATTTATTACCATTCGCTCCTTGATTATTCTGACTCTGTTCTTTCACTTGATTATTATTTTGGTCATTTGTTTTCTCTTCTTGCTGTTCTGCCAATTTAACTTGTGCCCACATCATTTTCTCCTTTAGCTTCCTACGCCTGGCTTCAATGTCATCTTCGCAATATTTCGCATACTTTAAAATGTCATCCACTGTCTTGCTTTGCCAACATAACATGTGCTGCTGTATCATCTGACTGATTTCTGGTTTCAATCCATATACATACCGATACACAAAATGTCCCATATCCTTGTCACCAATATTCTCAAAACCACTATACTGCTTAAACACCTGCAATAACCTCTCATAATATGCATGTACAGATTCATTTGGTTCTTGAGTGGTTCTATCTATCTTTAAAGCAAACACAAGGAGATGATGGACGGAGCGCTGAAACTTTTCAGACACTCACCCCCAGTCACAGATCTGGGTTGTATCCATCATCGTTCTTTAGCTCACTTCGCCACCCCAGTTCAGACACAGCTATATGCAAATCAGTCTTGACCCTGTGCCTCATGGGAACAGTCCAGCCCGAACTGCCAAGCCATGTCTTCCCTGGACCGGAAACAAGCATCCTGGGACTGGTTTTGGGCTAACAGCCCTCATCAGCCAGGCTAGCTTGAATCCAGTGGCAAAGTGAGCAAGGGACCCACGTCTGGGCATACCCTGCCAACTTAGGGCGAACAAAGCAAACACAAGGAGATGATGGACGGAGCGCTGAAACTTTTCAGACACTCACGCCCAGTCACAGATCTGGGTTGTATCCATCATCGTTCTTTAGCTCACTTCGCCACCCCAGTTCAGACACAGCTATATGCAAATCAGTCTTGACCCTGTGCCTCATGGGAACAGTCCAGCCCGAACTGCCAAGCCATGTCTTCCCTGGACCGGAAACAAGCATCCTGGGACCGGTTTCGGGCTAACAGCCCTCATCAGCCAGGCTAGCTTGAATCCAGTGGTAAAGTGAGCAAGGGACCCATGTCTGGGCATACCCTGCCAACTTCGGGCGAACAAAGCAAACACAAGGAGATGATGGACGGAGCGCTGAAACTTTTCAGACACTCACCCCCAGTCACAGATCTGGGTTGAATGCATCATCATTCTTTAGCTCACTTCGCCACCCCAGTTCAGACACAGCTATATGCAAATCAGTCTTGACCCTGTGCCTCATGGGAATACCCTGCCAACTTAGGGCGAACAAAGCAAACACAAGGAGATCATGGACGGACCACAGAAACTTTTCAGACACTCACCCCCAGTCACAGATCTGGGTCCCTTGCTCACTTTGCCACTGGATTCAAGCTAGCCTGGCTGATGAAGGGTGTTACCCAGAAACCGGTCCTAGGATGCTTGTTTCCGTTCCAGGGAAGACATGGCTTGGCAGTTCGGGCTGGACTGTTCCCATGAGGCACAGGGTCAAGACTGATTTGCATATGGCTGGGTCTGAACTGAGGTGGCGAAGTGAGCTAAAGAATGATGATGGATTCAACCCAGATCTGTGACTGGGGGTGAGTGTCTGAAAAGTTTCAGTGCTCCGACCATCATCTCCTTGTGTTTGCTTTGTTCGCCCTAAGTTGGCAGGGTATGCCCAGACGTGGGTCCCTTGCCCACTTTGCCACTGGATTCAAGCTAGCCTGGCTGATGAAGGGTGTTACCCAGAAACCGGTCCCAGGATGCTTGTTTCCGGTTCAGGGAAGACCTGGCTTGGCAGTTCGGGCTGGACTGTTCCCATGAGGCACAGGGTCAAGACTGATTTGCATATGGCTGGGTCTGAACTGAGGTGGCGAAGTGAGCTAAAGAATGATGATGCATTCAACCCAGATCTGTGACTGGGGGTGAGTGTCTGAAAAGTTTCAGTGCTTCGTCCATCATCTCCTTGTGTTTGCTTTGTTCGCCCTAAGTTGGCAGGGTATGCCCAGATGTGGGTCCCTTGCTCACTTTGCCACTGGATTCAAGCTAGCCTGGCTGATGAAGGGTGTTACCCAGAAACCAGTCCCAGGATGCTTGTTTCCGGTTCAGGGAAGACCTGGCTTGGCAGTTCGGGCTGGACTGTTCCCATGAGGCACTGGGTCAAGACTGATTTGCATATGGCTGGGTCTGAACTGAGGTGGCGAAGTGAGCTAAAGAATGATGATGGATTCAACCCAGATCTGTGACTGGGGGTGAGTGTCTGAAAAGTTTCAGTGCTCCGTCCATCATCTCCTTGTGTTTGCTCTATCTATCTTTACCCAGTCTGTTTCTTTGGGAGGAATTTTCCCTTTCAAATACGTAATCACTTGGTGATACTTTTTCATCACCTCCTCCGAGGGTGCATCTGTCTTTGCATCTCTAGCATACTCCTCATTAGGCCAGTCAATTGTAATTTTACATTCTGCCCATAATCAGCAGGTACCACTATATCAAACAGACCATCCAAGTCTTTCAATAAAACCTTTGAAACCTTCACAAATCTCTCTACCTGTTTGTACCCCTCAACTGGTTTTTCTCTCAACTTTGGAAAATCATTTGTAAATGACAGAATATCTTGTCTACTCCAAGGAACATGAACATTTCCACCTCCAGGAACCTCTCTCATTGGACACAATTTTTCCACTTTGCTTGATTCTCTTACTGGAAATTCAGCTGCTGCTTCTCTCGCTTGTACTTCTTCTTTCTTTCTTATCCATCTAATTCTCCATTTATCAATGTTACCCATTTTCGCAAAATGTTCATTAATTCTTTTATCTGAAGTCTCTTTCCAGAAGCATTTACGCTTTCTAAATCCTTGTCAGTAAAGTCCACTCGATATGGTTTCTGCAGCAACTTTGATTTCCCTATGTCTATTCCTATCTCTGAAGCAACTTCAGTCAATCTCTCATGAAATACTCTTGCTCTCCTTGTTATACTCTTACATAAAAATAATAATTCCTCATTATTATAAGCGTTCAATCTCTCTGTACCCACACATCCTGCCATCATTGTGAGACGTTGGCCTGGTATATGCTGTCCACTAATTATAGTGGGCACCTTGCACCAGTCCAAACAACCCCTTATTGGAGATAGGTTAAAGACAACCTTTATTGAAAGCTATCCTAGTGGTAGCTATGGGGAGCAGCCTTCAGGCTAAGTCTTGAAGGAATGTAAAGCAGCTTGTTTTACCAGTCTATAATCTCTTGAGTGACCAAATGAAAGAGGACCACACCAGATATATATTTAAAATATATGTATTTACTCTTAAACACACCCCTCTAGTCTCTTTATGAGGCTAGAGTTCGAAGTACATAAGTTACAAGTCGAATATCAACAGTAATAGCACAAATACATGTTTGAGCCCTAGGGGCGTACCAAACCATATACCAATGAAGTGGTATAAGAACCACGACTGAGCTAGACACAAGGCCTAGAGCCTGTAGAAATGCTTGGACCACAAGGAACCACCCAAGGTGGTGACACAGGGGACCCACGGGGGACGCGTGCAGTGTGAGAACACAGCCGCGAGCCGCCGTTGACTTCTATGGGGAATGTCGCGGTTGGAGTTTTAAAGAAAAAGGACACTTAGAGGAGGACTTGGAGCAAACCCCTTTAGAACTAGGCTGTTCTAGAGTCAATACCCACAGGAGCACCGGAGTACTCGTGTTACCTAACCCAGGGAAGCCGGGTGCATAGGTGCCTTTCGGGGTCGGGTTTCGTCGTCGTTTTCAATGGCGATCTGCTGCAAAGTGCTGCTGGAGACCAAGTCGAAAGTGTTCGGGTGGATCCAAAGGTGGATCGAAGATCTGAGGAACCTGAAAGCAGAGGGGAGAGAGTCTGGGTCACTAGCCAGTGACCAGGAAGGCGATGAGCAGATGCCCACCGATGTTGGGTGCTTCAGGTAGGTTGACAGTCGTCTTGACTCTTCAGCCACGAGGTCCAGGAGGTGTCGACGACGGCCAGGAGCTGGATTCAAGCTGTCCCACGACGTCTGTCGATTGCTGGGGTATCAGCGACCGGATTGGACCCAACAAGCCTTGGTAACGGCAAGTCATGTGGAAATAGAAGCAGGACAGTGGTACAGACCAGCAAGGTCTGAGGGACTCACCCAGCGAGGGTAAGTCAGGGCACGTCTGGAGCAACCAGGCAAGCCAAAGCAGAAGAAGAGTAGCCTTCAGGAGGGCCCACTAGCCAACAGACTAGCGACTGCGAAGGAGCCTTGAGTGGACACACTTGGAGCTAGCTCACAGGACACTCGTGGAGTGGAGGCCAGTGATCTTCGGTGCAGTCAGTGCTGGAGGTGGGAGCTACTTGGAACCCAAAGCACAACTTCGTGGGAGACCAGGAAGAGGATGCACTTGCAAATGCGCTCGGTGTCCAGGGGTCACGGTTCCACGTTACCCGCGACAGCTACGGACCCCAGCTTTGCTGGGGACTCAGGGCAGCCTCGGGGAAGTCTGGAAATCTATGTCTGGTGATGCAAAGACTTTGGCGTCTGGCGGGAGCTTCGGCGATGCAGACCGGACAATTGCTTCTTTGGTGCCTGCCAAGCAGGGGAGTCACTCCTTGACCCCGAGGGAGATTCTTCAGTCCTCTAATCTTGAGTAGAGCGTCGAAGTTCCAGGATTCAGTTACAGAGTTTCGTCCAGGGATATCTAAAGTCCTAAGGACTGGGGTCCCATACTTATACTAAGTTAGGGGGTTGGACATACTCTGGGGACCCACCTATGGGAGGGTCAGGGAAGAGGGGTGGTTACACCCATTCCCTTTGTCCAGTTTCACGCCAGAGCAGGGGCAGGTAGCCCCTGCAACCGGTTTGAACTGGCATATGCACAGGGACACCAAATGTGCCCCCAGTGCAGGACTTCAAAGCACCAGAGGGTGCTCCCGCCCAGCCCCAATACACACTATCCTGTCTGGGGAGGTGGTTACACCTCCCTTCGACAGGAAACCTATTGTCCAGGCCTCCCCTGCCGGAGTTTCAGTCAGCAGCAGGAGGCCAGACCCGTGTCTGTGGCAGCGGCATCCATTTTGTGATGCCAGGGCTCTGGAAAGAAGTTACCGGGTAGCCCGGTGTGTACATGTCTCTCCCTCTAGAAGGGTGGAATGCTACCCCCGCTGCCAGGATTGGCGGGGGGGGGTAGTATTCCAAGATGTTTGACACCAAACACAACATGTTTTGGTACAGCCAGTCCAAAGTTAGCATTGTACCGCGAGGATATGATGCACTTAAGAGTATATGGTCAGGCTGTACCACAAACAGCATCAGAGGAGGGACTCCGAACGCTGCAGAGGGGCTCTGCTCATGCAGGGGCACCCTCTCACATAAAAACCAAGCACTCTGCCTTCAGGATTGGTAAGGCCTACCATAGGAGTGACTTATAGGTTTATATGTGTGTGCAATGGTAGTGATATAGGTAGCCCATACCACTGTAAGGGGTGCATGCACCACCTTACCAGGCTGCAGTAGGAGACCTGTGGTGTCATTTTGGCTGGCCTTCCAGGGGTGGCATAATACATGCTTCAGCCCCTGGCAGGCCTCTGGGGTACCTATGCCCTGGGTACATAGTATACCATATACTAGGGACTTATAAGGGCACTCCAGATTCCAATCAGAGATGTGCCTAAGGCACATGGAAACCATCTTAGAGAGGAAGCAGCTAGGCTGGGGTTCTGATTAGCAGGGCCCCAGCCAGACTAAAGTCGAAAAACAGTGAAGCATCAGCAAAAAGTGGGGGTACCCATGTGAAGAAGATCCTACTCTCCTACACAACCCCCCCCCCAAATGCAGGGACATTAAACTAACCTGGACCAGTTAAGTCTTCATGTTCTAAGTGGAAATACCTAGAGAGTCCATCTGCATTGGCATGGTTACTCCCAGGTCTATGTTCCACTGTAAAGTCCATCCCCTGTAGGGAAATGGACCACCTAAGCAGTTTGGGGTTTTCACCCTTCATTTGTTTTAGCCATAGGAGGGGCTTGTGGTCTGTGTGAACAAGAAAGTGAGTACCAAACAAGTATGGCCTCAACTTCTTCAGAGCCCAAACCACAGCAAAGGCCTCCTCTCTATGGCTGACCAACGTTTCTCTCTAGGGGTCAGCCTTCTGCTAATAAAAGCTACTGGCTGATCCTGACCTTCATCATTCAATTGTGACAGTACAGCCCCTACCCCCAAATCAGATGCATCTGTTTGGACAATGAACTTCTTGGAGTAATCAGGACTCTGGAGAATGGGAGCAGTGCACATGGCCTGCTTCAGGTCATCAAATGCTTTTGACAGCTAGCTGTCCACTGAACCTTTTTGGGCATTTTCTTGGAAGTTAAGTCATTCAGGGGTGTCAATATTGATCCATACCCCTTGACAAATCTCCTATAGTACCCAGTCAGGCCTAAGAAGGCTCTCACCTGAGTCTGGGTGGTTGGAGCAACCCAGTCCATGATGGTCTGGATTTTGCTCTGCAGTGGTTGAACCTGGCCTCCACCCACAAGGTGGCCCAGGTACACAACCTGACTCTGCCCTATCTGGCACTTGGTGGCCTTGATAGTGAGGCCTGCCTTTTGCAGGGCCTCCAAAACATTTCTGAGGTGGACCAGGTGATCCTCCCAGGTGGCGCTAAAGACATCAATATCATCTAGATATGCTGCACTGTAGGCCTCCAGACCTGTAAGGACTGTATTCACCAACCTCTGAAAAGTGGCAGGTGCGTTCTTCAGACCAAAGGGCATTACCACAAATTGATAATGTCCACTAGGGGTTGAGAATGCTGTTTTTGGCTTTGCATCATCAGCTAGTCTGATCTGCCAGTAGCCAGCTGTCTGGTCAAATGTGCTTAGATACTTGGCTGAGGCCAAAGTGTCTATTAGCTCATCTGCCCTAGGTATTGGATAGGCATCAGTCCTAGTGACTGCATTGAGACCCCTGTAGTCCACACAAAACCTCATCTCTCTTTTCCCACCACTGGTGTGAGGTTTTGGCACAAGGACCACTGGACTAGCCCAAGGGCTATCTGAGGGTTCAATAACTCCCAAATCCAACATTTTCTGGACTTCTGTCCTGATACAGTCCCTGACATGGTCAGGTTGCCTATAAATCTTATTTTTAATAGGCAGACTGTCCCCAGTGTCCACTTCATGAGTGCACCAGGTGGTCTGACTTGGAGTCAGAGAGAACATATGTCTGTACTGATTGAGCACCTGTCTGCAATCAGTTTGCTGCTGAGCAGAGAGGCTGCCTGCCAAGGCTACACCATCCACTGACCCATCATCAGGGTTCTGTGAGAGCAGGTCAGGGAGTGGGTCACTCTCTTCCTCCTGTCCCTCATCAGTAGCCATGAGCAAGCCCATGTCTGCCCTGTCCACATATGGTTTCAATCTGTTGACATGGAGAACCCTGTGGGGACTCCTGGGTGTTCCTAGGTCTACTAAATAGGTAACCTCACCCTTCTGTTCAACAATGGTATGGGGTCCACTCCACTTGTCTTGGAGAGCTGCTGGGGCCACTGGCTCCAGCACCCACACCTTCTGTCCTGGCTGGTAAACAGTCAGTACAGCCTTTGGTCATGCCAGGCTTTTTGCAGTTCCTGGCTAGCCTCAAGGTTTTTAGTTGCCTTTTTCATGTATTCAGCCATCCTGGAGCGGAGACCAAGTACATAGTCCACTATGTCTTGCTTTGGGGAGCTTGAGAGGTAACTCCCATCCTTCCTTCACCAAGCACAATGGACCCCTGACAGGGTGACCAAACAAAAGTTCAAAAGGGCTGTAGCCAACCCCTTTTGAGGCACCTCCGTGTATGCAAACAAAAGGCAGGGCAAGAGTATGTCCCATCTTCGCCTAAGCTTTTCTGGGAGCCCTTTAATCATGCCCTTTAAGGTTTTGTTGAATCTCTCAACTAAACCATTGCATTGTGGGTGATAGGGTGTGGTGAACTTGTAAGTCACTCCACACTCCTTCCACATTGCCTTTAAGTATCCAGACATAAAGTTTGCACCCCTGTCTGATACAACCTCCTTAGGGAAGCCCACTCTTGAGAAAATTCCCAGGAGGGCTCTTGCCACCACAGGTGCTGTAGTGGTCCTAAGGGGTATAGCCTCTGGGTACCTAGTGGCATGGTCCACCACCAATAGGATAAACCTGTGCCCAGATGCTGTTTGGGGATCCATGGGACCAACAATATCAATCCCCACTCTTTCAAAGGGAACCCCCACCACAGGTAGTGGTATCAGGGGGGCCTTTGTGGTGCCACCTGCCTTCCCACTGGCTTGGCAGGTTACACAGGAGCGACAAAACTCCTTGGTGTCTTCAGACATGTGGGGCCAGTGAAAGTGAGGGACAAGTCTGTCCCAAGTCTTGTTCTGGCCCAGGTGACCTGCTAAAGGAATGTCATGGGCTAGGGTCAATAGGAAGCCCCTGAACTTAAGAGGTATAACCAACCTCCTGGTGGCACCAGGCTTGGGGTCTCTACACTCTGAGTACAAGAGTCCATCATCCCAATACACTTTATGGGGACCACTAGCATTCCCAGCAGCCTCAGCAGCAGCATGCTGTCTGAGGGGTTCAAGAGAGGGTCAGCTCTGCTGCTCCTGGCTCAGATCTGCCCTGGAAGGGCCCCCTGTCCCCAAGAACTCAACCTGGTCAGGCTCAAGTTCCTCTGGGACAGTTCCTTCCTCAGGACTGAGATCATCCCCTCAAGGGACTGATCTTCCTTCTGAGCCAAGGGGGAAGGCACTGCCTTAACCCTACTACTCCTCCTCTTGGATGGCACTTGGTCCATTTTTCCAGGATCCAAGGCCTGTTCAGTGTTAGACATTTTGCTCTGTGACCTGGTCACAGCAAACACATCTGCAGGGATCCCCAGCATTTCTGCATGGGTCCTGAGCTCCACTTCTGCCCAAGCTGAAGTTTCAAGATCATTGCCAAGCAAGCATTCCACTGGTAGGTTTGCACTCACCACAACCTTCTTAAGGCCAGTTACCCCTCCCCAGGAGAAGTTAACAACTGCCAGAGTATGGTCTGTTCTGACATTGCTAGCATTGGTCACTTGGTACATTTCACCAAGTATAATCTGCCCAGGATCCACAAGGTCTTGTGTCACCATGGTGACACTCGCCCCTGTGTCCCTAAATGCCAAAGCCTCTTTTCCATTGATTAATGGCTGTTGCCTGTACTTGCCCAGATTACTGGGACTCATAGAGGAGGTCACATCCAAGCCTCCATCACAGACTAGGACAGCCTGAGTGAGTTCTCTGACTAGGCCAGAGCTCACCTCATTACCCAGGGTCAACCCTACTAAACCCTTGGCCTGTGTACTCCCACCACCAATTGTAACTGCACTAGTGGGAACATGTGCCTTAGGGGCATTGGTGGGGGCTGGAATAGAGTCTTTGGACTTGGTGCAATCACTGGTCCAGTGTGTCTTTTGCTTACAGACTTTGCACCATGGTTTCTTTTGGCCTTTTCCCTTGTTAGACTGTGAATCCCCACCTGAAGAAGATTTTTGGGGGCCTTGTGAAGACTTCTGGTCTTTACCCTTCTCCCCACCCTTATCAGAGTTTTTAGAATCTTGCTTCTTAGGGTCACCACCTTGGTTCTGTACCTTCTGCCTCACCCTGGTTCTGACCCATTTGTCTGCCTTCTATCCCAATTCTTGGGGAGAGGTCAGATCAGAGTCCACCAGGTACTGATGCAACAGCTGATTTTGACAGTTATTAAGAATCTGCTCCCTCATGATAAGATTGTACAATCCTGTGAAGTCACATACCTTACTGCCCATCAACCAACCTTCCAGAGCCTTAGCAGAACAATCCACATAGTCCACCCAGTCTTGAGTCTGTGCTTTTTGGGTATCTCTGAACTTTAACCTGTATTGTTCAGTTGTTAGGCCAAACCCATCAATCAGAGCACTCTTCAAGACTTTGTAATTGTCAGCATCCTCCTCTCTAATAGTGAGGAGCTTATCTCTACCTTTGTCTGCAAAGGAGAGCCACAAGATTGCTGCCCACTGCTCCTGAGGGACCCTCTGTACTTTACAGGCCCTCTCCAGTGCAGTTATCCACTTGTGGATGTCATCCCCACTCTGGTAGGGAGGGACAATCTTGCTCAGGTTTCTATGGTCATAAGACCTTTCCCTATCTCTGGGGAAATTGCTGCCACCATGGGACTCTAGTCCCATCTGTTTTCTCTGTCTATAGAGATCTAGGGACTCCCTGTCTATAGCCAACTGCTGTTTTCTGAGCTCAAGCTGGGCTTGCTCATACTGAATCAGTCTCTTTCTCCTCTCATGAGAGGATTCCCTCCCATGGGAGGAGACAGAGGTCCCTACTGAGGTGTCAGAGTGGTCAGACTCCTGCGAAGGAGATCTAGTCCTTCTGGGCACACTCACAACTCTTCCTGGGGGGACAAAGGGGAGGTCATTCTGGGCCTCCTCCTCTTCCTCAGGAGTAGCTGCACTTTCCAGGTCAGGATTATTGTCATCCCCCTGGCCAGTTTCAGAGGTCAGGTCCTGGGCATTTTCATCCCTGGCCCCTCCCTCATCTTCTGCCCCACCCTCTCTGCCTGCCCTTTCAGACCTAAAGGTCTTCTAAGATCATCTAGCAGAAGCATCTCCAGGAGACGTTGGGTGTTGGCACTTTTGCCTGTCTTCAACTTCCTAACTTTGCACAACTCTCTCAATTCCAAGAATGTGAGGTTGTCATATCTGGATGGCAGGAGCTCACTGGTTCCTGGCAGTGAAGACATTACTAGTGTGGTGTGGTGTATGCACCACCTACTCTAGTGTGGCCTACTAAACTCTCTTGAGTTGTAGAAAGGGTGTGCTATCCCTTAACACACAACTCTAAGTTCAGTAGAACTTACTGTATCCTAAGCTTGATTTATATGTACCTAAGGTACCCTTAGTGGTTTTCAGTTGATCAATTCAATTGAGATTATCTGGTAAAACAATAGCAAGCTGGAATCCCACACACTGCACACCAATGTGAGACGTTGGCCTGGTATATGCTGTCCAATAATTTTAGTGGGCACCTTGCACCAGTCCAAACAACCCCTTATTGGAGATAGGTTAAAGACAACCTTTATTGAAAGCTATCCTAGTGGTAGCTATGGAGAGCAGCCTTCAGGCTAAGTCTTGAAGGAATGTAAAGCAGCTTGTTTTACCAGTCTATAATCTCTTGAGTGACCAAATGAAAGAGGACCACACCAGGTATATATTTAAAATATATGTATTTAGTCTTAAACACACCCCTCTAGTCTCTTTATGAGGCTAGAGTTCGAAGTACATAAGTTACAAGTCGAATATCAACAGTAATAGCACAAATACACGTTTGAGCCCTAGGGGCGTACCAAAACATATACCAATAAAGTGGTATAAGAACCACGACTGAGCTAGACACAAGGCCTAGAGCCTGTAGAAATGCTTGGACCACAAGGAACCACCCAAGGTAGTGACACAGGGGACCCACGGGGGACGCGTGTAGTGTGAGAACACAGCCGCGAGCCGCCGTTGACTTCTATGGGGAATGTCGCGGTTGGAGTTTTAAAGAAAAAGGACACTTAGAGGAGGACTTGGAGCAAACTCCTTTAGAACTAGGCTGTTCTAGAGTCAATACCCACGGGAGCACCGGAGTACTCGTGTTACCTCACCCAGGGAAGCAGGGTGCTTAGGTGCCTTTCGGGGTCGGGTTTCGTCGTCGTTTTCAATGGCGATCTGCTGCAAAGTGCTGCTGGCGACCAAGTCGAAAGTGTTCGGGTGGATCCAAAGGTGTATCGAAGATCTGAAGAACCTGAAAGCAGAGGGGACAGAGTCTGGGTCACTAGCCAGTGACCAGGAAGGCGATGAGCAGATGCCCACCGATGTCGGGTGCTTCAGGTAGGTTGACGGTCGTCTTGACTCTTCAGCCACGAGGTCCAGGAGGCGTCGACGACGGCCAGGAGCTGGATTCGAGCTGTCCCACGACGTCTGCCGATTGCTGGGGTGTCGGCGACCGGATTGGACCCAACAAGCCTTGGTGGAAATAGAAGAAGGACGGTGGTACAGACCAGCAAGGTCTGAGGGACTCACCCAGGGAGGGTAAGTCAGGGCACGTCTGGAGCAACCAGGGAAGCCCAAGCAGAAGAAGAGTAGCCTTCAGGAGGGCCCACTAGCCAACAGACTAGCGACTGCGAAGGAGCCTCGAGTGGACACACTTGGAGCTAGCTCACAGGACACTCGTGGAGTGGAGGCCAGTGATCTTCGGTGCAGTCGGTGCTGGAGGCGGGGGCTACTTGGAACCCAAAGCACAACTTCGTGGGAGACCAGGAAGAGGATGCACTTGCAAATGCGCTCGGTGTCCAGGGGTCATGGTTCCACATTACCCACGACAGCTACGGACCTCAGCTTTGGTGGGGACTCAGGGCAGCCTCGGGGAAGTCTGGAAATCTACCTCTGGTGATGCAAAGACTTTGGCGTCTGGCGGGAGCTTCGGCGATGCAGACCGGACAATTGCTTCTTTAGTGCCTGCCAAGCAGGGGAGTCACTCCTTGACCCCGAGGGAGATTCTTCAGTCCTCTAATCTTGAGTAGAGCGTCGAAGTTCCAGGATTCAGTTACAGAGTTTCGTCCAGGGATATCTAAAGTCCTAAGGACTGGGGTCCCATACTTATACTAAGTTAGAGGGTTGGACATACTCTGGGGACCCACCTATGGGAGGGTCAGGGAAGAGGGGTGGTTACACCCATTCCCTTTGTCCAGTTTCACGCCAGAGCAGGGGGAGGTAGCCCCTGCAACCGGTTTGAACTGGCATATGCACAGGGACACCAAATGTGCCCCCAGTGCAGGACTTCAAAGCACCAGAGGGTGCTCCCGCCCAGCCCCAATACACACTTTCCTGTCTGGGGAGGTGGTTACACCTCCCTTCGACCGGAAACCTATTGTCCAGGCCTCCCCTGCCGGAGTTTCAGTCAGCAGCAGGAGGCCAGACCCGTGTCTGTGGCAGCGGCATCCATTTTGTGATGCCAGGGCTCTGGAAAGAAGTTACCGGGTAGCCCGGTGTGTACATGTCTCTCCCTCTAGAAGGGTGGAATGCTACCCCCGCTGCCAGGATTGGTGGGGGGGTAGTATTCCAAGATGTTTGACACCAAACACAACATGTTTTGGTGCAGCCAGTCCAAAGTTAGCATTGTACCGCGAGGATATGATGCACTTAAGAGTATATGGTCAGGCTGTACCACAAACAGCATCAGAGGAGGGACTCCGAACGCTGCAGAGGGGCTCTGCTCATGCAGGGGCACCCTCTCACATAAAAACCAAGCACTCTGCCTTCAGGATTGGTAAGGCCTACCATAGGAGTGACTTATAGGTTTATATGTGTGTGCAATGGTAGTGATATAGGTAGCCCATACCACTGTAAGGGGTGCATACACCACCTTACCAGGCTGCAGTAGGAGACCTGTGGTGTCATTTTGGCTGGCCTTCCAGGGGTGGCATAATACATGCTTCAGCCCCTGGCAGGCCTCTGAGGTACCTATGCCCTGGGTACATAGTATACCATATACTAGGGACTTATAAGGGCACTCCAGATTCCAATCAGAGATGTGCCTAAGGCACATGGAAACCATCTTAGAGAGGAAGCAGCTAGGCTGGGGTTCTGATTAGCAGGGCCCCAGCCAGAATAAAGTCGAAAAACAGTGAAGCATCAGCAAAAAGTGGGGGTACCCATGTGAAGAAGATCCTACTCTCCTACACAACCCCCCCCCCCAAATGCAGGGACATTAAACTAACCTGGACCAGTTAAGTCTTCATGTTCTAAGTGGAATTACCTAGAGAGTCCATCTGCATTGGCATGGTTACTCCCAGGTCTATGTTCCACTGTAAAGTCCATCCCCTGTAGGGAAATGGACCACCTAAGCAGTTTGGGGTTTTCACCCTTCATTTGTTTTAGCCATAGGAGGGGCTTGTGGTCTGTTTGAACAAGAAAGTGAGTACCAAACAAGTATGGCCTCAACTTCTTCAGAGCCCAAACCACAGCAAAGGCCTCCCTCTCTATGGCTGACCAACGTTTCTCTCTAGGGGTCAGCCTTCTGCTAATAAAAGCTACTGGCTGATCCTGACCTTCATCATTCAATTGTGACAGTACAGCCCCTACCCCCAAATCAGATGCATCTGTTTGGACAATGAACTTCTTGGAGTAATCAGGACTCTGGAGAATGGGAGCAGTGCACATGGCCTGCTTCAGGTCATCAAATGCTTTTGACAGCTAGCTGTCCACTGAACCTTTTTGGGCATTTTCTTGGAAGTTAAGTCATTCAGGGGTGTCAATATTGATCCATACCCCTTGACAAATCTCCTATAGTACCCAGTCAGGCCTAAGAAGGCTCTCACCTGAGTCTGGGTGGTTGGAGCAACCCAGTCCATGATGGTCTGGATTTTGCTCTGCAGTGGTTGAACCTGGCCTCCACCCACAAGGTGGCCCAGGTATACAACCTGACTCTGCCCTATCTGGCACTTGGTGGCCTTGATAGTGAGGCCTGCCTTTTGCAGGGCCTCCAAAACATTTCTGAGGTGGACCAGGTGATCCTCCCAGGTGGAGCTAAAGACATCAATATCATCTAGATATGCTGCACTGTAGGCCTCCAGACCTGTAAGGACTGTATTCACCAACCTCTGAAAAGTGGCAGGTGCGTTCTTCAGACCAAAGGGCATTACCACAAATTGATAATGTCCACTAGGGGTTGAGAATGCTATTTTTGGCTTTGCATCATCAGCTAGTCTGATCTGCCAGTAGCCAGCTGTCTGGTCAAATGTGCTTAGATACTTGGCTGAGGCCAAAGTGTCTATTAGCTCATCTGCCCTAGGTATTGGATAGGCATCAGTCCTAGTGACTGCATTGACACCCCTGTAGTCCACACAAAACCTCATCTCTCTTTTCCCACCACTGGTGTGAGGTTTTGGCACAAGGACCACTGGACTAGCCCAAGGGCTATCTGAGGGTTCAATAACTCCCAAATCCAACATTTTCTGGACTTCTGTCCTGATACAGTCCCTGACATGGTCAGGTTGCCTATAAATCTTATTTTTAATAGGCAGACTGTCCCAGTGTCCGCTTCATGAGTGCACCAGGTGGTCTGACTTTGAGTCAGAGAGAACATATGTCTGTACTGATTGAGCACCTGTCTGCAATCAGTTTGCTGCTGAGCAGTGAGGCTGCCTGCCAAGGCTACACCATCCACTGACCCATCATCAGGGTTCTGTGAGAGCAGGTCAGGGAGTGGGTCACTCTCTTCCTCCTGTCCCTCATCAGTAGCCATGAGCAAGCCCATGTCTGCCCTGTCCACATATGGTTTCAATCTGTTGACATGGAGAACCCTGTGGGGACTCCTGGGTGTTCCTAGGTCTACTAAATAGGTAACCTCACCCTTCTGTTCAACAATGGTATGGGGTCCACTCCACGTGTCTTGGAGAGCTGCTGGGGCCACTGGCTCCAGCACCCACACCTTCTGTCCTGGCTGGTAAACAGTCAGTACAGCCTTTTGGTCATGCCAGGCTTTTTGCAGTTCCTGGCTAGCCTCAAGGTTTTTAGTTGCCTTTTTCATGTATTCAGCCATCCTGGAGCGGAGACCAAGTACATAGTCCACTATGTCTTGCTTTGGGGGCTTGAGAGGTAACTCCCATCCTTCCTTCACCAAGCACAATGGACCCCTGACAGGGTGACCAAACAAAAGTTCAAAAGGGCTGTAGCCAACCCCCTTTGAGGCACCTCCGTGTATGCAAACAAAAGGCAGGGCAAGAGTATGTCCCATCTTCGCCTAAGCTTTTCTGGGAGCCCTTTAATCATGCCCTTTAAGGTTTTGTTGAATCTCTCAACTAAACCATTGTATTGTGGGTGATAGGGTGTGGTGAACTTGTAAGTCACTCCACACTCCTTCCACATTGCCTTTAAGTATCCAGACATAAAGTATGCACCCGTGTCTGATACAACCTCCTTAGGGAAGCCCACTCTTGAGAAAATTCCCAGGAGGGCTCTTGCCACCACAGGTGCTGTAGTGGTCCTAAGGGGAATAGCCTCTGGGTACCTAGTGGCATGGTCCACCACCAATAGGATAAACCTGTGCCCAGATGCTGTTTGGGGATCCATGGGACCAACAATATCAATCCCCACTCTTTCAAAGGGAACCCCTACCACAGGTAGTGGTATCAGGGGGGCCTTTGTGGTGCCACCTGCCTTCCCACTGGCTTGACAGGTTACACAGGAGCGACAAAACTCCTTGGTGTCTTCAGACATGTGGGGCCAGTGAAAGTGAGGGACAAGTCTGTCCCAAGTCTTGTTCTGGCCCAGGTGACCTGCTAAAGGAATGTCATGGGCTAGGGTCAATAGGAAGCCCCTGAACTTAAGAGGTATAACCAACCTCCTGGTGGCACCAGGCTTGGGGTCTCTACACTCTGAGTACAAGAGTCCATCATCCCAATACACTTTATGGGGACCACTAGCATTCCCAGCAGCCTCAGCAGCAGCATGCTGTCTGAGGGGTTCAAGAGAGGGGCAGCTCTGCTGCTCCTGGCTCAGATCTGCCCTGGAAGGGCCCCCTGTCCCCAAGAACTCAACCTGGTCAGGCTCAAGTTCCTCTGGGACAGTTCCTTCCTCAGGACGGAGATCATCCCCCTCAAGGGACTGATCTTCCTTCTGAGCCAAGGGGGAAGGCACTGCCTTAACCCTACTCCTCCTCCTCTTGGATGGCACTTGGTCCATTTTTCCAGGATCCAAGGCCTGTTCAGTGTTAGACATTTTGCTCTGTGACCTGGTCACAGCAAACACATCTGCAGGGATCCCCAGAATTTCTGCATGGGTCCTGAGCTCCACTTCTGCCCAAGCTGAAGTTTCAAGATCATTGCCAAGCAAGCATTCCACTGGTAGGTTTGCACTCACCATAACCTTCTTAAGGCCAGTTACCCCTCCCCAGGAGAAGTTAACAACTGCCAGAGTATGGTCTGTTCTGACATTGCTAGCATTGGTCACTTGGTACATTTCACCAAGTATAATCTGCCCAGGATCCACAAGGTCTTGTGTCACCATGGTGACACTCGCCCCTGTGTCCCTAAATGCCAAAGCCTCTTTTCCATTGATTAATGGCTGTTGCCTGTACTTGCCCAGATTACTGGGACTCATAGAGGAGGTCACATCCATGCCTCCATCACAGAGTAGGACAGCCTGAGTGAGTTCTCTGACTAGGCCAGAGCTCACCTCATTACCCAGGGTCAACCCTACTAAACCCTTGGCCTGTGTACTCCCACCACCAATTGTAACTGCACTAGTGGGAACAGGTGCCTTAGGGGCATTGGTGGGGGCTGGAATAGAGTCTTTGGACTTGGTGCAATCACTGGTCCAGTGTGTCTTTTGCTTACAGACTTTGCACCACGGTTTCTTTTGGCCTTTTCCCTTGTTAGACTGTGAATCCCCACCTGAAGAAGATTTTTGGGGGCCTTGTGAAGACTTCTGGTCTTTACCCTTCTCCCCACCCTTATCAGAGTTTTTAGAATCTTGCTTCTTAGGGTCACCACCTTGGTTCTGTACCTTCTGCCTCACCCTTGTTCTGACCCATTTGTCTGCCTTCTTTCCCAGTTCTTGGGGAGAGGTCAGATCAGAGTCCACCAGGTACTGATGCAACAGCTGATTTTGACAGTTATTAAGAATCTGCTCCCTCATGATAAGATTGTACAATCCTGTGAAGTCACATACCTTACTGCCCATCAACCAACCTTCCAGAGCCTTAGCAGAACAATCCACATAGTCCACCCAGTCTTGAGTCTGTGCTTTTGGGTATCTCTGAACTTTAACCTGTATTGTTCAGTTGTTAGGCCAAACCCATCAATCAGAGCACTCTTCAAGACTTTGTAATTGTCAGCATCCTCCTCTCTAACAGTGAGGAGCTTATCTCTACCTTTGTCTGCAAAGGAGAGCCACAAGATTGCTGCCCACTGCTCCTGAGGGACCCTCTGTACTTTACAGGCCCTCTCCAGTGCAGTTATCCACTTGTGGATGTCATCCCCACTCTGGTAGGGAGGGACAATCTTGCTCAGGTTTCTATGGTCATAAGACCTTTCCCTATCTCTGGGGAAATTGCTGCCACCATGGGACTCTAGTCCCATCTGTTTTCTCTGTCTATAGAGATCTAGGGACTCCCTGTCTATAACCAACTGCTGTTTTCTGAGCTCAAGCTGGGCTTGCTCATACTGAATCAGCCTCTTTCTCCTCTCATGAGAGGATTCCCTCCCATGGGAGGAGACAGAGGTCCCTACTGAGGTGTCAGAGTGGTCAGACTCCTGAGAAGGAGATCTAGTCCTTCTGGGCACACTCACAACTCTTCCTGGGGGGACAAAGGGGAGGTCATTCTGGGCCTCCTCCTCTTCCTCAGGAGTAGCTGCACTTTCCAGGTCAGGATTATTGTCATCCCCCTGGCCAGTTTCAGAGGTCAGGTCCTGGGCATTTTCATCCCTGGCCCCTCCCTCATCTTCTGCCCCACCCTCTCTGCCTGCCCTTTCAGACCTTATGGGTCTTCTAAGATCATCTAGCAGAAGCATCTCCAGGAGACGTTGGGTGTTGGCACTTTTGCCTGTCTTCAACTTCCTAACTTTGCACAACTCTCTCAATTCCAAGAATGTGAGGTTGTCATATCTGGATGGCAGGAGCTCACTGGTTCCTGGCAGTGAAGACATTACTAGTGTGGTGTGGTGTATGCACTACCTACTCTAGTGTGTCCTACTAAACTCTCTTGAGTTGTAGAAAGGGTGTGCTATCCCTTAACACACAACTCTAAGTTCAGTAGAACTTACTGTATCCTAAGCTTGATTTATATGTACCTAAGGTACCCTTAGTGGTTTTCAATTGATCAATTCAATTGAGATTATCTGGTAAAACAATAGCAAGCTGGAATCCCACACGCTGCACACCAATGTGAGACTTTGGCCTGGTATATGCTGTCCAATAATTTTAGTGGGCACCTTGCACCAGTCCAAACAACCCCTTATTGGAGATAGGTTAAAGACAACCTTTATTGAAAGCTATCCTAGTGGTAGCTATGGAGAGCAGCCTTCAGGCTAAGTCTTGAAGGAATGTAAAGCAGCTTGTTTTACCAGTCTATAATCTCTTGAGTGACCAAATGAAAGAGGACCACACCAGGTATATATTTAAAATATATGTATTTAGTCTTAAACACACCCCTCTAGTCTCTTTATGAGGCTAGAGTTCGAAGTACATAAGTTACAAGTCGAATATCAACAGTAATAGCACAAATACACGTTTGAGCCCTAGGGGCGTACCAAACCATATACCAATAAAGTGGTATAAGAACCACGACTGAGCTAGACACAAGGCCTAGAGCCTGTAGAAATGCTTGGAACACAAGGAACCACCCAAGGTAGTGACACAGGGGACCCACGGGGGACGCGTGTAGTGTGAGAACACAGCCGCGAGCCGCCGTTGACTTCTATGGGGAATGTCGCAGTTGGAGTTTTAAAGAAAAAGGACACTTAGAGGAGGACTTGGAGCAAACTCCTTTAGAACTAGGCTGTTCTAGAGTCAATACCCACGGGAGCACCGGAGTACTCGTGTTACCTCACCCAGGGAAGCAGGGTGCTTAGGTGCCTTTCGGGGTCGGGTTTCGTCGTCGTTTTCAATGGCGATCTGCTGCAAAGTGCTGCTGGCGACCAAGTCGAAAGTGTTCGGGTGGATCCAAAGGTGTATCGAAGATCTGAAGAACCTGAAAGCAGAGGGGACAGAGTCTGGGTCACTAGCCAGTGACCAGGAAGGCGATGAGCAGATGCCCACCGATGTCGGGTGCTTCAGGTAGGTTGACGGTCGTCTTGACTCTTCAGCCACGAGGTCCAGGAGGCGTCGACGACGGCCAGGAGCTGGATTCGAGCTGTCCCACGATGTCTGTCGATTGCTGGGGTGTCGGCGACTGAATTGGACCCAACAAGCCTTGGTGGAAATAGAAGAAGGACGTTGGTACAGACCAGCAAGGTCTGAGGTACTCACCCAGCGAGGGTAAGTCAGGGCACGTCTGGAGCAACCAGGGAAGCCCAAGCAGAAGAAGAGTAGCCTTCAGGTGGGCCCACTAGCCAACGGACTAGCGACCGCGAAGGAGCCTCGAGTGGACGCACTTGGAGCTGGCTCACATGACACTCGTGGAGTGGAGGCCAGTGATCTTTGGTGCAGTCGGTACTGGAGGCGGGGGCTACTTGGAGCCCAAAGCACAACTTCGCGGGAGACCAGGAAGGGGATGCACTTGCAAATGCGCTCAGTGTCCACGGGTCACGGTTCCACGTTACCCACGACAGCTACGGGCCTCAGCTTAGCTGGGGACTCAGGGCAGCCTCGGGGAAGTCTGGAAATCCACCTCTGGTGATGCAAAGACTTCGGCGTCTGGCGGGAGCTTCGGTGATGCAGACCGGACAATTGCTTCTTTGGTGCCTGCCAAGCAGGGGAGTCACTCCTTGACCCCAAGGGAGATTCTTCAGTCTTCTAATCTTGAGTAGAGCGTCGAAGTTCCAGGATTCAGTTACAGAGTTTCGTCCAGGGATATCTAAAGTCCTAAGGACTGGGGTCCCATACTTATACTAAGTTAGGGGGTTGGACATACTCTGGGGACCCACCTATGGGAGGGTCAGGGAAGAGGGGTGGTTACACCCATTCCCTTTGTCCAGTTTCATGCCAGAGCAGGGGCCGGTAGCCCCTGCAACCGGTTTGAACTGGCATATGCACAGGGACACCAAATGTGCCCCCAGTGCAGGACTTCAAAGCACCAGAGGGTGCTCCTGCCCAGCCCCAATACACACTATCCTGTCTGGGGAGGTGGTTACACCTCCCTTCGACAGGAAACCTACTGTCCAGGCCTCCCCTGCCGGAGTTTCAGACAGCAGCAGGAGGCCAGACTCGTGTCTGTGGCAGCGGCATCCATTTTGTGATGCCAGGGCTCTGGAAAGAAGTTACCGGGTAGCCCGGTGTGTACATGTCTCTCCCTCTAGAAGGGTGGAATGCTACCCCCGCTGCCAGGATTGGCGGGGGGGGGGGTAGTATTCCAAGATGTTTGACACCAAACACAACATGTTTTGTTGCAGCCAGTCCAAAGTTAGCATTGTACCGCGAGGATATAATGCACTTAAGAGTATATGGTCAGGCTGTACCACAAACAGCATCAGAGGAGGGACTCCGAACGCTGCAGAGGGGCTCTGCTCATGCAGGGGCACCCTCTCACATAAAAACCAAGTACTCTGCCTTCAGGATTGGTAAGGCCTGCCATAGGAGTGACTTATAGGTTTATATGTGTGTGCAATGGTAGTGATATAGGTAGCCCATACCACTGTAAGGGGTGCATGCACCACCTTACCCAGGCTGCAGTAGCAGACCTGTGGTGTCATTTTGGCTGGCCTTCCAGGGGTGGCATAATACATGCTTCAGCCCCTGGCAGGCCTCTGGGGTACCTATGCACCGGGTACATAGTATACCATATACTAGGGACTTATAAGGGCACTCCAGATTCCAATCAGAGATGTGCCTGAGGCACATGGAAACCATCTTAGAGAGGAAGCAGCTAGGCTGGGGTTCTGATTAGCAGGGCCCCAGCCAAACTAAAGTCGAAAAACAGTGAAGCATCAGCAAAAAGTGGGGGTACCCATGTGAAGCAGATCCTACTCTCCTACAATCATCTCTTCCAATTCCACTTTCAATCTGCTAATGTCTAAAATCCTTGGTGTTGGGTTCTGATTATCTCTTTCCTGTGCCCATCTTTCTATTTCTTCAGAGGTGACTACTGATGCGCCTCCAGTTCCAGCATAAACCAAAGGTCTTCTTTCTCTCAAATCATGGGTGTGACTCTCTTTGGAGTCTCCGTCAAAGGTTCCACATTAGGGAGATCCATTAGTGAAATAATTGACTCACTTTCGCTAACCTGATCATCTGTAATTATTATTTCTTTTCTAGCACTATTTAGTGGAATTGTCACAGATTGTGGTTTCTGGCAAATTTTATTATCTCCATACAATGGGATTACCGGACCAATGGTCACTGGTACTGTCAAAGCTTCAGTATTCAAATTTAACTGACCTATCTTTTGAACGAGTTCTTCTCTAGTTTTATTCAAGGCTTCTCTTTCATTATCCTGCAATACTCTATTATATGACGTTTCATGTAAAATCTGTGGGGTTAATGGCATTCCCATTACCGGTGCACTTGGGGTAACCTTACTAGCTGCTTCTTGATACGGTGGTGGATTTTTAATTAAAATATCCTCTAACAACTCGTCTTCTGATTCACCATATCTCGCTGAGTTCATGTGTTTCGTTTTCTCCTTACACTTCCCTCCAGACTGTTCCTCAGCCATTAACACTGGATATAACCCTTCTGATACCATAGCTCTCCTCCATTGTTTCATCTGCCCTTCGCGTGACTCATGCAAGTGTCTGGGAAAGAATCCTCTATACCTTCCACCTCTGCATTTCTCTCATTCATATGACTCAGTCTCCATTCTTCCAAAGCCTCATATTGAGTTAACCTAGGTCTAGGTTCCAAATCATTCATTTTCAATCTCAAATTCTGAAGAATCCTCCCATTAAACGTACCATCCCTAGGAAACGCTAACACACCATCATCCTTCGTATATTCTATCCAGTTTTCCAACCACACGCAAGTATGATATCCTCTTTCCATCATCATAAAAGATGCTGGTATCTTCGGTGGCGGAATAGGAATTCCCTCTCTAGTCAACACAGGCTTATCCTTTACAAAGAAGTTCTTAATTTTCTTTAAAAATGACATCTTTCTTTTCTCTCCATACATCCTTGGGAATCGATGTAGGAAATTATATTCTGCAAACCCTTGAAATCTTCTACCTGTACGTCTTGCACTAACAGTCAAATCAAAATCCCGCATACAATTCTTCTCTCTACCAATCCTAGCGCAGCTTCTAACTAGCTATCCAATCAAATCAGGCTCACACCCGAGATCTGACCAATGCCAGCTCGGCCTTTTCCTGATGTCAGTTCTGCTCCTTACTACTGACCCCTCCTTTACAATGCTGCTCCTGTCACACACCCGCTGCTTCTACCAATCCCAGCGCGGCTCACTGTGACGTCAGTACCACTCCGGCAACTGACCCTCCGTTCACAAGGTAATGCGAAAACTTTATTTCTCAATATTTTCTTAAAAAATTCTTTGTTATTAACAACATAAAAACATTCGCTACTCAGTCTTTTCCGCTAAATCAAAGGATAGTTTTATTTCTTCTCACTGCGAGTAAAACCTTCCGCTTACTCTTCATATAAGCTCCAGAGAACCTGCTACTCCTCCGGTGTCACCCGTTTGGGAAATTTTGAGACCAAAGTTTCACCAGCGAACTCCTTTTGCTGTCAATCTAACTCAGAAGAACCTGTTACTCCTTCAGGGTTACCCTTTCTAGGTGATATAACGCCTAAAGTTTCACTAGCGAACTCTTTGCTATCAATCACTCTCACTTTTACACAGAAAATAGTCCCTATTTTAACACTGCCAGCCCTACCTAGCTTCTCAGTGTTATTCCAACAGACGAGTAACCTCACTGCAGTGTGGTTTCTATCGCCACCTGCTATTCATTCCCCGGGAATTTTCCAGACAACATAAAACAAGGACACTAACTCTTTTGTTAAAACATAAATCAAATAATCAAAAATCTATACTTATCACCAAACTAGTTACTAATAACCATCCTCTGCTACCAGAAAACTGATCCAGCGGTGTACTAACAACAGATACTCCACTACCATATACTCACTTGGGCCCATATAACTATTTCCACTAAACAGCAAGTAGACCGCTGGGACCTTAGTTTATGTTTTTCATACTTCAAGATCTAGGTATTTCTTTCCCTAACTAAACCTTTCACTGATCAATTAGTTCTTTCCTCTGGTCAATGGACAATTAGTTGGAACTAGTTGATGGTGATAATTAACGTAACTTATTAAACATTTCTTGATTAAATGAAATAATCACAGACTCGGGAAGTTTTAAATCTTTATCTAAATTAATTGCATGTGAACCATCTCAAACGTTTCAGTACAAACACCCTCATTCGCAAGAGTGTCAATTCAATCAAATTTCAATAGACATTTAGCAATTCAGATCCCCACAATAACTATGCTCAGAAAGAAGAGGACAGAGAGAGAAGAACATCTATCAATACAATATATTTATATTTACCAAGTATGGTGTGAAGACCAACCCCATGGCCAAAGGGCTGGTAAGGGTCCCCGGGATAGATCAGGAGACAAAGACTTCAGGACAGGAATCACGATAGGATACTTCACCTCTAGATACCGACGACTGCGTCGCACCCCTCTCTGACACTCTCTTCCTCCTCGTGGTTCTTCCGCGATCTTCTTTCTAACCCAATTAAGTTAAATAGATGGTTCCGCATCGCCTCGCAAAAAGCTACGTGTCAGCTCTCGAATCATCAGCTCCCAAAAAGCTAAACTAACTAACTAAAACTACCTCAATTATACCTTTCTATAGCCATGTACCACCCATTAATGTTTCAATTTTACAAAATACTAACTCTGATTGGACAGGCAAGGGGGGGATGATCGTCACACCATGCTTACATTTCACTTATTTCTTTTAACCATTGTATTCAAATACCTCCCCTCAAACTTTATTAAATCATTTCCTTTCCCATACATCTCCAAACTTTATTAATACAAAATGTTGCAACGTTATGAATAAGCTCCTTCATATGAACTCTTCACCCTTATGTTCCCAGGGCACATCTTCGCTGGCCTTGGACGCGTGACAAGTCCTTACTCATCTTTTCGTATTCTCTCTCCAGTACGCATGCGTAGGGTCAAGTCAGTCAGCTTGATTCAGACAAGTATAGAGGGCCCAAATGCGCACTAATAATAAAGTCAAAAGAAGAAATGTTATTTTAAAAAATAAATGGTTTCACTGTACACCACCAACCTCTACTCTAACCCACTTCATTTGTTATTACCCTTTCTGCATTTGCGTTAGTATAAAACTTATTTTCCATTTCAGCTAAGCAGGTGCCATGCATGTGAGCTTTCGAGCGGCCATTTTATTGTCTATTGCGCAGGCGCCAGATTTTCCCTCCAAGCATTAGTACGTCATACTACGTAGATGTAGTAGACGCATGCGCAGTAAAGATCCCTTGTTAAAGTGCGTTTTAGTCCTTCGTTCATGTTATTGCAGTTAGTAAACACACAGGCAAGCTTCATTTTCTTCCGTGTGTTAAGGAAATGCGTGTTATTAATCACAAACACGTTGTTAGTAATTCTTTAGCAAGTTAAAACAAAAGGATTGCTTCTGAGCAAGTCTCATTTACGAGTCCTTGCTCCATCATTACCATGATCTCTCCTTTTCCACTGTCAGAAGAGAGATCTATGGGGACTAAGATGTATTCATTAAGGATTCATAACACTGAAAATTACCTGAGTGTGACAACAGTTTCCAGCCAAACTTATATTAGCAATGAGGGGGCCTTAAAGGGGGAAACGGCAGCCAGTAAATTCCATAGTCACATAGAAAAAGAACAGGGGAGTCAATCACCTGTCTCCATTAGTATGGTATCTCTTCACCAGAATGTGAAAGGAGGTAACAAAACCCTATTGAGTCAACTGAGGAACTAATACTTCTTTTCATACCCTTTTCAGGTGTTATATTAAGTAACAGCCAAAAGCCTCTGGTAGGAAACATTCTGGAATCAGTATTGGAATGAAACGTTGTACCTTTCTTTTAACACCATTATAAAAGTCTGAATGTAAATATGATTTCTTAAATCGGGGGACTTTGTTACTGACTTCAAGAATATTCCCCGGACTAGGATAATGACAATAGTGATTAATTTTGTCGTGCCTGTGATTCGCTGAAACAGGAACCAACTAGAACTCAGCATACATCACCAAAGTTCTGTAATCTCCTTGACCTTATTAGTGGCAGATTGCTGAACATAGCCCTTAGGGTAGAAGATGTTGTCCCTGATTTTATCTGGTAAGTATTCAGTTTACACAGAGGTACATTTCATGCTGTTAGAAAAACATTTGGCCAGCTGGTGAATTGAGGAGAGAATCTTTTGGGTGCATGGAATGAGAATATCAAATTTGAGTGTCGAGCCTGGAAAGCAGTCCATAGTCATCAATAAATTTGGTGTTAGGGAACAGGGCCAATAAAGACTGTCAGGCACCAAAGGCTGATGCCAAGAGATGAGTGACTGGTACGCTTGGTGGGATATATCGAAACAGTCAGGAGGAATTAAATGATATTAATGGATCACCCTACTATGCGAAGTCTCCAACCACTAATATGTCCCATTTAAAGTGTACAATTTGGTCCTATAATGCAGAAGGACTAAAATGAATTACCCAACTAACCTATCCTGGGATCTCACCAGGCACAAAACAAAATTGGTTGTTCCCCTATAATGTTTATTTACTGCCTACCAACGTTTGCAGCAGGAATCTGGTGTCTGATTTCTTGTATGAAATCCAAAGCAAAAAGATCATTTCAGTAGCAGTATGTTCCTGATTTTGGGTGAGTTCAACGGAATTTCCATTGAATTCAGATCATGTACACTTATGAACCCGCAAAGCAAATGAATATTGGAGTATTAAGATTGCCCCCCAGGACCTGGTCTGCTATCAAAAAACAGCCAACAATTGGGGTCCTTCAGGCACCGGGCCCCAGTACCACTCCACCTGGTGCACTAATTATAGCTATGTCCCGCAGTGTGTAAAAATGGAAAATATTACATATGGGGTTGTACATTTTGAAAACTGTTTTTTGTGGATTTTTGAGAACTTTTTCAAGGCTGCATTCACACGTCAAATGAGTTCGAAAGAGGTATGTGCACAGACGTAAGTAGTACATACTGTATTGTGCTTATCCTTACACAATAGCACTGGTTACAAATGTGTGAAATGACTCCAAAAACCTTTATCCACAATTGTGATTTTGTATAAAACAATGTGATAAGACATCAGCAAGCCATAAACACAACCACATCTGTGAGTAAAGGAAAGACAACTAACACTATGTCATTTACAGTGACATAGTGCTTAGTTTCAAAACCCTGTAAGCTGCAGCCTAGCAAAATATTAGTCCACTGAAATATATCAAAACATTATAGCAAGTGCTATTAAACTAGAGAAATGAAGCAAGAGAGGACATGTAGTTATACACAAAACATATAGACATACATACCTGATACAAGATGTTAGACTTGGCATCTTTGGCGTGGTTTCCCAAGACATTTTGCCTCTACCACCTGTATTTTTGATGCTGTGCTGGATTTCGTTTTTGCTGGCTTAGATGGTTTGGACACCTTGACACTGCTGATCAGTGTCAAAGTGCAAGTGCTCTCTGCACAAATTGTTATTGGGTATCCCTGATTGGCATATTTTATTTACTGGTAAGCCTCTAGTAAAGTGCACTGAGTGTGCCAGGGCCTGTAAATCAAATGCTACTAGGGGGCCTGCAGCACTGATTGTGCCACTCACATGAGTAGCCCTGTAATGTATCTCAGACCTGCCACTGCAGTGTCTACGCACAATTTTGAACTGCCATCTCGACCTGGCAAGTGTACCCACTTGTCAGGCCCTAAAATTCCCTTTTCTTACATGTAAGACACACTACAGGTAGACCCAAGGTATCACCATGGGTAGGGTGCAGTGGTGTGAAAGGTAGGACATGTACTGGTGTGTGTGACATGTCCTGAAAGTGAAATACTGCCAATTGTGTTTTTCACTATTGAAAGGCTATCTGTCCCATAGGATAAAATGGGATATACTTTGTGACATCTTAGAAGTATAACTTCCATCAGGACAAGATAGAGAAATAAAGTTTAGGCTCTCTGAACTCAGAATTTAATAACACATCTTTTAGTAAAGATGTTTTTTAAATTGTGCGTTTGAAAATGCCACTTTTAGAAAGTAGGCATTTTCTTGTTTAACCATTGTGTGTGCCTCTGCCTGTTTGTGGATTGACTGTCTGGATTTGGACAGGGGCTGTGCATTCACTGTAGACAGCCACTGGGGGTGGGGGTATGTGGTTGAGGTGTGCATGGACCTTCCTGGATGACTAAAAGCTGAGCTGAATAGACCTTGGCTGCATTTAGAGTAGTGGGAGGAGTTTTCCTTGCACCTGAATAAGGCCAGTCTCCCTTGTACAATGCTGTCTCCACCCCCTTTGGTCATACTTCACCAGTGAGGACAGAACTGGTTTGGGCTGGGCTCAGACACCCTGGCACAAAGAAGAACAGAGGCAAAATGGGGGTATAAGTAGTGGACCTTAAACCCCAGAACTTTAGATCAAGAGGAACCTTTGCCAAGGAGAAGAGCTGGAGAGCTGTGAGGAGGAGTACTGCCCCTTTGCTGTGTGCTGTGTGGGGTTGGCCTGCAGTTGCTGCTTCTGCCAAGGAAAGGACAAAGACTGGAACTTTGCTGAGAAACCTGCTTGAAGAAGAAGCAAAGCAAGAAAAGCAATCTCCAATGCCACCTGCGACGCAGCTGTGATGCCGTGACCTGCACCGAGGCCAGGGACACCGCTCATGAAGTGCACGATGCATTGCCCTGCATGCACCGCAACTCCGGCGCCCTTCGACGCCTGCAGTTATCAGCCTTCCTGACGCCAGCGCTTGCACCAACGCCGTCGCTGTCACCGCCTGCACCTGCATCCCTTTATCGCGGAGCCGATAACCATCGAGGCTGACTCCACGAGTCTTCGATTTCACATCGCCTCACAGAAACCGACACCTCACCGCCGACGCAACCAACTTCCCATGTCCTGGACTCAACAAGTTGCCTCCTCAGGGACACAAGGCCTCCTCCGTGGCAGCCAGGGAGCCAGCCTTGACCTCGACACCGACGCCTCACGTCCAACGACTTCATTCCAAGGGTACTGTTGTTTGGGGGGCCCTGTGACTCTGTGATCAACACAGCGCACCATGCGGTCCGCGCCGTACTTTGGATTATTACCTGTCACGATGTCGTAATAGCCCCAGGTGGAGCTATTTGTTGGCTACAAGTTTTATTTTCGAAATAACTGTTGTAAAGTCGCATTTTACTACATGTATGTTGGATTTTTGTCGTTTTGGTCCTTGTTTTGTTTAGATAAACTTGTGTGGTGTCCATTTGTGGTGTTTTCACTTTGTTACTGTGTGTTCTGAGTACAAATACTTTACACAATGCTTTTGTGATAAGCCTGGCTGCTCGTGCCAAGCTACCAAGGGGGTTAGCAGGGGTTATCTAAAGTGTGTATCCCTCTTCCCCTGACTAGAAGCAAGGGTCCCTACTTGGACAAAGGTGCATACCTCTGCCAACTAGAGACCCCCAGTTCTACCACAAGAACACAGACATCTATGTGAATACACATAAACAGGTTATTTGTACAAAATATCTAGTTTTAAATACAGAGTTTCAAAAATATCGGAAACAAAATATTGTGCTAAAAAATATATTGTGATGCAGAAATATCATTGTCAAGAATGAATCTCTAAGCCAAGGGTTTTTAGGAAGCCAGGGTATATAGGCGCTCTGCTAGATAACGCGAATTCGAATAACAGTGACGTTACTTGGTGCTACTAGGAGAGGGGATAAGCCCTATAACCCCACCATTTGAGTGAGGGAGAATCCCTCACAGTTAATACAATCCTAACGAGACCTAGGCACACAATAAGATAATAAACAGTATGTAAAGTTCGTTACAAAAAGTCCAATTCAATCAAAGAATTCCATAATCATGCTGCAATCTTGTTGTCGTATCTTTAATTCGTTTTCATAGAGCCACAACAGAAACCAGCCGACACGTGTTACGTCGCATGTGGAATGTAATTCCGCGACTTCCTCAGGGCTGAATAACGCAGTTTATACTCCTTGTACTCGCACTGCCGGTGCTATTTCCAACCCGGCTGAGCTAGGCAGTAACGGTGGTAAATTCATATAAAAGAAACGCCGTACTAATGCTGAATATTAAAATCAAGGTGCCGTGAGGGGGATCATAAATAAAACGGCAAACCCATGTCTTGGGAAATTAGAAGCGTGTGTGCTCTCGTCTCCTCACGGCAATCATCTGTGTTCCGGGTTGTGGACACGTGATTTTAATATTCAGCATTACTACGGCGTTTCTTTTATATGGCGTTACTGCCTAGCCCAGCCGGGTTGGAAATAGCACAGGCAGCGCGAGTACAAGGAGTATAAACTGCGTTATTCAGCCCTGAGGAAGTCGCGGAATTACATTCCACATGCGACGAAACACGTGTCGGCTGGTTTCTGTTGTGGCTCTATGAAAAACGAATTAAAGATACGACAACAAGATTGCAGCATGATTATGGAATTCTTTGATTGAATTGGACTTTTTTGTAACGAACTTTACATACTGTTTATTATCTTATTGTGTGCCTAGGTCTCGTTATCATTGTCAAGAATATTGACTTTTCAACTAAGTAATATCGTTGTCAAGAATATCATTGTTGTGAATATTGTTTTCAATAATATAATAAAATATTGTTTTATATACTAGCTTTATGTGTTTTAGTTCATATATTAATTATGTGTTAATTTTGTTTGTATAATTGTTAATAATTTCTTTAAATAGTTTGTAATTTTAAGTGATTACATTTTTTAAAATGTAATTACAAATAGTATTTTAAAGTGTCAGAGAGGGTTACTAGGTTTGTAGGGGACTAGGGTGAGATGTTAACTGAGTATAATTAATTAGCACTTAATTATTAATTTATTATTAATTATTTATTTGATTATTAATTATGTTAATTGTGTAATAATTCTATTTTCGAAGTTATATATTAGTTGCAGGCTGCTGTGTTTGTAGGGGTATAGAGTGGAAAGTTAAGTAATAATGAATTAACAATTGATTATCAATGTATTAATAATTATTAAAATGATTATTAACTATGTAAATTGTGTCATAATTATATTTTTAGTTATATATTGGGTTCTGGTTGTTGGGTCTGTAGGGCTATAGGGTCAGCAGTTAATTAAGGAATAATTAAGTGGGAATTTAAGTAATAATTTATTAATTAACAATTAATTATTCATTTATGAATACAAATTTAAATGATTAATAATTATGTTAATTTTGTTATATTTATTTATTTAAGTCATATTTTAAGTGTGCGCTGCTAGATTTGGGGGTATAGTGTGGTAAGTTAATCAAGTAATAAATAAATAAAAAAATGTATTTGATAATTATTTCTGAAATCGATTAATACCCATGTAAATTGTTTAGTTGTTTTATATATATATATATGTATGTTTTTTCCTTGTTTAATAATACATTCATATACAAAGTTTTATATATGTTGTAAATTACTAGGTTTATGTTACAAATATGTTATATGTTTGAAGTGAAGTACTTTCCCTAGTGTTACACAGACCAGAGTGGGAATAGTAAATGTCACCCCTCCGAAGTCCAATGATTTCCCTACTGTTGCACACACTTGAGTGGGAGTAGTACATTTTACCCCTCCAATGTCCAACGAATTCTCTATGATTGCCCAGACTGGAGTGGGAATAGTAAATGTTACCCCTCCGAAGTTTAACACTTTCCCTACTGTTGCACAGACTGAAGTGGGAACAGTAAATTTAACCCCTCTGAAGTCCAACGCTTTCCTTACTTTTGCACGGTCTGGAGTGCAAATAGTAAATTTACCCCTGCAAAGTCTAATGCTTTCTCTACTGTTGCACACACTGGCGTGGGAATAGTAAATCATACCCCTTTGAAGTCCAATGCTTTCCCCACTGTTGCACAGACTGGAGTGGTAATAGTAAATTTTACACCTCCGAAGTCCAAAGCTTTCCATACTGTTGAACAGACTGGAGTGGGGATAGTAAATTTCACAACACAATGTATAGAGAGGGGGACGGGGAGCTTATAGAGAAGGATGAGGTCCAATACCAGTGCTCCCAAGAACTGACGTAATACTCACTGAGGGGTAACTGTTCCTAAAAAGAAAAATGAGAAGTGGACAGACAACCTACTATGGTTGAGAAGATATAGGCGTGGTCTCTCTAGAGGCGATTAGGTTAAGGATGTGGGGAGAGGGATCTCTCCTTTAGAATATAGTTCCCTCACACACCCTTGCGAGTGTCATGCTTCATCATCGGGCGTAGCTCCTCGTGGGGGTGGCGCTGCTGTCCTCCACGGGCCCCGCGAGAGGGCTCTTTATCGGAGATCTTTTATGGAGACACTGCAGTTGTGCATGTGGGTCTAAAAAGAGTGGGTGAGTGGTTTAAAAATACCCCTGTGGTACCCAGAACTAAATTTTATTCAGGGGCCCCGAAGGTAATGTATAAAAACAAGGGATAGGGTGCACCTCCAATCAACAAATATGTCGGAGGGACGAGTGTCTTCCTGCTGCTCTCAGTATCCGTGTACGTGTGTGAGAAGTGAGGTGTTAGGTCAACATGTTTCGCGCTACACAGTGGTCCCTAATGGATCCAAGAGCGCTTCGTCAGGACCGTGAAATGGCAAATAAAAAGTATTTAATAAGAATAAGTGAGATTTAGGAATCAGGAAAAAGCACCCCGTATTCCTAAAATACCTATATTCAGGTCATGAGCGTCTTAGCGCTATTAGGAATGTCTGGATCATGTTCCTCCGCCACACCTGGTGGAGGACAAAGAGAGACTCACAAACATATAATCTGACATGTACTTCACATGAAAATATAGACAATTACTTGGGTTGGGCAAGTGGTCCCAATCGTTAGGCATATTCTCAGGCATGTTCTCTGACATGCTTAATGTGGTATACCCAAGTTGATATACTGCCATGTGCTCTTATGTGCCAGGTCAGTGCACACAATTATAATCTGTGCTGTGATGTCAACACAGAAGTGATATTGCCGTGGACTGGCTAAGTAATGACCAGTGGCGAGGAAGAGTTTGCATGCATATATCTCATGGAGCAACCCAGTGGCATTTACGACAAATCTTATGTAATTAAAATACCGGCATCGGTGCCGTTGTGCTGCTGGTAGTGCGTTAATTTTATCGAGTGCGTGACACGACTCTCGAGAGTATCTCGATGGTTGGCCTATCATGGTGAGGTCGCAGTGCCACACATACACACGCTGCATCGCACAAGAAAACATAAACCACTTCTACCACACAATCCACCCTATGGGCTTTACCCCCTGTAGAGGGTCATTATCCATGTGGGTCTTGCTCTGCATGTCCCTTCACGTCAGTATCAAAACAAATTAACCTAGGCCTGGCTAGACCTTGGTACCAAAAAAGACATACTAACTGTAATACAAAAAACTGTATATACCTTATCACTAGCCCTTGCGATAAGAAATATGTGGGGATGACCACGAGACCTATTAAAATCCGGATTGGGGAGCATAGAAGCACCATACGCTGCAGAAAAACCCATACAAAACTACTGGACCATTTTTCAGAAAAAAAACACACCCCAGATAGTCTGAAGTGGACGATCATTGAATCAAACCCGAACTGGACAAATAGCACACTATTCAGGCAAGAACAACGCTGGGTACACAAATTAAAGAGCGACTCTGAGGGCCTTAACGATGGGATACCATGGGCTGAACTGATGACCTAGAACCCTCTGCACTTGGATCCCCCCACTATCCTCATGAGCCGAATCTACAAAGGTGATAACTGGTATTCCGGTTACACATCTCATAGCCAAGATCAGTACTGAAGAGGGCCCATTAACATCTAGGTTCAAGACTATATGTCTAGTAACTTGCGATCATCATGGGAGTAAGGGGTTGAACACTCCCAATTGAATATACTATTGACTACAATAGTGAGGCAACACAGCGATAGTTGACGTACCCACAACACCAAGGGCACTGTATGGGTTAGTGTGGTCCGGCTCAGTCGTTTGACTTATGACCCTTTACAAGAAATCATAACACCGATCACGATACATGATCACGGGTCCACACACTTTTTACACCTGTGTAGACCACCATCTCTCCAAAATGGGGCAGATATTCAATACCATCATGGTCATTGCTCCAGTTATACCACTCGAAATACATATTACCAACTATTTCCACTAAATTTACATGCCGCTCATAGCCGGCATTGACCATTCCAACATGGCCACCATAGCTGCAGATGCTTCAGTTCTATTCAATCAGCTTCCGATCCATAGACCCCGTGCCCACCACGCCTCCCTCTGACGTCACTTCCGCCATCTCCGCCTGGCGTCCACAAAACAGCACCCAGGCTGTTCACACACCACCGGCGACTCACGAGCGGAAGGGCAGGTATCTGGCTGTCACAGGGTTGAGCTATTGTAAGTACCTTCCTGCTGTTTCCAGACGACATCTAAGGTAATGACGACTTGAAGCACAAACGAGGTACGTGGTTACGGACACCTCACGCTTTTGCCTTGTTTTATGCTTTCACAGAGACTCATCCTCATCACCGCGGTGAGCTCCGCGAGGCCACACGCTCTGATTATAGGGGTATGCGAAATAATCACATTTACGTTTTCTTGTGCGATGCAGCATGTGTATGTGTGGCACTGCGACCTCACCATGATAGGCCAACCATCGAGATACTCTCGAGAGTCGTGTCACGCACTCAATAAAATTAACGCACTACCAGCAGCACAACGGCAACGATGCCGGCATTTTAATTACATAAGATTTGTCGTAAATGCCACTGGGTTGCTCCATGAGATATATGCATGCAAACTCATTGTCGCCACTGGTCATTACTTAGCCAGTCCACGGCGATATCACTTCTGTGTTGACATCACAGCACAGATTATAATTGTGTGCACTGACCTGGCACATAAGAGCACATGGCAGAATATCAACTTGGTTATACCACATTAAGCATGTCAGAGAACATGCCTGAGAATATGCCTAACGATTGGGACCACTTGCCCAGCCCAAGTTATTGTCTATATTTTCATGTGAAGTACATGTCAGATTATAATATTTGTGAGTCTCTCTTTGTCCTCCACCAGGTGTGGCGAAGGAACATGATCCAGACGTTCCTAATAGCGCTAAGACGCTCATGACCTGAATATAGATATTTTAGGAATACGGGGCGCTTTTTCCTGATTCCTAAATCTCACTTATTCTTATTAAATACTTTTTATTTGCCATTTCACGGTCCTGACGAAGCGCTCTTGGATCCATTAGGGACCACTGTGTAGCGTGAAACATGTTGACCTTACAACTCACTTCTCACACACGTACACGGATACTGAGAGCAGCAGGAAGACACTCGTCCCTCCGACATATTTGTTGATTGGAGGTGCTCCCTATCCCTTGTTTTTATACATTACCTTCGGGACCCCTGAATAAAATTTAGTTCTGGGTACCACGGGGGTATTTTTAATCCACTCACCCACTCTTTTTAGACCCACACACCCACATGCACAACTGCGGCGTCTCCATAAAAGATCTCCGATAAAGAGCCCTCTCCCGGGGCCCGTGGAGGACAGCAGCGCCACCCCCACCAGGAGCTACGCCCGATGATGAAGCATGACACTCGCAAGGGTGTGTGAGGGCACTATATTCTAAAGGAGAGATCCCTCTCCCCACATCCTTAGCCTAATCGCCTCTAGAGAGACCATGCCTATATCTTCTCAACGATAGTAGGTTGTCTGTCCACTTCTCATTTTTCTTTTTAGGAATAGGAAATTTTACCCCTCTGAAGTCAAACGCTTTCCCTACTGTTGCATAGACTGGAGTGGGAATAGTAAATGTTACCCCTCCAAAATCCAAAGCTTTCCGTACTGTTGCACAGACTGGAGCAGGAATAGTAAATATAATCTCTCCGAAGTTTAACGGTGTTCCTACTGTTGCACAGACTGGAGTGGGAATTGTAAATGTTATCGCTCTGAAGCCCAACAGTTTCTCTACTGTTGCACCAACTGGAGTGGGAATAGTAAGTTTTACCCCTCCGAAGTCCAATACCTTCTGTACTGTTGCACACACTGGAATGGGGACAGTAAATATTACCCCTCCAAAGTCCAAAGCTTTCCTTACTGTTGCACAGACTGGAGAAGGAATAGTAAATGTAATCCCCCCGAAGTTCAGCGCTTTCCCTACTGTTGCACAGACTGGAGTGGGAATACTACTTTTTACTCCAGTGAAGTCCAACGTTTTTCCTACTGTTGCACAGACTGGTGTGGGAATAGTAAATGTTACCCCTACAAAATCCAATGCTTTCCCTACCGTTGCACAGACTGGAGCAGGAATAGTACATTTAATCCCTCTGAAGTTCAACGCTTTCCTTACTGTTGCACAGACTGGAGTGGGAATAGTAAATGTTACCCCTCTGAAGTCCAATGCTTTCCCTACTGTTGCACAGACTGGAGTGGGAATAGTAAATGTTACCCCTCTGAAGTCCAATGCTTTCCCTACTGTTGCACAACGCTTTTCCTACTGTTGCACAGACTGGAGTGAGACTAGTATATTCAACACCTCTGAAGTCCAACGCTTTCCCTACTGTTATATAGACTGGAGTGAGAATGGTAAATATTACCCCTCCGATGTCCAACGTTTCCCTACTGTTGCACAGACTGGAGTCGGAATACAAATTTTTACTCCACTGAAGTCCAATGCTTTCCCTACTGTTGGACAGACTGGAGTGGGAATAGTAAATGCTACTCCTCCAGAGACCAATGCTTTTCCTACTGTTGCACAGACTAAAGTGAAACTAGTAACTTTGTAGAAGAAACAGCGGGCCCTCCAGGTAACGCGTGGAAATGTTTTCTTTATTCAGCGGGTTTCAACCACACTGTCGTGTTTCGGCTTGAACAAGCCTTTCTCAAAGGGAATGAGACCCACCACATTACTAGAATACACATCCACACGTTTTCATGGTCATAGAAGACATACTTAGCTGTCCTGTGTTTCCATATAACAGAAACATGGACAAATCATTTCATGAACATTAAATGTCCACATGTACATCTAGAAATGTCCACAGACACATTTTCGAAAAGGCAATCAAAATAAATCAAGGTCAAAATCATAATTAGAACAGAACATTACTGATTAAATTAATTGATCTGGAACAAGACATGATAATGTTAAATCAGAAATGCTAAAATCAAAAGCATTCTTCTCAAATTCATTGTAACCTAGACAGTTTGATTAACATTCTGCCAACAATACCATATGATGAAAACGTTTTTGGAGAGAATATGTTCTCAATCAGAATTCAGCCGGTGAGGCTTGAGGCAATACATTGTTATTGGATAAACTGATTTCGATCCCTAGGCATAAGTACACACAGGGCCAGTGTACACCTTTTGCTGCAGGGGGACCATTGCAACTCTCATTCATGCCTTTGAACCCTAAAACGTAAATCCAGAGGCATGCCAACATACAGGGCCAGTGTTCTGTAACATATTCAAAGCATGTTGGCAATGTGTGCCTGCAACCCAGTGGTTCACGAAATCATGGTACAGGCATCTATTAACAAAATTGTTAATAAAAATAAACAGAGCCACATATACCCTGTGGAATATATAAGGATAGGAAAGAGTGTACCACCTGAGCTATTTAGCCCACCTGTACATCCATTTCCTCATCCTTATTCAACCCTGCTGCAATTTTGTGTGAAGGTCCAAAATGTACCTGGACTCCAGACACCTTAATTGTCTCACCTTGTTGCCACCTTTAAAGTTGCTTGAAATTTTGTCAATTGAAAAGAACGACAGTTTGGCCACATCACTGTTGTGTTGTTCATGGAAATTGCTTGCCACAGGGTATTTGAAATCAGAGTTCCTGATCGCACATTTGTGTTCCAGTATACATTTTCATAGTGGAAAGATAGCACTGCCCACATACATAAGTGGAGAGGGACATTCTAAGATGTACATGCAGTGGTCTAAGCCACAGTTGTAAAAATGTCCTATCTTTCTCTTATGCCCGTCAGATGTAGCATACCCTACAGTGTTAGAGATGAATCTACAGGATTTGTAAAAAGTCAGCCAGGTGTCCAACATTCGGGCCCTAGTATAGTAGCTGTGTGTCAATTAATCCCCCATCGTCCAGCCTCTTCTATAAGTGATGGAAGGTTTTGAAGGCAATACTGGGCCAATTACAATATCATTTTTCAGGATAGTACAATGTTTGCACATTAGATTCCTGACTTGATAAGAAAGAGAGTTATAGGAAGTGATAGGATGTATATTCTCTCCTTGGGGTTATTCCTGGTGTTTGGATAAAGTAACTGATCCCAGGTACGGGGTTCCGCTTTTTTGGTGGCTGTACTTAGGACCTTGGGCGTATAACCCCTGTCTCAGAATGTTTCCCTCATTTGTGAGGCCTGTTTTGCAAATTCCATTTTGTTACTACCAATTTTCTTAAGTCTTCCCATAGGGTACACTCTTAATTGGGTGTTGGCTCTTGTAGTGCAATGTACTATTTCCTGCAGTTACTTTACGATGTACAGAGGTATGAACTCTCCCCTCCTATACCTACAATTAGACATCCAGGAAGGAGATCTCCAGAGAGCTTATAGTTACTGTGAATCTCAAGTTAAAAGGATTGTCATTTAGTCTTGCTAGGAGCTCATATGCCTGTTCCCTAGGGCCATTCCACAACAAAAACAAATCAGCAATATCAAAGGTTCTTGCACCAGCCCAACACGAGATTCGCAAGTATCAATCTTCTGCCTGTAAAATACCCCATCATGTACAACGATGTTCTCCGTCAGACAAAATGTAATCATACTTACGAGAAATTTGTTGTGTTCCAAAAAGCATGACAGCCTCATTTTAAAAAAATGCTCACATGCTCGCATTCCAAACGTTTGATCTATACAAGTATATAGAGAAACCACATCCATTGTGATCATGAGAAAGGACTCTGACCTCTCCAAATTATGGATCTTAGACAGATAATCTCCACTGACCCTGCAATAAGCCTGGAGGGCTGCAACAAATGGGAATAAGTAAGAATCTATGTATATAGCCGTGTTTTCCAAAAAGCTCTCATAGGAGGAGACGATCGGTCTCCCCGGGTGATTTGTAGTGCTCTTATGCACATTGGGAAGAACATAAAAAGATAGAACTCTGGGGTAATTCGACCTTAGAAAGTTGCATTCATCTTAATCTAAGATCCCCCTAACACGCCACTTCATAAGATCCTGATACTGATGTACAGAGGCCTTAATCATATCAACAGTAAGTACTTCACAGCAATCATTCTGAGAAAGTTGTTGCATAATCTCATCCTCATACATACTCGCATTCAGAATCACCTACCAAGTTGCCTCCCTTATCCGAGGGCTTGATTTCTATGGTGGTATCGTTTTTGAATGCCTCTAAGTCTACTCTTTGGTGAGATGTTAAATCGTCGGATGTCATATATATATATATATATATATATATATATATATATATGCACAAAGGAAAGGCGCACTCACAAATTGGCAATTCTATCAATTTATTTCGAAACGGACGACAATCCTGACGCGTTTCGGTCATTACGACCTTTATCAAAGGTGAAGTCCGGCATTAACATCATTGTAACCATTCATCCGATTGCCTAATTTATAATGTTGGCCCCCATAGGACCTCCTCAGTGGATGCAAATCAAATGCATTCTGGGACTTGTGGTTACCATTGTTAATTTGAATGATTTGAAACCCTCCAGTGGGTGATGCCAGTCTTTTGCTGTCCGTTTACATTGCTCATTGTTCTCCAAATTTGTTCCGTAGCAGTCCCATTTTAAAGGCTGCGTGGGTATATATATATATTTATTTTTTTCACTGAAAAAACAAAGGTTACAGGGACGTTATAGTTAGGCTGACATTTCACTTGTACAAAACGAGAGAAATTCAGCAGTTATAGTTAGCTGAGTTAACTATAACTCACGCCCCCGCAATGCACTGCTTATGACCTCACATATTACATCACTCATGACATGGTCAGTGACATCACTGATGACATCTCAAATGACACCACTGATGACATCACTGATGATATCTTCCAGTGACTGTTTTTAAAATGTTTATGAGTGTTAAATATATATAATAAGGTGTATTGATGAATCAGTGGCTGTATAAGTGCCTGTATGGATGATTTAGTGGGTGCATGACTGACTGTATAAGTGAGTGATTAGGTGTCTCAGTGATCGTATGGGTGAGTGACTAGGTTTTGAGAATGCCTGTATCAGTCTGTCAGATGGTGTCTAAGTGGCTGTATGGGTTGCTGAGTGGGTATGTGAGTGGCTGTATGGGTGATTGATTGAGTGTCTGAGTACCTGTATGGCTGCATGAGTATCTGTGTGGCTTGGTGAGAGGGTGTGTGACTGCCTGCATGGATAAGTGAATGGGTTAGTCTGTGGCTGTATGGGTTAGTGAGTGTGTAAGTGAGGGGTTGTATAGGTGACTGAGTGTGTGTATGGGTGTGTCAGTGAGTTAATGAATGTGTCAGTGGTATATGGGTGAGTAACTGGATATGTGAAAGGCAGTATAGGTGAGTGTTGGAGTATATGAGTGACTGTATGTGTGAGTGAGGGATTGTGATAGTGGCTGTATAAGTGATTGTGTGCTTGCATCAGTGACTGTATAGGTGAGTGAGTGTGTGTTAGTATCTGTATGAATAAGTGACTGAGTGTGTATAACTGTAAAGGTGAGTAAATGGTTGTGTGAGTGACTCTAGGTGAGTGAGTAGGTGTGTGAGTAGCACTATGAATGAATGACAGTGTGTGAGTGGTTGTATGGGTGTATGAGTGGATATATCAGTTGCTGTATTAGTAAGCAAGTTGGTGTATAAGTTGCTGTATGGGTGACTGAGTGGATGTGTTTGTAGACCTATGAATCAGTGAGTGGGTGTGTAAGCACTGGTATGGGTGTGCCAATGGTTTCGAGAATGATGGTGTGGAAGTTGGAGTGTGTGTATGAAAGGTTACATGGTGGTATGAGTGGGTGCATCAGAAATTCTGTGGATGATGTCATCAGTGATGTCATTTGAGATGTCATCAGTGATGTCACTGACCATGCCATGAATGATGTAATATGTTAGGTCATAAGCAGTGCATTGCAGGGGTGCGAGTTATAGTTAGCTCAGCTCAGCTAACTATAACTGCTTAATTTCTCTTGTTTTCTATGAGTGAAATGTCAGCCTAACTATAACGCCCCTGTAACCTTTGTTTTTTTCACTGAATTTCTAAGGTTTTTTAATTCTATTTCCTAACTACAACATCCCTGTAACCTTTGTTTTTTTCAGTGAATTTCTAAGGTTTTTTTAAAATGCTAAATCCTCATTATAACGTCCCTGTAACCTTTGTTTTTTTCAGTGAATTTCTAAGGTTTTTCAAATTCTATTTCCCAACTATAACGTCCATGTAGCCTATAATTTTTTTATTGAATTTTTAAGGTTTTTAAATTGTATTTTCTATCTAAAATGGTTCTATAAGAGGTATTTTTATAGGCTTGTATTTTCTTCAGTGGATTAATAAGCATTTTTTTTTTTTTTACATTTTTTATATTTGCGATGGCATTGCGATGCTCCAGGGACACGTTGCGAAAACAGAAAACAAAAGCAGACATTCAATGACCACCAACACATCCAAAAATAATATGTAAAAAAATCCATTCTCAAGATTACCCTACACATATTACGATATACATACTTCTTTAAACATGTTTAAACTCATATTTTTGTACTAAGTTTCTTTAAAATACATCTTTCAGACCTATTTTTAATTTTTGAGGTTATATCGGATGTCGGGATGGCATTGTTAACCGTGGCGATCGAGCCTTTCCATAAAGAGTAAAACACATATATTCACACATAATACAGTATTTTAAACACTAGGGGTTTCTTACAGTATTCTCTAAAGTTATGTTTTAGTAGAGATTTTCTATAACAACCAATCCTAAAACCTATTTTATCTCTTCGTGGTGACTCCGGAGACCACATTGACGTCAGTAAACGCGATCCCTGCGGACACGTCACGAAAATGGAATACAAAAGCAGAGATTCAGTGACCACCAACACATCAAAAAATAATATGTACAAATGTATGAACATTGCCCTACACATATTACTATATACATACTTCTTTCAAAGCATGTTTAAACTCATATTTTTATACTAAGTTTCATTAAAAATCATCTTTCAGACCTATTTTCCATTTTTGCGGTTATTCGGGACGTCGCAACATCGCCGTTAACCGCAACGGTCGCGCCTTTTCCATAAAGTGAAAACACATATATGAACACATATTACAGTATTTTACACCCTAGGGGTTTATTATTGTACACTTCAAACTCATGTTGTTCTAGTGTATTTCTATCTTTTTTCTGTTTTTGCGCTGAGACCGGAGATCACGATGACGTTGGTCGTCGCAAACCCTGCGGTTACATTGCGAAAGAGGAAAACAAAAGCAGGAATTCAATAGCCACCATCACATTAAAAAATTATAACTATATAATTAATTCTAACCATCACAGTAGATAACTCACTATATAAATAACTCTATAAAAACATTTATCAAAATCTCAATATCTCTATAACAATGCGTATTGATGATTCACTGATATATTTTTTATCAATATATGCGACGACGTTGATAGTCGCGATGTCCCCATGATGGTATAGAGGAAGCAGAGCTTGCTGTCACGGCGTCGCTGTGAATATCAATCAATCAATCAATCAATCAGGGGTTTATAGAGCGCGCTACTCACCCGTGAGGGTCTCAAGGCGCTGGGGGGGCAGCTCCGGATCAGTCGAAGAGCCATGTCTTGAGGTCCTTCCTGAAGGTGTGCAATGTTGGCGAGCATCTGATGTTCACGGGGAGCTCGTTCCAGGTCTTGGCTGCGACGTAGGAGAAAGCTCTCCCACCCGTTCTGTTTCTGCGGATGCGGGGGACATCTGCCAGGGCACGGTCGGCGAAGCGGAGGCTTCTCCTGGGTACGTGGAAGGATACTCTCTCCCTGAGGTATTTGGGTACGATTTTGTAGAGGGATTTGTAGGCGTGGGTGAGGAGTTTGAACGTGACCCTTTTCTCGACGGGGAGCCAGTGGAGGTCTCGCAGGTGTTGGGTCATGTGTTCCTGATGCGGAGTTCCGAGGACGAGTCTGGCTGCGGCGTTCTGGATGGTCTGGAGTCTACGTAGTAGGGTTTTGTTGATTCCGGCGTACAAGGTGTTGCCGTAGTCCAGTCTGCTGGTTATGAGTGCATGGGTGACAGTCTTTCTGCAGTCGGGGGGGATCCACTTGAAGGTTTTGCGGAGGATGCGTAGGCAGTTGAAGCTGGTGGAGGCGACTGCGTTGATCTGTCGGTTCATGGAGAGGGAGGAGTCGAGGATGATGCCGAGGTTGCGTGCGTGGTCAGTAGAAGTGGGTGGATTTCCGAGGGCGGAGGGCCATCAGGTGTTGTCCCAGGCGGAGTTGCAGGATCCGAGGATGAGGACCTCTGTCTTCTCTGAGTTGAGCTTCAAGCAGCTGTCTTTCATCCAGGCTGCCACGTTGTTCATTCCTTCCTGGAAGCAAAGTCTGGTGTCTTCTGGATTCTTCGTGAGTGAGAGGATGAGCTGGGTGTCGTCGGCGTAGGATACAATGCTGAGCCCATGCTGTCTGACGATGGCGGCGAGGGGGGCCATGTAGATGTTGAAGAGCGTGGGACTTAGTGATGAGCCTTGGGGCACTCCGCAGTTGATGTCGGTGGGTTCGGAGAGGAAAGGAGGGAGTCTGATCCTCTGGGTTCTGCCGGAGAGGAAGGATCTGATCCAGTCGAGGGCGGTTCCTTGTATCCCTGCGTCGTGAAGTCTGGCTGTAAGGGTGCGATGAGAAACAGTGTTGAAGGCTGCGGAGAGGTCTAGGAGGATGAGGGCCGCGGTGTGTCCCTGGTCGAGTAGCAGGCGGATGTCGTCTGTGGTGGTGAGGAGAGCGGTCTCAGTGCTGTGGTTGCTGTGGAATCCGGACTGGGAGGCGTCTAGGATGGAGTTCTCTTCAATGAAGGTGGTCAGCTGGGCGTTCACTAGTCGCTCGGTGACTTTCGCCGTGAAAGGGAGGAGAGAGATGGGCCGGTAGTTTTTCAGGTCCGTTGGGTCGGCCGTGGGTTTCTTCAGGGGTGGTTTTACCTCTGCTCATTTCCAGATGTCCGGGAAGATGCTGGACATGAGGGAGGCGTTGATGGTCCGTCCTAGTTCGGGTGCGATGGCGGCAGCGGCCCTGTGGAATATGTGCGGAGGGAAAGGGTCCGTAGGGGCTCCCGAGTGGGTCTTCTGCATGGTAGTTGTGGTGTGTTCGACGGTGGCAGGATTCCAGGTCGTGATGGTTGGCCTATCGGCAGCGTGGGGGGGGGGAGGTGTTGTCAGGCGTGGGTTCGTTGAAGTTGTCGTAGAGGGCCTTGATCTTCAGGTGGAAGTATGAGCTGAGCTTGTCGCAGAGTTGCTGGGAGGGTGTGATGTCCGTGGCTTAGCTGGGGGGTTTTGTGAACTGCCGTATGAGGTTGAACAGTTCCTTGGCGTTGGTCTGGACTTTGTCTCTAATGAAGGTCTGTTTGGTGTCCCTTATGCGCTGGTGATATTCCTTCAGGGCGCTCCTGTGGATGTTCCGCGCTTCCGTCATTTTCTGGCTTCGCCAGGATTTCTCTAGGCGTCTGCAGGAGCGTCTGGCTTCCTGTAGCTCAGTGGTGAACCAGGCGGCCTTTAGCGGGCGTTGTTTGGTGGGGTGTCAGAGGGGTGCGAGTTTGTCGGCGCAGAGGGAGATCCAGCGGTGAAGTTCTGTGGCTGCGGAGTTGGCATCGGTCGCGGTGCTTGGGGGGTCTTGGAGGAGGGTGGTAATGAGGAGTTCTTCTGAGACCTTGCTCCAGTTTCTTTGTGGTGGCTTGGGTGCAGTGTAGGTGTTGAAGGTGAAATGGACGCAGTGGTGGTCAGTCCAGGGGGGCTCAGTGGTGTGGCTGAACCGGATGTTTGTTCCTCCCGCGAAGATAGGGTCGAGAGTGTGTCCAGCTCTGTGCGTGGGCGTGTTGACCAGTTGCTTCAGTCCGATGTTGGCGAGGTTGTCCAGGAGAGTGGTGGTGTCGGGGTCGTTGCGGTTGTCGAGGTGGAAGTTCAGGTCCCCGAATAGAATGTAGTCCATGGAGGCGATTGTGTGGGGTGCGGAGAGCTCGGCTATGGTGGTTGCGTACTGGGTGCAGGGGCCCGGCGGTCTGTAGATGAGGGTACCCCGTAGCATGGTCTTGGGGCTGGTATGGATCTGGAAGTTGAGGTGTTCTGTGTTGGAGTGAGGGTCGCTTGTGCTTGACGTGGAGAGGCGGAGGGGGGTCTTGTGAGCGATGGCGAGTCCTCCTCCTGGGCGGTGGGGGCGGTCCTTCCTCTGGATCTTGTAGCCATTGGGGATGGCAGTCGCAATATCGGGGCCGGAGGTGGCATTGGCCCAGGTTTCAGTGAAAAAGGCGACATTGGGCGAGATTGTGTCCATCAGGTCCCAGATCTCTACGGCGTGTCGGTGGAGGGAGCGCACGTTGATGAGGATGCACGTCAGGGTGTTGGTGGTGCGTGCGTCGGGCGGGCCTTCGGAGGTGGCGAGGGCATCGTTGATGGTGAAGGATCTGTGGCAGGCCCTGCATGAGAACTGTCCCTGGGTGGTGTTTGGAGCGGTTCTTACGCAGCCTGAGTGTCTTCCGGTGTTGAGTGCGTTGAGGGTGGTAGAGTCATAGAGGTGGGGCCTAGGAGAGGCAGGGTTCCTGGCACTGGTCATGGTCGGGTCGCGGACGGGCGCAGACGGGCTTGCCTTAGGCGCGCCAGCGGCGTGCCCGCTGCGCGCGACCGCGCAGCGGTCTGCATTTAATAGGGGAGGGGAGGGAGGCTCAGCTGGGAGGCGGGAAAACGGGCACGGGTGGAAAGGAGGGGCCGGGGCAGCAGTGGCGGGTTTGGGGGAAAAGCGCGAGGGGGCTGGCACAGATGAGGAGGGAATCTGTAAAAATACAGTAAATGAAGACAATGATGGTGACAAAAAAACGGAACACAATTTAGCAGTAGAAAGCACTTAAAGTAAATCCACAAAACCTCGGAGGCAGCAGCCTCGAACACCCGGGGCAGGGAGCTCTGCAGGCAGCGACGAAGAGCAGGAGCTGTGGGGAGAGTGCAGGCCTATGACCGAAGTCAAGGTCTTACGAGCGCTCCCCCGCAGCGGTCTGCATTTAATAGGGGAGGGGGGGAGGCTCAGCTGGGAGATGGGAAAACGGGCGTGGGTGGAGGGGAGGGGCCGGGGCAGCAGTGGCGGGAACGGGGGAAAAGCGCAAGGGGGCTGGCACAGATGAGGAGGGAATCTGTAAAAATACAGTAAATGAAGACAATGATGGTGACAAAAACACGGAACACAATTTAGCAGTAGAACGAACTTAAACTAAATCCACAAAACCTCGGAGGCAGCAGCCTCGAACACCCAGGGCAGGGGGCTCCGCAGGCAGTGACGAAGAGCAGAAGCTGTGGGGAGAGTGCAGGCCTATGACCGAAGTCAATTTTGGACACATAACTTGTGTCACTAACACCCCCATTTCTCAAACATGGGGTCAGAGTACCTCTGCTCTGACTCCTTATGTTAGCTTTTTCAGCAATTTTCAGCCCCGGAAACCGTCCTGATAGATAAAGTGACGGCTGCAACTTTGTGTTCAGGTTGCGTCCAGTCGCTCAGAGCATTCCTGTGGGCGCGTGCATTCGCGATTCATCACGAAACCACCGCGAAATATCTGCTGCCAGAGATATCATTATAATGTTAAACTTACATTTCTCAACAACTACTGAATGGATTTACACCAAATAAGCAAAAGGCACTGCCTTGAACTGACATCTACCTCCCTGACAAATTTGGTGTAAGTCCATTCAGCAGTTCGGGCTGTAGGTGTGGCTAAAGGTTCCTATGGGAATTAACATTACAAACGCAACCTTATTTTGTGCCCCAAATCCTCGGTCCCAATTGCACACATCACCCCCAAACTTTCCATAACAATAGAACCCACCTTGACACTTTTTGGGGAAAATTTCATGAAGATTGGTCAAACAATGCCAAAGTTATAGCCAAGTCAAAAAATTCTTTTCCTATGGAAACTAGGTCCTAACTATAGCTACCTACTGGCAACCGCCAGTAGGTAATATATATATACACACACACACACACGCATATATATATATGTTATAGATATATATGCATTTTCTAGTAGTAAATAAAAAACACAAAATATTTAATATAATGTAAAATATCTTTTTTTAATGATTTTTGTTTCAGTCTTATACTGCGCGAACTCGTCCCAAGGTGTCAGGGCGCTTTCCATGAGCACCAGTTGCGTTACAGATGGACACATTCATTTTTTTAGGCACGGGGAGATTAAGTGATTTGCCCAGAATCACAGGATGTTGAGCGTCCCTGTCGAAACTCGAGCCCGGTGCGTCAGCTTCGAGGTTGACCGCTCTAGCCATTAGGCCACATCCTTTAATAATAGAGTTATATTATATATATGCATATATAAACATACAGTCTAAGAACACTCCCCTCGACCTAAGGGGAAAAGAATCCTTTGGCTTTAAAGTCTCACCCACCATCGGTACACCTTGGTGGCATGCTTCATCATAGAGTTCCTTCTCGTTGCGGAACTGGGCATGCTACAACCTGTAGGATGCATGCGAGCACTCTGTTGGAAAAGGAATAGTGTAGTGAGTAGGGGTAGGGTTACTCTTTAAAAATACCTACCTGGTAGCCCTAACATTTTAATCTAGGCACCAGACGTTATGATTAAAAATGGGAAAAGTTAGAAAGTCACAGGGCTTTAGTTACCGTTACTTCCTTTGAGGGTCAACATGTTTCTGCCACTTATGTTCACAAATGCTTGTGGCTTTCGTCAGGACCAATCATACTACCACAATCCATACCTATTCCATAATGCTGACGTAACTGGTGAATTTACAATACATACGACGAGCATACCTAAACCACCTACTTGTTGTCCATAAAGGGGTATATATTTAGGCACTTAATTGTGCTCCATAGGTACACGGAGAAGAGGTGTGACTGTTCTCACACATAAAATGCAGGCACGGACAGAGGTATTTTAGGTGAGCAGGCCAGGTGAGAACCTTGGAGACAGTATCGAGTAATACTAAAGTCCAGTCCTCAGTATGGCCTGACACAACCATTAAGTCATAGGATGGAGTCAATACAAGTGCTGCTGTGGTATGCACTATAATGTAAAAAAGATGCAAACATTTCTGTTACCAACGAGAATAATACAAACATCAGACACAGAGAAGCTCCCTGAGTGGTAAAAGAAGTAGTTTATCAGACATTTGGAGGGCTGAACAATACAAAAATACATAGAATGTGGCAGGAGGGTTATGAATGGTTATCTTACCTTCCTTTCCTGAGCTCGAGGATCTTGTAATAGAATGAAAGCATTCATTGAAGGCAACGTCCAGCAGGATGAGTAAAACCCCTATCACGCATGCTGAATGGAGAAGGGAAATTTTACAGGATGAGATATCACTGTCAAAAGCATGGGCATAACAGAACCCTCAGAGAAAAAACTTTGACACATGGTAGGATTCAGTTGAGGCATGCTAATAAACAAATAAACTTAATAAAAAGAGACATTTTAAAAGCAACAAAACAGACTACAATTCTGACAGACTCTTTATGATCAACAGACATTTTTTTGAAGTGGCTGCGTGGATATACAAAATGAAGCAAGGACTCAGGTACCTCGGAATCAACTACTAGTGGTACTTGAGAAATATCAAGTATGATAGCAGAGAGAACAGTGTTAAGGAAACTGATAGATAAATACCAAAAACTATGGCATCTTTCTCTTCTTAGAGGACGCCAGAAGATTGCTTACATGCTAAAAGAATCCCTCTGCCAGAACAGTGGAGGGAAATTCTGTACGCCTAGAAGAAGCAGTTCAATGAGATTAAAAATACAGGGAATCTGGTCAGATCTAGATTAAAAGGAGAAAGAGCACTAATGACTTTAGACATTGCTGGTTGTGTGCATAGTTCAAGCATAGAGAATTAAAGTATCTGATGACACTGGGATAATGCATTTTGTGAACAAAGTACTTCAGAGGCTCTAATAAAATCAATAAAAAATGCAATTCCTACTGATGATCTAAAACAATTTTTCCAAGCTTTTGTTCTCTCAAGAGTATAATATGGGATATCTATTTGTGCAAGATTCCCTGCTATTGGCACAGCCCTCTAAACGTAATCCTCAATGCAACATCAAGATTGATTACACACATTAAGAGGTTTAAGTATATTACCCCTGTACTAATAATGATCAGATGGCTCACTCTCCAAGCATGCTGTGCACTCAGATCAGCTCATATCATTTTTGAGGCACTGAAACTAAGTACCCCACACTGGCCCTAGTTACACGTGACCTGGCAATTCCGATGGACCCATTAACCATGCAAAAGATGGTGTTATCTTGTTTAACACTCAGAATTATGGGGCTGGGATCCCACATTAGAGAAGATAGGGATGAGTGAATGATATATGTTCTCCTCCATCCTGGGAGACTTCCATTGACTGTTCGGTCGGCAGACATTGCTTGTATAGTATGGTACCAGAATATCTTGGACTAAATATTGTCTGACAAAACTATTGATTCCTAAATATGATTTCCCCAAAAAATAATATTTGACTGTAGGACCTACACAGATGCACTCGGTATGTCGGTGTCTGTAACGCAGCGCCAAAACCAACTAGGAATGAAGGCCGTCGCCGAATGGATGAAGATCAGCCGACTGAAACTGAACTCAGAAAAGACGGAGGTCCTCATCCTCGGCTCCACCCCCTCCGCCTTGGATGACTCCTGGTGGCCAACCTCACTGGGAGTCGCACCGACACCCACCAACCACGCACGCAACCTGGGGTTCATCCTGGACTCCTCGCTGTCAATGACCCAACAAGTCAACGCCGTCTCCTCCTCCTGCTTCAACACCCTCCGTATGTTTCGTAAGATCTACAGATGGATCCCCACCGAAACCAGAAGGATGGTCACCCAGGCCCTCGTCACCAGCAGTCTGGACTACGGCAACGCCCTCTACGCGGGAACAACGGCCAAACTTCAGAAGAGACTCCAACGCATACAGAACGCCTCCGCATGCCTCATCCTCGACATCCCCCGCCACAGCCACATCACTGCCCACCTGAAGGACCTGCATTGGCTTCCCGTCAACAAGAGGATCACCTTCAAGCTCCTCATCCACGCTCACAAGGCACTCCATGACACCGGACCAGCATACCTCAACAAAAGACTCACCTTCTACACCCCCAACCGCCAGCTCCGCTCCGCTGACCTCGCCCTCGCCACCGTCCCACGCATCCACCGAACAACCACCGGCGGCAGATCCTTCTCCCACCTCGCCGCCAGAACTTGGAACACCCTCCCCATCCACCTGCGTCAGACCCAGGACCTGCTGACCGTCCGGAGACTCCTCAAGACCTGGCTGTTTGATCAGTAGCTGCTCCCCTCCCCCCCAGCGCCTTGAGACCCTCTCGGGTGAGTAGCGTGCTCTTCAAATGGATGATTGATTGATTGATTGATTAATGTCTCTTTTACCCCTAATGTTTCCTTCCCCACTTCTCCCCAGTACCTTTTGTTTGATGCTCTTCCATGTTCCCCTTGGAAGAATGGCGTGCTTTGTTTTCATTTTTGTTGGTGGATTGTCAAAATGTGCTTTCGAAGTCTGCCTTGTTTTTCCTGCCTGATACTGCTGTGGTGTGTTTTTACTCATGCAGTGCAGGTGGTGGAATGCCTGGCACTGGGGCTGACATGGCAAGAAGGCCCCATAGTATAAATGTTGCCACACTGAAGTTATTAATATAAAATCTACACCCAATGGGACAATAACTATGTAATTGTCATTCAGAACACATTCTTTATACCAGGTGATTTTTTTGTCAATGATATTTTGACATACAGACCTCTGTATAAGGTAATACATTGTTTATCTTATATCCTAGAAAAAGCTCTATTCGTGAGTTAACTGATCAAATTGGGTGTAAGAGCTCAGTTCACAAACTTGAGCAAAGTCACACTAGACCATTCACAACTAGACCATCTCTTTTGAGACTTCTGAAGCTGAATCACCATGGGCAACAGTAGAAAGAAAGCGATTGGTAACATGGAAAAGTGCACTCCCATGCCCTTTCCACAGACATATGTACAGAATGTGACTACTAGCTTTCACAAAATGTAATGCAATCTCACGGCTGAAAACAATCTAAGAGCATTAAAAAGAGAACAAATGTTAACACAATCCACAATATGAAGACAGTTTGCAATTTTTTGTGTGGTTCTGTCCAAAATAAAGAGTAACAAGAAGGAATATGTACCCACACTTGAAACCAGACGGTATGAAATACAAATCTGAGGCGATGCCACTGATTATGTTGGCTATCTCACTCAAAGTTAAATACAGACGCCAGCTCCAGTCCTGAACTTTACACCTGCAAATCATTGATTTCAATATTTAGTTCAACTGAAGCAATACACGACTACAAAACCCTGAATGCATAAGGTTATCATACAATAGTCTGGGACTGGAAACAGCGTTCATGAAAGCCTGAAGTGAATTGTTCTCTCTTTTACTGATACACGGACACATGGTTTGTTTTTATCAGGTTGTAAAATAAGGCTTATTGTTTTTTACTAACACATCATGGGCATGGTGTGTAGGGTGTAATTGTGGCTCCTTCTATTTGAGATACACCCTTAAAATGGATTTTTACTATAACGCTGTATTTGAAAGAGAAATAAAATATCCATGTTTTTGTTTTTCTTCTTCCATTCCCCAATCTGTGCCACTCTGTTCCCTGTGTTATTTCTCCCCCCGATCTTCCCTACTGTAGCTACTATGTAATTTTGAATCAAAATGTGCTGTGCATTTTCAAGTCTGGTTTGACAACGTAACTCTCTACAATGCCTAGGATTCTATAAAATATACCGAACAGGGCTTTAGCTCCGCTCAGAGAAGTATCTCTCTCTCACCTCAAGCTATGGGCTATTTGGTGGATTATTCCACTTCGGAGTGCTTGCATTGCAATGCATGACAGGCCATACACCACAAAAATACAGTAAATCATGGCACATTAACTTTTGCATCTCATAGGTGCATTGTTTACAAAAAACAATCGATTTTTGTTTGTTCACTACAGCAGGATTTAAAAAAAAGATATTAACCAGGACACAAAATGCAAGCCAGAGCTAGTGACTATGCCAATGCTTGTTAAACTTGAGTTAAGCTAAAGATTTTGTAGTGAAGAGGCAGGATACAGTTGCTGTCTTGAGTAGTTTATTCGTAGGGTTACATGGAAAAGGAGCTAGCTTGGAAGCAGCCAGCTCCAACAGACACCAACTCAAGAATACTACAAGAACATTCTAAAGTATCTAAGCAGCATCAGAACATTCTAAGAAGAACTCAATGCACACAGGTAAAGGTTACAGTGAAGATCAGGTTAATGCTACAGAGTTAATGTAACCTGACTTAACAGATTACTACATTACCTTCCCTTCTTCTAAAAAAAAAAAAAAAAATTAAAATAAAACAAGTAAGACTTTATTCTCTATACCTTACAGGCTTGACTACATGCCGGGAACTCTTCCTGACGTTCTCCACGACAGATTTAGTTCCAGGCGATAAGCTGCCATTCCGCTTGAAAGATACGTCCTGAGTGGGACATTGAACTTTCGCAACTTTGCTTAAGTTCCACCAAAACCCACCTTCAACCTGAATAGCATTCCCCACCATCTTAATTACCTTGACCGGTGGTCCGAATCTGCTTTCCCCTTTGCTAACATGAATAGACTTCTTAATTCTAACCGTATCTCCAACTTTTAGAATAGAGATCTTAGAGCCTTTCCTAGTGTCAAAACAACTTTTTTGTTTAACTTGTGTGTCAGCAACGTTACTTTTTACAAGAGACATCAATTTCTGTACATCAGATTCAGCATTAATCCACTTTGACATCCACCCTGGACGAAAAGAAGTATTAGGCTTCCTCCCCTCATTAATTCGAAAGGAGACACTTTGGTGGATGAATGTGGGGTGGTCCTGTAAAACCATATCATGCTGTTAAGGGATTTAACAATATCATTGTTGCTGGCTTTAGCCCATTTCACGCAGTCCCCAATCACTCTATTCATCCTCTCAATGAGTCCATTCCCTTGAGGATGATAAAGAGAACTCTTTATGTGCTTAACACCAGAGACGGACAAGAAAGATTCAAAATCCTTGCTAACAAACTGTTTCCCATTGTCTGAAACAAGTATTTCAGGAAATCCTTCTCTAGACCAAACCTCGCTAAGAAAATTAATTATGCTTTTAGTGTCAGCTTCTTTAACCAATTTGTACTCAGGCCATTTGGATGCATAATCAATCAAGACCAGAATAAATTTAGAATTACCACTTAGTGTCATATAAGGTCCCATGACATCTACACCAAGTTTCATCCAAGGACGATCGGGACACTCAACAGGCATAAGGGGAGGAACTGAAATTTTAAGAGACTTATCAGATGATCTGCAAACACAACAGTCCAATACAAACTCATCAATTTCTGAGTCCATTCCTGGCCACCAAAATGTGTCACGAATGCGACGCTTGGTGAAAGACGAACCTAAATGTCCCTCATGGGCTCTGACAATAATCCCATTCCTGAATGAGTGTGGAGGAATAAGCTTATCATTACGCAATAAAATGCCGTCTTCCAATGAAATTTCATCTTCAACTTTAGAAAATGGTTGAAGTGAAGAAGGTAGGACCTTCTCTCTTGGCCACCCACACCTAACAAAATTACAAACATCTTGAAGTACACAATCATTAGAAAATGCTCCCCTCCATTCATCCTCTGAACAAAACTTTAGCTCAGGAATGTCGACTCCTGCTACAAGACAATCTTCACAATCTTCTTCAATGAGGTCAGAAAAGGAAACTTCATCTTCCAGAAAGTTTGTGGGAGGAAAACGAGAAAGAAAATCTGCCCTCCCATTCTTCCCCCAGCGATGTGTCTGATATCAAATTGATATTGCAGCAATCTCGTAACCATTCTCATGATTCTGGGAGTGCAACACTTACTCAAACTACCACCCAAGATATTGACAAGAGGCTTATGATCAGTCTGGAGTAAAAACGTTTTCCCCACACATATGGGCGAAACTTTTCAATAGCCCATGCGCAGGCAAGCAATTCCTTCTCTATAACTGAGTATTGAACTTCGGGTGACCTCAGTACTCTAGATGCAAACCCAATCGTTTTCTCGACACCATCCTCCACTTGTGTCAGGGTTGCACCTAATCCCACTTGACTAGCGTCAACTGTAAGACAACATGGTAAACTGGGGTCGAAAGGTTTAAGTACAGCACTTCTCCTTAACAAATCTTTAACTTCCTCAAATGCCAACACACATTCATCGCTCCAAACAAATTTAGTCCCCTTTTTTAGTAGATTGCTGATGGGGCGAACTATGGTGGCATAATGGGGAATGAACCTAGAGTAATATTCACAAAGATCCAGCAGGGTCTTGACTCCAGTTTTATCAGTGGGAGTGGAAGCATTGGTAATGGCCTCCAGGAGTCCAGGTCTGGGCTTTACACCATCTTGAGTGAGAACATGACCTAAGTATTCTACCTCGGTACAAAAGAATTTGCATTTTTCTAGTTTTAAAACAACACCATGTTGTTGAAATAAACCCAACACTTTGTGTAGGATGAGGTCATGTGAAGAAACATCTTTGGCAAAGATGAGTACATCATCTTGAAAGACTAACACCCCTTCTACACCCTTAAGGATGTTACTCATCACCCTCTGAAACACCGACGCAGCCGATGCCAAACCAAATGGCATGCGCCGATACTGAAACGTGCCAAGTGGGGAAACAAAAGAAGTAAGGTGACGGGAATCCGGATGCAACTCAACCTGGTGATATGCGCTGGCCAGGTCAAGCTTGGTGAAAAATTTGGCACCTTTGGTGGAAGCAAACAAATCGTTAATTTTAGGAAGAGGATGTGAATCAACCCAGATTTCCTTATTAAGGGACCTCAAGTCAACACACACCCTGAGTTGACCACACCTCTTCCTTGCGACGACCAAAGGTGAAAGCCAAAGGGAGGATTCAATTGGCTCTATAACACCCTTCTCACACAGTTGAAGTAATTCCTTCTCCAAGTCATCTCTGACACTATAGGGTACACCCCTGAGTTTGTGTTTGACTGGTAGAGACCCCTCTTTAACTATGATTCTGTGTTTAAAACCCTGAATTTTGCCTAAATCAGAGCTGAAGACAGAAGGAAACTTGTCCTTGAGAGTTTGGACTTCATCAGAGCACCCGACAACCAGGACTTGTTCTTTGGTTCCAGGTTTAAGGATCATTCCGAAAAGCCCTTGGTGGAACCACCCTAAAATGTTTAGACCTTTGACAGCAACATAGATTTTCCCTTTTATTCTCCTTCCCTTAAAGCACAACTCCTCTTCAAAGAAGCCCAAAAGGTCAATTTTCCGACCCTCATATGACACAGGCGTGCGATCGGGAGGAAGAAGAGGTTGAGTACCTTCCCACGTTTCATCAAAAAGTTTTTTGTGATCATAGTTATTTTGGCACCAGAGTCGACTAAAAGTTTGATACATTTCGTTCCCACAGAAATGTCAACAATGGGGTCAACACAGGACTTAGGATCACCTTCAACGACATCACTAGCAATATGATCAGAAACAACAGAAACTACTTCCGAGTCAGATGAAGACTCAGAATCGATTAAGCATACAGCAGGTTTCTTAATTTTTTTTTGACTTTTCAATTTTAGGCATACTTTAGCAAAATGTTCTACTTTTTTGCAATAATTGCAAGTGACGTTGGAACCAGGACACCGTGATCCCTTAGAATGTGGTGGATTACCACATCTTAAACATAACATAGCTTCGCTATTACCTGATCTACCTGATTTAGTTCCCTTGCCTAAGTTGTCGGTATTGCTTTTATAATTTTTTTTTACAGACTTAACAGATGAATTTAGATTAATAGCATTGACTGGTTCAACAACTTTCTCCTCTAATTCTTTTAAAGAGACCATAGAAATTTCTATACTCTTAGCTAATTTAATGGTATCATCTAGAGACGGATCACCCATGGTAAGTAATTTCTGTCTGATGTTTTTGTCTCTACAGTGACATACAAATTGGTCTCTAATGAGTTGATCCGTGAAATTCTCAAAACTGCAGTCAGCTGCTAATCTGCGCAAAACGGAAATGTAAGAATCAACATCTTCTCCCTCGCTTTGCTTCCTCTTAAAGAATTTATGCCTGAGGACCATGAGGCTGGGCTGCTTGTCGAAGCGTAATTTGAGCTTCTGTACAGTATCTCTGTATTCGTCGTTTTGTGCGCCTTCTACTTGTGGTAGATCTGGTAAATGCTTGAATACAGATCTGCCTTCAAAACCCAGAGAGTGCAACAGTAGGTATTTTTTTCTATCTGCACTGAATCTAGAAGCACCTCTAGCCCCTAAATAAGTTTCGAAGGCGTCATGCCACACTTCCCATCTGATAGCTGGTTCTCCCGGGGTGTCCAGAAAATATGGAGGTGGGTTAACAGATTGTAAAGTACACATTGCGAGGAAAAACAAAGCAAAATTGGTGTGTGTATCACCGTTGTAGATGTACACGATAAATAACAGAAGGAGAAACAGCAGTAATGATCAATGTTGCAATGTCCTTCTATAAGATGGGTGTACTGCGCGATAAAAAAAACCTAAAAGTGATAGAACCAGAGAATAAAATAGTTTAGCCTTGAGAGATTACGGATGATCGATATTGACCAAAAAAACTCTGTGGAAGATCAATAACAATTCGTAAATTGTAGATAGTTTTTAACAAGCTGTGTGCATCAGCGTTGACTCTCTTATACTGTGCACCATTATTTGCGGTAGACACCAGTGGCCGTGAGCATGGACAACATTTCATGCAGGTTGAGCAACCCTAGACAAGGAACCAGTTAAAATGAAGCCATAATACTGAGCGCGTTAGGAATAGCTGTGCGCGTCAGCGATAGATATTCCTTTAGAATACTGAGCGCGTTAGGAATAGCTGTGCGCATCAGCGATAAATATTCCTTTTGTGGGTTAAGGCTGGCGTTTTTGAAAGAAGCGGGCTGTGCGCATCAGCGTCGGGTGGTTGCTAGGAGAGAGAGACTCTCTCCGGCTGGGCGCATCGGCGCTGGACGTTGCTAGGAGACAGTGACGCTGGAGATGACGTTGTGGCGTATCGCGTGGAGACGCAGGGACGCGCTGGCACAATGCGTCAAAAGAAGACGTCACAAGGCTCCCAGTGCTTTCCTCAAGAGCTCGGCAATGGAGAACTGCACGCACGAGCTGTTCCAGGTAGGGTGACAGAGTCGTTGGAAGTGGAGCGAGCGCGCGAGAGGCACTTTTAAAACACAATAGTGAATTTCTCTGCGCAATACGCTGGGAGCGGGTTGAAAGTGCAGCAAAACACACAGTCTAGACACTGGTAGCGCCAGAAGCGGTAACAAGCTCAGAAAATGGCCCAAAAAAAATATTCTGAAAAGCGTGAGCGCTGGGTTCCAGTGGGTAGGAGAGAAAACGCCCTACCGTGTCAGTTGAGTTGGCTGGAAGTGCAGCAAATCCTGAGTGTTCAACATCTTGAAGGGAACAGAAGAGATTTCGGAGGGTAGATGATGCTGGCTTGTAGCTTGTGGCAGAGAGCTTGAGGCTTGACTTGTCTAGAGAGTAGATAGATGTCCTGGATGAGGAATCTTGCACGCAGGGTAATCCATGTAACCAGGATCGTCGCCAATTAAATGTAGTGAAGAGGCAGGATACAGTTGCTGTCTTGAGTAGTTTATTCGTAGGGTTACATGGAAAAGGAGCTAGCTTGGAAGCAGCCAGCTCCAACAGACACCAACTCAAGAATACTACAAGAACATTCTAAAGTATCTAAGCAGCATCAGAACATTCTAAGAAGAACTCAATGCACACAGGTAAAGGTTACAGTGAAGATCAGGTTAATGCTACAGAGTTAATGTAACCTGACTTAACAGATTACTACATGAAAAGCAAGACCACAAATCTTCCTATTGAGCAGTTTAAAGTATGCTTTTAGCTTTTTTTCAAGTTGCCAAACCAACGCAATTTTGTATTTGCTCAAGGATAACTTTGTCTTGTTAGTCAGAATTTGTCTTGAACGAAAATGAGACATTTGCTGAATATTATGTGGTTACCTAAAATCTCATAAGTCATAAAGAGATAAATTGAACGCCATAACCAAAATGGTAAGGCCAATTTAGAATTGAAGGTATTCAGCTGTATATGAGCTCTTTCGCTTCAAGAAGTTCAGTTTGCTATGAAAACCTCTGTTCTTTCTAATGAAGCAAAAGAAAAAAAAAGACTAAATTAAGCAATGTAATGTGACAGACTTTTCTCACGACTGACATACCAGGGCACGCTGCTGTTCAGAAGTCTGAAGTCGCTTTATTTTCTAACTGTTCTTACTGCTTACTTTGTGGCAATTTCGGATGACATCCACTTCCCACTGCTCCTGGGGCTTTCGTTCAAATCTCATTTTAACAGTTTTTTACGTGATGTTCCTGCTTGCTCATTACTAGACCACTGACATTCACGTTGGTTGCCTAATGTTTTTCTTCTCTGTCCTGCAGAGACATTTCATATTCTCAGCTTAGTCTGTGGTTTCTTTGAGTTTTTATTTTAAACTTTAATTCCCATCCATTTTGAGTGTCTACTACGAATTCATTCTTGACCTTCTGGTATTTACTTTATCTGGGTTAATATGGACCCCTTCTTCTCTGAGACAGCAAAGAATTTAAGGTGTAGACCACAGCCAGCTGCATGTGTCATTTAGACAGTCATGCAAACAGTAGAATCGCAAGCACTACTGACTAAAGCCATCATTCTTGTACAGGCATAGACAATTCACTATGGCTGTTTGCATGCACCAACTTTTGTCATGCCTTCGACGGGCCAACGACCCACTTCTATTTTTAGAAATGGTCCTTGAGAGATATCTGTTTAATTAAACAATCAAAGCCCCCCGCCCCCCCCATTCGTCAAGAATGTGAAAAACCCCCATCTGCTTGATCCTAGATTTCAAGGAAGGCCATAATAAAACACAAGTTAACTCCAGACTTTCAATATCATCCAAGGGTGATGCCCCTTACACTCCCCTTTTCATTTACACGAACTGACTTCCTTCCTCTACCCCATTTGCCCAACCTAATGCCACAGAAATAACAAGAACATTGCAACTTGAACTAAATTCTTTAAATTGGCTTTCATGTACAACTAGTTACAGTTCAGTATTTTGTAAAAACTCCCTTGTACTGGAGGGCTTTGAGGTAGCGCATAGGTGACACAACAGAGCTACAAAAATACTTAAAATAAATACAAAAAATACTTTAAATAAATTAAATAAAAGCCTTCCACCCCTGCAGTGGTTCTAAGGGCCTGATTACGAGTTTGGCGGTCTTGGAGCAGGCCGCCACCCCAGCACCCTCCTCCAAGACCGCCAAACCCAAAGTCAGTCCTCCCGCCGCTTTACGACTTTTAATCCTGGCGGGCGGTCCTGCGGCGACAGTCCCACAGTGGTGCCTTTCTAAGACTCATAGGAGAGCCTTCGAAAGGCACTGCTGTAGGAGCGCCGCAGCCAGTTCCTGCACAGACAGAAATGCACAATGTTGTGCATTTCCGTCAGTGCAGGAACAGGGGGTGCAAAAATACAGGGGGACACAACATGTGCCCCCTTGCATGCACCCCGTGCACAGAGACAACAGGGGGCCCTGTAGGGCCCCCTTAGTTTCCTCACTGCCCCCCTTTTAATGGCGGGCTCACCGTCATGATAAAAGGGTCACAGTGAGAAAACTTGTAATATGCTTGGCAGTGCCACAGTGGCACCGCCAGCATATCACAGCTTCACACCCCTGTGCCATCGCCGTGGGATCAGGGCTCTCCGCCGGTTTCGGTGGTCCTGTGGCGGTCCCACCACCGTAGTTATAATAAGGTGTGTGGATCGACAATCTGGCGGTACAGGGACCAACACTACAGAATTTAATTAGGCCCTAAGCCTTTTTGAGATTCCAGCCTCCCCCCTCTTTGTGGTGCTTCTGATCTGGTTCAATATTGAGGGCCTCATTTTGATGTCGGATGGAAAGCCTCCGACCTGCAGTCGGAGGCTTTCTGACCGACATCTTCGGTTTCACTTTCGACCGCCGTATTACAATAACGGCGGTCAGAAGTGAAACCGGCCGGTCATTCCGGCTGGCTTCCGACGATTGAAACTGGCACGGAATCCTTTAAAGACAGCGTTTCCACCGTTGGGCTTATGATGTCAGTTTCCCACAGGCTTTTTTATGTCGGCCTTTCCGACATGAAAAGCCTGTCAGAAAGTGACTTTGGGGAGCCCCTTTCTCCCTGCAGCCTCTGTTGGGGTCCGAGGGGGCGTAGATCTCTGCACCGTGTGGCAGGCACCATGATTTACACAAACTCCCATTTCTCTATGGGAGCTTGTGCTGTGGGCAGAAACCGCCAGCAGCACAAGCTCCCATAGAGAAATGGAAGGGTGCGACTGCACCGTGTGCGGTCACATTGTAATTTGGTGGTGGAACCGCCGACCTATGGTTGGTCAGTTCCAACACCAAAACGGTTTCGGGCAGATGCAAGTCTGCCCGACATCGTAATAAGGCCCTTAATGTCAGCAGACCCCATGGTATCCTGTCCACATCATTAAGCAGGATGGCCTGTGCTGCCCCCTGTGTGATATATAAGGCATCCTGCTTCATGACCAGCACATTGCTACTTCCCCTTCTCACAGCATCTCATGCTTCTGCCTTTACCAATTTCTGGAGCCGATTCTTGCATAAACTCGTTTATGGCCTCACATGAGAAAGCTTTGGTAGCACATCTGGCTCATTACTGTACATTTTTGTAGCACCAAGTGTCTAAAGGGGATACTCTCAGGTAAAACATCAAAATGAATCAATGACATGATATGTTGTGGCTCATTTGTCAGGTCTTTCTCAAGGCTAACAATTCAAGGTATGTATTTACTATAAGGCAACTTCCTATGGCAACATAGGAAATACTTCCAAATGATAACCATAGGAAAATAATCTTTATGGATGCACATAAGCAAAAAAGCAATCGAAAAAACCATAATAAATATAAAACAAAATGAAAAAAATATACATAATTATGACAGCAAACCTCTCTCTTAGAAGTAATCAGTTTTCTATATGACATTAACTTTGTATTGATAATTTGAAATACAGTTCTGCCTAAATGGGAAAATTATCAATACATCCAATAGCTTAGAGTTTCCACCTACTAAGGAGTGCAAAGAAAGATTCAATTCATCTACAAAATTTGATCTCTTCAATCTCTTTAAGCAGCTTCTGGCTTAATGCATTCCGCCCAAATGGGCAATCTTAATTCGCATATTGTAACCAATCACAGTTGGATAGCAGTATTCTGGAACATTAATTAATCAAAATGTGGCTTTATATAAAAGAATCTATTCTATATGTCTGAAATTGAAATAAATAAATCATTTCAACTCTATAATAGAAATGAGAGCCAGACTTCAGTATTAACCCTGGAATTTTTCACCACAGTTTTCAGAAACCCGCAATTATAAATACAAGTTTCTCATAAATATTCAGCCAATGTGACTGATGTGTTCTAAGGAGTAATATTTAGTAGACCTCCATCCTTTTTAATTATATCACTCTGTCTTTGTTTGCCTCATTAATCCTGAAGTACATTCACAATAACTGTCATGAAATTCCTCAAACGTTTAGGCTAAAGAATCTGTAGAATCTTTATTTTTTATTGCATGCCGATGTTTGAGTATCCTCTGTTTTACGGGGAACAATGTACAACCTGCATTGCATTTGTGGCACAGGCATTCCAGAACCTAGAAAGTAAATTCTGTATTGCAAGTAAAGAACACTCTGATTAGCCTCTTTTCCTTGCCAAGTGGAACAGAGTAAATGGATCTATCAACATGTTCTAACAGACCTTGCAATCCTTGCATTAAAAATCTCTTTCCCTATTTCAACCATGTTTTTAGGGATACTTTTTTTGTTGACTTGCCATTAAGGGTACTTTAATTGTGTTGCTGTTCAGAAGTGATAAAAGGAATGCACCTAACGTATCTAATAAGATACCAACAGTTTATGGAGTGCTTCAATGTTTCTGGGCATACCCTTAGCCACTTAGTGTCATCAAACACACAAAAGTGATGGAATGAATGATTGTGAATAGTTAAACCACTGGCAAGCACTTTGGGTAGCATTGCAACCCATCATTTTGTGCTCACAGTGCTACTCTGGACACAGGTGTGCCTTATGCAAATCAGAACTGGCCCTGTTCCTCATGGGAGCAACCCATCCCAAAGTGGTATGAGAGTAGCCGACCCCAGAAGGGAGCACAAAACAACCCCAGTCAGTGAGGTATAGCTTGGAACCTGTGCCACCGTGAGCATGGGGCCCACCTATGGGCATACCCTTGGCCACTCAAGGTTTTACATCAAACACAGAAATGGCGATGGAAGGAATGCTTGCAAATTGTCAGTGAGCTCATCAGACCCTTTTACTCAGGTATAACGTGGTCCAGGCTGATTTTCAAATGGGTGATTCATGTCTGAGGTGGTCTGATCGGCAAAGAAATGACGGACTGGATTGGGGCGCGTAGTAGTTACCAGTGGCTGAGATTAATTCAGGTGTTTTACCAATCACATTTTTGTTTTCCTACTTTTTTCCCATTTAAAGAGGTACTTGTGCTGCTATTTAGTTTTGCTCTTGGGGTTCCTTTAGTCAATACTCCTGTTTAAACATCTCAGGTATTGATTGCTCCTCCCAAGGAAGAGATCGTTCCCTGCTGCTTCTTTTCGATAAAATGGGGTCTATAATGTACCCTTCATCACCTTTAGTTTGAGACCCACATATGTGCTAGTGCAATACCTCATACTACAAATGAATGCTACATGCTCCAAGTCAATTTCAAATGTAACCTATTCTGATGTATCTGATGAATCTTATTATCATTGCTGATGAGTAACAAATCATCAATGAACTGTAGCTAAAAGGTCATATGTTTAGTGTATTCGTCAGGTTATTCTGTCTATAGTGCATGCACCTTCTACCCTCCAATAAGGATGTTTGCGTAGCTAGGTGCAAAGCATGTGCCCATAGCTGTTCATATCAATTGGCATACAAGCAAATTCAGAAATAAAAAGTATATTGTTCAGCATGCAAACAAAAAGCTTTAGCAGAATCATATTAGGGTGCTTATTACAGTGTAATAATCCCAACCTTAGATAATGGGTACATGCTCTGAGTACATCTTCTGGCTGTATACTAATATAGAGAGAGTGTACATCAAGAGTGATCATTAAATAGTGTTTCTGCCATGGAATATCAAGCAACTTAGTGAGAAAGACATTACTTACAACACTTCCCGACAGGTAAAGCTATTTATTTTCCTGGTGGTCTAGTGGTTGTCATGAATTTTTTAAGAGAAAATGTGTTGTAGGTTGTATTGGTTGATGGAACTCCATAATATCAATTACCACTACTGCTCTCCCATTCACTCAATAATTCATGATATTCTAGCATGACGGACTGATATCTCTCAAAAGATATGCATTTGTAAAAAATTCTGTCATCAGCTGCACTTTTTCAATTTATGCTTACCTTGTAAGCAGGACATTGTCTCCCTTCTCTTGTATTCGGTTTTGTTGACTATATCATCATACATGTGCAGAGTCAATTGCTCCCTGTTGCAAAGTGAACAGATTACTTTCATGTTTCAACAATTTCTTTCTCCGTAATTTATTTATGCCAGCAAGTACTGTTTCTCAGAAAATACATCTGTGGTGTCACGGTTGACATGTATTTTTATACATATATTGAAAGAGACAAAAAATGTGGCAGGCATTTAAAAGAAAAACCTTTATTAATTTCTCAGGAGAACCATTTTCCCTACTGTTGAAGCTTATAATAAGCCCAAGTAAACCAAAATCATTTTTACCTAGAAAGTGTACCTGGTGTATCGAATAGGAAACATTCCAGTATATCTAAGATGTGGTATGTATCATGTATTGCATCTTTTTGTCAGGTTATCGCTGTAGGTATTTTATGCTCTTGATGGGCAAAACATTACCTGTCAAAGTATCACCATTTTGCAGCTATACCTTTCACTTATTCCTGTAGGGCAATACATAAGGCCAATGGAAACCTAGATTCTGGGCTGAAGCTTCCACTGATGCACTGCTGCTCTGTATGAATGAGGCTGATGCAGCACCTTTGCTGTGTTTTGAGGTTCATTACTGAGCAGTTCCACACATGAGAGGTGCTGGTGGAATAGACCATGCACAAAATTTTAATGCAGGTATGCATGCTCAATTGACCCTCTCCTCACAAACCAGGGTCTGGATGTATTGTGGCATATTGGTCACTGGGAAATACTATGAAAATCCAGGATTGTCCCAGCAGATCCAAGATGTCAGGTCAACCTAGCAATGTGTGTGATATTGCCTAGTCAGATCTATTTCTATGTGACCTGGTGTAGACATTTATGTAAAGTGCACACTCAGAGAGGAGCTTAACAACTAGTGCAATCACAAACAAAATATCTTGAGATCTCGAAATACCACACTGTTGGAAAAGGAAGAGTACTAAATCAGAGGGAAAGGCCAGTATTATTGCCTCAAAGGGTTATAAAATGCACAAACCAGATTAGCACTTTCCCTTTAAAAATGACAGACTGTACCCACAAGTCATGTAGCAGTTTTTGGAGGAGAATGCCTGAGTTATAGTTAAGATCTAGTTTCCAGAGGAAAAGCATTTTTTTACTTTGCTATATCTTTGGTGACTTTTGACGAATCTTCATGAAATGTTTCCACAAAGTACCCAGCTGGTTCCATATTAATTTACATTGGGATTTTGAACATGACTACAGCCCGAACCGCTGGATGATATTACACCAAAAGTGGCAGAAAGGTAGCTGTTGGTCCTGAAATCATGCTTTTTGTTGTTTGGTGTAAATCTATTCAGTAGTTTTTGAGATATTAAAGGAAATTCAAATTTGTATATCTAGGGTCGCAACTAATTTGCTATAATCGCGAATGCGTGCACCAACAGGAGTGCCGTGATTGGCTAGCCACAACCTGAGCAGAAAGTTTGGGCTGCCATTTTAAGTAACAGGACATGGTCCCTGGGGCTGAACATGAAAAGCAAAGTGGTATAAGGGGTCAGGGTAGAGGTACCCTGACCCCAAGTGCAATATTCGTAAATGTGGCGCAATGCTCAACGTGGTCCTCCTGTGTAACATCTTTGTGACGAATTTGCGAATATCACTGAAAAAAAATACATAACACTCACTTATAGACCCACTCAGGCACTCATGCACCCACTCATATATCCATTAGGAGACTCATGCACCCACTCAGACATTCATGCACCCACTCAGAGACCAACTCAGACACTCAAGCACCCACTCACAGACCCACTCAGAGACTCATGCATCCACTCACAGAGCCACTCAGACACTCATGCACCCAGTCACAGCTCCACTCAGAGACCTGTGCACCCACTCACAGACCCACTCAGACACTCACACACCCACTCACAGACCCCCTCAGGCACTCACACACTCACTCACAGATACACTCAGACACTCATGTGACCACTCACTGACAAATCAGAAACTCATGCCCCTACTCAAAGACACACTCAGAGACTCCGCACATACTCACAAACCCACTCCAATGCTCACACACCCACACACAGACACACTCAGTGTTTGAACACCCCCTCACAGGCCCAGTTACAGTCATACACCCACTCAGACATTCATGCACCCACTCAGAGACCTACTCCCACTCTTACACCCACTTACACACCCAGAGTCATACACTTACTTACAGACCTACACAGCTACTCACACACCCACTATCTGACTTATACAGCCACTCACATACAATCAATCAATCAATCATGTCACTTATAAAGCGCACTACATACCCGCGAGGGTCTCAAGGCGCTGGGGGAAGAGGGGGGTGGTGCTGCTACTGATCGAAGAGCCAGGTCTTGAGGAGTCTTCTGAAGGCCAGTAGGTCTTGGGTCTGTCGGAGGTTGGTGGGGAGGGTGTTTCAGGTCTTGGCGGCGAAGTGGGAGAAGGATCTGCCGCCGGCAGTCGTTTTCCGGATGCGGGGGACTGTGGCGAGGGCGAGGCTGGTCGAGCGGAGCTGGCGGGTGGGGGTGTAGAAGCTGAGTCGTCTGTTGAGGTAGGCTGGTCCGGAGTTGTGGAGTGCTTTGTGTGCGTGGGTGAGGAGCTTGAAGGTTATCCTCTTGTTGACAGGGAGCCAGTGCAGGTCTCTCAGGTGGGGTGTGATGTGGCTGCGTCGGGGGATGTCGAGGATAAGACGTGCAGAGGCGTTCTGGATGCGTTGCAGCCGTCTCAGGAGCTTAGCCGTCGTTCCTGCGTAGAGGGCGTTTCCGTAGTCCAGCCTGCTGGTGACGAGGGCCTGGGTGACTGTTTTTCTTGTTTCGGTGGGGATCCACTTAAAGATCCTGCGGAGCATTCGGAGGATGTTGAAGCAGGATGAGGAAACGGCGTTGACCTGCTTAGTCATGGAGAGGGTGGGGTCGAGGATGACCCCTAGGTTGCGTACGTGGTCGGTGGGTGGCGGGGCTGTTCCCAGTGATGTTGGCCACCAGGAGTCGTCCCAGGTTACAGGTTACAGTTACAGTTAGGAAATACAAATTAAAAAACCTTAGAAGTTCACTGAAAAAACAAAGGTTACAGGAACGTTATAGTTAGGAAATTTAATTTTAAAAAAACCTTGGAAATTCACAGAAAAAAGCAAACTTTACAGGGACATTATAGTTAGGAAACAGCATTAAAAACCTTAGAAATTCACTTAAAAAAGCAAAGGTTTCAGGGATGATACATTTCAGAAATAGAATTTAAAAAAACATAAATTCACTGAAAAAAACAAAGGCTACAGTGACGTCATAGTTAGGCTCAGATTTCACTTGTTCAAAACCAATGAAATTCAGTAGTTATAGTTACCTGAGCTAACTATAACTTATGCCCTCGCAATGCACTGCTTTTGACCTCACATATTACATCACTCATGACATGGTCAGTGACATCACTGATGACAACTCAAATGACATCACTGATGATATCATCCACAGAACCACTCATACACCCACTCACATACCCATATAACCACTCACATACCCACTCACTGATCCATTGAGCCACTTACACACCCACTCACTCACACATACAGCTACTCACACAGCCACTTACTTCCCATATATCTACTCACACAGCCACTCACTCACCCATACAGTCACTCACATAGCCACCCACTCACCCAAGGAGCTACTCACACACCCATGTATTCACCCATAAAACCACTCACACACCCAGTCACTCAACCACACAGCCTCTCAACAGAGCCATTCACTCACCCATAAAACCACTCAAACACCCACTCACACACACCCATACAAGCACTCACATGTGCACTCACTCGCCCAGACACTCGCTCACCAATACAGCCACTAACACAATCAGTTAACCAAACACACACTCAAACAGCCACTCACTCACCCATACAGCCGCTTACTGTCACAGTCACAACCCATACAGTCACTCACACAGCCACTTAGTCACCAATACAGCCACTCACATATCGACTCACAGACCCATACAGCTGCACACACATCCATTCACTTGCCCCTACAGCCAGTCATACACCCACTCACTCACCGATACAGATACTCACATACCCACTCACTCATCCGGAGAGCCACTCACACAGCCACTCACTCACCCATACAGCCACTCACACATCTACTTCCACATCCATACAGTTAGTCACACACCCACTTATTCACCAATGCAGGTACTCACACACCCACATAATTCACCCATAAAGCCACTCGCACACCTACTCACACACCTATATAGCCACTCAGATATCCACTCACACATGGATACACACAGTCACACAGCCACTTACAAAATATATGTAAGAAATAGTATCACTCATTAGTAGTATACAAAGTATAGAAATTTCACTTTGGTAATACCTTAGTATATATGTTTAACACTCATAAACATTTAGAAAGCACTCACAATCACTGGATGATGTCATCATTGATGTTATTTGAGATGTCACCAGTGATGTCATGAGTGATGACACTGACCATGTCATGAGTGATATAATATGTGCGATCATAAGCAGTGCATCGCGGGGGCGTAAGTTATAGTTAGCTCAGGTAACTTTAACTACTGAATTTCACTGGTTTTGTACGAGTGAAATCTGAGTCTAACTATTATGCCCCTGTAACCTTTGTTTTTTCAGTGAATTTCTATGTTTTTATTAATTCTATTTCCTAACTATAACGTCCCTGTAACCTTTGGTGTTTTAAGTGAATATATATATATATATGTATTCACTGAAAAAACCATAGGTTTCAGGAACGTTATAGTTAGTTGGACATTTCACTCGTACAAAACCAGAGAAATTCGGCCGTTATAGTTAGTAGAGCTAACTATAACTCGCGTCCCCACACTGCACTGCTGATGACGTCACATATTACACACTCATGACATGGTCAGTGACATCACTGATGACATCACTGATGACATCTCAAATGACATCACTGATAACATCACTGATGACATCATCCAGTGAATGTATGTTTCTGTAAAGTTTAAATATGTTTTATATATATATATATATATATATATGCCAAGGTGTATTGAAGAATGAGTGGGTGTATAAGTGTCTGAATGGATGATTTAGTAGGTGCGTGACTGATTGTATAAGTGACTGATTAAGCGTATCTTACTGAATGCATGGGTTAGTGAGTAAAGTGTGTAAATGTCTGTATCAGTCTGTCAGTTGGTGTATAAGCGGCTGCATGGGTTAGTGAATAGCTACACCACTGTCTATGTGGGTTATTGTTTGCTTGTCTGAGTGTCTGTGTGGGTGGGTGGGGGGTGGGTGACTCTGTGCATAGATGTGTGAGTGGGTGATTCACTGGGTGTATGGGTTCAACAGTGCATCTGTGAAGGGCTGTATGGGTGGGTGAGTGTGTGTATGGGTGTGTTGGTGAGTGGATGGATGTCTCAGTGGTATATGTGTGAGTAACTACATATGTGAAAGGCAGTATATGTGAGTGTTGGAGTATATAAATGACTATATGTGCGAGTGAGTGATTGTGAGAGTGGCTGTATGGATGAGTGTCTGCTTGTATCAGTGATTGTATAAGAGAGTAAGTATGTGTTAGTATTTGTATAAATAAGTGAGGTGGTCTGTGTATAACTGTATAGGTGAGCAAATGGGTGTGATTGATTCTTTGCATGACTGAGTAGGTATGTGAGTAAGTCTATGGTTGTGTGGCGGTGTGTGAGTGTATGTATAGGTGTATGAGTGCATATATAGTGCTGTATTGATGAGTGACTGCATGTATGAGTTACTGTATGGGTGAATGAGTGGATGTGTGTGTAGACCTAAGAATCTGTGAGTGCGTATGTAGTAACTGGTATTGGTGTGTCTATGGTTTTGAGAATGGTAGTCTGTATTTTAGAGTGGGTGTATAAAAGGTTTTATTAGGGTGTGAAGAGGTGCATCAGATTATCACATGTATGATGTCATCAGTGATGTCATTTGAGATGTTATCAGTGATGTCATCAGTGATGTCACTGACCATGTCATGAGTGATGTAATATGTGACGTCATCAGCAGTGCATTGCGGGGGCGCGAGTTATAGTTAGCTCTACTAACTATAACGGCCGAATTTCTCTGGTTTTGTACGAGTGAAATGTCCAACTAACTATAACGTCCCTGAAACCTATGGTTTTTTCAGTGAACTTCAAAGGTTTTTTAAATGCTAATTTCTAACTATGCCTACAGAGGTAGGACATGTGCAGAAAGAGGAAGAAAGGCGCAAAAATAAGCAAGAGAAATGCATAAAGAGGCAACAGAAGTCCAGAGAGACAAAGAAAGGTGCAGAAAGAAGCAAAAGATATGCAGAAAGAACCAACAGAGGTGCAGAAAGAGACCTTGTTGCAAAGTCATCCTGTGCCCACAACATTTTGCTGACTGGTACTGGTGGTAACTGACTCTGACTAACCAGGCCCGGAGCAAGTGCTATCCTGAAAGACACTTAGAATACACCTACATACACTAGGGTACACTATGGGTTGGGGTACCCCTGTGATTGGCATGACCTCTCCTGTAAGGCCCTGGTACATAATAGGGCAGGGGGATTAAAACTACCTCTAAGTCAGAGGTGCAGAAAGAGGCAAGAGAAGTGCAGAAAGAAGCAACAGAGGTGCCAAAAGAGTCCATCAGGATTGATTTCAATGAAAAATAGCGGTTACATACATCACCATTTGTATTCATGCGGACACTTTTTACAATTAAAAGGTCGTGGGATTTTGGTTCTTCGTTATTTATTTAATTTTCTTTTGCAGCGATTTTGTAATGTGGCTCTTGAAATTCTGTGTGCATTTGTTAAGAATGCAAAATAGGTATTTCTGCAATGAGTAACAAAAATCTAACGTCACTGAAACGTTTTTCTGTGAAATAGAAAGGTTCGCGTTAAGGATGTTTATGTTATTCCCCAAAAAAGTTTCTTACACACGAATTGATAAATCCACCATCGTTCTCTAAATATCGCCTAGGTTTGAATGAAAGCCTATGGTAATGCCAAGAATGTGAAAAAATCTGAAAATGTTTGTGATTTCTCATTTAAGTTGCAGGGTGAGGGTTTCATCCCGAGAGCACGTAAGGAAGCAGTTGCATGTTTTAAAACAACATCGTCAAAAAACAGGACACGCATGCATTATTTGTTTCTAGTTTAATTTGCAATGGTACAACTTCAATGTGGTCACAATAAATCAACATTTTAGCGCCTACTGTAGTTCGAGTATAAGAGGTTATAATTAGGCCTGGGCGGTAAATTCCGTTCTGCTTGCGGAATTTGGGTAATTTCGCGTTCCGCGGAGAACGCGAAATTGCCAAACATTCCGCGATCCGCGGCTTCGCGGAATTTTTTGCTTGTTCGCGCTTTCAAAATGCGTGTTCGCGAGATATTTCTCCCCGAGCACGCAAACAGCGTTCGCAGGAAAAAAGCATCCAGAACGGGCGGACCAAGCAATTCCGCGTGTTCGCGGAACTTTTGCGTGCTCGCGGAGATTTTTTACCATTTCGCGGAGCTTTGCGTAGCGCGACTACGCAAATTCCGCCCGCCCCTAGTAATTAGCTGGTGAATTCTGTCACGCGAGTCAAGTTTACAAAATCAGTGTTTTACAATGTTAATATGTGACGCATCAGACTTACCACAAAAAATGGGCAATTAATAGCGCATTTTTCCATAGCTGTCTTTGATAAGCGCGTCTGCACGGAGAAGCAAAGCGCACTTTGTTTTTCAACAGACACAGGCACAGATACTGGCCTTGCCACTTAATACTCCAAAAATCAATGCCGATAATAGATTTACTGCCCACTTACGTGCTTAAAACGTCCATGTTTTATCTTTCCGTTTAATAAAACAAAGTCAGGAATATAGCAATTGAATACAATTTCTTATTGTAAATGGTAGATGTATTTATGCAGATGCGAAGAGACACGTCTGCGAATTATGGATAAAGTACGTGTCTTTCCTGACAGGGAAAAAAAACTCGTGTGTAGAAATTTTTATTCAAATAATTTATTTGTTAATGGAGCTTGGAGGGTAGTGTGCTCAAATGTATTCCACAGAAGGTGGAGCCTGACACTTACTGGTCTTACATTTATGCCACAGAAGGTGGAGCCTGCGTGTATTGCCTCACAGAAGGTGGAAACTGTGCTCAAATGTATGCCACATACGTTTTATCGTGCTGCCTACTGAGTTCACATTTGCTTAAATTTATTTCACAAAAGGTGGGGCCTGGTGCTCACTGCACTCAAATTTCTTCCACAGAAGGTGGAGCCTGGCGTTTACTGCGCCCACATTAATTCCATAGAAGTTGGAATCTCACATTTATTCAACAAAAGGTGGAGCCGACGTTTACTGTGCTCACATTTACTCAATTTAGTAATTTACACATTTATTCCAAAGAAGGTGGTACCTGGCGCTGAATGCCTCACATTTATTCCAAAGAAGGTGGAACCTGGCGCTTACAGCCTCACATTTATTCAAAAGAAGGTGGAACCTGGTGCTGACTGCCTCACATTTATTCCAAAGAAGGTGGAACCTGGCGCTTACTGCCTCACATTTATTCCAAAGAAGGTGGAACCTGGCGCTGACTGCCTCACATTTATTCCAAAGAAGGTGGTACCTGGCGCTGAATGCCTCACATTTATTCCAAAGAAGGTGGAACCTGGCACTTACTGCCTCACATTTATTCCAAAGAAGGTGGAACCTGGCGCTGACTGCCTCACATGTATTCCAAAGAAGGTGGAACCTGGCGCTGAATGCCTCACATTTATTCCAAAGAAGGTGGAACCTGGCGCTGACTGCCTCACATTTATTCCAAAGAAGGAGGTACCTGGCGCTGAATGCCTCACATTTATTCCAAAGAAGGTGGCACCTGTCGCTTTCAGCCTCACATTTATTGAACAGAAGGTGGAGCCTGGCACTTATGAAGTTCATGTTTATTCCACAAAAGTTTCTCAACACAGTTCTGAAACTTTTTCTTATTGTCGAACGTACTTCCTCGATCTCAGGGCAGTTTTGCGATTAATGCATCAAATTGCACCACAGATCACAAGCGCACGTCACACACCGTCGGAGCGGCGGAAGTGCAGCCCCAACCCTCCCTGCCAGTCAAAGACTGGGCTGAAGGTGAGGGCGGCTGTGTTGGTCATGAAGCACTCCTATTTCACCTTTTGTTTGCACAGTCTTAGCACGCATTTCACCCGTGTTGTATTTTGTGCCCCCGGTGATAACAGTAGGCCCGTTTAGCCAAACTCCCCCTTTCTTCTGGCAGGCGCTCCGTGTTGGGGAGGAGCGTCGGATAGTTTTCAACACAAGTGTGTGTTCATGCTGTGTGCAAAGTGTACGGCACGTGCGCATGCACCGGAACATAGACAATGTCCCAGTAGCATGTGGTGCACTTTGTGTCTTGTATGTGCTCATTTTTGCCAACAGTGAACTTCGAGGACACACCAGCGCACTCCGGTAAGCCTAAAAGTGGCGTGACACATACGGGCTTTTACAAACGAGTCAGGCCTAGTGGGTTCTAATAGGACCATTCTACACTTACCCGTTCTATGCCGTCTGTGTGTATGTGCGTGTGCACAATATTCACCCTGCGCGTGCACGTCGTGTATCTTATCTACACATCTGTGCACATTCATGAATAAACGCCCTCTGGCTTGTTGTGTACATATGTCTGTATCCGCGCATCAACGGAGTGTACCCCATGTGTGCATTTGTTTACAAATGCGTAAAATCGTCTCCAGATATGGGTGGTGCACGTTGTGCATCTCCTAAATGTGCATATCTGAGTTTTATTACAGCACACATTTTCATGCATTTGCACATATCTGAATGAGCATTCACTTCCTGTATGTAAAGCTGCGTACCATAGCCAACGTTGCTCACATATACGCAGTGTCCCTCCCTCCTGTAGGTTCAGCGTACTTCTGTTTTAAATACAATGCACCTCATTTAGGTATAATGGCATACATCAAGTACACCGCGTGTGCTTACGTTTACATATCTGGGTAATTTGGAATACATCGTGTATGTACATGTGCACATCTGTGACTATATTTAGAGGATGTCGTCTATTCTTAGGTGTAATTTGTCGTACTTAAGAACATATCTCGTTAATAAATGTGGTTTCTTCACAGCAGTTTCTGGGCGCTATAAACAGGAGTCCAGTTTACTGCTTCGAAATGTATCGACTTGGAGACCACGAAGGATGAGCGGGCTGTGCCAAGATTCGTGCTCGTCACCTGTGTGTCGACTGCAGGTCGCACCACGTGTGCAGGGCGAGCTCTCTTGCAGCCTATGTTTATATTGGGAGATTTTAACAGAGCCCCACCTGCACACGTGCACACCATTGTCTAGTAGAAAGGCCTCGTTTGCCTCTCTCTGTGCAGCAAGGGTCTTGTGTGCTTGCGTCTCATTTGAACATACTGCGTTTTTTTCGCACACACGTTTGTGCACACCAGCTGTACCCATTGTATTGCATTGCACGCATTTACCTTAAAATATATCTTATGTGTTTGCATATCTGTGTATACCGTGTGAGTTTTATATTTCCCCATTGACAGTGGTTTCACCAATTTTAACCGCAGGTACACAGAGGACATCTTTGAACGAATACAGATGGGTAAATACACTGTATATGCAACTGGCACATGTAGGCATGCTGTGTACTCCTGGAAATGTTCATTCTTGTATATGTTTAAATATGACGCACTTAATGTGCGTGTGTAGGACCAATGGGTGCTTTGTCAATGCACGCGCGAATGAAGAAGCGTTTAATTTATGAGTGTATACACACCAGCGTGAACATAGACTGGTTTCATGTTCCTATTTATTCTCCTCTATAAGGCGAAGTTTCCCACTTCGTTACTGTGCGTGTGTACGTTTCCCCGCATTACACTGCATGCACGTGTGAGCCCACAGTGTACCCTGCCAAGTGCATGAAGCCTTCTGTGTATACGACTAACTCATGCATATCAGAAACCTAATAAATAATACGTGCTACACCACTGCCCACGTCCATACAGGACGTAGTTCATGATTGCATTTGGCATTGCCCCCGGGACCTGGCCCACCCGGGGGCCTCATTAAAATGAAGCGCAGGAGCCTGTGCTTCATTTTTTAAAAATGTTTGGCAGGATTCGCGACCCCAACGCGAATTCTGACTTTTTAAAAAAAAAAAATGCTTTTTTTGGCCCTGGGAGTCCTTGTGGGACCCTCTGAGCAGGCCTAGGGGGTCAGGGTGTTTCTACCCTGCCCCCTTTTCTTCTTTTTTAACCTCTTTTTCACAGTTTTCTTGTGACTTGGTTCTACCGAGTCACAAGATGGCTGCCAACACTTCCTGGTTTGGATTGTTGGCAGCCAATCAGAGTGAAGCTCGTGCCCGGGAGGGTTCGCGAACCCTCCTCGGTGCTCAGATATCGATATTTTTCTTTTTTTAATTTCTCAGGAACTGCTGAACGGATTTACACCATTTAAAAAAAATGTCTCTTTCTGAACCAAGGGCTACCTTTTTGCCAAATTTGGTGTAATTCCGTTCAGCAGTTCGGACTGTAGCCTGTTCCAATTTTTCCTATGGAAATTAACATGGGGAAAATGCGTTTTGGGACCCCCCTTTTGTCTCGGCCCCCGCTTGACAAATCACCCCGAAACTTTCAAGACAGGAGCTGACCTAAGCGCCCCATTAGTTTTGAAATTTTCGCGAAGATTCGTCAAACGGCGCCAAAGTTATTGGCAAAACAAAAAACGCTTTTCCTATGGAAACTAGGTTCTAACTATAACTACCTACTGGCGACCGCCAGTAGGTAATATATATATATATATATATATATATATATATATATATATATATATATATATATATATTCACTGAAAAAACCATAGGTTTCAGATAAGTTATAGTTACAAATTAGCATTTAAAAAACCTTTGAAATTCACTGAAAAAACCATAGGTTTTAGGGACAGTTATAGTTAGTTGGACATTTCACTCGTACAAAACCCATGAAATTCCCCCGTTATAGTTAGTTCAGCTAACTATAACTCGCGCCCCCGCAATGCACTGCTGATGACGTCACATATTACATCACTCATGACATGGTCAGTGACATCACTGATGACATCACTGATGACATCTCAAATGACATCACTGACGACATCATCCAGTGACTGTTTGTTTCTGTAAAGTTTAAATATTTTTAATATATATAGGGAAAGGCGTATTGAAGAATGAGTGGGTGTATAAGTGTCTGTATGGATGATTTAGTAGGTGCGTGACTAACTCTATAAGTGAGTGATTAAACGTATCTTACTGAATGCATGGGTTAGTGACTACAATGGGTGAATGTCTGTATCCGTCTGTCTGTTGCTGTGTAAGTGGCTGCATGGGTTTGTGAATAGCTACATGAGTGTCTATATGAGTTATTGATTGGTTGTCTGAGTATCTGTATGGGTGCCTGAGTGTTTGTGTGGGTGGGGTGTGTGCGACTCTGTGCATAGATGTGTGAGTGGGTGATTCACTGGGTGGATGGTTTCAAGAGTGCATCTGTGATAGACTGTATGGGTGGGTAAGTGTGTGTAAGAGTGTGTTAGTGAGTGAATGTATGTCCCAGTGGTACATGTGTGAGTAACTACATATGTGAAAGCCAGTATATATGTGTGTTGGAGTATATAAATAGCTATAAGCGAGAGTGAGTGATTGTGATAGTGGCTGTATGGATGAGTGTGTGCTTGTATCAGTGATTGTATAAGAGCGTAACAATGTGCTAGTATTTGTATGATTAAGTGAGCTGGTGTGTGTATAACTGTATAGGTGAGTAAATGGCAGTGTGTTTAATTAATTGCATGACTGACTAGGTGTGTGAGTACCTCTATGGATGAGTGGCGGTGTTTGAGTGTCTATATAGGAGTAAGAGTGCATATGATAGTCCTGTACTGAGTGACCATAAGTATGAGTGACTGTACGGGTGAGTGAGTGGATGTGTGTGTGTAGACCTAAGAATCAGTGAGTGGGTATGTAGTTATTGGTGTTGGAGTGTCTATAGTTTTGCGAATGGCAGTCTGTAATTTAGATTGGGAGTATCAAAGGTTATATTAGGGTGTGAGGAGCTGCATCAGATTATCACGTGGATGATGTCATCAGTGATGTCATTTGAGATGTCATCAGTGATGTCATCAGTGATGTCACTGACCATGTCATGAGTGATGTAATATGTGACGTCATCAGCAGTGCATTGCGGGGGCGCGAGTTATAGTTAGCTGAACTAACTAAAACGGGGGAATTTCATGGGTTTTGTACGAGTGAAATGTCCAACTAACTATAACTGTCCCTAAAACCTATGGTTTTTTCAGTGAATTTCAAAGGTTTTTTAAATGCTAATTTGTAACTATAACATATCTGAAACCTATGGTTTTTTCAGTGAATTTCAAAGGTTTTTTAAATGCTAATTTGTAACTATAACTGTCCCTAAAACCTATGGTTTTTTCAGTGAATTTCAAAGGTTTTTTAAATGCTAATTTCTAACTATAACGTGTCTGAAACCTATGGTTTTTTCAGTGAATTTCAAAGGTTTTTTAAATGCTAATTTGTAACTATAACGTGCCTGAAACCTACGGTTTTTTCAGTGAATTTCAAAGGTTTTTTAAATGACATTTTTTAAATGTATTAATTTTTATATTAATTTTTTTCATACTGATTTACTACATTTTTAGAAACAATTTCTTTTACATATTTTATTTTTTAAATTACATTGTAATTACATTATACATTACATTACAAAAAATACTTTATCAGAATGAATTACTTTAGTTTAAATACTTAGCACATAGGCAATAGACTTTTAAGTACAGTAGTTACAGTTGTTGCAATGGGCAACACATTTTCAAACACAATGCAACATTCAGCTCAATGTGAATTTCTAGTTAAATGCAATTAGTTACTTTATGGATTACTTTTCTAACCACAGGACTGGATCCTAGATTCAGTCCTGGGACATCTCCTGTAAACAGTTGAGTAAAAGCGTTTTGGTTACAGTCGTGATTTTTAAGGAATATTATTGTATTTTAAAAGTTGACACTTAGAAACTTTTCCTCATAGAATCACCAATGTTATCCTATGGAAGGAAATTCACTTAGCAGGTAAAAACTGTTATCGTTACTTTTTCTTACTCAGTGTTGGATCCTGGATCAAGCACTGGTGCATCTCCTGTAAACAGTTGAAAAGATGCGTTTAAGTCATACAGGCGATTTTTAAGGAATATTTGTAGTTTGTGAAAATCGACACTTTGAAACTTTTCTGCTGAAAACCAGACAATGGATTCCTATGGAAGAAAAGATAAGTTACTGGTAAGTACGGTTAAAATTACTTTTCAGGGTCAGTGCTGGGCTAAAAGATGCAGCACTGGGTTCTCTCCTGATAACAGGTGAGTAAATCGGAATTCGTATTTCGGCTGATTTTAGAAGAATAATTTAAAGTTCCAAAACTCCACACTTAGAAGAATTTCCAAGTGAAACCAGTCAATGTTAGCCTATGGAAGGAAATTCAAGTTACTGGTAAGTACGGTTAAAATTACTTTTCAGGACCAGTACTGGGCTGAAAGATGCAGCACTGAGGTCTCTCCTGATAACAGGTGAGTAAATCAGAATTCGGATTTCGGCTGATTTTAGAGGAATATTTGTATGTTTCAAAAATCAACACTTAGAAACTTTTTCAGCAAAAAGCAGTCAATGATATCCTATGGAAGGAAATTCAAGTTACTGGTAAGTACGGTTAAAATTACTTTTCAGGATTAGTACTGGGCTGAAAGATGCAGCACTGAGGTCTCTCCTGATAACAGGTGAGTAAATCGGAATTCGTATTTCGGCTGATTTTAGAGGAATATTTTAAAGTTCCAAAACTCCACACTTAGAAGAATTTCCAAGTGAAACCAGTCAATGTTAGCCTATGGAAGGAAATTCAAGTTACTGGTAAGTACGGTTAAAATTACTTTTCAGGAACAGTACTGGGCTGAAAGATACAGCACTGAGGTCTCTCCTTATAACAGGTGAGTAAATCGGAATTCGTATTTCGGCTGATTTTAGAGGAATATTTGTAGGTTTCAAAAATCAACACTTAGAAACTTTTTCAGCAAAAGCAGGCAATGATATCCTATGGAAGGAAATTCAAGTTACTGGTAAGTACGGTTAAAATTACTTTTCAGGACCAGTACTGGACTGAAAGATACAGCACTGAGGTCTCTCCTTATAACAGGTGAGTAAATCGGAATTCGTATTTCGGATGATTTTAGAAGAATATTTGCACAATGGTGAAGGGAGGGGCGGGGCCTGAGGTGACATCTGTGCAAACGCGACCCGTTGCGCGTTTTAAGTTGGGGATTAAGTCCCTTGAATCCTGAGGGTCCCTAGGGGCCAACTAGCCCACCAGGAACCTCCAATATGCGCCAGGGGCTGCGTTGCAGAGACGTGTAGAGAGGCCACACCCCTTTTACACCTCTCTGCAATGCAGCTCTGTGGCGCTTTCTGGATGTACCTGTTGGGCTAGTTGGCCCCCAGGGACCCTCAGGATTGAAGGGGATTTAATCCCCAACTTAAAACGCGCCACGGGCGCGTTTGCACAGATGTCACCTGAAGCCCCGCCCTCCCTTCACCACTGTGCAAACGCGCCCCATGGCGCGTTTTAAGTCGGGGGATTAACTCCCTTGAATCCTGAGGGTCCCTGGGGGCCAACTAGCCCAACAGGTATATCCAAAAAGCGCCACAGAGCTGCGTTGCAGAGAGGTGTAAAAGGGGCGTGGCCTCTGTACACCTCTCTGCAACGCAGCCCCTGACGCATACTGGAGGTTCCTGGTGGGCTAGTTGGCCTCAGGGACCCCCAGTATTCAAGGGGAATTTGTTCCCCTCTGCAAACGCGCCAGGGGGCGCGTTTGCAGAGTGGTGAAAGAAGGGGCGGGGCCTGTGGGCCCGATCGTTTTTTTTTTTTTTGTCCCCTGAAGGGAGGCTGTGTGGCCCCCTTCCTTTTTCCTGTTTTTGGGCCCTGGGGACCCCATCCCCCAGGGCCTTACCCCTTTTTTAAAATTAAATTTAAAAAAAAAAACGGGAAGGGGGCCGCGTGGCCCCCCTTCCCTGGGCCTGTATTGGCCCCGGGGACCCCATCCCCCGGGGCATGGCCTCGATTTTTTTTGTTTTTCTTTGGAGGGGGGCTGCGTGGCCCCCCCTCCTCAGGCCATTTAAGGCCCCGGGGACCCCATCCCCCAGGGCCGGCCTTTCCGTTTTTTATTTTATTTTTTGTGGAGGGGGGCCGCGTGGCCCCCCTCCCGGGCCACTACTTGCCCCGGGACCCCATCCCCCGGGGCTGGCCCTCTCCGTTGGGGACTGTGGGGGTCCCCAATCCCCCCACAGTCCCGCCGGCTCCCGCGTCCCTTGGGAGCCGGCATTGCTTTTCCACATGGGGAGCTGCTAAGATGCAGCTCCCCATGTGGAAAGCAATGTGCTTTGGATATTGGAAGAGAGAGCAGGTTTCCTGCTCTCTCTTCCAATATCCAAAGCAGTTTGCTATGGCAGGACGGGAGCCGCGAGGCTCCCGTCCTGCCATAGCAAACTACAGTGTCCCGGGGTAGGCACCCCGGGACACTGCAGGAGCCGGCCCTGGGGGTGGCGGTCCCCAGGGCCATCAAGGGCTCCAGGAGGGGGGCCGCGCGGCCCCCCTCCCTTAAATTGCACAGCCCCGGGGAGGTGGTGGTCCCCGGGGCTCTGGGGGGGCTGGAGCCCCCCCACACCTTATTTATTTAAAAAAAAGAAGCCCCGGGGGGTGGCGGTCCCCGGGGCTGCGGGAGGGCAGGAGAGCCCTCCCGCACCATTTTTTTTATAAAGCCCCGGGGGGTGGCGGTCCCCGGGGCTTGGGGGGTCCTTTGAGGCCCCCCATACAAACAATATACCCACCCCCACCATGCCCCCGGGACTTGGGCCACCCAGGGGCAAAATGCAATCGAAGCGCGGGAGATTTTTTTTTTTTTTGCCCAGGGGTCCTTGTGGGACCCCTGAGCAAACCTAGGGGTCAGGGTGTTTCTACCCTGCCCCTTTGTGCGCTTTGCGCACTTGTTTCTGTCCCTTGGTTCTACCGAGGGACAAAATGGCTGCCAACATTTCCTGAATCGGAATGTTGACAGCCAGCTGACAGCCAATTAACATGCAGCTCGTGATCGGGACGGTGCGCGCAGGGTGCGCTGAGGGTACGCGGACCCTACTCGGCCATAGATATATCTATACTTTTACTTTTGATTTTCTCAGCAACTACTGAACGGATTTACACCATTTAACAAAAAGGGTTCTTTCTGAACCAAGAACTACCTCTTTGCCAAATTTGGTGTAATTCCGTTCAGCAGTTCGGGCTGTAGCCGTGTCTAAAGTTTCCTATGGAAAATTGCATGGGGAAAACGCGTTTTGGGACACCCCTTTTTCTCGGCCCCCGCTTGACGAATCCCCCGAGACTTTCAGGGTAGGAGCGGACCGGAGCGCCCCACAAAGTTTGAAAATTTTGCGAAGATACGTCAACCGGCAAGACAGTTATTTCAAATAGAATGTCGCGGATTTCCTATGGATAATAGGTTGTAACTATAACTATCTACTGGCGACCGCCAGTAGATAATATATATATATATATATATATATATATATATATATATATATATATATATATATATATATATATTTATATATATATATATATATTTATATATATATATATATATAATTATATATATATATTCTTTAATAAACAAAGGTTACAGGGATGTTATAGGTATGTTCAGATTTTAAACATATAAAGCCATAGAAATTCAGCAGTAATAGTTCTACTTCTCTCAAGAAGCTATAACTAGCGCCCTACGGTAACTGTAACTCACACCTCCATCACGGGTTCTCATCAATAATATTACTGCAAATGTTGTAGTGATATTATCTATGATGCCATAGAAGATGTCATCACTAGGGTAATATGTGTGTAATTAGCAGTGCATGGCAAGGACACTAGTTATAGTTACCTTAGAGATGATTTAATTGAATCAAGCAGCATTCTTTTGAAAAATATCTAGAGCCATTGACCTGTGACCAATTCCCTGACAGTGACTGTTTTCCATTGCCCCTTTGAATAATATTGCACATGGTTGTAGGCACCTGGACACCTAGCCTGCGACTTGCCTGTGCCCTCCAGTTCCTCCTTGTTCCAGACTGATCCAGTGACACCGCCACTGCCCGGGTTTTCCTGCCCAGGTTTTCCCACACTGGTTTTCCCACTCACTATCATCCCACCAACAGAAGCCCCACCCACCCCAGGACCAACTTAATGCAGGCTGCAGGGCAACTTTGCTGGTAGCGTGCCGAAGGCGGGCCAAAGGCAAGCCTGTCTGTGCCTGTCCATGCCTGGACCGCACCCAGCACCATGAACCCTGGCCCTCTTACCCCCTGAAGATACACCATTTCCAAGCTCTAAACCCTTGACCATAGATGATGCAACAAACACTGCATAAGGAAACTATGGCATGCAGGGAAGGAAACCTTCTCCTCGTAAGGGCCGAGAGGCAATCTCTAGTGGGAGTACACCCTCCTGTGTTAAACACTGTTCCACATAAAGAACTCACGGACTCGTTTACGAGTTCCTGAAACTAACTCTAGTTAGTTAGGTATGGGAAGGTTGTTCTGAAGCAATTTAGTTGTTACCCACTAGATAGTGGGGAAGGAAATAATTCCTTTTGTTTATATTACCCTCACACACTCTAGTAGTGTCATGCTTCATCATCGGGTCACCCTGACTCCTAAAGGTCAGGGTGGGCTCAACCGTATTCCTGGGAGCTCTTGAAAAGTTATGGCCAGGGGGTATTAAAGATTAAAAACCCGCAGACAGATCCCAGTATCCCTTTATTCGTGGAACTGTCAGGGGTATTAAAATATATAATTGGGGGGGTCACTTGGAGTTTTATGGTCCTATGACCCTAGTGCCAACATGTTTCAGTCCTTAATTGGCCAGTCTGGTCCAGGACTTTCTTCAGGGCAAAAAAGGGGGTATCCTACCTGGTTATTGTGGGCAGGACAGTCCCTATACACTTTTATCTCAAAAGGGCAGATAGCTGCTCCTTTAAAAATAGCATCATATATATTATCTTGCTTATATGATTCTTGACTCCATCTGTAAATGAAAAGGAGAAGAGAGAAAGGAGATCATAGCGCAACATTGTTGTCATGATATCAACACTTCCCATTAGTGATGTGCTATTGCTCAACTTCAAGCTCCGTACGGATGACAAGACAACCATCAGAGGCACCCTTGCATATCAACACCCAGGCCTGCGCTCCAGCTTCTGCAACACCATCGCAAACTTCATTGCGACTCTAGCCTTAGACTCCAAGGACTACATCTTCCTCAGTGACCTAAATTTCCACATCGACGACCCCAATGACAACAACACCCCAAACCTCCTCGACAGCATGAGCAGCCTCGGATTGACCAAACTCATCCACAACCCTACACGCACTGCAGGACACATGCAGGATCCCATTTTCACCTACTACAACCACGTCAAATACAGCCATGTCACAGAACTCACATGGACCAATCACTCCATCATCCACTTCAACATGTCCAGCCCCCACACCACCACCCCGAGATTACCAGCCCACCCCACCCAGAGGTGGAACAAAATCTCAGAAACCAGCTGGATGGACGCCCTCAACACCTTCAACCCCGCTACCGCCACCAACCTCGAACAGGGAGTGAAGAACTTCAATGCCTGGATCACAAATTGCACCAACAGCATTGTCCTCATCAAGATCAAAATCCAGAGAAAATCCTCCAAAAAGGCCAGCTGGTACACCCAAGAGCTCAGAACAGCGAAACGAGACAACAAACAGCTAGAGAGGAGATGGCGTGCTAGCAAGGACACCTCTGACAGGGCAGCCTTCAAGACCTCCCTCAACCTCTACGAGCGCCTGCTGAGGGCAACAAAGAAGACAGCCCTAGCTGCAGGGATGATCGAAACCAGTACCAACAACACCAAGGAAATGCTCAACATCATTAAGGAATTCTCCAATTCTGCTGCCAGCGAAAACAATCGCTCATCCTCTGCCTTCCCCGATGAACCCACATCACACCCACCTCAGGCAACTCCACTGGCTCCCTGTACAGAAGAAATGCCAATTCAGGCTGCTGACACACGCACACAGGGCTCTACACAACCAAGGACCCACCTACATTAACCACCGCCTGAACTTCCACCAACCGTCGAGGAGACTATGCTCCACCTCCCTCTCACTTGCCCATACTCTCCTCATCTACTGAAGGAGAAGTGGAGGACGCTCCTTCTCCCACATTGCAGCAAGGACCTGGAACAGTCTCCCCATGAACTCTGGACCATCATCTCATTTCTGAAATGCCAACAGACCCTCAAGACCTGGCTTTTTGAATAAGCCTCCGGGACCTGCAAACACCTGGATACCCTAATGGGTGATTGCCCATGCTTTAAAAAAATTTGATTGATTGAATGATTGTATACTGTATTATGTGCAAACAGATGCCTTTCCCTTATATATGTGTAAATTATCTCTTGTAAGTCATTGTGTCATCCATAATGTACACTGTGGTCAAACTTACCATAACATTGGGTCTACATCACAATCCACCTCGAACTTCACCATCTTCTAGACAACACAAAATCAGGATACAGAAAGAATCACAACACTAACACAGCACTCATCGCAGCCACCAACAGCATTCGAAACATCCTGGACTGAGGAGAAATAGCCGCCCTCATGCTGCTCGACATCTCCACGGCCTTCAATACTGTTTCCCACAACACCCTCATCGGAAGACTCCACGAGATTGGCATACAAGGATCCGCTCTCAAATGGATCTGTTCCTTCCTCACGGGAAGAACCCAAAGGGCCAGGCTGCCACCCTTCACATCAGAGACCAAAAAACTGATATGAGGTGTCCCACAGGGATCGTCTCTCAGCCCCACTCTTTTGAACATATACATGCCACCTCTCACCAACATCATCCGATCACAATACATATCCATCATCTTCTACGTGGATGACACCCAACTCTTCCTCTTCCTGATTGACAAGACAAACACCACCATGGTAGCCGGCTGGATGTGAAGCAACTACCTAAAGGTCAACTCCGACATGACAGAAGTACTGGTCTTCGGCAACAAGATCTCCCCATGGGATTCCACCTGATGGCCGTCGGAGCTAGGACCAACACCTACACCCACAGACCATGTAAGAAATCTAGGGATCATCCTGGATGACAAGCTCAACATGACGGCTCAAGTCCATGCAGTATGCACCTCCTGCTTCCACATACTATATATGCTGTGGAAGAGCTTCAAATGGTTGCCTCAGAACACCAGACTGACCTTCACACAAGCACTCATCATCATCAGACTGCACTATGGGAACTCACTCTACTCTGGTATTATTTTATTATTAGGAAGTTTTATATAGCGCTAGCCAGACCCAAAGGTATCAGAGCGCTTTACAACACTTTGTAAAGAGAAAAACAACATAATTATAACAGAAGTGAACAGGAAGCCTCAGGATGCGGTGGAGGACTTTGCGCGTTGTATATCGATAGAGGGAAAGTTACAATAATCACGTAATAGTGAGCATCAAAGTTCAAGCCACGAATCCTTCCGATCCAGGGGGAAAGTGGGGATGAGTCGGGCTAGGTATGAGGTAGAGGTCTTGGATTTGAAGTGTCGGAATGTCGTAGTGTGCACGCTTCTGAGTTTTGATTGCAATCTATCCATTTGGAGAGGTACGATTGAGGTATAGGTCTTTAAGTTGACTCTTGAATTTTAGGAAGGAGGGGATGGTCCTGATATGGACTGGGATGGAGTTCCATATTTTGGGCGCGTTTCCAGAGAAGGATCGGGCTGCAGTTTTTTGTTTGCGGGTTTTAGGGGGGATGAGGAGTAGAGTATTGGCGCTCCTGAGGCTCCTTGTCTGACCGGCCTTCGTGAGTTTGGAGGCCAGGTAGGCGGGTTTCCCTGTGTGGAGGGCTTTGTGCGTGAGGCAGGCAGTTCTGAAACTAGCTCGCAGTTCAACTGGGAGCCATTTTAACTCTCTGAGTGCGGGCGAGATATGGTCATATTTTTTTTACTCCGGCGACCATTCTTGCAGCTGCATTGAAAGTTGAATGGAGGGGAGCTAGGTGTGATTTAGCTGTGCCTGTGAGGGTAGCATTCCCGTAGTCTAATCTGAAAAGTACCAAGGATTGAGTCGCTTGTTTGAGGTCGTTGGTCGGGATGAAGGGTTTTATCTTGTTAAGTAGTTTCAGTTTGAGGAAAGCGCTCTTTGCGGTGTTCTGGATGTGTTTGTCCATGCTTAGTTTGGGGTCCAGGGTGATTCCCAGCGATTTGACTGAGTCGGCCCGGGATAGATTGTTGTTGAGAGCGTCAATTGCTTTTAGCCATTCTGCGACTTGGGGGTTCTCCGTTTTGTTGGAGATGAGGAGGATTTCCGTTTTGTCTTGATTCAATTTCAGGTGGTTTAGAGAGAGCCAGTGTTGGACTTCTCTAAGAGTGTCATTGAGTCTCTGGATGTCTTCGATGGAGGAGGTTTCGAGATAAATCTGGGTGTTGTCCGCATAAAGGTGGAAGGGAATGTTGGATCTCTTGAGTATAGTGGTGAGGGGTTCCATGTATATATTGAACAGTTGTGGGGAGAAGACTGATCCTTGGGGGACGCCTCTGCTGACAGGGTGTAGGTCCGACGAGAAGTTTTTGATTTTGACTCTTTGAGAGCGATTCTGGAGAAAGGAGCCGAACCAGCGTAAGACCACCTCTTCAGCCCCTAGCCTTTCTTGGAGTACCTTAGTGAGTAGTTGATGGTCCACCGTATCGAAGGCTGCCGATAGGTCTAGAAGGATGAGTAAGGAGCATTGGTCAGAATCAAGGGACTTGTATATATCGTCTATGATATTAAGGATCGCTGTCTCTGTGCTGCACCCTTTTCTGAAACCCGATTGGTGGGGGTCCAGGAGGTCGATGTTGTCCATGTGTTGAGTCAGTTGGAGGAGGACGCATTTTTCCAAAATTTTGGCCAGGAGAGGGAGATTGGAGACGGGTCTGTAGTTGTTCAGATCCTTGGTGTCCAGGCCTGGTTTTTTTAGTAGAGGAGTGACCTGACCAACTTTGAGGCAATCCGGAATGACTCCAGAGCTCAGGGAGCTGTTTATGATCCTGGTCCAGAGCGGTGCTAGGGAGAATTTTAGCTTCTTGGCCAGTTGGGCAGGAATAGGGTCCAAGGCGTGTGTGGAGGGTTTCGAGGTGGAGATCAGTTTGACTATCTCTCTTTCCGATACGGGATTGAATGATTTCCACTGATTAGGGGGGTGATTGGCTGTGTTGCCCTCTGCACTTGGGGCCGGGCTCCTATGGACGAGGTTAAGGTTGGAGACCAAGGAGAGCTCAATCTTGGAGATTTTATCGTTGAAGAAATTGGCAAGTTCTCGCACAGGGCATCAGAGGCCTGAGTTGAGGATACGGGAGGCTTGGAGGTTTGTTGCCTGATGAGGGTGAAAAGCTCTTTGGGTCTGTTTCTAGCGTTTTCAAGGGCGTTGCGAAAGAAGGAAGTTTTTTCGCGATTGATGTGGATTTTGTAATTCTTGCGTTTTGCTTTGAGTTGGCCCCGGAGGATTGGGGACGGATTGTTCTGCCAGAGTCTTTCAGCTGCTCTGAGTTGTCTCCTTTCGGCGTTTATGTCTGTGTTAAACCAGGATCTGGAGGGAGTGGCCCTGGCTCTTTTTCGTTTTAAGGGGGCTAGTTGGTCCAGGATGTTGATCATAGTGGAGTTGTAGTGGGAGGTGAGATCTGTGGTGGATAGGTCGCCGGAGGCAGTGGGGAGGAGAGAGCATATCTTTTCTTCCAAAATGTCCATGGGGATTTGTTTTAGATTTCTTGCCAAGTGGGGATGTTCCTGATTGTGGGGTAGGCGTAGGATCGATTGATTGATGTGGAATAGGATGATGTGATGATCAGACCAGTCGACGGGCATGGTGCGGTCGATAGCGACTGCGTCAGGGTGAGCAATGATGGCATCCAGGATTGATCCTTTGTTGTGCGTTTCCTCTAAGCAATGTTGTGTGAGGTTGTTGTTATGTAGGAGTTCGTTCAGGTTGTGAATTAGCCAGTTGTTTTCCTCGTTCCAATGGAGGTTGAGGTCTCCTAGAATTAGGTTACTGGAGTCCCGAAGTGCGCAGATAGTTATCAGATCGGATAGATGTTCTCCAAAAGAAGAGTTGTTGCCTGGCGAGTGATAGAGGAGACGACAAGATAGGGTTTTGTTTTTCCTCGTCTTGATATTGGCGGTAAGACATTCAAAAGTGTCACACTTGAGGGCTTCGGTTTCTGTCACGGAGATGGTGATCTTGTGAATGATTGCTATGCCCCCTCCGCGGTGGATTTTTCTGTCTTTGTTGATGATTGCATAGCCAGGGGGCACAAGCATGTCCATGATTGGAGAGGAGAACTCGTTTAGCCAGGTTTCGATGATGAACGCGATGTCTATGTTGTGGATCAGAATGGTTTCAGCCAGCTCTGTGGCATGTTTGATGGCTGATCTGCAGTTAATAAGCATGCAGTTGGTGTGGGTCTCTCCGATTTTGAGTTTCTTCGTTGTGTCGGCCCTCGGAATGGTGGTGAGGCATGATGGGGGTCTTAGAGATCTGGGTGGAGAGCGATCTCTTCTAAATCCAGTGATGACCTGGATCCGTGGGTTGGAGGGGACAGCCGGGACAGTATCGTAGGAGGAGGCGAGGTCAAGAGCTTCACACATGGACATTGCAGCAATTGATCTTTTGGGTCTTTGTTCCGGGTCAAGGAGTGGGGTTGTGTTCCAGCAGGGCCAAGTAGCCCTTGAGTGCCTAAGGCGTTTATTGTTGGTGGAGGAGGGGGTCGGGAGCGGGTGTTGTAAGGTCCTACGGAGTGAGGAGAGGTTCGAGGTGATTTCTTTGAGACCTAGTAGTGCCTTCTTTAGCTGACTTTCTAGTAGGGCAAGACGAAGACTCATCTTCTCGGTAGAGGAGATGAAGGTGTTTAGGGGAGAGGCGTCTCGAGACGGCGGGAGCTTGTCGTTGGCAAAGTGGAATTTGGTGTTCGTGTTGTCATTGTTGACTCTCAGGGTAGTCCTGGGATTGGGGTGGGAGGGTTTACGTCTAAGAATCGGAGGCCTCAGCTTGCGTGAGGGAAGGGAAGAGGAAGTGGGCGACATAGGTTGCGGGTTGGCGTCGCTGATGGATTGTTGAGGGGGCATGGTGGGACAGGAGGGGGAAGGAAACGGGCCTCAGGGGGTTGAATAGCCTCACTTATGCAGTACCTTTTACTGAAGATTGAGGAGGGGTCAGGAGGGAGCGTTATTGGTGCGGGGGAGACGGAGAGGAGGTCACGGTCTTGGGGGGAGGGGTAGGTGCTGTGGGCATCTGGTGTGGGATTGGATTTAGGTAGCATCAAGCTAGTCGGACCGTCCGTGGGTAGGTAGCTGTTCGGACTGGGGTGCTGTGTGTGCAAGGGGGCGTTGCGTAGCGAGGAGAAGAGTGAGTCAAATGCATCGAGATTGTCGTTGGTGGCTTGAATCAAGACTGTGCCGTTGGAGTATAGGGTCACCGAGGTGAGGCCACTCCGCATGAGACGGTTGGGGATGGTGGTCGACAGTTGACAGCTGTGTGGAGTGTTAGTTGTCTTGGTTACGAGGAGATGTGTTCTAAGGATGGTGATCCAGATTTCCAGTCTTTCCGTATGGAAAATTAGGTCCATTTTCCCCTGCCCTTTGGTGGAGCAGTGGTAAATGTCTGCGAATAGAATTTCTGGCTGTTGTCTAATCAGTCTATGTTTGAAGATCTTTTTTGTTTTAGGTGAGAGGTTAGGGGGGAAAGTGATGGAGAAGGACTCCTACACAGACTCCAGACCATCCAGAACGCAGATGCAAGACTCAGACTCAACCTGCTATGCTGCAACCACATCACACTGCACCTCAGGAAGTTTCACTGGCTCCTCATTCACAAGCGCAGCCAATTCAAACTTCTCATGCACACATACAAAGCCCAACACAACACAGGACCAGAATACATGAACAGCCACATACACTTTCACCAACCCACCAGACACCTATACTCTGCCTCTCCCTCACTCGCACACTCACCCCGCATCCGCAAAAGCAAAACTGGAGGTTGCTCATACTCCTATATCTCACCCAAGACATGGAATAACCTCCCTCAACACATCAGACCCTCCTCGTCACTTATTGAGTTCCGCAAGAAGCTGAAGACCTGTCTCTTCATATAAGCACCTTGGGACCACACAGCTACACATCTTGCCCAAGCGCCTGAATACCCTTTTGAGTGATTAGTGTGATATACAAATCAGCATAACATAACCTAGCATCACAAGGTTTTCATGTCCTTGGGCCCCTTAGTATTTCTTCCATGTTGGTTGTGAACCCCAAGAGTTTGTACTAATTTTGCAACCCATCTATTTTTCACTTTTTTGTTGCGAGGTTTATGTTAGGCCATTGTATGTTCATCATAAGAGGTTGTAATTTTTTGTGGTACTTCTATTTGAATTTTTACCCTTGGAGGTTAGCCATGAGGGGTGCACATTACATACCGTAACTTGGATACCAAATTTTGGGACTCCGAGCATGTGCAATGTCATTCGTTTGAGTCTGCTCTGGAGGTGCAACTTCCTCTGCTGGATGACATAATAAGCTTGTTTTCATCCTGTTAATAGCGAGTGCATAACTAATCTTGTATATTTGCTGGGCTATTTCAGCTAATCCCAACACCGATTGCTGAATGATGGACCTGCATCATTACTGACTTATGGTAACTTACTCGAAGCATGTGGCATGGACGTTTTATGATGTTTCGCTTTACAGCTGGGGTCGTTTTGGTAAGTCTGTTTAATCCCTTAATTGAGACAGGTGATTTTGCAGCTACTACAGTTTTGGGCCTTTTTGATAGTAAAAAACTTGGAGGTATCTTGGATTCAATTCTTTGGTGTATACAAACAGGGTGATGCAACGCTGTTTGATATTGCCATTTAAACATGGAAGAATATACAAACAGAGGTTCCCCTTGATGGTATAGGGCTGTGGGATTCTCTGAACACTAATGAAATCTCCATTGTTGGGATTAGGTGTGTCATCATGTCATGTAATGCAATAATGCTCTATCCATTGATTTCCTCACACATCTTTGGATCCATATCACGGAGATGCTTGTCCTGATTTTTATGATCATTGCTGGCCTTTTAGGGGCATTGTGTTGAACCTTTTACAATACTGAGAAAGATTCTGTGCTTGGTTATTCCACAGATGATGTTTCTAAATGGGAGGCAATGACAGGATGAATTACGCTTTCTCCCATATTTGATTTATTATCGTTCTTGGCTAGTGTGTTACTTTCACAGACGGTTTGAAGAGGTTTATTGATTTGCTATGATCCCACCTCATAAAGAGTTGTATTTTTGTTTTTTTCCTGATGAAGACCCTATTTACCGTAGATCATTAAGGGGTCAAAATATTGCCGTTATAAGATGTAGATTTATATACATTATTACCTGCTATGTAGTGGACTCCAAAATGGAGTCAGCTACTGTACTTAAATAAATGTAGACTCTTCTACATGTTCCTCTATCTTATTTGTCATTTCACGAATAGAGCACTTGTCTTCACTTGATTCACCATTCATTGCTGCGTTTACCAGAGCACCTTTGGCATATTGACAAGAACTACATTGATTGTTGTATTATTTGCCAATGTATTTTTACATTAAACTATGTGATACAGAAACATCTTTTGATACCTAATGATGTTTGTCTCGGAAGCAAAGGCTTGTTCTGCTTCCTCCAAGGGAACCATTGTTTTTTAATATTTCATGCCAGGATGGGAGCAAAGTGACTGAACCGTCTCTCGTCATTATCACAGTGCTGACAGGAGAGCCAGCAGGGGCTGTGGGCGCCTTGGGGCACCTCCTGCAGCCTCCAATGATTTGGCCACATGTGAGTGCTGCAGGTGGGCACTGGGCACCTACTTTAAAAATAAATGCTGACTCCCATTGGCACTCGTTATCAGTACTGTTGGGGAGTCGGCACAGGCCACAGGGGCCATGTGGCTCCCTCACAGCCCCCATTGATATGGTCATATGTGCATGCCCTGGGTGGGCTCTGAAGCACCGTTTAAAAAAACTGCCGGCTTCCGCTGGCACCCAGTATAAGTGCTGGTGGGAAGCCGGCAGGAGCCCTGGGGGCTTTGCATCTCCCCTTGTGGTCCACAACTTAGAAATATTTTTCCAAAGTGTGACTGCTCCAGGTGGGCCCTGGGTCACCCAATAAAGACCCAAAAAAATAATAATAAATGAACAACAGGAGCTCATTTATTATTCACTGCTCCGGCAAGGAGCACCCCCATAATGCCCTAAGGGTTTTTTTAATGAAATTATTTCTTCATGGTGGTGCCCCTAGAAGAGGCAGGGCCACCACCAACCATTTTTTTAGTATGGCGTGGGGCTGCAGAGGGTGCAGCAACCCCCCAGCAACATTAAAAAGACAGTCTACTGGGTCATTAAATCCATGACCCAGGAGAGCTTCCCATGTTTATTTAAAGGACTCCAAGCTTGAGCTGTTTCCTCTTCAGCTGGAGTGCAGCCCTTTTGTGGTTGGTTTTATGGCTGCACTTTGTGGCCTTAAAGATGTTAAGAAAATACTCAAAGACATGTTTAATGTGTTTCCTTTTTCAAACAATGCTATATTAAAAATAATTTTAGACAATCACTATTATTAAACATTGCAATCTGGCAATTCATGAAATATAGATTTGATTATAGTTAATGATGTTAAGAGCCACTCACCTGAAGTATGTGTTCTCCTGGAGCGAAGAGAGTCCTCCCGATCTCCTGAAGCCTGACCCTGAATGCACGGATTGACACACAAGCAATGGCAGTTAACCTCTAGGAGAAAGGGGGTTAGGACATAGAAGAAGATAAACAAAGACTTCAGGGTTCTTCTCCCTCAAGATAGTGTGGTGTGTCTTTTCTCGCTGCCTGGGGTTCGGAGAATCCACTTTTGGGTCTCTTGGTAGTTGTCCATTGGCACTAAATTCTTGGACTGGTTCTTTCTTGATTCAGTGCACCCAAATTCTCTGTGATCAATAACAAGAAAAAATGTACTGTTCTTAGAATTTCTTGCATGATGATTACAACACTAACTTTCTGGAACACTAGAAAACTCAGCATTCCTTCATGTGGTGCAGGGCACCTGCAATCCAACATGTTGAACCCAAAACTCCCTATTGTCTAGAAATATCTAGCTTTGCCACTGGGTGAAACCTTTATTGAATTCACAATATCCTCTTGTGTCTTTCTGTAATTATTGTCTTTCATGTAGCTGTCATTAAAGCATTTTAGTAGTGATTGAAGTTGTCCTCGTGTTGGAATCCCTCCTCGCCGAACTAAGCTGGAAAGCCTGTAAGAGAAAGAGAAAACTTGTATTACTTCAAAATCCCAAGGTAGGTGCAACACGCTCTTGCTGTCAGAAGGAGCCACAAGGTCAGCGTGGGAGTAGAATGTCGATAGTTTCTCAACGCCTACCTCTGAAACAACCGCACCCAGTTTATTCCTTAAGTTGACGGCTAGATCCAAAGGGGGGAAAGGGGAATGGGATTGAAAGAAGAGACAGTTGATAATTCCTGCAACTTCGTCTACCACTGATGTTTTCACCTTGTTCTAGTCTTGTGGACACCTCTCAGGAACTCATATAATCTGTAAAACAACATTCAACATGTATCACTCACTACATCTCTAAATCACGTTTTCTTTTATCCTTTAATATTTTTTCTATTAACATTTACTTATTGCTTGTTGACTGAACGCCTCTCCTCTTTCTATGTGAGATATTGTATTTTCGTATTCATTTATTCTCAACTGTATTGTATCTTCTTATTTACTTAATGACAACTGTACATTTCATTATTACATATTTCTTAACACCATTTCTTGTACAACAGTCAATATATTTTTTCTTTTCTTTTTCAGGTACTTGTGTGAACCGAAGAAGTTCCAACAGATCTGATTCTTTGTTCTGGAATTCAGGTAAGAAGGAATTAGCTCCCTCTCTCTCTCTTGTAATTTTCTTTTGCGAAGCTCCTCCCGAACACTCAAACAGAATTTCTGGTAACTTACGTTGAATTCACTAAATTCTGCTTGTGCTGACTCCGCCGACTCAAAACGGAATAGAGACACTATTCCACAGTTGTTTAGTCACATGACCAAACTCTGCCTCGTTAGTTGGAAGAAGAAGTTTAGACAAACTAATACCTTTCTGCTAGCCGAGGAAGATGTTAGGAATAACGCGGCGAAACTAAACGTCGAATTTTCAGTGGCGAAAAACTACCCTGACTAACTTTTGCGACGAAACACAGAAAAGCTGCTTCTCATTTAATTACCTCATGTGAAGTGTGTTAAGACAAAGGTGAGCGCACTGGTTGTGCTTTCTCTGTCTCGTGCTCTGCAGCACTAGAAAGCTGACTCAAGAGCGGCCATTTTGGAATTTCGGGAATTCCATCCTTGAAGCCAACTGACCTTTTTTAGCTTCTTCCTAGCCAGTTCTTTACTCTTGTGTACTACCACATTTAAGTTCTGACCTCCTGACGCTCTGGGATTCAGTCGGGTTCTAACACTTGCTCCACCATTTAGTTTAAGCGCTTTTCAAAGACAAAGAAATGCTCTGATTTAAAGACATGAGTGTCCATCTGAAATAGAGACATTGTAACCAATGTTAGCTAAGACTTTCTCCTAGCAACATTTTGATTTACTATTTAGCTGGAACTTTCTCTGAAAGCCTTGAACATTTTTATTTGAAGATACATTGTTACTATTGACAGAGTACTCAAATTCTCTTGAACAATCAAGAGTTTATCTTGAGCATAAGGATCAAGAGACTTATATCTCTTGTATTTTGGGCCACATAATTTAAAATTGAATTGCCAGGTATTTAAAGATTATAATCAGTTAGACATACTACATGATGTTCTCAAGCAACTGATCTTGTATTGTTTTTAATGGTTTCTTATCATCTGTAGGCGATAGATACTTGTGAAGCCCTGATTAGACATTGTGGGAGTAACAGTGTTTTGGCATACCACATACCACATACCACATACCGCCAACATATGAATACTTGACAGCTTTTAGTGCTATTCCAGTGCCGTTAACAGAACATTATACATGTCGTACAGAGTACGCAGTATATTTGCTTGAGTGCACGTGTCACCTTAAATACATAGGCAGCACCAAACTCCCGGTGTTTAACAGGATTTTAAAGCACTTGCGAGCTATAATCAATTCTGACCCCAACTACCCAGTTGCCCGGCATTTCAAAGCTATTCACCAGAACAAAGTCAGGGAGTTGCAATATTCTGTGATTGGGGCGGTCCCTACTTCCATTCGAGGGGGCAATAGAGAAAGGAAGTTGCGACAGTTAGAGTCTTTTTTTATCATGACTCTTGACACCAAGATGCCCAACAGGCTTAACACAAGTGAGGACTTACATAACTTTCTATAGCACTGTCAGATATATGGCTTTATCTTGTCTTTGATGTTATATGGCCTGCTTGTGTGTCCCTGACTCATTGTCTCTTCCTTTCATCTATATAATGTTTTCATCTTCATCAGGTTTTACTGTCTTTCACACTTATCTCAAGTGATTGCACTGAGCGTTCACTACTATGACTGGATGTATTTGTACTGTATATTCTGGCACTGTCACTTTATTCCATTCAGCACTGGCACTTTGATTACAACCCATTGGTTGTTTTTCAGTAGTATTTTTGCGCCTTTTGCACAGCCCCACTACAATAATTTTTTTATATACTAGTGTATATAGGGTGATGAAATATTTTCTTGGCACTATTTGCACATTTGCACAGTTGTTTTGGATGAATGAATGCAATGTTTTTACTCTTTGTTCGCACCAATTATACTTATTGCATTTTGATGCTATCTAATTCTGTTTATTATGCCCATTTGGTTTTCTCAAATATAACCTTGGAAATGGCTCATGGAGATTCAAAATTGTTTTGTACATTGCACTTTATCAGTTATTGGCATTGACCATGAATTTCCCTGAAATGGTGCTCTTACATCGTTTTTACTCTATGTGCATATGCACCAGTTTTTACTGAGGAGAATATATAGTACATAGAATGATTTTATAATCTCCTTTTAACATTCTCCTACTTTACCAATGGCAGACCTATTTATATTCCGCATCAAAATTACTTTTGTATTTATGTATTTATGTGCGTACCTTGCGAGTGAATAATGCATTTTAGTCTGTTTTCCATTCAACAGTCACAATTGAAAGTTTGTTTTCTTTATTCATGCACTGACTTCTGATCAGTCCTTTGTTTTGATTGGTCACACTGAATATTTTAGTAGTTAGTCGTCACTGGCGCGTCAGGTGATCAAGATCGCTGTGTGCGATCGAAACGCGTCTGGGGCGGACACTCGTCTGTTTCACTTTGTGGTAATATAAACAATAAAAGAACTGCGAAACCTCTTTTTGGATTCTGTGGAGATTTCATTGTGGTCCGTACCTGCTTCGAATCCCCCCTCAGTGCAGAAGGTGGGACAGGACTGTGGATTTTCATATATATATATATATATATATATAAATATATATATATATATATATATATAAATATATATATATATATATATATATATACTTATATTTTACTGGCGGTTGCCAATAGGTCGCTATAGTTAGGACCTAGTTTCCATAGGAAAAGAGTTTTTTGACATATTTATAACTTTCGCGCCATCTGAAGGATTTTCATGAACTTTTCCAGAAAAAGTGCTGGATCGGTCTAGTTGTGAATGGAAAGTTTCAGGGTGATCCGTCAAGGGGTGGTCAAAGAAAGTGCGTTTCCCATGTTAATTACCATAGAGATTTTAGACACAACAACAGCCCGAACCACTGAACGGAATTACACAAAATTTGGCAGAAGGGTAGGTCTTGGTCCAGAAAATGACTTTTTTGTTATATGGTGTAAATCCATTCAGTATTTTTTGAGATAGTAGAGGAAAACCAAATGAGTATATCTAGAGGTGCGAACCCTTCGCGAATCCTTTGCAGCGCTTCATGAACCCACACGCCAACAGGAATGTCGTGATTGACTGGACTCAACCTGAGTAGAAATTTGCACCCGCCATTTTAGACATCGGGGAACAGTCCCCGGTAGAAAAAATAAAGGTGAAATACAGTAGAAGAGGGTAGGGAAAGATACACTGACCTCCTGGGAGCAATATACGGGCATGCAAGGGACCCCCTGATGGAGAAGAAAATGCCCAGAAGCCTATTTTTTTCACGTGCGAGGATTAGTGAACTTGCTGCGAAACTCAGCACGGCCCCCATGTAACTTAGCAACAGAGTTTAAAAATATATATAGACTCACTCAGACACTCATGCACCCACTCAGACACTCTCCCACCCACTGACAGACCCACTCATACACACACACTCACAGACATACTCAGGCAATTACACACCCACTCGCAGACCCACTCAGAGACTCATGCACCCACTCACAGACCCACTCCGAGACTCATGTACAGACTCAAAGAGCCACTCAGAGACTCACGCACCCACTCACACACCCACTCAGAGACTCATGCACCCACTCAGACACCCACTCACACATCCACTCACAGACCCACTCCGAGACTCACACACCCACTCAGAGGACAAGTCTGACAGTCATGTACCTACTCAGACACATACACCCACTTATAGACCCAATCAGAAACTTATGCACCCACTCACAGACCCACACAGAGACTCATGCACCCACTCAGAGACCCACTCAGACACACACACCCACTCACAAAGGTGAGATGTTACAGTTAGGAAATAAAATTTTAAAATGCTTCAAAATTCACTAAACAAACTGAAGGTTACAGGGACGTTATAGTAAGGGAATAACAGTAAAAAACCTTCAAAATTCAATACAAACAATAAAGGTTACATGGGCGTTATATTTAGGAAATTGCATGAAAAAAACATAGACATTCACTGAAAAAACCTAAGGTTACAGGGACGTTATAGTTAGTAAATGACATTTAAAAAACCTTCAAAATTCACCAAAAAAAACAAAGGTTATAGGGACATTATAGTTATGAAATACATTTTTTCAAAAACCATAGAAATTCACTGAAAAAAACAAAGGTTGCAGGGGCGTTATAGTTAGGCTCAGATTTCACTCATACAGAAACTTTGAAATTCAGCCCTTACAGTTACCTGAGCTAACTAACTTATGCCCCCGCAATGCCCTGCTTATGACCTCACAGATTTCATCACTCATGACATGATCAGTGACATCACTGATGATATCTCAAATGTTATAACTGATGACATCACTGATGACATCTTCCACAGCACCACTTGAAAAAAATATGTAAAGGTCTGGAAAGAACATGGCGGACAAACTACAATAATGGGGGTACACAAAGCTATAGGACAGCTTTAAAGGACTGTTAGAAAAAGTGTTGCACTGCTAGAGACAAGAATTATTGCAGTTACTGCAGCAAAAAACTGCCCTAAAACTCTTTTCACTGTAGTTATGAATCTTTCTCATCCGGCTATTATGGCCCCGTCTACTCCACTCTCACATGCCCAATGTGAACAAAATTGCACATTTCTTTCTTTAAAAAACTAGAGGATATCCAAACTACATTTTCTGATACTTACACAGCCTGTTCTGACGATCCCCCTTCTTGGTCGTCTAGCACCTTGAATACTTTTAGTCCTCTAGAGGTGTCTTCATTTATCTCATTACTTGCGGACACAAGGTCAGGCTCTCCGCTGGATTCTCACCCCCTTCTGTATTGGGTAAGTTGGCCAGGCGACTTATGGAACAACTCACCCAGCTTCTAAATGTCTCTTTGACTGAAGGCAGCGTTCCCTTAGCATGGAAATGGGCCTTAGTTACATCTTTACTCAAAAGATTCATCTGTGACCCTCTCATAAAGCCAAATTATAGGCCCATCTCACTTTGACCTATTCTAGCCAAGGTGTTGGAAAAACAGGTCAATTGGCAACATGCATCTTATATTGAGGATAATGGGATACTGCACCTCATCACAATCTGGCTTCTGGGCTGGTTACAGCACTGAGTCTGCCCTCCTTGGTGTCATGGAATATCTCCGAGGTCAAGTAGATTCAGGCAGTACGGCAGCACTGATCCTTTTGGATCTCAGTGCCGCATTTGACACTGTGAACCACTCCACACTGCTTCATAGGCTAGAAGGGATGGAAATACAGGGCACTGCCTTGTCATGACTAAGATCTTTCCTTTCCAATTGCACCTTTCAGGTGCATTCACATCAATACAGGTCTAAACCATACCATCTAATCTTGGGGGTGCCGCAGGGTTCTACCCTTAGCCCACTTTTCTTCAGTCTATATGCAAGGCATCTTGCTGAGTTTGTGTAATCCCATGGGCTCACATTTTTCTCGTACGCCGATGATGCTCAGATTGTGGTATACTTATCCATTAAGGATAACCGCAATGCAGAAGCCCTCCATACTTGTCTTGCCTAAGTCACAGCATAGATGAACATCAACCCGCTGACACTTAATGGGGACTAGACAGAGGTTCTGCTAGTGGGCAATCACCCCCACCTCTGGGGTCATAATTTTGGCCATCCAACCTGGGCATGACCCCCTCCCCAGTTCAGGTGGTGAAAAGTCTGGGAGTATGGATAGATGACAAGTTGTCCATTCACAAAAACTGCTGAATGGAATTACACCAGAGCATTTACCGCCTGTGAATGGTTCGGTTCATGTTAGGAGGATCGTAGACTTTAATAGAGAGCAGTATCTTGCTTTTTAAAATACTTTTACTGTTTTGCACATCTTTTTAAAAAAAATGTCTGTTTGAATTGGACTGTCACCTGTGCACGCTGTTATTGCTGCTTGGGGGCGGAGCTGTGTTTAATGCTCCGGGAGGGAACACCATAGAGCGGGCACGATCTTTACAGGTTAGCGGGCTAGTTGCGACCGCATCCGCATTACCCAGAGTTCTTAAGGGTGGATGACGCGGCCGCGCAGCGAGGCAGAGCATTTACCGCCTGTGAATGGTTCGGTTCATGTTAGGAGGATCGTAGACTTTAATAGAGAGCAGTATCTTGCTTTTTAAAATACTTTTACTGTTTTGCACATCTTTTTTAAAAAAAAAATGTCTGTTTGAATTGGACTGTCACCTGTGCTCGCTGTTATTGCTGCTTGGGGGGCGGAGCTGTGTTTAATGCTCCGGGAGGGAACACCATAGAGCGGGCACGATCTTTACAGGTTAGCGGGCTAGTTGCGACCGCATCCGCATTACCCAGAGTTCTTAAGGGTGGATGACGCGGCCGCGCAGTGAGGCAGAGCATTTACCGCCTGTGAATGGTTCGGTTCATGTTAGGAGGATCGTAGACTTTAATAGAGAGCAGTATCTTGCTTTTTAAAATACTTTTACTGTTTTGCACATCTTTTTTTAAAAAAATGTCTGTTTGAATTGGACTGTCACCTGTGCACGCTGTTATTGCTGCTTGGGGGGCGGAGCTGTGTTTAATGCTCCGGGAGGGAACACCATAGAGCGGGCACGATCTTTACAGGTTAGCGGGCTAGTTGCGACCGCATCCGCATTACCCAGAGTTCTTAAGGGTGGATGACGCAGCCGCGCAGCGAGGCAGAGCATTTACCGCCTGTGAATGGTTCGGTTCATGTTAGGAGGATCGTAGACTTTAATAGAGAGCAGTATCTTGCTTTTTAAAATACTTTTACTGTTTTGCACATCTTTTTAAAAAAAAATGTCTGTTTGAATTGGACTGTCACCTGTGCACGCTGTTATTGCTGCTTGGGGGGCGGAGCTGTGTTTAATGCTCCGGGAGGGAACACCATAGAGCGGGCACGATCTTTACAGGTTAGCGGGCTAGTTGCGACCGCATCCGCATTACCCAGAGTTCTTAAGGGTGGATGACGCGGCCGCGCAGCGAGGCAGAGCATTTACCGCCTGTGAATGGTTCGGTTCATGTTAGGAGGATCGTAGACTTTAATAGAGAGCAGTATCTTGCTTTTTAAAATACTTTTACTGTTTTGCACATCTTTTTTAAAAAAAATGTCTGTTTGAATTGGACTGTCACCTGTGCACGCTGTTATTGCTGCTTGGGGGGCGGAGCTGTGTTTAATGCTCCGGGAGGGAAGACCATAGAGCGGGCACGATCTTTACAGGTTAGCGGGCTAGTTGCGACCGCATCCGCATTACCCAGAGTTCTTAAGGGTGGATGACGCGGCCGCGCAGCGAGGCAGAGCATTTACCGCCTGTGAATGGTTCGGTTCATGTTAGGAGGATCGTAGACTTTAATAGAGAGCAGTATCTTGCTTTTTAAAATACTTTTACTGTTTTGCACATCTTTTTTTAAAAAAAAATGTCTGTTTGAATTGGACTGTCACCTGTGCACGCTGTTATTGCTGCTTGGGGGGTGGAGCTGTGTTTAATGCTCCGGGAGGGAACACCATAGAGCGGGCACGATCTTTACAGGTTAGCGGGCTAGTTGCGACCGCATCCGCGTTACCCAGAGTTCTTAAGGGTGGATGACGCGGCCGCGCAGCGAGGCAGAGCATTTACCGCCTGTGAATGGTTCGGTTCATGTTAGGAGGATCGTAGACTTTAATAGAGAGCAGTATCTTGCTTTTTAAAATACTTTTACTGTTTTGCACATCTTTTTTTAAAAAAAATGTCTGTTTGAATTGGACTGTCACCTGTGCACGCTGTTATTGCTGCTTGGGGGGCGGAGCTGTGTTTAATACTCCGGGAGGGAACACCATAGAGCGGGCACGATCTTTACAGGTTAGCGGGCTAGTTGCGACCGCATCCGCATTACCCAGAGTTCTTAAGGGTGGCCGAAGGCGCGCCTAAGGCAAGCCCGTCTGCGCCCGTCCGCGCCCAACCGGGCCCAGGGGCCAGACCCCCTGGATCCCCGTGGAGAGGCAAGCTCCAATATACTTCAGAGGAGCTGTACGACCTCAGAGAATTGGTGTCACATAAATGTAGGCATTCCATTGAGCCTATAGATATGAGGAATAAATGTCCTCATTGCCCTTTTGAGCTAGGCTCCCTGACCACGTTCCCAATTATTAACATTTGTCCGTCACAAACGATTTTTAAAATGTGTTTACTGAATTGCCGGTCGATGACTAAACATGCTATTGAACTTCGGCTTTTACTGGTCGAACAAGATCCAGATGCCCTGTTTCTCACCGAAACATGGCTTACAAAATCTTCAGATCCGGTGCTAGTCCAAGCACTCCCTCCCGGATATTTGATTCAGAGGCAGGATTGTGAATCAACGCGAGGAGGGGGCTTGGCCATTATATATAAAGACATATTTAATTGTCGTGTGGTAGCAAGTGTGATCCCTGACTGTGAAAGTCTTTCCTTTTCACTTGGTCTTTCTCATACCTGTACCTTCTCGGGTGTTTTAATATATCGGCCCCCAGGAACCATTGCCCATTTTTGCAGTGATCTCTCAGAAGTTATCGCTAAATCAGTGAGCTCCCTCCCTAACTTCTCTGTACTGGGTGATTTTAACATCCATTTTGATGAAATGGATAAACCCGCTGCAGAAGAAGTAATTGATAGTTTGGGTGCGTTATCACTAAGTTTGAAAGTGACTGGCCCCACTCATCAGAAAGGACATCTTCTCGACCCTGTTTTCTCCAACATCGACAAACTCGAAGTTGGAAAACCCCTCCCTATACCGTGGTCAGACCATCACCTGATCTCCTTCACATGGACCTCTCCAGTCAGCAGTCAGCCATCGGAAACGATAAAAAACTGGAGTCGGAACTGGTCCAAACTCTCCTTGGAGTCTTGGGCATCAATCCTTGATAACACTAGACCTGTGTTGGAGGGTGACCCGGAAACTGCAAACAGCAAGTTCAACAACTGGATTGACTCCTCCTTAGATCAGTTGATCCCAAAAAGTGGATGACAAAAAAAAGGGCCTTAAAAGTATCGCATGGTACTCCCCCCAGCTTAGAGAGCTGAAGCAAAAATGCAAACGTCTGGAAAGAAGCTGGAGGGAAGACTTCTCTCATGCTAAGAAAATTAATTATAGAGAGGCCATCAAAGCTTATAAACTAGAAATTAGAACTGCACAATCATTGTACTATGAAAAAAAGATTACTTTAGCATCCAACTCCCCTCGCGAAATCTTTCAGATTGCGAAATCTCTCGTCAATCCCCCCGTTCCCCCTTTGCCGTCTGATGATACTCTGGGACGATGTAATAATTTGGCAAAGTACTTTTCTAAAAAAATTGAGGATATCTACTCCACTTTTCCCCCTATTTCAGCATCTTTACACATTCCGCATTTGGACGATCAAATACTAATCACAGTTCCCCGCCTTGAAATAATTCCTCCCTTGGATCTAAAATCCCTAAAAAACTATTTGATCCAACTGAAATCTGGTTCTCCCAGTGATGTGGTTCCCCCCACTATCCTCTGTCAAGTCACTGACTCGGTGGCTATAACCATATTGGACCTTGTTAATTTATCACTCTCCTCTGGATCTGTTCCCTCTCTTTGGAAACGGGCTAGGGTTAAAGCCCTTTTAAAAAAAACGAGTCTGGACCCAGAAGTATTTGTAAATTATCGACCAATTTCACTTCTGCCAGGGATCTCAAAAATAGGTGAAAAATATGTTAATTGCGTACTCTCCGCCTTTCTTGAGAAGAATGAATGCCTCCACGCCTCTCAAACTGGTTTCAGACCTAAACAAGGCACGGAAACTGCCCTGCTGGCGGTGGTTGAAGAAACCAGAAAAATTCTAGACGTTGGTGGTTCCGTGGCGATTGTTCTGCTTGATCTTAGCGCAGCCTTCGACACGGTTAACCATCAACTATTGATTGTGAGACTCAGAGAGGTTGGAGTGACTGGAACTGCACTAAAGTGGCTTGAGTCCTTCTTGGACAATAGATCTTTTCAAGTATTCGAGGATAACTCTATTTCTGAAAGTATGCCTCTGAGATGCGGGGTGCCTCAGGGCTCCTCCCTGAGCCCCACACTTTTTAATGTCTACATGAGCCCCCTTGCCAAGATTGTAGAACCTTTTGGTATCCAGATTGTCACTTACGCAGACGACACCCAGCTGATTGTGTCATTGAACCAATCTGATAATGTGAAAATTAATCTGGCCAACTGTTTGGAGAAGGTCTCCGCATGGATGGATGGCTCTTTTTTAAAACTTAATGGGGCAAAAACGGAGTGGATGTTTTTGGGTAATACTTCACCCAAAGATGGCAACCTATTCTGGCCGAGATGCTTAGGTCCAATGCCACCTCCTAAGGATCAGATTAAAAGTCTTGGTGTATGGCTGGACCATAATCTTAATTTCAAGGAGCAGGCGCGGAAGGTGGCAGGTACCTGTTATGGGATCCTGAGGATGATTAGAAAAATTCTCCCTCTGCTGCCTTTCATTGCAAGAAAACTGCTGGTACAAGCACTGATCCTCTCCAGACTGGATTATGCTAATGTGCTGTACTTAGGCTCTCCATGCTCAACCATTAAAATTTTACAAACGTTACAAAACTGTGCAGCCCGCCTACTTATGCGGGTCCCTAACTGGGTATCCGCAAGACCACACATTGCCTCTCTTCACTGGCTCCCAGTTGCGGAACGAATTCAGTTCAAGGCACTATGCATTGTCCATAGAACTTTCTCGACTGAGGGCCCACCGATCCTTCGATCCATCATATCCCCTTACCTTCCTAAGAGATCTCTCCGCTCTGAGAATAAACATCTAGCAGTAGCTCCCAGGATATATAGATCACGGAGCGGTGGACGTATGTTTGCATACACCGCGGCAAAGTGCTGGAACCAACTTCCTAATTACATACGCCTGGAGGATAACTATTTGGCTTTTCGTAAATTTCTGAAAACTTTTCTGTTTTCATGATTCCTGACCATTGCACGGTGATGTTACTGCCTTTTAGCGCTGGGAGGCCTTATGGTAGCCATGCGCTCTAGAAATGCATATTCATTCATTCATTCAAATGAGTAAAATGTTGCTAGCACTCATTACAGACTCAGGGACTAGTCCCCTGTCCTGCAATACATTTTAATAGATAAAATAAGAGGGCAGGGTAAAGGGACACCCAAAGGGACCCCCGGTACCAAAAAAAAACATTTTTGCAGGATCCTGGCAGAAGATAAATGCTGGCCTACCATTTTTTCAAAAATATTTGGGGAGGAGGGGCTCCAGTAGGCCCCACTCCCTGAGCCCATTTTGGGCCATAGGGACCATATCCCCTGGGGCCTGTTGTGTTAAGTAAGGGGAGGGGACCACACAGTCCTACTCCCCGAGCCTTAAAAGGCCCCAGGGACCCCATCTCCTGGGGCTGACTGAAGTACTCAGTTCCAGGGAGCATGCCCCCAGGACAGAGTAGTTTCCCTGGCCGCAGTGATGCGGGCAGGGAAACATTTGTTCTCTCCCACCTGGCAGGAGCATTTTTAAATCAGTAGTAAGACGGGAGTGAATGGTTGTATGATTAGGTGCATTGGTAAATGAGTTGCTGTGTGAGTGACTGTATGGGTGAGTGATTGGGTGTGTGAGTGGCTCTATGGATGATTGAGTGGGTGTGAGAGTGGTTGTATGGGTATGTGAGAGATGTTGTGGGAGATGTGACCCCCTGCGTGTCATGCTGTGTCGTACTAGTCGAATCCCTCAGAATGAGTATCACTGGTAGTGTCTGTCAGGCGAAGAAGACGGAGATACTTGAAGCAGGTGAGTGCTCAGAACTCCATGGAGAGTAAGGCAATATATGAGCGCCAGAGCTCAGAATATGAGTCGCCCCGTGTAGAGGGGGTCAGCCTCTCCATCCCTAGTATATACCAAATGGGGTGTAGCCATCCTTGGTGCGTGGGAACCAGGCCTGTGCCCCAGTGTGTTAGAATATTCTGCAGGACTGCACCTAAAGCTAATCCAATCTGTTGTCCCCTACTGAATTTGAGCGGGAAGGTGAGCGCATTGGGTAATCCCAGAACCGTGTAAGTAGGAAATTGAGGTAGCTGTGTGTTTAAGTGAGTGTCGATGTCGTCAATAATTTTTGTTCAGTAAGGAGTGAGTTTCAGGCAGTCCCAAAGCAGGTGTATCTGCAGCAGCGCCAGCAGTCAGTGCTGCACATGGGTTGGCCCCTATGTAGGCGTACCGGTGTAAGATACCAGTAAGTGATGATTTTTGTGGCAGTTTTGATGATGGCTGAGTTGTGGGCCATGTGTCTTGTGTGGTTCTATACATCCTCCCACTCCTTTTGACTTGGTGGGCACCCCAGCTCTAATTCCCATCGCTATTGAACTGTCTATTTAACATACGAGAGGGGGCTGGCATAGGAGGCTGATCCAGCGCGATATTAGCAAACAGCATTCATACACCAGATACTCACTTGGGCCCATACATTCATACTACGCTAATACTTACGCTGGGTTTTATCAGTTGTTACTCTTTATCAAAATCCCTGCTACCAATTACCTTCCGAATGAAGAGTAATGACTTACCAATGAATCCTTTGCTAATTGGGAAATTTAAAATGAGTGACATTCATTATAGTACATAATCCTGAAATAACCACTGAGTCAGGAAGTTTTAAAATGTTTATCTAAAGATTTAGCAGAGTAAAATACAGAACCACGCGGTACTTAATCGCAATACCCAAGATGAAGCATAGACTAACTATTGCTAATCAATGACGGTCCCTCAGAAAAGGAGAGGATAGAGACAGCAGCGCAACTAAAGGTTGCATTATATTTACCTAAGTGCGAGAACCAAACCCCTTGGCCAAGGAGTTGGAAAGAATAGGACCCAGGAAGGATGAAGAGCAAAGACCTCCTCCAGGATCAGGACAGGAGGGGTGACCTCTCTACAACGACGCCTGCGTCGTTCCCCTCTCTGATCCTCGACTTCTCCTTGATTCGCCCGTGTCTTCCTTCTAATGGACTCCGCCGCCCCCTCCTCAGGACCTCTCTGGACAGCGATTCAGTCTGCAATCGATCAGCTTGGCAGTCTGGAGCTCTTCTTCCTGACAGCATGGACGCCTGTTCCCTAACTAATTAACTAATGCTATATTCTATTATACCCTTCTACACCCATGTACCTCCCCTTAATGTTGCTAAAATATGGGACCACTACTTCTGATTGGACAGGGACAGGGGGTGGATTCTCACACCATCTTGTATTTCTGAAGTCTATTGTTTTTAAACTACCGCCCCTTCAATGTAATACATTTGCTTTATTTCCCACCCGTCTCACGACAAAATTTACAATTTAATCATATAAAATGTTGCTTTTTGACGAGAACATCTTGGTATGTAGTGGTGTCGGCCAGCAGGTCATGGCCTTGGGTGATGTCCAAGTTGACTTCATCTTTTTCTTTCTCGTCTGCCTCTCAGGGCGCATGTGCGGAATCTTTGTCACACGAGCTTTCAATTCACCAAAACCCAGGCCCAAGTTTACGAACTAATAAAAGTCAGAGAAGAAAACATTAAAATCACAAATAAAATGTTTCACTGTATGCCCACTCTTTCTACTCTATTCCCATTTAATTATAAATTCTATCCCGCATTAGTAGCGTTAGAGAAACTACAGTTTGATAATGACATGAGAGCAAGCTGAAGCATGTGAAAACATCAAGCAGACATTTTAATGCACACTGCGCAGAAGCAGAAATTTCCCACCAAGCAAAGAAAGACGTCACAACACGTGATGTGGTTGGGACATGCGCAGTAGGGTTCCCGCGCTTTAGCGGCCATTTTGGATTACAGACAAGCGTTATTCATTAGTAAAACACATAGGCAAACATCCTTACTATTCGTGTAGTGTATGCAAGGATTAGTTAGAGACAATACAATTTTAATAAATTAATACTATGAGGAGGTTGCGTACGAGCAAGTCTCATTTATGAGTCCTTGCTCCATCAATCCCCTCTCTGATGGCGTTTCTGAGCCATCAAAATACTACCCACAATCAGATGCCAACTTCTAGCAAATAGTTTCACCCTTATTTTTACATTTTCTATTTTTACCATCTCCTTTCAATTTCTTGTATAATTCACTTCTCCACTCTTCAAGTTCTATTTCATCTAATTTTCTCTTCTTTCCTTTTCCTGTCACATTATATGTTCCCTTCTTTTTACAACATTTGCACCATATTATTATTGTCAGTGCTATCATTGCTATCCCTGCTAAGGGTACTAATATTTGACCTATAAGTCCTTTTCCTACATTAGCAAACCAGGTACCAATTGACGCAATACTACTTGTCAATCTTTCCCATACACTATCAACTTCCAGTGGTTTAAGTTCCTTCTCAAGTTTAGTTATATTCTGTATATACGTTCCAATTTCTGCACTCTTATCAGGAATATAAGTGCAACAGTGTTTCGTCTTTAATAATTTACAGACTCCGCCCTCTTTTGCCAATATAATATCAAGAGCAAGTCGATTTTGCATCACCATAGATCTAATCGCAACCATTTCCGCATTAATCATTAGAAATCCTCCGGCAGTATCCGTTGATAAACGATCAACCACTGTAGACAATTTACATATTTTCCTTGAGTTCAGAATTATTCCCACTGAAGGTATCAATGCACCAAATATATCACCTACAATTTCTGAAAAACTAGCTCTTTTACTACGTATTAATTCACTATTGTTTTCATTGCTCCCAGTGTTTCTTTTTACGTGGCATATCTTTGGAAATACTATTCCAAAATAACAACTTCCATACCACCGTGCAGGAAGCCTAAAGTAAGCCTTATTCCCACACACATAATAGATTCCAGGAAAAACTGAATCTGTTCCTCCTTTGATTCCCCAACCTCCAATAATTAAGAAATTATGTTCACATTCACTGGTACCAATGAAAACATTGTTATAATCAGTCTTTAACCTATGAAGACACATTTTTCCTGTCTTTACAAAATCCAGAGCCATAGCAGCTTGAGCCTTGCCAGGTGTATAACTCCCTTCTTTTTCTGCCCAAGGTGGTAAATGAGCCCTATGCTCAGAAGCTTTCTTTTGAAAATCTTGTCTTCTATCTTCTACTAAATTCAAAAATATCTTTTCTTCTTCATGTAAAGAACATGTAAGATTTTGTCTATGTGCATGTGTTATGTCTATTGATTTCATTGTTAAGAAAAATTCTCCCTTAAACTGTGCGTCTTGACTACTAAGCACTGGGTTCATACTCTTTCGAATCGGAACCTCAGAAAATATCACATCTAGGTTTGAATAATAATACTGAAGTCTCCCTGTTCTATAAAATAAACTAGACATAACACTACATGATATGCCATATGTCAGTGGTAAGTGATGATATGTTAATCCTTCTGCTACTGATTCAGGTAACTTCATACAGACATAACAATTACTAACTTCCATTGTGTCTACATACTGAAACAATAACTTTGTGAAAACGTTTAAACTAGTGTCGTTATCAGCTATTTCATGATGAAACTCCGGTTCATTTTCTGCCATTAGTTCTACTTTATTGCCCTTCATGTTTGCTGTCCTCTCCTTAGTTTCATTATTAATTCTTTTATCCATTATCATAAGGTAAGGAACTGCTACAATCAGGACTAACCATACTATAAGCACCATTACTAGACTACATATGCATATTGCACAGCATCTTCTACAACATCTCTGTTTTGGTCTCCCAGCAACTCTATCGTCAGGCATTTTCGACAAGGAAGATCGCTCTTCTTATCTATTTCCTCTTTTCTTTATATGACTCTTTTGCTTAGTCAAGGTGGTCTTGTTTCTTTCTCGTACGTTAGCTCTGCACTTGTTCCTTCGTCACCACTTTCACTTGACTCTGAACTTTCGTAATCTTCAAGAATGATGTAAGTCCAATCAGGACCCTTGAATTTGTTATTCACAAGTTTCAGTCTTTTACTTCTTCTTTTCTCAGTTTTATTTTCTTGTTCAGTTTGGCTTGTCACTTCATTTACTTGGTCTGGATCTTCACTTCTGGTTGTTATGTGGTATTTTACTCTTTTAATGACACTTGGCCAATGATCTCCTTTTCTTGTTTTCTTTGTTTGTACTATTTCTTTATCTTCGTCTTCAGAAATCTTTTTATTTTCACTGCTTAGCACTGTTTCTTTTTCTGCAATTATTGTTCTTCTTGTTTGCTCTTTTTCAGGTCTGATTGGTTTCTCTTCAGCAGCTCCACTGTTAGTTTCCAATAAGTGACCTTGTTCTTGATTTATTTCTTCATGTTCATGATTCTCATGATCTTGTTCTTCTGTGTACTTTTCTTGATCTAACTGGTTCTGATCAGGGCTTATTGCACTTTGTACTTCTGCAGCCTGACCGGATTCTCCTAAACCTGTCTGTCCCTGCTCAAAATTTATTAGTTCTTTGTTAATTTGAGCCCAATTTCCTTTCCCTATCTGACCTTGCTCAGGCTCTCTTATTGTCTCTTCTTCTTTTTCCTGAGCTGCTTCTTCTTCACCTATCTGATCTTCTTCGATTTCCTCAAATCTTGTTTGACTTCTTGTTCTGTGGTAAACTTCAGGAATTTCTACCACCGGTATCCAGTCCTGACTTGTGCTCGGTTGTTCTTCTTCAGCTTCTCTTGAATCTCAAGCCTGAGATTCCTCCGCTGGGCAACCTTCAGCTCCCTCAGTGATTGATGCTGTCTGAGGATTTTCTTCTTCAGGATCTGGTACTCTTTTGGTGTGGCTTACATGAATCCATTTAGGAAATCCTGCACACTTCACTGCTGTATTTGTAGTCAGTATGACTTGACAAGGACTGCCCCATCTAGGTGATAGACACGTTTCTCTGGTGTGATTCTTCACTACCACCCAGTCACCAGGATTCAGATCATGTTCTTGTTCAGGCTGCCTGGAAACTGCGTCTTCTCCAACCTGGTGAGAGACAGAACGCACTAGGTCAGCCAGTCCTTTACAATAGTCCAGTACCATATCATCAGATATATTCAGCAGTTTGTTTGTGGGAACATGTGTTTGTCTCATTGCTCTTCCCATCATTATCTCGTGGGGGCTCAATCCTGTATTTCTGTCAGGTATGCTTCTGAGTCCCATTAAAACAAGTGGCAATGCATCTGGCCATTCTAATGATGTTGACGCACACATTTTTCCCAATCTTGACTTTATAGTGCCATTCAATTGTTCAACCACTCCAGAAGCCTCTGGACGATATGCACAGTGCAGTTTCTGTTTTATTTGGAATGCTTCACAGATTATTTGGATCACTTCACTGTTAAAATGTTTTCCTCTATCTGATTCCAAAGTTACTGGGAAACCAAACCTAGGAAAGAGCTCTCGTAGCAACAGTTTTGCGACTGTAATGCTATTATTTCTCCTGGTAGGGTAAGCCTCCACCCACCTTGAAAACAGACACACTATGACTAGTACATATTTCAACCCTCTACATGGTGGTATCTGTATAAAGTCGAACTGGAGTCTTATAAAAGGACCCTCTGCCTTTCCAATTTTTCCAAATCCAATTATTGTCTTCCGCCCTGGATTATGCATCTGGCAAGTTAAACATCTCTGGCAAAGACTCTCTGCAACAGCCCTGAACTTCGGATTGTACCAGTTTTGTCTAAAAGTCTAATCATTGCATCTCTCCCTATGTGTGTGTCTCCATGATACATTCTGGCCATTTGTGAGAGTAAACAGTCTGGCATGACTGGTCTGCCATCAGCACTAATCCACACTTCATCATCTCCTCTTTGGGAACAACCTACTTTGATCCACAAATTCTTTTCATTTTCATCAACATCATCTTGTCATCTTTTTACATCATTCCAAGTTTCAGGTGGCATATACAGCATAAGTTGGCAGCTGATTCCCATTCTTTCCTCCCTCTTATTGACTGACAATCTATTTTTGGCACAATGTTGAGCCACCAGATCTGCATATCTGTTGCCGACTACCACCCAGTCATCTCCTGACTGATGTGCGGCACATTTCACCACAGCCAATTCTTTTGGTGATTGTATTGCTTCAGCAATTCCTTACAAACTGTCCATTTTTAATGGGGGATCCTGAAGAAGTCAGGAAATCCCTCTGCATCCATAGTTGGCCAAAATCATGCACAACCCCGTAACCATATTGGCTATCTGTAAATATAGTTACTTTTTGATTCCTCCCAATTTTGAAGGCTTTTATCAATGCAATCAATTCAGCTACTTGTGCAGATTTGACTCCTGGTAAATAGGATGCTTCGACTATTCCAGTTAATTCACATACCGCATAGGCAGCAGTTAATTTACCGTCTTCATGTCGTTGACATGAACCATCAACAAATAGCTCCCTGTCTGGCTTTCTGAGGGGCTGTTCTTCTATATCTGGGCGAGGTTTCGTACATAACTCTGTAATCTGTAAACAATCATGTTCATTTTCTTCGTCATCTTTAATTTTCTCATGATATGGGTCTGGTAGTAAGGTTGCTGGATTTATTATAGTACACCTTACCATGGTCACATTTTCAGCACCCATTATTATTCTTTCATATTTAGTCAGCCGACTAGGAGTAAGATGTTGTGTTCTGGTTCTTGTTAATAGAATCACAACAGCATGTGGAACAAACACCTTTACAGGATGTCCCATCACAATTGACTCACTTTGTTCAATGCTCAAACAAGTAGCTGCCACTGCTTTTAAGCATCCTGGCAACGCGGCTGCTACTGGGACCAATGTAGCAGAAAAATATGCTATAGGACGTCTGTCTAAACCGTGTCTCTGGGTTAGGACAGAAAGTGCACAATTTTCTCTTTCATGACAGAATAATGCGAATTCTCTTTTATAATCTGGCATGCCTAGGGCTGGTGCTGAGCACAGAGCATTTCTCAATTTTACAAAAGCTCCTGCACTCTCATCATCCCAATCAACTGGGTCCTTTGCTTTCTTTCTTGTCATTTGAATTAGGGGCTTTGCTAACAAGGAAAATCCTAGTATCCATTGTCGACAATAACCTACTATTCCTAGGAACATTCTCACTTGTCTTTGGGTTACAGGCATTTGCATTTTCTTTATTAATTTTACTCTTTCAGCTGTTATTCTTCTTTTTCCCCTCTCAATTTGGTGTCCCAGATATTTAACAGCTGTTGTACAAAACTGCAACTTTTCAGGTGAGACTTTATGCCCTTCTTCAGCCAAAAGATTTAATAGTGCTATGGAATCAACAACACAGTCCTCTTTGGTGTTTGATGCCACCAATAAGTCGTCGATATATTGCACTAGGACTGAACTTCCTGGCATCACTAGTTTCTCAAGGCACTTTTTCAGTATTTGATTGAAAATGGAAGGACTTTCCGTGTACCCCTGAGGAATACGATTCCATACATAGACTTTATTCTCAAATTTAAATGAGAAAAGATACTGGCTATCTGGATGCAATGGTATTGAGAAGAACGCTTGACATAAATCAATTACTGTGAACCATCCTGCACTCCAAGGAATTTGGTATAGAATTACTGCAGGATTTGGCACTATGGGACAACATGGTTCCACTATTTTATTTATTTTTCGCAGGTCCTGAACAATCCTATATTTTCCACTAGGTTTCTTTAGTCCCATGATTGGTGAATTACATGGGCTACTCATTACTTCTTTTAGTATGTTTTGTTCAACCATTCGATTAATTTCTTCAATGACTCCTGCCTTTACTTCTGCACTCATTTTGTACTGTCTGGTATTTGGGAAAATCGCACCTTCTTTTACAGTAATTTTAACTGGGTCTATTTTAGCCATAAGTCCTACTTCTTTTCCTGTGAAATCCCAAACTAAGGGGTTTACTGTACCTTTTAATTCTTCTGGCAACTCGTCTTTTGTTAATACTGAAAACATCTCATCTACTTCTGTACCCTGTTTTGCAATCATAATTTTATATATATGGTCTTCATCTGGTGTCTGAACTGCCACACCATCCGGTGTGCAGAAAATTGTGCAGTTCATTTTGCACAATAAATCCCTGCCTAATAAGTTTACTGGGCTAGAATCGCATACTACAAATTGATGCATTTCTCTGAAGTTTCCGATTTTAACTTCCATTGGTTCGGTAAGAGGTGTTCTAATCCTTTGATTAGCTACTCCTACTACTTGGATATTTTCACCAGAGAGAGGAAGGTCTGGAATGTCTGCTGTTCTTACAGTGGACCGGGTAGCACCAGTATCCAACAGAAAAGTGATATCATTACCTTTCACATTTCCTTCCACATATGGACCTGACTGATCTACCGATAAGGATGCGCCAAGTACGCACTCCTTCTCCCCCTCTCTTAGGCACCGTCATGAACTGTATTGACAGAAATCGTCCTGTAAAAGAAATTGTGAGGTTATATAATCATTCTTACCACTTCCTCCTTGATATCCGATGTCTGTACCGTGCTTTGCTCTGCTTACATTACCCTGAATAGGTGCAGGTGGCAGCTGACTCTGAGGATTTACACCCTGCTGTGAGTCATTCTGCGTCTGTGGATTTAAATTTTGATTTGGGCCATTATTATTCCGAATCTTTTTACATTCATCCTTCCAATGCCCCAATTTTCCGCATCCATGACAAGGAAATTTCTTTTTAGCTTCTTCTCTACTCATTCGTCCTCTCACTTTTCCACCATTCCCAGTATCACTACACGTTCCAGAATCCTTTCCCTGATTTTCACTCGGATTTTCCAAATTAATTCCCTGTTTCTCGGCCATTTTCACCTGAGCCCACATCACTTTTTCCTGCAATTTCTTGTGTCTATCCTCAATATTGTCTCCACAATATTTTGCATATTTCAAAATTTCATCGATCGGCTTCCCTTGCCAACACAGCATGTGCTGTTTAATCATCTGACAAATTTCTGGCTTCAAACCGAAAACAAATCGATACACAAACTGACTCATGTTCTTGTCTCCAATGTCCTCAAATCCACTATACTGTTTAAATACCTGCAGTAAACGCTCATAGTAGGAATGTACCGATTCATTAGCCTCTTGGGTAGTTCGGTCTATTTTCACCCAATCTGTTTCTTTCGGTGGTATTTTCCCTTTCAAATAAGTTATCACCTGCTGATACTTTTTCATCACATCATGTGACGGGGCACCTGTTTTCGGATCTCTAGGATACTCGTCACTTGGCCAATCAACTGTAATTTTACAATCTGTCCACAAATCGGCAGGTACCACTATGTCAAACAAACTATCTAAATCCTTCAACAATACCTTTGACACCTTCACAAACCTTTCAACCTGCTTGTACCATTCAATTGGTTTTTCTCTCAATTTTGGAAAATCATTTGTAAATGACAAAATATCCTGTCTGCTCCATGGGACATGTACGTATCCTCCTCCCGCAATTTCTCGCATTGGATACATTTGGTCTGCTTTCCCTGTCTCCGTTATCACATATTCCGACGCTGATCTACTTGATCGTACTTCTTCCTTTTTCTTGGCCCACCTAGTTCTCCATTTATCTAGGTCTCCCCATTTTTGTAAAACTATCATTAATTCCCTTACTTGTAATTTTCTTCCAGAGGCATTCATGTTTTCTAAATCTTTTTCTGAAAATTCTGCTCTATAGGGTTTCTGCAACACCTTTGATCTCCCTATTTCTATTCCCATCTGTAGTGCTAGATTGGATAATTTTTCATGGAATAATCTTACATTTCTTGTGATACTTCTGCACATAAATAATAATTCTTCATCATCATAGGTATTCAAGCGATCTAGTCCTACATTTCCTGCTATTATTTCTTCTAATTCGACTTTCAATTTATGAATGTCCATTATTTTTGGAGGTGTGCACTGTTTATCTGATTCTTGTGCCCACCTTTCTAAATCTTCTGGGGTGACTATTGTGGCATTTTTCGCTCCTGATGAAGTCACTAGACTTATATCTTTTGAACACCCAGGTGTAGTTCTCTTGGGAGTAATATTGACAGAATCTTGAATGGGTAAATCCATCAATGATATTGTGGATTCGCTGTCACTAAAGTGATCTTCAACCATTACTACTGCTTCAGGGTTTGTAGCGTTTACAGGAGTGGGTGCAAGTATTGGTGGAGGACAGTTTCCCTGAGTACCATATAATGGAACTACTGGACCAATTGTTACAGGTATGGTCAATGAATCAGGATGTACTTTTATCTGTGTTATTTTCTGTATTAATTCTGCTCTGGTCTTCTCTAGGGCTTCCCTTTCTTTGTCATGAAGTATTCTACTAGGGGTGAATTCATGCATTACCTGTGGTACTAATGGAGTTTTTAACGGTGGTGCACTTGGGGTGCATCCACTTGTCCCTTCCTGATATGGTGGGGGTTCCTTAACATTTCTTCCATAAATTCGTCTTCAGAATCATCACTTCTCATTAAATGTTTTGTCTTTTCTGTTCATTTACTCCCTAATTTCTCCTCTGCTGTTAACAATGGATATAGTCCTTCTGTAATCATTGCCCTTCTCCATTGTTTCATCTGACCGTCCCTAGATTCATGTAGGTTCCTGGGAAAAAATCCTCGATAACCCCTATTACTCCTAATCAGTCACGCTCAAATGCCTCGGTTTCCCATTCCTCTAAGGCTTCGTATTGAGTTAATCTAGGTCTGGGTTCTAAGTCATTCATCCTCAATCTCAAATTTTGAAGAATTCTTCCATTGAAGGTGCCATTCTCGGGAAATGCTAGTATTCCATCATTTTTGGTATATTCTATCCAATTCTCTATCCATACACAAGTATGATAACCTCTCTCCATTATCATAAATGAAGCGGGCGTTTTAGCTGGTGGAATGATAATTCCTTCCCTAGTTTTGATTGGTTTATCCTTTTTAAAATAGTTCTTAATCTTTTGTAAAAATGACATTTTTCTCTTTTCTCTGTACATCTTAGGTGAGTATCGATGTATAAAATTATATTCTGCAAAGCCTAAATATCTCCTATCCGGACGAGTTCCTGTTAAAGTCGGATCACGTTTTAACATGCAATCTCTACCCACTAAGATTTTCGCTTCTAGAATATCAACCAATCAAGTGTCTGCTATCTTTTATTCCCGAACCAATCCTTGCGCGGCCTTTTGGTGACGTTTGTCTGTCAACCCCTCCTTTACAATCTGCTCTTCACTGTCCCTCGCTGTTTCAACCAATCCCAGCGCGGCACCTGTGATGTCAGTACTACTCCTGACTATCAACCCCTCCTTTACAAGAGTCGTTCCACACCCGCTGATTCAACCAATCCCAGCGCGGCATTTGTGACGTCAGCTCCCTCTCCGGCAGCTGACCCTCCCTTTACAAAATTTTACGCAAACTTATTTTCTCTACAATTCTTAATTGAATTTCAGTAACAACATAAAACATTCGCTATCTTGCCAGTTTCTCTAAATTCGAAAAAGATAGTTTCTTTCACACTTAGTAAAACCTTTCCGTTTACTAAACATACACTACGAGTAAAACCCTTCCGTTTATTCTTCACCCAAGCTCCAGAAGTACCTGTTACTTCTTCAATGTTACCCTTTCTAGGTGATTTAACATCAAATTTTCACCAGCATACTCTTTTGCTATTACTCACACGCATAGATTCCCTAACCAGTACTGATAGTCCTGCTTAACTTTTCAGCACTATTTCTGCCTGACAGATAACCTCACTGCAGTATGGCTTCCACTTACCATCCGCTATTCTTTTTTACCCCGGGGATTCTGGACAACATAAAACAAACTTTGAATACACGGTTGTTAGTTCATAAAAATAAAATTCTCATTACCCAATTAACAAAGAGTAACCATCCTCTGCTACCAGAAAACTGATCCAGCGCGATATTAGCAAACAGCATTCATACACCAGATACTCACTTGGGCCCATACATTCATACTACGCTAATACTTAAGCTGGGTTTTATCAGTTGTTACTCTTTATCAAAATCCCTGCTACTAATTACCTTCCGAATGAAGAGTAATGACTTACCAATGAATCCTTTGCTAATTGGGAAATTTAAAATGAGTGACATTCATTATAGTACATAATCCTGAAATAACCACTGAGTCAGGAAGTTTTAAAATGTTTATCTAAAGATTTAGCAGAGTAAAATACAGAACCACACGGTACTTAATCGCAATACCCAAGATGAAGCATAGAATAACTATTGCTAATCAATGACGGTCCCTCAGAAAAGGAGAGGATAGAGACAGCAGCGCAACTAAAGGTTGCATTATATTTACCTAAGTGCGAGAACCAAACCCCTTGGCCAAGGAGTTGGAAAGAATAGGACCCAGGAAGGATGAAGAGCAAAGACCTCCTTCAGGATCAGGACAGGACCGGTGACCTCTCTACAACGACGCCTGCGTCGTTCCCCTCTCTGATACTCGACTTCTCCTCGATTCGCCCGTGTCTTCCTTCTAATGGACTCCGCCGCCCCCTCCTCAGGACCTCTCTGGACAGCGATTCAGTCTGCAATCGATCAGCTTGGCAGTCTGGAGCTCTTCTTCCTGACAGCATGGACGCCTGTTCCCTAACTAATTAACTTTCTATTATACCCTTCTACACCCATGTACCTCCCCTTAATGTTGCTAAAATATGGGACCACTACTTCTGATTGGACAGGGACAGGGGGTGGATTCTCACCCCATCTTGTATTTCTGAAGCCTATTGTTTTTAAACTACCGCCCCTTCAATTTAATACATTTGCTTTATTTCCCACCCGTCTCATGCCAAAATTTACAACTTATTCATATAAAATGTTGCTTTTCGATGAGAACATCTTGGTATGTAGTGGTGTCGGCCAGCAGGTCATGGCCTTGGGTGATGTCCAAGTTGACTTCATCTTTTTCTTTCTCGTCTGCCTCTCAGGGCGCATGTGCGAAATCTTTGTCACACGAGCTTTCAATTCACCAAAACCCAGGCCCAAGTTTACGAACTAATAAAAGTCAGAGAAGAAAACATTAAAATCACAAATAAAATGTTTCATTGTATGCCCACTCTTTCTACTCTATTCCCATTTAATTATAAATTCTATCCCGCATTAGTAGCGTTAGAGAAACGACAGTTTGATAATGACATGAGAGCAAGCTGAAGCATGCGAAAACATCAAGCAGCCATTTTAATGCACACTGCGCAGAAGCAGAAATTTCCCACCAAGCAAAGAAAGACGTCACAACACGTGATGTGGTTGGGACATGCGCAGTAGGGTTCCCGCGCTTTAACGGCCATTTTGGATTACAGACAAGCGTTATTCATTAGTAAAACACATAGGCAAGCATCCTTACTATTCGTGTAGTGTATGCAAGGATTAGTTAAAGACAAGACAATTTTAATAAATTAATACTATGAGGAGGTTGCGTACGAGCAAGTCTCATTTATGAGTCCTTGCTCCATCAAGGCCATACATTTCAGTTATTAGGCGTCTATCCAATATCTTGGCCACCAACCATTTTTCAAAAGCAGTGAGGGGGCGCTGCACTCCTGGGCAGACTGTTGGCTGCCTCAGCCAGTGTTAAATATGGAAGCAATGCAACCTCCCTGCTTAGGTAGCTCGTAGTGGGAGCGAAGGTGGTCAGACAACAGGGGACCCTCCTCATCAAACAAGTGGCCTATGGATGGCATCCAACTCTGTACCACTGCTGGAACGCTGCTTGATCAAGGCCTGGATAAATTCTGCGTTACCTGTTATCAATGTCAGTGGGGAAGGAAATGAGGTTAAGCCTCTTTGCTTGCTCACTCGGTCACAGACTTCCAGAGTGGTTTTGGTAATGGGAGATAAGTGAAGACTCTTCAGTTGGGCAGTCTTGTGTAAGAAGGGAATTCTCCAAAAGTGTTGTCCTGCCACCGCCCTGTCCATAAAAAAGCCAGTGCTTTTCCGATTCCTCATGAGACCATTTGAGCAGGAACCGGAGCTGCGCCACCTGGTAGCAATGTACGGGATTGGGAAGCCTAGGCCTCCCTCACTTGGATGTCTGTAACTCTGCTCCTTCCGCATTCGGGAATGACCCTCTGCCCACACATAGCGATTCATTGTAAAGTTTGGATGGTACCGGCAGGAGGTTCTACTGACAGGGCCTGAAACAAGAACAAGATCTCAGGTAGAATCAACATCTTCAGTGCAGCCACTCAGTCAAGCCAAGAGAAGTGATATGGTTTCCACCTAGTCAGGTTAGTTTTGATTTGTTGGTGTAGGGATTTATTGTTTAGGGATGCAGTCGGCTTAGCTGTAGGGGCCAGTTTAATACCCAAGTAACAAATTAAGGTAGCTGCCCATTGAATGGGATATTGGTGGGCGAGTGTCTCCTCAGTGGCCGATGAAAGGTTAAGGGCCTGGGATTTGTGAACATTATCCTGGAACCCGCTGCTTGTCCAAAGGCCTCCAATTCAGCCAAAAAGGCTGGGAGAGAGGTGGTCGGCTCCTCCAGTGCAAACAGTACTTCATCAGCATAAAGACTGATAGTGTGCTCCTCTCCCCCAAAAGGAATCCCTTTAATGATAATGTCACAAATATATTGGGCCAAAGCCTCCATGTATAATAGCAGAGGTGAAAGTGGACATCCCTGGCATGTGCAACCACATATGGGAAATGGGGCAGACGTCTGTCCATTGACCCATGAACAGAATCGCTCGCCCAATCCGAAATGTTGGCTTCTAAGTAAGTACAATGAACCTGGTCGAATGCTTTCTCAGCATCAATGGCCAAGAGCATTCATTCTGGATTAGAGCGTTGGGCCTTGTCAATCAGATGCATGATACATTTTGTATTATCATTGCATGTGACCTGGTAAAAGGGGGCCTAGTCGAGCAGCTAAGATGCTCTACATTGAGAAGAGATATTGTGCGATATGAGCCGCAGTGGTGTTTATCTTTTCCTGGCTTTGGGAGAACTACTATGGAGGCTTCAAACATGGAGGGCGGTATAGTGTCTGGGGTCATGATGGAATTAAAACGTCGGGTTATTAGGGGAGCCAGAGTCATACAAAATGTATTAGAGAGGAGCACTGGGATTACGTCTGGTCCTGGGGATTTGAGGAGTTTTTGCAGAGCGATAGCAGAGATGACTTGTTCAACCCAGATTGGGCAGTCTAGAGTAGTTGCCTCTTCCATTGTTAGTCTTGGGGTACGAGCTTCTTTAAGATAGAGACCTGGTCCAACCGAAGTCAATGTCTGCTCTGTGTATACCTCCTCATAGAAGTCCCAGAAAGCATATGCGATGGGGCTGTCTCTGGTAAGTTCAGAGCCATCAGCAGCTAAAATAGAATGGACACCCATTGCTTGCCGCTGTGCTCGTAATCTATTAGCCAAAAGGCACCTGCGCTTATCCCTCCAACATAAAATGAGTGTCGGAGCCTAAGAGCAGCGTATTCCCCTCTTTCCAGGTCAATGCTTGCCAGTTGCGCCTGGGCGGCTTCTAACTGATGCCAAATTCGTGGGGCCCCAGTGCGCATAATTATGAATGCGCTTGAGGTCCTGCACCTGATGTGCCAGTCGCTCCCTCTTATCCCGGTGGAGCTTGTTGTCCGCTGCAGAGATAGCTATCAGCTCTCCTCTAATGACAGCTTTCAGGTGTCCCAAAGCGTAGAGATGGATATATCTGCAGTGTTGTTTACTGCCAGGAAGTCCACAAGTACCTTATTGACTTGATTGACAACAGTGGGTCTATGTAGGAGGTTATCTCGCATTCACCAGGACTTAGGAGTGCTCCTTATTGGTGGCAAGGCGATAGTGAGGGAAACCGCTGCATGATCAGATAAGGAGTGGGGTTCTATATCTGAGGCAGCAACCAAAGACTGACTTTCTGTCGTAACCAGGAAGTAATCTATACATGCGTATGTTTTATGTGCATGGAAATAAAATGTGTAATCCCATGTGTGTGGGTGCAAATTACGTCAAATACCTCGTAGACCCATCTCCGGCAACCAAAGCGCACTCTCTCGGGACAAATCCCCAGCATGTCAATTGCATTGCGCAGATCTGTCCAGATCGTTATTGAACACTAAATTGAGATCCCCTCCCATAAGCATCAACCATTCTTGAGTGGACATCACTTCAGTCACAGCACCGCGCAAAAATTGCTCTTGTCCATCATTACGAGTGTATATAATCCCCAGTGTAAAGGTGCAGTTGCCTAGAGTCACTAAGTGGGCCAATAGTCTGCTTTAGATTTCGGCCTGTTTGGGACCTATCTTGCCACAAAAGGAGCAGGATACCAATATAGCCACTCCAGCAGTTTTGGAGGGTGTAGACGAAAAGAATTGTTGTGGGAAGGACCATGAGTGCATTCTATGCCAGTCGCTGGCTACTAGGTGTGTTTCTTGCAGAAAGCAAAGATCTGCCCCATACTGTTCCAGATAGGACAAGATGCCACTGCGTTTTATGGGATTGTTAATTTCCTTTACATTAAGAGTGAGAACCTTTATATCATAATGTATGATAAAGAGATGGTGATCCTGCCATGAGATAACCCTGTGTATGAGCGTGCGAGCCACCGTTAGCAGCGGCTAACTCTGACCATGAGTGGAAAATATAAAGGCATGCTAATGACACTGTAAAGCTACATTATGCGGGTTCCCCGCAAAACAACCCAAAAGAACAAAAATTAACAAGAGTAACATAGTCCGAAGGAAGTGACCTCAAAGATCAAAAAATCCCCAATGGAATAAAGTGTTTGGGTGTGTGTGGTGGCCCAAGGCTTCAGTCCCCCCGCCTCCATGCCATGCCCAATCCACCCACCACAAGTGATTAGTAGAAAAATCATCTCAGCCATAATCACGTAGCAACTGCACTGGCAGAATCACCGGAAAGCGTCTCTAGCACCACCCGCCACTCCAGGGCCATAGTCGCTGGGTCAGGTCACAGCTCTGTGGGCAAAGCTCTGGTTCCTCGCCGCGTGAGAGCCTGCAGGTCCCTTGCTCATGTTGACTGGGCTGGGAGTCAGTGAGAGAGGAGTCTTCGATGTCAAGCAGCTAGCAAGCATCTCTGAGAGAGCAGAATTGGGGGAGGTTGCCATTCAGATGGAAGATGATCCTGAAGAGATGCCCCCACAAGTATGTTACGGCCTTATTCCGGAGGTGAGCAGTAACTGGGCGGAATTTTCTGCATTTCTGTAGCATAGAGGCTGCTAGGTCCTGGTAGAGCATTGGCCTGTGACTCTGGAACTGTACTGGATGGTGATCTCAGGCTGCATGAAGAATGCATTCCTTTAGGTGAAAGTCATGGATACACACCAGAATATCTGCTGTGGGCGCAGAACAAATCAGTTCGGTCTGGACTATTCCCATGAGGCACAGGGTCAAGACTGATTTGCATATGGCTGGGTCTAAAATGGGGTGGCATGGTGAGCAAAAGAATGATGGATTTAACCCAGATCTATTGACTGGGGGTGAATGTTTGATTTGTTCTGCATTCCGTCCATCATCTGTGTGTTTTTTGCTTTCTCGCCCTAAGTGCGCCGGGTATGCCCAGATGTGGGTCCTGGGCTCACTGTGCCACTGGATTCAAGATAGCTTGGCTGATGAGGGGTGATGCCCTGAAACCAGTCCCAGGATGCTTGTTTCCGGTTCAGGGAGGACCTGGCTTGGCAGTTCGGTCTTGACTGTTCCCATGAGGCACAGGGTCAAGACTGATTTGCATATGGCTGGGTCTAAACTGGGGTGGCACGGTGAGCAAAAGAACGATGGATTTAACCCAGATCTATTGCCTGGGGGTGAATGTTTGATTTGTTCTTCATTCTGTACATCATCTGTGTGTCTTTTGCAGGAGGTTGCAGCAACGTTGAGTCCGGTCACCTGTGTACCGTGGCACCACCCTACCACCAAGCACTGCCTCACCAGCCCTGGGGAGGGCTACCTTCTGTCTGACGGTGAGGTGCCCTCAGGCCCGTGGTTGTCCAGCTGCCATTTTGCTGCGGGTGGTCAACCGCAGTCTGTGTTCACCGCTTGTACTGGGGCATCATGCAGGGTCGGATCATCTTGCCAGTCGCTCCTCGGGGGCTCTGATGGTCCCATACACCCCAGGGTCTCACATTGCTCAAGGCGTGAGGCAGTAGAACCAGGCCGTATCGGTGGCAGGGACAGAGAGACGGAAATGCACGTCTGAAAAGTCTGCCATCTTGACCACACCTCCCCGAAAAAATTATAAACAAAAATGTGAACCTTTGAAATTTCTTTCGGGGTACCACAGTACTCCTCAGCTACTCTGTAGTTTTTCTAAAAAATATATTGAAAGTTATAACTATTTTACTCTACCTATTACCACTTTACGAAAGTGGTAATAGTTAGGGCAACAATACCAAACCTTATACTTACCTATATCAGCAGGCGTAAAGCACAACATGGGGAAAGTGCACTGAAAAATAACATTGCTGCCTTGCACTTTTGGAAAGCCAATGATTACCTAATCAGCTAATGACTTGTGATAACTATGCACTGTGCTACTAATGCTAATTCCCCCCACAGTTCGCCAACATACCGCGATAAAAGATATCACTAACTTTAAATGCATCAAAACATTTAAAAAATGTTAATTACTTACATGCACTGCCCAAAATAAACATCTGCGCGCCATAAAATGTAATCTGGCCAAATTTAAACAAACTTTTTTTTTTTTTTTTTTGTTTTCCTCATTTTGCCAACTCTCATGCTGAGTCTCCCCCTCTATCTCTCTATATTCCGTGTGAAGACCGTCTGAGAGGAGAGGGAGTACTCTCTAAGAGGAATGCTGTTACTGGTCCCATCTCCACTTCTACCTGTGCGCCCCTTAGAGACACCAGAGCCGCCAGCACTATTAGGCTTAATCATTGGACCCGCTTGTCCTTTCTCTCCATTCCAACAATAAAGTCCAGATCTTATCTCTACTTTCTGCATCACAGGCCATATCTGATTCGCTTGTTGATATAACACTCTTTAAACATTCAGCAAAGGTCAGTGAATTTTCAGATTTCCACTTAATACATATTTCGAGTCTTGCCAATATTACTACATAGAAGGTAAACATAGAACCCACCTCCTTCTCCATCCCTTCTTCTTGCGTAAGCCCAAAAAATATTAAATGTGGGCTTACCTTCATCTTTTTTCCCCGAACATCTCCTAGAAAATTACATACGTCCAACCAATATTGCGTGATCTTTGGGCATTCTAGAAACATATGCAAATCATCTGCTTCTTCATGCTTACATCTTGGGCAACAATATTGATTACCAGTAACCTTCGACAACTTCCACGGGGACCAGTAAACTCTGTGAACGGTAAACAAATGATTTCGTTTTAATGAGGCAGGTTTTACAGCTACTCGTAACATATCGAAAGAATCCGTCCACAGAGTCTTGGCTTCCTCCTCCCTAAATTCTTCGCCCCATAGGTTTCTAATGTCAGTACTAAGCGTGTCCTCTGCTTCCACGAAGGACCAATACCAGAAGGAAATTTCCTTCTTCCAATCATCTGTTCTTGCAAGCTGATCTAGCTTCAAATCTTCCTCCTCATGCGTCCATTTTTGGGTTACCCACCAGGAGCCTAATTGATAGTATTTAAACCTTGTCAATTTCCCCCTGGTCAGGTTGCTGAGTGTTTCCCAACTCACTAATCTGTTATCCTTCATAAGATCTGCCCAATAAAATATGCCCCCTGCTTTTAATGGTTGGCTCAATTGATCTTTCAGACATTCGGGGTGCCTGGAGATTCCCAAATAGGTGCCCGTGCAGAATAATATGTGAATCGCAGTTTTTCCGGACATACATCCATGTTCTCAATGCAGTGTTTAAAACTTTCAATCTGACCTTTTTGAAAAACTTCGGGTCTCCGTACTTAAAAAGAAAATAGTGCTGGCCCTGACTAACATCCCCAAGCATTGCAGAAAAAATAAGCCCAACGATGACCTATCGGGCTTATTTGCCAACATACGAAGGTTTTTGAAATGGAAGGGATAACAATAAGCAAGCCGATCCGGTAATGCTAACCCTCCTGCCCCAAGTTTTCCTCTCAACTTCCTCCATGCTATCCTGGGTCCCTTTGACGCCCATATGAAACTCCCAATTTTTCCCTGTACTTTAGCTATATCCTCTTTCCTAAAAGTTAGGGGGATGGAATTAAAAAGAAAAGTGGCTTTCGGGAGTATAACCATTTTTATGAGATTTACCCTGCCGTAGATGGTTAATGGTAAATTCGCCCATTTTAACAATAAACTCGATATCTCTTGACTCACTTTCTTCCAATTCACCCTTGTAATATCCTCTAACTTTTGTGTGATTGTCACACCCAAGTATCGCATTTGAGTTTTAACCCCTGGAATATTTGTTCTCTGATTCCATTGCATAATCTCAGTTTTATCTGCGTTAACCTTATATCCAGAGAGTGAGCCAAATTCTTCTGCCCTTCTCATTAAAATGGGTATCGCCTCCTGGGGATTAATAGTGTATACAATAAAATCATCAGCGTATCATCCCAGTTTGACTTCAAACCCATTAAAATTAATAGGAAGGATCTCAGTGTCTGCCCTGATTAGGTTAGCAAAAGGCTCTATATATAGGTTAAATAAGAGCGGAGACAGGGGACACCCTTGCCTTGTCCCTCTAGTTATACTAAACCAATTTGTTAAATCTCCATTGATCAACACTTTAGCTCTAGGATTTTGATACAGATTTTTTACTGCCTCCACCATATTTTTGGGGAAATTAAAACAAGTTAAAACCTCCCACAGATACTGCCAATTCACTTGATCAAATGCTTTGGCAGCATCTACTGCCACTACCGTCAGGGGATTTTTTTTCTTCTGCCATATCCACTACTCCTATCATCTGGAAAGTTAGCTCATTAAGTTGCCTCCCAGGGATAAAACCCCTCTGATCCGGATGCACGACCCCTTTTATCACCTTAGACACTCTTGATGCCATAATTCCGGAGTAGATCTTGTAATCCGCATTTAAAAGGGATATAGGTCTATACGAATCAACCTTTAGCGGATCTTTATTGGGTTTTAAAATTAACGTAATGGTAGCTTCAGACCAAGTAGTGGGGCTACTTTCTCCCCTACTATATAACCTATTACACATAGAGGTTAGAGCGGATACTACATATTCTAGTATGCAAAGATATACTTCCACCGGAAGGCCATCTGGTCCTGCTGCTTTTCCCCTCGCCATCTTTTGTACACTGGATACTTACCTCCTCTTCTGTTATCTCTCTTTCCAGATATCTCCTTTGCTCTTCATCCAACTGTGGGAGCCTAGTCTGTCTTAACCAATTCTCAATCCTTTCTTGATTAGGAAATACAGTCTCCTTATATAACTCACTCATAAACTCACTAGCCTCCCGGCCAATTTCTTCATTTGCGCATAGCTCCTCCCCTGCCTCTCTACTCTTCAAACATTTTATTGTATTCCTGGCTCTATCTGTTTTCACCTTCCATGCTAATAAAGAACTACATTACTCCCCATACGCAAAATGCTGAAGCTTACTAGCCTTCCATTTGTCCAGTAATTTCTTATCCAATTGCGCCTGGAATTTTACCTGCAAATTTTCTAAATCTTTCGCCAAAAGGGATATATTAGTGGCACCATCTAAGGAGGCCTTCTGTAGATCTCTCTCTTTCTTCTTAATCTCCCTTATTTTACTCTCCTCCTCCTGTTTTGATATCTTTCTTTTCCCCCTGGTTATAGATGTCAATATTCCCCGTAAATAGGCCTTAAAGGCATCCCAGACAAGTTGCTCACTTGCAGAACCTATATTAGTTAAGAAATATTCCTCGGTTTTCTTTCCCAACTCTCTAATTACAATTTCATCTAATAATACGGTCCTATCTAACGTCCACCTTCTTGGCCCTTGCTTTTGATAAAAATTTACAGACATTACCACTACAGAATGGTCTGATAGGACTGCTGGAATGTGTGATACTGTTTCTATATCCGTATATAAAACTTGATCTACAAGAAAAAAGTCTATGCGGGAGTGATGTCTATACTTTTTGCTATAATAAGTAAAATCCCGTAGTTCCTTGTTCTTAATACGCCAAATATCTACCAAATTAAATTCTTGTATCATACTTTTTAATCTGGCAAAAGCTTTTGGTGGGGTAACATACTTCACACGTGACGTTCTATCTAGCTCTTTATTAAGAACTAAATTAAAATCTCCTCCTAAGATTACAGGTGCTTCTGTTTCCAACAGACAGATTTCCAACTTTACTAAAGGGTCTTGATTATCCTCGTTCGGCCCATAGTACACAGCACACACCCGGGGCTTATCTTGTATTAATATTGTGGCTACTAACCATCTCCCTGTAGTATCTGTCTCATATTTCACCACTCGGATTCCATAATTTCTCCTTCTAATAATAGCCACACCTCTTGAACTTCCCCTTTGATCTGAACACAAAACCTCTTGGGCTCAACGTGCTTTACAAAAGAACTGTCTACACTCCTCCCTCTCTAAGTGCGTCTCTTGTAAGAAAATGATTTGTACATCACTTTCCTTTAAAAATTCTAGCACCCTACATGCCTTTTTTCTACCCCTTAGACCGTTTACGTTCCATGTCAAAAAGCATATTTTTTAATAATTATCCATACTCTACTCTTTTTCTACTTTCCCCACAATTCCCCACATCTTTCCAGCTCCTTCTGCATATATCCTTTATCCTGCTATACTTATTCATTTCCCCTTTTGAGTTCAGCATCTTGAGGACATTTTTTTTTCTTTTTCTCCCTATGCTCCCCTCACCCTGTGCCCTCCCTCCCCCCCGGGAAACCCCCTTTTTACTCCCTGGGCACTGTATTCTGCCCTTTGTGATCCCCCCATCCCCGAAGAGAAAGAAATTCTAAATACAAAAATTAAGATGAAAACGGCGTCTGTATACCATCCTGTGTATGTGCATTTACTTTTTTTTTTTTTTTTTACAATTTCCATCTGATCTGCTATCTGCTATCTCATTATATCACAGAACTATATCTAAAAATGTATCAAAAAATGCTCAAAAATGCTCAACCCTCCATCTGTACCAGGAAAACATCCACTTCTTCTGGAGTTTGGAAATTATACATCTTGTTGCGCCACATTATTTTCAGCAATGCAGGGAATCTCATCTGCACCTGGGCACCCTTACTACGGAGCTCACTCATTCGGGATCCCAGCTCCCACTGCCTATGTGCTGTTCTCCTGCCCAGGTCCGACCTTATTTGATAGCTAAACCCTTCATATTTTAGTACTCCCTCTTTCAAAGCTCTTCCCAACACCAATTCCTTCACTGCATATGTTTGAAAATTAATCAGAATTCTTCTCGGCGCCTTCCTTGCTGAATTCAATCTGAACGGATCCCTATGAACTCTTTGGATCTCATTCTCCAATTCTATGTCCGGTCTATCTCTCAAGACCCCTTCTCTTAATAGTTTACAGATGTAGCCTTTAATGGCTCCCTTCTCAGACCCTTCTGGTATCTGAAGAAGTCTTAGATTGTTACGCCTAGCCTGCATCTCCAGCCTCTCCATGTCTTCCTCCAATACTCTATTCTGTCTTTTTAGTTTTTCTAATTCGCCTGAATTTTCAATTACAACCTCCGAGAGCGCCTTCACTTCCCCTTCCAATATGCCAGTCCGCTGTGCTATACCATCTATTTTTCCTTCTAGAGTCTCGCATTTATCCTGGATTCCTTTCTGATTTGTTTCCGAAATCTCACATTTTATCAGGATGTCTTGTCTTAAACTCCGGAACATTTTTTCTACCTGAGACTCTACCCCTCCTACTGCCCCTTCCACCACCTCTCCATTGACTATGCTTAATCGAGGGTAATCTCTACTGCAGCACCTGTCTCAGCACCTGCAACTAAAACCATGCCTGTAACTGGGAGTTGCTGATTCTCAGAGTCTCCCAAGCTCTCGTTTCTTATACTATATCTTTGGGTGGGGGAGAAGAGGACGCCCCACAAGTAGCAGATGATGTAATACTAGGGTGATACTCTATCTCTATTTCTTCGTCCACCTCTCCCCTCTCAATCCTATTTTCCCCCTGTCCCTCCTTGTCCTGCTTTTCCGCTAAAACAGAAAATCTATTTTCCAATAGTATTGGGGCTGTAGATATTGCCCTCTTTCCCCCCTCTCCAGATGGTGCTGCAATCTGCTCCATTATCTTAAAGTAAGAGCGTAAAGATGGAAGGGGTTTTGTTGAATTGCGTGTCACCCTAGGGCCACACCTTTTAGGTTTTCCTCCTGATTTTACACCTTTTTTCTTTGGGGTGACCGGGGCCGGAGCCAAGATCTCCGCACTTTCCCCCTTCCCTTTAACTCGTCCTCCTCCTCTTCCAGCTGACTCCGGGATCGAGCGCAAAAGATACCTGCTTTTGCTTTGTGAACTCAGCGTGTCTCGTCCAATGCTTTCTCCCGTTCCAGAGACTCTGGAGACTCTTTCCACCACCGGGTCTTTCCCGAATATACTACATTCCTTAGTTGAATTTGAGGCTGCTAAATCCACCCTATATGCCACCCCCTGCAGTCTGTGGACTCCCCCCTGTAGACACTTGCCTACCTCAATGACCGTATCGGGGAATGCACTCTCTCCTCCCGCTTGCCGCCTACCATCCGGCGCAATCGATACCTCTATGCGGGGGGGCTCATCCATCTGCTTCTGAACTATCCACACCTCTGCAGGGCCTCCGCTCTCTCCCGGTATCCACTGGCTGGTCACCTGGTCTTCCACCTCGCTGTCGTCCCAGCAGCCGTCCCAGCGTTGTTCGCGTGTCTCTCCTGGCCGTTCTCCACGTCCAATACTGACGCTGCCTCCTCTCACCCGGAACCCGACCAACAATGAGGCAGCCCGCGTCTCCCTCCAGCGGGCCGCCGCTCTACTCCAGACTCCTCCACTGCGAGACTCAAAGTCTACACCCATGTGTAGTAGGTCTCCTTTCGTTTCGTTTTAATAACAAATTTTCCGACGAAAATGCCGATTATTATAATTTCAAATCAGCGCTTATTCATGCAGGTTTAAATTTGTCGAGGTCCGCCGAATCCTCCCATTACTGCTATTCTCTCTCTCCGGTTTTGCAAGGTCTCGCGACGGACGTTAGCCAGCCGCCATGTTTCCCACAGCACCAAATTTAAACAAACTAACACTCACAGTTTTGGAACAAAGCAAAAGCAATAACACATATCACTAAATTTAAATACATTAAAAATTACAAACAAATTACATTACTTACCTCCAGTAGACAAAATAAACTACAACACAACAAAATATTTAATCCTGCTAAATTTAAACAACATGCCACTCCCGGTTTTGGCACAATGCTAAATATAAAACTACATGGCTAACTGTTACCTTTGGTAAACACATCCATCATCCTATAACATCACTGGTTCCATGCCCCATGTGTCGTGGTGTACTGTGATATATATGTTATACTATAGCACAATATAGAAAGTATGTTTTTTAGGACTTATAAGTTTACAAACACTTACACTATTTATATATACAGCCACAAATTTATAATTTAGATATTTCACCTGTCTTGAGGGAATGCACAAAGCCCAGCTGTCACCCACCGCAGACATGTATTCAGAAACAGGCAGAGGCACAGAATGGTTAAGATAAGAAGACTTACATGTTAAAATCCAACTACGCCATAAATTGTAATTTTAAATTGTGATTCCAGAGACACCAAACTTAAAATCTCTATCTTTTCTCAATTGGAAATTACAATTATAAACTGTAACAAGGTAATCCCAATGTTAGCCTATGGAAAAGAGAGGCCTTGCAGTAGTGAAAAACGAATTTGATCGTTTTTCACTTCCAGAACATGTAAAACTCAAAATTACATGTCCTACCTTTAAATACACTGCACCCTGCCCATGGGGCTGCCTATGGCCTACCTTAGGAGTGACTTATGTGTATTAAAAGGGAAGGTTTGGGATTGGCAAATAGTGTAACTTGCCAGGTCGAAATGGCAGTTAAAAACTGTACCTACAGGCTCTGCAGTGGCAGGCCTGAGACATGTTTATAGGGCTACTGAAGTGGATGGCACAATCAGTGCTGCAGGCCCACAAGTAGCATTTAATTTACAGGCCCTGGGTACATATAGTGCACTTTACTAGGGACTTATAAGTAAATCAAAAATGCGTTTGTGGATAAGCCAATGTTACCATGTCTAGAGTACAGAGCACATGCACTTTAGCAATGGTTAGCAGTGGCAAAGTGCTCAGAATCATAAAGCCAGCAAAAATGAAGCCAGCAAAGTAGGAGGTCAGAAGACAAAAAGTCTGGGGAAACCCTGCCAAGGATGCCAGGTCTAACACTGTTAATTAATGCGAACTTAAGAATAAATGCCTGCGCTCCTGCAAGCCTCCAACCCTGCATTTGCAAACTTCTTTTTTTAAAACTTTGCAAGCTTGCAAGCCACAAGATAAGCATTTTAAAAAATGGTAGCGCAAAAGGCGACCTTTGCTGCAGTGGAGCTTCTTCCAGAGGGAAAGAAGAAGACTGGGCTGCTGATCGACATTATTGTGTCTCCCCATCTCCACTCAGGGCCGGGGCAACCCTAAGTGACAGCAGAGAAACATAGGGGCATATTAGCAAGACTGGCGATAAAATTATCGCCGTTTTAGCGGCAGGAAACTGCCGCTAAAACGGCGATAATTAACTTGCTAATAAAGCGTTATAGAATTCCAATAGAAGCCCAGGTTAGATGTCCTGCACATCTAACCTGGGCTCTATTGAATTCTATAACGCTTATTAGCAAGCCAATTATCGCCGTTTTAGCGGCAGTTTCCTGCCGCTAAAACGGCGATAATTTTATCGCCAGTCTTGCTAATATGCCCCATAATTCTCTGCAGGCTGATGTTCCCTCCATGTTGAGTCGGGCATCCAGCTGCACGGAATGGAATAGGCGAAAGTGAAATTGCACCTGAGATGCGGGTATGACTATGAACTAATCACTTCTTCACGAAGTGTGAAATTTCTGACTTTGCGGGTATGGTTTCTCAGTTTAACCACTCCTATTTACAACTTGACAAGGAGAAACCATCTTATAGAATTGATGGATAGGGCAATTCCACTAGATACCACTAACAGCAGATACTGACCAATGCATTTTCAATAGTGCCCAAAAAAACAGTCTGCTTAACCTTCATCTGTGAACAATGTTCCCCTGCTTCTTTGGGAACTGTGTTGGGTGGCCTTAGGGGAAGTAATCAGTGGCCTAGATAACCACTGCCTGCTCCCTCCGATATGTTACCAAACTAGGGGGCATATTAGCAAGACCGGCGATAAAATTATCGCCGTTTTAGCGACAGGAAACTGCCGCTAAAACGGCGATAATGGGCTTGCTAATATGCGTTATAGAATTCAATAGAAGCCCAGGTTAGACGTCCTGCACATCTAACCTGGGCTTCTATTGGAATTCTATAACGCATATTAGCAAGCCCATTATCGCCTTTTTAGCGGCAGTTTCCTGCCGCTAAAACGGCGATAATGTTATCGCCAGTCTTGCTAATATGCCCCTGGATTTTATTTTTCTTCAAATCAACACTGGTTCCTTGAAGGAACATGGGCTGCTTAAAAAAAAGGTTACCCGTTTGGGAATGCAAAAGCAGGATTGCTGTCCCTTGTAGGCACCTTCCCTGTGCTTGTAGCCAATCAGAGTATCACAATTAGTGCTTTGTTAAATTAATATTAATTTGGAATGTTGTTCTACAAACCGTATCACTGAAGATTTTAGCAATTTGTCCTATTAGTAGATAGTCTGCATCGCAAAATTTAAGACTGAACGTAAAATGTCAGCGCACAATTTGCAGCCACTTTTTGTGACAAGTTTTGTAGTACAGCTGGTACTGTGGACAAAGTACATGGAGAGAAAACGGTGACTGCCTACCCAGATTTCGTGGGGAGTGAGCCTGTCCGTGTATACACGTGGCCTGGCATATATTTTCTACTTGATCCAGTTACACAGACCCATAGTGAAGCTTGAGAAATGTTCTAACTTTCCCATTATTTTACATAGATTAGGATTTCTTCTCCTTGACTTCTGGTGTAACGCTCGGCCTCCTTAACAACACTGAGATGCTTACTTTTTATTCATTTTTTTCTGATTTTTTTTGGCCTAGCTTTTGATTTTATTTAGTTGTCAATGTTTACCAATTGTATTAAACCATGGCGTGAACCTTACGTTTGTCAGTCTCTTAACTATGCTGTCAAAACCATAACCATATCTTTCCTGAGTTGTTGAAAAGTGCACCCCCAGCACCCGTCTATGCTTGCCCCACGCTTTTTTGTAAAAGGTGGTAAAACTCCTGGCATGTGGGTTGAGCGAGGGTGCTGGGGATTTTGACTCACTAGGAAAAGTTATATTTTGCTGTCCCTTGGATTATTTTTTACTTACAGCAGCATTATTCCTAGACGGAAGATTGTGCCTACCAGAGGTGGGACAGCAAGATTCCTTTATTCCCAAGGCACAGTCATGCACTTTCCCTACTGTTTTTCCTTTGCCTGCAAAGCAGATGGAGCGCCCAGTGCCAAAAGCCTTAATTTTGTGTCACTTTCGAGCCACATTTGAGGCTTCTGGGGCAGTCTGATGCCCTTAGCTGGTGGATCTCTAGGCAGCTGACCAAGTTTGCCTTGCAGCATCAGGCATTGCTTGTGACTGTGAGCGCTCAGCTAAAATTCTATACTCTCCCACCCCTTACCTGCCAGGCGGAGCTCCAATAATTACTTATCCCTAATATTACTGGTGTCATCTTTAGCACCGTTTCACAACTCATTCAACGCAGACTTCTCAAGCCGTTGCTGACGCCAGAATGTTGCATTCTTCCATTACTGTGACTTTCTATTCTTCCTATAATTTCAGAGATGAGATGTGCCATTCTGTGCTTTACAGTGTGCGTCTGTCTACAAGACACATTTATTTTCCACCTCATACAGAGGGTGGTGAGACATAGCTGTCATTTCTCCTGGCGCAGACCGGATGAACAGCTAGTGAATGATGGGTTATCAAAAGCTATTTGTCAGTCATAAAGGTCTGAAGATGTGCACTCACTTGTGGTAGCCAAATGCGAATCCCTTTTAAATTCCCCATGCGAAATAAATGTAAATGTTCTTCCGCTTTAATTCCACTTTAAATAATGTATAGAATATGAAATGGTAATGCGATTTTTGTCAATGTAGAAATCTGACATTCGTGTGCAGTGCTCGCACAATGCGCAAGAGGTCACTGTTGCATGTAGAACGATAATGTGCGCGGGGCTTACTGACCAAAAACTCACAAAGAAAGCATACTTCAAGAAAATGAAAGGGCCAGGATGAAAGCGAATCCCTTTTCTTTGAGCTTCAGCTCTGTGAACAAACACGACACCTACTTTTCCACAGCCTATCTCAGACAAGCGTGTTATTTGACCATCAGCCCGATTTCTACACGAGGCAGGGACCCGATTAGTCTAATTCACACAAAACAATCAAAAGCAAATTGGTCAAATGTTGACTCCTAATTCCTCTCCCATCAAACTCCAAATGACAGGGAAAAAATGTTTCTCTTGGAAAATTAATCGATTCCTGTCAAAAATAATTCGATACTCAAAAACAATTATTTTGAAAAACTATAAGTGGGTGACAAATAGTTCTCGTTAAAAACAATCGATTTGTTAAGAAAAGCGAATTAATGTGCAGAAAAACGAAACGATTCGTAAATATAAAAGCAGGGGAAAAACTTCCCCAACTAACAGAGTAACCAATTAGTAGATTTTCAACCCGATGTGTAAGTGACAAAACAGAAGATTAGGTTGATTCTCATGTTGAGTCCTGTGTTCTAACTCAGGCTTCGCTTCTTGCACAAACTTCAAGCATTGCAATGTTCTATCTTCAACTGTCTTATATTGTAAAATATGTATGGTAATAAAAAAAACTGTACAGTGTGGTGTTTAGTTGTGATCCAATTATATGCTCCTACTCCCTCTTTATCACATCCTGGTTTTAACTAGAACCAACCACCACATAACCTGTACTGCTTGCTCCGTTAAACTCAACTTTATGATGTTCCTCCTGCTATTGAATGTGTTCCCTAAAGTGCCCATTGAGTCTGTATCGTGTTACATCAGATAACCACTGAAAAACTAACACAAGGAAGATCGGCCAGTGCTTAATTTGTGCCGGTGGTTCTAGGTGGGTGGTATTGGTGCTCATTATTGCAGAGTGGGACACATTTTCATCATCAGAATTTGGGGCGGAGTGAAAGAGAGAAAGACAGAAAATCGCTAAAAAGGAGGAAAGGTACAGGAAAAGAGTGGCAAAAGGAGGATTCAGGGAAGACAAAGAAACCTGCAGGAATGAGATAAAGCGACAGCAAGTATAGGTTGGGGAAAGAAAGAGTAATGAGATGGAATCAAAACCAGGCAGACTTGATATTCAGCAGCAAACAATAGGCCCTGTTTAGGCCAGCTCAAGACAAAGGATTTTGGAGACAGCCTTCACTAAATAGTACCGAATACACCGCTTACTGTTACATTTGTGCTACATTCCAAGGGCCAGATGTAAGACCCTTTTTAGTGGTCGCAAACGGAAAATCGGCCCATTTGAGACCGCTAATGGTGTGTGGTATGTACAAACCTATTACCAACTCGCAAAATAGGGTTTACGAGTCGCTATTAGGAAGGGGTGTGCCAAGGGTGTCCCTTACTAATATCGAATCGCACTGGTATGTACGATTGTTTTGCGACCACGCGGTCGCAAAACAATCGCCGTTACCACCTACTTCAAGTAAGTTGTAAGCCTGTCGCAAGCAGTCCCCTTTGTGTTGGCCAGCGAAAATATTTTTTAAGAGCAGTGGTCCCAGGGACCACTGCCGACACTTGAAACAGAAACATTTCAGACACTTAAAAAATGAAACTGAAACATTTCAGACACTTAAAAAATGAAACTGAAACATTTCATTTTTCTTTTTTAAATGCATCCCGTTTTCCGTTAAGGAAAATGGACTGCATTTTAAAAAAAACCTGCTTTATTTAAAAAGTAGTCACAGAAATGGTGGTCTGCTGACCCCAGCAGGCCACCATCCCAGGAGTGCTAGCTATTCCCAATGGGTCGCAAATTGCAACCTGCCTCATCAATTGATGAGGCAGGTCACTTGCGACCCAGGGGCGTCCTGCACACTTTGCGGGTGAAGGCACGGGGGGGGGGGCCCCGCGGGATGCTTAAAAAAAAATATATATATAAAATAAAACTTACCTTGCCGCTGCCGCAGGGTCCCGTGTCTTCTCTCCTGCTCACCTGTGTCCGACTCCAGGTCGGAATAGGAAGCAGGCAGCCAGGCTCCCACCACTAAGCCAATCACAACGCTGCAATGCAGCGTTGTGATTGGTCTGAGCGCCGTGACACGGCGCTCAGCCAGGGACTGGAGGGATGGGCATGTTCTGCATGGAGAACAGGGAAGTGCGCATGACTGTTTTGGGCTGCCCGAGAGGGCCGACCAAACAGTCATTGCGAACAGGAGTGTTCTACCACTCCTCCCCTCACGCACTGCTGCAGCAGGAGGAAAAAATGTAATGATAATAACATTCCGTTATTATCATTTTATTTTTTCCTTTCTTTGTGGGTCCTGGCAGTTGGGCGACGCTCCTCCGCCTTAGTGGAGGAGCCACCACTGTTGCGACCCCATTGGGAATCACAAACAGTGACTCAGACAGTGGTGTACATTCCATTTTGCAAGTCGCAAATTACGAGTCGCAAAATGTCGCAATTTGCGACTCCCAAAATGGAATGGTCGTACATCTGGCCCTAAGACCGGCAACATGCATGCCATGCAAATATGCCAACTTCCACTCAAGTGTAAGTTTGTGGGTGATCAACATTTGTAAGCACATTTTCCACACTTATCAGCACATTTAAGTTGCAGTTGAAAAGTACTTGGGCAACCTCCGCAGAATTTCTTAGAAGGAGCAACAATCACAATTTTCACTGGTTAGGTTGTGGACGAAGAAAGGATAAGTTAGGATAAATTGTTTTTTGTGTGTCAAATTTGTCACATCTACACTGGCGAATTTGACTTAACTGCGACTAAATGTGAAAGTGTTTTTTTCTGAAACCCCTCAAACCTAAGACTATTCTTCATACAAATTTAGTAAATGTCCAGCTGATATACCTCAAGAGGAGAAATAGACAAAAAGTATAAAAGTCGTAATTGCAGCCTACTAGTAAATTAGGCACTCAGGACCCTCTTTAGTAGAAATTGGGATTTACTCCTTTAGTAATATGTCACTCTGGAATGTTGAATACAGAGGATCTGGTTGTTTTCACATATAATTGCTACTTAGAAGTATTATCAGTGACAAGCAAGAAGGTTTTCAAATGTTCGCATTAACTCTGCCCCCACCCAAAAAGCCTGTACACCCATTACAAAATGGCAGCAGCACCAGATCTGCCTCCCACAAGGTTAGTATTGCTTTGCTAAACCTTCAGCAAGGCCAGCACGCACTGCCATTTCCACCACTGGCATGGTCTTCTCTGCTAACCTCCAAAAATACTTCTTGTAGCATGTTATTTTACCATTTGCAGCTCTGCAAACATGACATTGAACACCTTCCCCTCCACAGAAGATTTAGCATTTGTTTTTCATCCTCAGAAAATGTCACGCCTTTCGCCTTTATTCAGCCCCCCACCTTCAATGTCACATACATCATTGTCTCTCTTCTATAATGGTTGCCAATTTTGCTCCTGCAAACCACCCTAATAGATAGAAGGTGTCACCCTCCTCTCATTCAGGTTTTGAAAAGTTGGAGACTTAACCAAGTTCTTAAATGTTGTTTTAGTTCTTTGTCAACTTCAAGTAGGCATAGGGAACGAAATTGAGGGTGAAATTCCAACCAAGGGGCAGATCTTGCTGGCAAACCCTTCCTTCCAACAGAACCTATCTTTTGTGGACTAATTCACAGTTCAGAAAATGGTAGAAAGAATTATCTGACATTGTTCTTTTGAAAAACATATGCATGGAGACAAATTTTGGGAAACTGATAAACTTCAAATGTTCACAAAGTTGGGCAGTTGTTGAGACCTGGACATGAAGCGACTTGCCTCTAAATTGTATGTAGATAAGCAGATGGAAGCAACATATCCTAGTGTGATTTTTATTTCATCAGCTGGAAGTGAAGGGTCATCAGTGCCATTGATGAGCTGTTGCAGTTAGGAACTGAATGTAATCACATGAATCTCAGCTCCCTGGATTTCAACGGAAGGTATGTGAGAGGGCACTACAGAAATACAAGCCGGATGCCAGTATAGCTGATTCTCAAGGCAAATAGCCTAAGGGGGCTGTTAGACCTGGCATCTTTTGGCGTGGTTTCCCCTGACCTTTTACTTTCAGATCCCCTGTTTTGACTGTGTGCTGAACTTAATTTTTGCTGGCTGTAGGACTCTGAGCACTTTTTCCACTGCTGACCCATGGTAATTTGCATGTGCTCTGTGTCTAAAATGTAGTGGCATATTTGATTTACTGATATGACCCTAGCACAGTGCACTACATTTACCCAGGGCCTGTAAATCAAATACTACTAGTGGGCCTGCAGCACTGATTGTTCCACCCACATTGGTAGCCCTTCAAGCATGTCTCAGGCCTGCCACTGCAGAACTGTGTGCAGTTTTCAACTGCTATTTTGACCTGACAAGATAACCTACTTGTCAGGCCCAAACCTTCCTTTTTATTACATATAAGCCACCCCTAAGGTAGGCTCTAGGATGCCCCAAGGGCAGGGTGCAGTGTATTTAAAAAGTAGGACATGTACCTTTAAGTTGTACATGTCCTGGTAGTGAAAAACTATTAAATTAGTTTTCCACTACTGCAAGGCCTATCTCTCCCATAGGTTAGCATTGGAGCTGCATTGCAACATTTTACAAGTGTAACTTCCCATTGGGAGAAGATAGGAGAATTAAGTTTAGTGTCTCTGGACTCACAACTTAAAAACACATCTTTTAGCGAAGTTAGGGGCATATTATCAAGGGGCATATTCATCGCTAACCGCGCTTAGCGCGAATTGTTTTAACGCCGCCTATCGCTGGAAAATATCGCTGAGATAACACCCTATTAACAAGGTTTATCTCCATAGCGATAATATTTCCAGCGATAAGCGGCTAAAATGTGAGAATATCGCTGGAAAAGCAGCGATATTCTACTTGTCTGCAAGAGATGGATTTAGCCTGACAATTCACCTCCTATACTTTACACAGGTAAGTCATACTCAGTAGCAGGTGTTAAAATCTAGCGATAAACGCGCTTAGCGCGATTTATTTTACCGCTTCGCCTGCCTTGTTAATAGGGGTTAGTTGTGTTAGCGACTGTTTTCAGTCGCTTTTAGTGGTGAACGCCTACCTTGCATGTCATTAGCGATAATTATCGCTGGCATGCAAGGCGATGGTAAAACCGGCCGCTAACGCTTGTGAGCTGTCGCTAACGCCTGTTAGCGACAGCTTGCTGATAGGGCGATAAAATTATCGCCGCTTTAGCGGCAAAAAGTGCTGCTAAAGCGGCGATAAAGCCCTTGATAATATGCCCCTTAGTTTTTAAATTGCAAGTCTGAAATTGCCACTTTTAGACATGGCTTGGCAGTTCGGGCTGGACTGTTCCCATGAGGCACAGGGTCAGACTGATTTGCATATGGCCATGACTGAACTGGGGTGGTGGAGTGAGCTAAAGAATGATGATGGATTAAACCCAGATCAGTTGACTGGGGGTGAGTGTTTGATTTGCTCAAGCGCTCCGTCCATCATCCCCTTTGGTATCGCTTTGTTCGCCCTAAGTTGGCAGGGTGTGCCCAGACGTGGGTCCCTTGCTCACTTTGCCACTGGATTCAAGATAGCCTGGCTGATGAGGGTTATGAACCTGAAACCGGTCCCAGGATGCTTTTTTCCGGTCCATGGAAGACATGGCTTGGCAGTTCGGGCTGGACTGTTCCCATGAGGCACAAGGTCAGACTGATTTGCATATGGCCATGTTTGAACTGGGGTGGTGGAGTGAGATAAAGAATGATGATGGATTAAACCCAGATCAGTTGACTGGGGGTGAGTGTTTGATTTGCTCAAGCGCTCTGTCCATCATCCCCTTTGGTATCGCTTTGTTCGCCCTAAGTTGGCAGGGTGTGCCCAGACGTGGGTCCCTTGCTCACTTTGCCACTGGATTCAAGATAGCCTGGCTGATGAGGGTTATGAACCCGAAACCGGTCCCAGGATGCTTGTTTCCGGTCCAGGGAAGACATGGCTTGGCAGTTCGGGCTGGACTGTTCCCATGAGGCACAGGGTCAGACTGATTTGCATATGGCCATGTCTGAACTGGGGTGGTGGAGTGAGCTAAAGAATGATGATGGATTAAACCCAGATCAGTTGACTGGGGGTGAGTGTTTGATTTGCTCAAGCGCTCCGTCCATCATCCCCTTTAGTATCGCTTTGTTCGCCCTAAGTTGGCAGGGTATGCCCAGATGTGGGTCCCTTGCTCACTTTGCCACTGGATTCAAGATAGCCTGGCTGATGAGGGTTATGAACCCGAAACCGGTCCCAGGATGCTTGTTTCCGGTCCAGGGAAGACATGGCTTGGCAGTTCGGGCTGGACTGTTCCCATGAGGCACAGGGTCAGACTGATTTGCATATGGCCATGTCTGAACTGGGGTGGTGGAGTGAGCTAAAGAATGATGATGGATTAAACCCAGATCAGTTGCCTGGGGGTGAGTGTTTGATTTGCTCAAGCGCTCCGTCCATCATCCCCTTTGGTATCACTTTTAGAAAGCTGGCATTTTCTTACTTTAACCATTCTATGCCTTCTCCCTGTCTCTGGAATACATGTCTGGGTTAGGTGACAGCTGGGCTTTGTGCATTCCCTTTAGACAGTCACACATAAAGAAAGCTGATGTGTGCCACTAACATTCTGATGGCCCATCACCAGGCTGATGGGTTTTCCTGAGCTAGAGTGAGAGGGAGGAGCTGACACTTGCACTTGAATAGGACTGTGTCTGCCCCCACACAAAGGGTTGCATACCACCCTGTAGTGAGTCTAGAGCCAGGGCAGGAAAGGGCACAGTCCTGTGCACTACAAAGACCTTTCTTTGAAGTTGTCCTACTTCAAAGGCTAAAATGGGTATAAGTACTGGACCCCTGACACCATATACTCAGAACACGGTTGGAACTGAGGATATTCTATCAGGAAGAAGAGCTGTTATGCAGCCAGGAGGGACTGCACTTTGCTATGTTGGCCTTCTGGCTGCTGTTTCTTGTCTTTAAGTGAGAGGACTGGCTTTGACTCTCTACATCCTGCATCTCTAAAGGTTCTGCCAGGGCCAGTTGAGCTTGCCTCCTGTTTCTGGATTCTCAGGGATATCAAAGACTTCACCTGTATCTTGCAACCAGCACCGTGGCTCCTCTGCTATGAGTCCTGCTCTGCCAAGGGGTGCCAAATACAGTCCTGCCCTTGGAAGTGAGTGTTTGGTGCTGCAACCAAAAAAACAAATGCATCCACTACGATGCGTTGATCGGAACCGGCGCATTTCTCTGGGATATCGACGCATCGCCACTGCCTGCACTGAAGCTGTGGACACCACTCACCGGCTGCGCGATGCTGCAACCATGACTTACCACGCAGCCCTGAGTTTGTCGACACAGCTCCTCCGCATCACAGCTGTTGCACGAGTCTTGGACACTGCACCACCGACATCTGCGATGCATCATCCAAGGACTCTAACGCATGCCTGGTTCTGTGTGGCTTCGTGCCAAATGCATCACTGTGTGCTGCACACATTGCCTACAGCCCAACTGTTCGACATTGATGCATCGGCCCGATGCACATTGCTCTTGGCATCGATGCATCTATGACGTTTCCTGACTTCGGAAACGACGCATCGCCTTCCCCGGCGACGCGTCCCCTCCTGGGCTCAACGCATAGTTCCTGAGTTTCGATACAACCAAGGTACTGTCAGAGGGTCTGTGTGACTGCTGAATCCAGCCTGCGCTCTATCGCGGTTGGACTGAACTGTTGGATTTTTACCGATCAAGCGCGACCAGATAGCCCCAGTTGGAGCTATTGATTTCTAAGCACTGCATTTTTGTTTAATCTTGCAAAATTCATAACTTGACTTGTGTATATTGGATTTTTATTGTTGTGGTCTTGTTTTACTCAGATAAATATTGGCTATCTTGTTAAACTGGTGTGAAGTACTTTTGTGGTGTTTTCACTGTTTTACTTTGCGTGTGTGCACAAATACTTTACACATTGCCTCTCTAGTTTAGCCTGACTGCTCGGTACCAAGCTACCAGAGGGTGAGCACAGGTAAACATTTAGGGCCTCATTACGATGGCAGTCGGACTAGCGGCCGACTGACATCGTAGTGGGATGGAGACCGACCGACAAGTAGTTGGCGGCTCCACCCGCCATAATTATGATGTGACTGCCGTGCAAGGTGGTCGTAAACATGCCTTTCACTATGGCGGCTTGTGCTGCAGATCGGAAAAGGGCTGCAGCACTAGCCGCAGTAGTAAAAGGCATGTTTTTAGACATCCATGCACTGTGTGCCAGGCACCATGTGGTGCCTGCCACATGGTGCATGGATGTTTGGGGGGCTCCACATGCGCCCCCTGGCCACATAGCAGAGACTCACAGGGGACTGGGGCCCTTCTAGGGGCCCCCAAAGTCCCTTTCCAACAGCCTTTTCCATGTCGGTTGGACCGCCGTAAAAAGGTTGCGGGAAATGGACATCGTAATCTCTACGGCGATGCCTGCACAGGCACCGCATTCATTGTGGGGATTACTGTCCGACCGCCGCCCCGACAAGGTATCTTAATCTAGCGATGGGACGGTTTCTCGGGGTGTCAAGTGGACTGCCACCAACACCACCGACAGCCTGGGCGATCCGCCCGACATCCTAATAAGGCCCTTAGTGTGTACTATACATACCCTGACTAGGATTGTGATTCCCACTTGGACAGGGTGTATACCTCCGCCAACCAGACACCCAATGTCTAACAAGGGTGATTCTACGTAGTTGGCAAATATGGCAGAATGCATTTTGGTGACTGTATTCCCTTGTAGTGTTAGGGGAATAAACAATACTTTCAATGTTTTCACTTTCTGTTTTAGTTTGGTGGGGAAGAAAGGACCCAAGTGCCTTATCCATATTGAAATGGAGCTAAGAAGGGCCCCGTGAACTAGATTTATGTGTTTGAATCATTAAGGTGCACATTTTGCAGATTGAGCTTCTGACATAAGGGCTGTATTTGTTGCCAACATGGCAATCATGTAACACCCAGCAATACAGCACCCAAGTCAAATGGCTACTACCCTAGGACCAAAAGGCTTAATCATCTCAAAGGAAGTTACTTCCAAAACTCAAATAAAGACAGCCTCAATCAGCTTTACAGAGCTTTTCACTACACTCAAACTCCATCCATGCCATGTTACCTCAATTGTGTGGAATGACATCTAACCTCTCTAAATTCTTTTTAGAGAAGATTTACAAAATCTGGCTTTAGATTAATTTGAAATATCCTGTCCTCTACGTCCATATTGTACCCACTGTAAGATACCAATTTGGTCAATGTTACATTACTCAGACACCCACAAATGTTTTGCAACTCACCCAGAAATCAGTCCTTCTTACTTTTTTAAGCATAACAGAAGCACATGACACATTAAACACTGTTTGAAAAATATGTTCTCTGTAGGAAACTCATCGAAGCTGTGGCTGTAAGCTAACTCACAAGGTTTGCGTTGGACATCCATATCTCACATTACCTGGACTTCAGGAAATTCACAAATGAGCTTTCCATTAGCTGTAGAGTTTCCATAAAGTTAAATTCTTCTTCACAAGATGACTTTAGAAGTGGCGTCCAATCTTGTCACATTCAGGTGAATCGAGGAACCAAACTATCATAAGGGCTGCGGAAATCCATTTCTCGCTCGACTGGTTACCACAGTAAAGAAAACTGATTCTATACCTCATACTTTAATCAAACGCCATGGACTTCCTCTGTATTCCTGTATTAAATTCAAACCTGCTGTGTGGCCCTCAGAGCTATTGATTCAGGCCACCTAAAGAATCTGAATAGAAAACCTAATATTGATTGTCAGACTTAAAGGCAGCAAAACTGTGTGATCACGCTGATAACCCTGACGTTAGACTGAAGATTGAGTGCATGGGAGGTGTTCTGTGTTCTAAGTTGCACTCATAAAGCTGCATTTCTATGTTCCTGGATTTTCACTCGGCATTCCTCTCACCATCCCCCACTCAGGGAAAATCTGTTGGAATTATGAGTGGGGCCCTGAGTGTGCCCTCATAAATGAAGAATTATTGTGGCAATTTGGAATACTGCACCCAATTCCACAGTAATTTGCCTTTTCCTCATAGAGTTTCACCCAGAGATTTTGCTGTTTTATCAGCCAGAGTCCCAGCATGAAGGCTTCGGAGGTTATTGGCCGCACAAGGAATTTCAAAGACTTCACAATGAGGCCCTTATTGTGATGTGCCAGACTTGGAGTTGGCTTGCTTCTCCTGCTTGATACGGTTCCTGCTTCTTTGTTTTCTATGAGTCTTACATAAATAAACCTCTTGTTGCTACCTGTATGAGTCTTCGAGTTTGTGATTTTTGACTTACCAAAAAGACATCTGGAAAATACTTTAATTGAACTGCTGTCTTTGCAAGAAATCCCTCAACACATTCACATTTTCACCCATATGTCCTCTAAACTGTGGTTGGGATGGAAAAGCCCCTTGCATGGTGATCGACATGCACCCCTGCCCTAAGTGTCCCAACTGTCATGATGTCTGAATCACTGATGCTGATTTTTGCTGTCATAGGCGAACACGGATCATGCGTGTGCACCATAACATAGGCCTGTCTCATGGGTTGCAGTCTTGTTGGACCAGGAGGGGCGCCCATAGCGCTACCCTCATGGGGTGAAAGGGTACTGCCTTTGCCAGGAGTTAAGCAGCACATGCACATTGGGGGCAGCATACTGTGTAGTGATCAGTAAGAGTGAACAGGCCTTTTTACCTGTGTCACTGGAGTGAGGCATACAGGCTTCACTCATTTGCACTTCCTCTGCTGTGTGCCTAGCTCACCCTTGGCCTACATCAGTTTGGTGTGAAGTGTGTGTGTGTGTTAAGCATGTGCTGGGTGTATGTGTGCCTGTGAATGGTACAATAAAGGGATGGTGCAGTGCTGTGCAGTGCCTGTGTGTTATATGCATGTGCTGGGTTGTTGTGTGTCTGTGAATGGTACAATATATAAAAAGGTTCTGGGTTCCATTTTGGGAGACCCAGGGCTAAATAGAGGAACACAATGAGATAGAGGAGTCCTCTCAGACAGATTAGTAGATTGCTGCATTCCTGTGAGCTCAGTGGGACACACTTGAGGAAGGGAGAGCCAGGTTATTTAAGTATGCTTCAAAAGGCGCTCTTAGATTTAGAAAGAGGTCACTAGGTAGGAGCCTGTGCACATCTCAGGAACGAGATGGGGCTCATAAGAGAATCATAAAGAGTAGGGCTGAGACCCTGGGGTAACCTTTTGATACACATATCACTGTGCTGACATTCAGGTGTGAACCTCTAGTCATTCCCATGGCCTCTATCGTGGGGCTATCAGATTTGGAGTCGCTCCTGCTGTGACAGACTGCCTTCTGGAGGAAGGGCAGAGCAGAGGAGATGGCATCTATGTTTCCTTATTTATTTATTAGCTTAGAATTTTTTGTAGTGCGAATTAGACCACACAAATGTTAGAGAACTTTATACAGGAATGATTATAATACAAACAGAATCCCATTTCTTTACATAACCTTTTGTGGATGACCGGGTTTGAGGTAACAAGTTGCAGTTCAAGATCTTTATCTTGGAGCCACTTCCAGTGGCAATGACCAAAAAATCCGGGAGGGTTTCGACTAGAGCAGTCCAGAAGCTGTATAATGAAGGACTTCGGATCTATAGAGAAGGAGTCACAAAAGCATGTATGAGTATGGCAATTAACACTACATGAATACTCTTTTATGTACTCTTATATGTATTTGTGAATTGGCCTCAAATGCCCAACCCCTTATTAGAAAGAGTGCAATCAGGGAATTGTGAAGCGCGCTACTCACCGGTGAGGGCCCCAAGGCGCTAAGGAGGGGGGGGTGCAGCTCCGAGTCAGCCGAAGAGCCAGGTCTTGAGGCTCTTCCTGAAGGTGTGCAGAGTGGGGGAGCATCTGATGTTGATCGGGAGCTCGTTCCAGGTCTTTGCCGCGATGTAGGAGAAGGTTCTTCCACCCGCTCTGGCTCTGTGGATGCGCTGGGTTTCGGCGATGGCGAGGTCGGCGGAGTGGAAGTTTCTCCTGGGTACGTGGAAGGAGACTCTTTCGTTGAGGTATTGGGGTCCGGTGTTGTGGAGGGATTTGTAGGCGTGGGTGAGTAGCTTGAAGGTTACTCTTTTCTCGACCGGGAGCCAGTGGAGGTCTCGCAGGTGTTGGGTGATGTGTTCCTGTCGTGGGATGCAGAGGACAGGTCTGGCCGCGGTGTTCTGGATGGTCTGGAGTTTGCGGAGCAGGGATTGATTGATTCCGGCGTAGAGGGTGTTCCCGTAGTCTAGTCTGATTGGGTGATGGTCTTTCTGGATTCGGAGGGGATACATTTGAAGGTCTTGCGGATGGTGTTGAAGCGGGTGGAGGTGATGGCGTTGATCTGTCGGGTCATAGTGAGTGAGGAGTCGAGTATGATGCTGAGGTTTCGGGCGTGGTCCGTGGGAGTGGGGGGGTTTCCGAGGGCGACGGGCCACCAGGTTATGTCCCATGCTGAGGGGGTGGGTCCGAGGACGAGGACTTCTGTCTTCTCCGAGTTGAGCTTCAGGCAGCTGCTGCTCATCAAGGATGCAACGCCTTTCATTCCTCCCTGGAAGCTGAATCTGGTGAAGGAGAGCATGAGCTGGGTGTCATCGGCATAGGATACTATGCTGAGTCCATGCTGTCTAACGATGGCGGCGATGGGGCCCATGTAGATGTTGAAGAGTGTGGGGCTGAGCAATGATCCTTGGGGTACTCCACAGTTGATCTCTGTGGGTTCGGAGAGGAAGGGCGGGAGTCTGATTCCTTGGGTTCTGCCAGTGTGGAAGGAGTGGAGCAAGTCGAGGGCAGTTCCCTGTATGCCGGTGTCGTGCAGTCTGGCGGTGAGAGTGCGGTGGGAGATGGTGTTGAAGGCTGCAGAGAGATCTAGTAGGATGAGGGCCTCGGTGTGGCCTTGGTCGTGGAGAGTGCGGATGTCGTCTGTGGTGGTGAGGAGGGCGGTCTCGGTGCTGTGGTTGCTGCGGAATCTGGATTGGGAAGGGTCGAGGATGAAGTTCTCTTCAATGAAATCCTTAGCTGGACTTTGACGATCTTCTCTGTGACTTTGGCCGCTACGGGGAGGACAGAGATGGGTCGTCGTCGGGGAAAGTGCCGGATTCAAAAGTGGCGTTGATGGTGCGTCATAGCTCCAGTGCTATGGTGGCAGCGGCTCTGTGGAAGATGTGCGGCGGGCAGGGGTCTATGAGGGCTCCTGAGTGAATGCTTTTCATGGTCGTGGCGGTGTCTTCGGTGGTGACCAGGGTTCAGACGGATATGGTAGGCTGGCTGTCGTTGTTGGAGGAAGGAGTGGTTTCGGTGTCTGGTGTCTGTTCGTTGAAGTTGTTGTAGAGGGACTTGATTTTCAGATGGAAGTAGGAGCCAAGTTTGTTGCAAAAGTCCTGGGAGGATGTGATGTCCGTGGCTTCGCTGGGGTGTTTGGTGAATTCCTGAATGATGCTGAAGAGTTCCTTTGAGTTGCTGGAGTTAGCAAGGATTTTGTTCTGGATGAAGGTCCTTTTGGTGGATCTGATGAGTTGGTGGTATTCTGTCATGGCGTTCTTGTAGGTGGTCCGATCTTCCGCGGTTTTGCTGTTCCTCCATAGCTTCTCGAGATGTCTGCAGGTGCGTCTGGATTCTTGGAGGTCGGTGGTGAACCAAGTGGCCTTCCTGGGGCGCTGTCTGTCAGGGTTGCGGAGGGGGGCGAGCTTGTCTGCGCAGTTGGTGATCCATCTGTGTACTTTTTTGGCTGCAGAGTTGGCATCGGTCGAGGTGGGAGGGGGATCATGGTTGAGGGTGGAGTTGAGGTGCTCCTCGGTGACTTGCTCCAGTTCCTTCACGGAGGGCATGGTGTAGGTTTGAGAGCGGTGGCTTTGTAGAAAGAGAAGTGTACGCAGTGGTGGTCCATCCAGGGGGGTTTGCGTGGTGTGGCTGAAGTGGATGTTGTTACGTCCTGTGAAGATGGGGTCGAGGGTGTGTCCTGCCTTGTGGGTGGGGGTGGTGATGAGCTGTTTCAGTCCGATGTTGGTGAGGTTGTCCAGGAGGGCGGAGGAGTTGGGGTCGCTGAGGTTGTCAAGGTGGAAGTTGAGGTCTCCGAGCAGTATGTAGTCCATGAAGGCAATGGCGTGGGGTGCGATGAGGTTGGGGATGGTTGTGGTGAACGCGGTTCGAGGCCCGGGAGGTTTATAGGCGAGGGTGCCACGTAGGGTCGTTCTGGGGCTGGTCTGCATCTGGAAATGGAGGTACAAATAATGCAGTCATTTCTAGTTCTACTAATTGTATATTAACATTCCCTGAATATTCCCATTTTGGAGGTTTTAGGGTCAATTTGCAAAGGCATGTATTAGCACGTAAAAGACTTCCTCAAGAGCACAACTTTACATACTCCAAAATGCCTCTGTCAATAGGCTTCAAAGGCTGCCTCTTCCTTTTCCTGGATGTACATGTACATTTTGTATCCTTGCACGGATATTATATGTAAAGAAATCTGTCCTTGTGGTTAGGTCTGTGCTATACACGTTTTCCAATTTAGTGCAACGGGATGAGACGTTCACATCCTCTGCACTACCTTGACAGTGCAGAGGATGGTAACGTCTTGTCCTCCCATTAAAGGGAGAATACCCCTTTGGAGCTCACAGCAGAGGAATTTTCTTTTACAAATAGAAACTCATACTGTGAGGGAAGCGGTTCCCTTGCTTTCCAAATATTTTTTTTCTCTGTGATGTGGACCATGCCTTGAACATTGACATCATATACTGTAAACTGAAATCAGCTGGAGCTCAGTGTGATCAGTGTTAAGGTCATAGCTCAGCCCTCTGACCAGCGATTGCTATGTGAGAAGTACTTTTGAAACTTCCAATGGTACTGATCGCTAGTGGATTCCTGTTTGAGAATCGCCACAGGAGGACGATGACTAAGCAGAGATCCACCCAATAGACACCAGAGTTTTGCAAGTTGTGGGGTAGCACCCCCACCTCCCAAGCATGGGCAATTGCTACCCTCATTCAGCAGGGCACCCAAAAGTCTTTATGCCTCCTGGGGGTAGATCCGAGGGTTACTTATCTGCCCACATGAGAGAGGCAGAAGGTCTACTACACAGAAGGACTGTTTTCATTTATAGAAAAATGGGGTGCAAAAGGCCCTCAAGGAATCAAGCAATACCCACCACTCCTAACACCTCAACATTCTTTTTGCCACACGGAGGTCAGGTTGGGGAATTTATCTCCAAATTGCCCTCCCTATGAAGGGCAGAAAGACCACTACACATCAGGTCTTTTTCACTATAAAAAAATGGTATGGTGGCCAGCCCATCCGGGCATCAGGCCATACCCCCTACCGGTAAAGCCCCACCTTGTCTTTCTTCCTCTCATGGGGGTAGATTGGGAGATTTATCCCAATCTGCCCTCTCCACAAGGCGGAAAATCTGCTAGACACATAAGTAACACAGTCCCGGGGGGGGGGAGCTTGCCTGGCTCCAAAATGGTCACTTGCTAGAGTAGCTCCCAAAGCAGCTACCTCCATCCTTCACAATCCTGGTGTTTTTGGACTGTGAAATGCGGCAGGACAGCAGAATAACCAGCGTAGACCAATGCCGCTGTGGTAGCTGTGGATGAAAGCCGGAAAAAGTGGACCTACGCAATGAGATTCCGCTCTGGTGCGAAGCTGCGCCCTGCCAGTGGGGACGCCCGCCGAACACGTATCAGCCTCCTGCGCATCAGAGCGGAGATATGAAACCGGTGTGGCCCAGCGGTAAGGAGCGTGAAGGGGATCTGCTGTGGAGACCGGGCGCTAAGGCTGTATCCTCGATGAGGGGATCGCTGGGCATCGCGGGGCCCCCTGGACGGCAGCGGCTGCTGAGGCGGGGCCTGCATCGCGGTGTGCTGGCTGAGTGCTGCGAGCCGTGCAGGGATCGAGCCTGCTGACGCGGCCCGAAGCAGTGGTGCATGCCTCGCGCTGCGAGCAGAAGCGCAGAAAGAGATCCTGGCTGGGCCAACCACACTCCAGCGGGACACCTCCTATAAGACGGCGGAGTTGAGTAAACTGTCAGAACTGGCAGCAATCCTGGCAAAGTATACGGGTGCAAAGGGCCCCATCACAAACGACTGGCAGTTGCTGGCATAGCCTACGCGCTGGTGAGGAGGTGTTCAAGCTGGAAAGCCCAGTGGCTGCAAAAACAGTAAGGCCTGAGGCGATCGGAATGACGATGCATGTGGGTTCTGCCCTGCCTAGATGACGCACCAAAATAAGAGCAGCATAGGACGCACGCAGTGAGGCCTCAATCCTGGACATCACTGGGCAGTTCAGGTGAGCGTGCAAGCACCGCGACCTGCAGCATAGGCGATCGTACTATAGGGTGACGAGGGAGGCCCTACCGCAAGTGTCGCATTGAGACCGTATATGCGCAGGCTGTGTGGGCATAACGACATGTCGGGGAGGCCTGCAGTGAGTGGCTGAGCACTGCGCTGTGGGCTATGGGTGTGTGTAGCGTTCCCGAAAATGCACACTAGTGAAAAGAAGAAGGCTGAACTGAACAGCAGGGTAGAGCCTGAACCTGCGCAATAGAACTCCAGGACATGTTAACAGCGCAGTGAAACCAGAGCAGCCTTACAACATAACCCTGCCAAGAGCGCAAAGCGACAGTGCACCCTCTTGTTCATGCTGTGTCCGCTGCGACCTGACCTGCGAGTGTAGTGTACAGCAGGCGTGCGCAACCTCTCCCTGAGCACATCGAGGAGCGTGGCGTAGATCTTTGACTGCGTTTCTGGTGTCCCGCGACACTAGCGACAGTTAGACCATCAGGCATAGCCAGATAGCAAGATAGCAAGATCTACAGGTGGATCCCGACAGACACAAGAAGAACAGTCACCCAGGCCCTCGTCAGTAGCAGACTTGACTATGGGAACGCCCTCTACGCGGGAGCCCCGGCCAAGCTCATCAAGCGACTGCAACGCTACTAAACGCCTCCGCATGCCTGATCCTCGATGTACCACGCCACAGCCACATCACCCCCCACCTGAGGAACCTGCACTGGCTCCCCGTCGACAGGAGGATCACCTTCAAACTCCTCATCCACGCACACAAGGCACTCCACAAGACTGGCCCAGCCTACCTCAACAGACGACTCTTCTTCTACGTCCCCAACCGCCAGCTCCACTCCGCCGACCTCTCCCTCGCCACCGTCCCTCGCATTCGAAGAACAACCACCGGCGGCAGATCCTTCTCACACCTCGCCGCCAAGACCTGGAACACCCTTCCACTAAGCCTCACGACAGACCCAAGACCTGCTGACCTTCAGGAGGCTACTCAAGACCTGGCTGTTCGACCAGTAGCAGCACCCCCTTCTCTCTCCCCAGCGCCTTGAGACCCTCGCGGATAAGTAGTGCGCTCTACAAATTCTGTGATTGATTGATTGATTGATTGATTGATAGCTACGCAAGGCAAGATAAAGCCTCCCATAAACATACCAAAATGGGGAAACCAGATAAACTGCAGTCGAAGCTGCAATTTGAGCTGCGTAAGACCCCCAGGTCCCGTGACACAACTACGCCGGAGTCGGAGGCGCCCCAGGACGACCCTGATGCTGTCGCAGACACGGACCTTAAACAGATATTACGCGCAATACAACAAAGTCTATCGAAAATAGACAGCAAAATATTTGCGCTCACCTTTCGCATGGACAGGATGACTGAAAAATTGGATAAACATGGTGACAGGCTAGACACTGTGGAACAGAGGATCTTGAATGCAAAGGATGCCCTGAATACAGAAAATGAGGGACACAAAGCAATGGACAAGACTCTTGTTAGGATTCGCAGGAATCACGAGACCACGTATATTAGCAGAAAGAGGTTTATTGCAATCTTAAGTCCATAAACGAGTCTCAAACTTAAATATCCAGCGTCTCCTATTTGGAGTCTTGGTTGTTCCTGGTGGCCTTGTATTATCTCCAGCGTCGCCGTCGGCCCCGTCAGGAATGAAGTGCCAAAAATAAAGAAAAGAACACAAAAGTCAGCGCAACGCGCATGTACTGTGCTGAGGGAGAGGGAGTGAGGGATACAACACACCCGTCTTCGTTTGGGAAAAAAGGGTGAGAGAGACCACCAACGTCAGAGTAAGGAATCCCTGGTTTGCCGTGGTGCTCGGGGGAGTTACGAGGATTTCCCTGGCTCTTTACCCCGGGGCGCTACTCCCACCCGCCAACCACTCCCCAGGAGTCTTGCACATACCTGTGCAAGCCACGTCCCTCTGAGGACGCCGCTGCGAGATTCACAGAGTTGTTGGCCTCCTGGCTTTCCTCCGTAGTCTTCGCTCTCGGCGTCTCGGGTCCTCAGATCGAGGGTACTCCTGGTCCGTCCTAGCAGCCGCTGTGGGTCCTCTCGGGTCTCCATCTCGTCTACCACGGTGTCTCGGCTCCTCTCTTCCCCGGCTCCTTCCTCAGCGTCTTCTCTCTCCTCCAGTGTCACGCACGCCCAGTGCAAGGGGGCGTGACTTAGGTACTCCTCGGCTTCCGTGTTTGGATAGTTAAAGGGCCCGCATTCCTGGTTCTCTAGTACCTCGCCAGCATATCCCACTTCATTCAACGGCCCCGGGGGCTGGAATGAAAGCAGAGGAGTGGGCCAGTGAGGAAAGCTCTCTTCATCGTCCATGGGCTCAGGGATATCGTGAGGCATATCCTGACAACTCTTAAAGCGCTCCAACTAAAAGCGGAGGATTTGGAAGCCATATCACGCAGAAATAATATCAGAATCCTTGGTGTAGCAGAAACCACCAATATCAACAACATGGAACAATATGTAAGCGCATATTAGCAGAACTACGGGCCAGGGACACCATCTCAGAAATATTTGTGGTGGAACATGCGCACGGCTCGCTGGTGCCAAGGCCGGTGCCGAGGGGGCCCCGCGACCAATCATTGCCAGATTATTAAACTATAGGGACCGTGATGCAGCCTTACGGAAATTGCGTGAGTTGGGCACGCTACAATTAGAGGGATCTGAAATATCCCTGTTCCCTGACTTCACACAGTAGGTTCAAGAGGCATGACGATTGTTCCTTCCTGTCAAACGGAGACTCCTTGAGCTAAATGTAGAATATATAAGGGGGAGAGAATGTGGCCTAACGGCTAGGGTGGTCGACCTCAGAGCTGGGGAACCGGGTTCGAGTCTCGGCAGGGACGCTCAACATTCTGTGATTCTGGGCAAATCACTTAATCTCCCCATGCCTAACAAAAATGAATGCGTCTGTATGTAACGTAACTGGTGCTCATGTAAAGTGCTCTGATACCTCCGGGTCTAGTTAGCGCTACATAAAACTCCACCCAAAAAAAATAAAAATAGTATGCAATACCCAGCGAAGTTGCGGATCAAACACGATGGAAAAGTGCATCACTTTGCGGATCCCAAGTCGGCAATGCAGTAGATAAAGCAGGCTGAATGCACCGGGGGCGGACGAAAATCTCCCAGCGCTTCCCAGAAAGCCAGTAGCACTGCGTAGGACCCTGAGGAACAATGAAGGCGGTGCGAATAGCAAAGAACTCAGTATGGTAGAACAATTGCCACCACGCAATATCAAGAGCAAGACAGGTCTGACAACAGCTGTGTAAGCCAGAACATTGTGATAGGGGACGCCTTCCGGTTGGCAATGTATAGATACATAAGCTGTACTGAGCGGGCAATACAGTGTTGCCGCAGCTGCACAGGCAAGAACTTGATTTAGTATATTGTTATTTGCATGAGACTTAATGAAAACACTATAGATAACGCTCAGTTATTATTGCATGAAGGAGCGAACTAAGGGAGCTTGAGTCGGGAACATCTGCCCCAGAGTGTGCTCCACTACCAAAGTGAGGTTATATTTTGTAATGTATTGTTTGGGTAGGTTAAGGGGTGGGCGGGTGGGACTGATGCATGCTATGTTAGTTGGGGGCACATATAGCGTGGGTGGGGGTGGAGGGGCAGGCCAGTTGTCGTGTGGGAAAAATGTGAAAGGTAGGATGCAAGGCGCTGCTACTGACGTAGATCCGGTTGTGGCGGGGGCGGGGCATGAGCAAAAAGTGAGATTGCTCACGTGGAACGTGAGGGGCCTCAACGATAACAGAAAGACTCGGAAGGTGACGGCATATCTCAAATGACATAAGATTTACATTGCAATACTACAGGAAACGCATCTGCACCAGAATAGGGCGGAGTTAACATATCACAGTCTGCAGGGTCAATGCTACTCTGCTAATTATACATCGCATGCTAGGGGGGTTCTACTGTGGGCAATCTGAGGTATACCTGACAGGATTATATAAGGATCCGGGTGGAAGATATGTACTAGCCAAATGCAGCAAGGACGATTTAACATTCCTAGTTATTGGAATTTATGGTCCAAGTTACGATGGCCCTAACCTTTACAAAACAGTAGAAGCCAAGAAGCGCCAATGGGCAGATATCCCGCAGGTCTGGGGAGGGGACTTCAATTGCATATTGAACCCGAACATCGACCGATCCAAAGATCCCCCCCCCCAAATGCCCCTGCGCTGCGGCCCTGCGATTCTTGATATGATGCATAGAGAACGACTCCTGGATATATGGAGGTATAGATCCGACGACATACCAGGATACACGCATTACTCTGCTGCATATGACATTCACACTCGCATAGACTACTGGTTACTGCTGGACATACTTGGATCATTCCCGAGTACTGCTCACACTCACATATCAAACGCCAAGAACTCCAGCATTTACAAGGAGATTCCTGCCGTACTCCCTCCTAGACCAGATATTCAAGGCCGAGATGATGCAGGCTATAACAGAGTTCTTTGAACGCAATGTAGGCTCGGTCCCCATGAAGAAGTGACCCGATTAGGGCCACCCGGGTCACTCTCGACCTCCTCTAGCCTTCCATTCAATGAAGAGTCAGTGACGCAGTAGAGAACACAAGCAAACTAGTTTATTCACAAAGTACACTGCAGTGGAGTCCAGTCTGACCAGCCTCCTATGATGGCTGACGAGGGACTGACTCGAACAAACATAAAGTTACATTATGTAGGTTGTGGAGCCCACAAAGACCCGCCTACTATGTAAAAATACTGGTAGCTGTCGTAATACAATGGGGGTACAGAGCACAAGTTTCAGTTCTGCAGCCTGGTACAAGCTATCTACTGCCCAAGGTTGTCTGGCTTATCCTCCCTACTAAACAGGTGGGAGAAGGCCTCTATGTAACAGCAAAGGCATGCGTTAATGAGCAAGATTCAACATTGAAGAAACGAAACTTAGCAAGGACCATTTCTCGTAAATGATCAAGTAACAGTTTCGATTATAATACAAAATGGCGTCTTCAAGAGCTCGAATGGTGGCACAGATGTCAACCTAACTAACATAACATCTGCACTTTCTGATTATGTATGCATACAGCGAGAATATATAATGAATTAGCTGTATAAATGCTAACATAGTATCGAATAAAATACGAGTAATATGGTACTAATACATTTCAATTCTAACAGACCCTCCTTTTAGCATTTATAAGCTAATATGGACATCTTTATTCGTGCTATCAGGTAAACGTTTTTACAATTCGAAAAGTAGGGAAAATATAAAAAAACAGGTAATAACATGTCAAGTGCGGATGTATATACGTATATATGCATAACCAAACATATGGAAGGAAATAACACTAATCATTATCAGCACAAGGAACATCAGGAACAAAACCTGCAAGAGAAGTAGTTGAACCAAAAACACCCTCATCTATTTGCATAATAGTATGAAGCTCCTTTTGGAGCATTCTCTTTGCATCAGTGTCGTGAATTGAAATTCTTTTGGGAGAAAGATAAGTAGCACAGTATGAGCAGCATAAGGGAAGACACTGAATCAAGACACAGCAACATATTAAAAGGTCAATGAAATATATCACCTTTTCTAGAATCCAACCCCAACCACCAAATAATGACCAGCTCCAGTTACCACTCTCCATTCCTCGAACGTTTTCCAAAATGTCTAAAATATGTTGAGTGATATTTCTCTCCATATTCGTGATACCGACTACACACTGCTCTCCTATTACTGCCATGCACCACCGCTCTTGGCTAAAATAAAATCGACCGCATATCTCGTTTGCTCAGAGTATATGCGCATACTTTCTAACTGGGTGGTGATGTCACGTAAGCTGCCACTGTAGAATTGGACAGAATCTGCAGTTTACACACAAAATACTCTCTAGCTCGTTCACCCCTGGCCATGGCAGTGCCACCAAATGTGATAATAGAGGAAATTATATATCCAAAAGTGATACCATTACTGTAATTGTTGACTTCCAAATCAGTAACTCCCTCACAAAATTCCTTGGTCAGCGTTCTTTTCACCCATCATGTATGTGGTGTACTATATTTGCAAGGTACTCCAAGAGGTAACACCATTCCCAGGGCCACATCCTCTGTGCCGTTGTACATATTAGAATAGGTGCCGTTTGACAAAAAATAAAAACCCGGGTGTGCATAAAGCGGACCTTGATAATCCAATGGAGCATATCTAGTATTCATACCCTCCATACTAGGGTTATCCTTCTTTTCTAAACGCAATATATTTTTGTACACTATTGACCCGAGGCAATTGAGGTACAAATAAGCATCAGTACTATTTATTATTGGGCAACACGCAGGATAAATACCTGCCTCTTGAGTGACTGTCAGATCTTGATAATGCCAACCTGTCAGAGTGATATTTCTTTTATCAATATACAAATTATCGCAATGCATTTCAGGCATGCAACCTGGGTATCCTGTCCCTCTGGGTTTTCTGTAATACAAACCAGGTTGGGTATATCTCATACCAAATTCACCTTTTGCCACTGTAAAAGGGGGAGGACGAACATATGTATAATTCACCAATGATAATGGGTAAGCAGTCCATAAACCTGTAACAGAATCAGTGGGATAACAAGCTGTGTTATCTGGGGGGGCGGAGCTAGCCACGCTGGAAGATGGCCGCTTCTTAAGCGAGCTCCTTCGGCCGCTGCATTCTCATTAAACTATCCTGCACCCAAACAGCCTAAAACAACTCAAACCCATGAAATAACTGAATCGGAGGAACGTGGCTATCGATTGAACCCCCGGTGGCGGACAACGTGGCCCAGAACTGCTGCTGGAGCAAGATTGCTGAAAAACCGAGATGCGGCCTGCGACGTCTGTTCGAGCGGTGAGGCAGCGGGCTTGAGCAGAATAAGGCCGTGACGTAAAGCACACACGCCCGCACCGGCCGACCTGCTGAGCCTGTGTGAACATCTGCCGCAGGAGGAGAGGGGCTGCTGACCGGGAGGGGCGGCCGCCCTCAGTCCAAAGCGCAATACCAGCGGACTCTCCCCTGGCCCCCCAACACTGGAAACAACCCGTAACGGTGCCCTGGTCGGACGGTCGGGGTGAACAGCACGACGGAAGGCCCGTGGCGGCCTGGCCTGACGAGTGAGTGGCGGGTCCCAAGCGGGACTATCTAGTCGTGGCGCATAACCACAATAAAGCAAGACCGGGGAAAACTAATATAACGCTGGAGCAGGAGAAAGTTACATTCAAGCACCGCAGAGCCTGTGCACGAAGGCGGCGAGACAGCGGCAAACAGCGCGCACCCTGAGAGCGGGTCCGCAGGCTAAGTGGCCCCTTATAGCTGCAAGAGCTTGAATCACTGTGCACTGCTGAGCAATAAATTGAGCAAGTGAAAGCCTACAACTGCTGTTGTTGCTTGGGGGCACATACCTCACGACCACCGCACTGCGCAACATTATAAGTACGAGGTCCAGACGAAGGCCTGCGGTAGGCGACGTGCTCAGACTCACTGCTACTGGAACAGGCTATAGTGCGGCGCACCTGGACAGGTAGACATCCCCCGCCCAAGAGCACCTGTGGCACCCCGCTGTGATATTAGCTATGCCCATACCTGTGTCTACAGCCTGCACGGCAACAGCCTATTCGCATCGAAACGCGCACATAGACGGTTGATGTCCCCTGCAGCTTGCGCTGAGTACTCAAACTACGCCATCAGTCAGCAAGTGGGACCCAATAGACACCTCTGGATACCCCATGGGCAAACCCGACAGGAATCAACCTAAACTTACCTTTGAGCAATCAAAAAAAGCGACCGAGAACAGCCAGGATGAACAACAAACTACGCATCAGGCCGCCGCGGCGCCGAGCGGAGTCACCAATAGTGACGTGCAGGCCATGTTTACGACGATACAAGCTGCCCCGGCCAACATCGATGGTAAGATAGACTCTTTAACCTACAGGGTGGACCGCATGTCGAAACGCTTAGATAAGCACACAGAACGTATAGACATGGCGGAGCACCGCATTTCCGATGCCGAAGATGCACATCAGCAAATGGACACCAGACGGGAAAATGGATAAGACCCTGACAGCACTCATGGCGAGGGCTGAGGATGCTGAGGCACGCTCCTGCCGCAATAATATACGCTTTATGGGAATAGCGGAGACCACAAACATGGGGCCCATGGAACGCTACATTGAACAATTGCTTATAACCCTGTTAGGCAAAGAAACTTTCTCAGAAGTCTTTATCGTTGAAAGGGCGCACAGGTCCCTAGCTCCGCCACCACCACCTGGGTCCAGACCACGACTAATAATAGCTAGACTATTAAATTATAGGGACCGGGATGCGGCTCTTCGTAAGGCCTGGGAACTTGGTAGTCTGACACACGAGGGAATGGACATATCTATATACCCTGACTTCACGCCGCTGGTTCAGGAGGCGAGGAAAAAGTTTGTGCCTGTGAAACAAAAGCTCCGCGAACACAACATTGCGTACGCGATGCTTTATCCTGCCCAATTGCGGGTAACCGACAGCGGGAAGACTAAGAAATACAGTGAACCAACAGAGGTGCTGAAATACCTGCAGCAGAAAGGATCCCAAAGCACGTGCAGGAGATCGCCGAGAAGAGGACTGGAGAAGCAGGCCAGCACATCGGATGTCGAATAGAGAGGCAACAACCACAGAATACTTAAAACACAAAGTGCTGAAAACACACGGACAGGGAGGTTGACCCATAAAGAGACATACGTTGATGATGAAAATGGGAACTTTACGATCATATTTGTGACAGTGGAACAGCCGGTGCGACGCTGGGGGTATCACCTCGGATGGCGCACAGAAACTCTCCAAAGCGGAGCACCAGTGCCTATGGCCTCAGGGGGGCCGAAACATGAACACGTATCCAAAGGACACAGATAAGTGATAACAGGGGTTTGGGAGACGGCAAACGCGCCACCATTTGAATGTTTTAATTATAAACACGGGACTCACGCACAAGCGTTGATATGTGAAGCAGATTGTATAGATAAACCTGTTGATTAGATGCTGGGTGACAAGCATAGGGGTGCATGGATTACCATATTCACACAGCGACCACCCATGTGAAGTATTTCACAGGCCAACTGGGGTGTCAGCTACCGCCCACCCATGAACACCAGACTTCGTTATTTTCTAGGTAGGGGCGGGAGGAGGGAAGTTGGGGAAGTTACGAGTTCTATGGGGATTGTCTTTGCTGCAAGGAAACGGGCGGAGTGGGAGGGGGAGGGCAGGGTATTATTTTGAAAAATCTGGTCAGCGTAAGAATGGCAGATATTATATCCCACAGTAGAAACACACACTAGATGCAGGCGTGTCCTGCCTAAGTGCAACACTGCGTATGGATAATAGACTAAGGCACACCAGATCATTGACATTCATAACATGGAATGTACGGGGACTTCACAACCCACAGAAAATTCGCAAGGTCCTAGCATACTTAGATCGCCACAAGGTAGATGTGGCCTGTCTTCAGGAGACACATCTAACTGACCTTACAGAAGGGAGGATAGGGAGCAGGTGGGCATCCTATAGAATGGCATCTTCATACTCTACCTATGCCAGAGGAGTAATGCTCCTGGTGAGACGAGGTACCCCCTTCACGTTTATTAGCTCTATTAAAGACGACCAGGGGCGATATGTTATAGTACAGGGCAACTTCGGTGGCACAGCCTTAACAATAGTCACAACATATGGCCCAAATACTGACGACCCGCATTTCTACTCACAGATATGGGCAAAGTTACGCACCCTACCTCCCACAGCTGTTATATGGGGGGGGGGATTTCAATACATGTATTGATCCAGCATTGGATAGGTCTACAGGTAATGAAAGCAAGCAGAAAAAGCGCTTAGAGAAGGTATGGCTGAATGTGCTATGATAGACATATGGCGCTTGAGACACCCGAACAGCAGGGAGGGCACCTGCACATCAACAGTGCATAGATCATGGTCGAGAATAGACTACTGGCTAGCCACACAAGACATATGTACTTGGACAGCATCGGTGGAACACCTGCCTAAGACATTGTCGGACCATTCACCAGTCCGTCTTGCGCTTGCCATCCCTACACACACCCCAAGGCAGTTCACCTGGCGACTACAACAGGGCGCACTCCTAGACCGGGTGTTTCGCTCTGAATTACATCAGGCAATAGTAGAGTTCTTCGATCACAATGAGGGATCTGTAAGTAGCGCCACAACACTATGGGAGGCTTTTAAAGTGACTATTAGAGGTCACTGTATTGGTAAACACGCTGGCATATTAAAAGACATCCAACAGCAGCTATCCATGTAAGAAAGGGATATCAAACAACTTGAGGCAGAATACGCGACCACACAAGACCCCAAATTACTGGCAGACATTAGGCTGAAGGTCGACACTTACCACGAATTTGCAGATGATGAGATCAAATATCTCTTGCGAAGATACACCAATCGCAAGTATGGAGAGGGGGGAAGACCGGGGCGGGCGCTCTCACACAGAATATGACCGGCACATACGTCAGCTTACATAACTCAGATCATAGACACACAAGTGCAACCTCAGTATGACACCCCGGCGATCCTAAGCTGCTTTTCGGAGTATTACACCCGCCTTTATTCCACACAAACGAATGTGTCCCCGACTGAGATAGATCACTATCTCAATGACATCGCTTTGGCCTGGCTGTCAGACGAACATCGCGAATATTTTAGTCACCACATTACGGAAGACGAGATCAAAGAGGCGATTAACTCCCTCCCAGATAACAAAGCTACCGGTATGGATGGACTCTCCGGTGAGTTCTACAAAGAATTCCGAGACATTCTAATTCCACACTTAGCCGAGATGTATGAAGAGTCCTATGCTGCTGGTATGTTACCAGCATCATTGAGAGAGGCGTTGCTGATTACTCTCCCCAAGCCAGATAAAGATCTAGTAAAATGTGAGTCTTACCCCCTTTGTCTTTAATAAACATAGACGCTAAAATACTAGCTAAAATTATTGCAACACGAATACAGCCCTTGCTACGCAACCTGATCTTGCCAGATCAGGCTGGATTTGTACCGTCACGATCCACAACGCAAAATTTGAGGACCATATTTGCGATGTTACACCACTTGGATCCAGACATGCCAGCGGCAGCGGCCCTACTGGACGCTGCAAAAGCTTTCGATTCAGTGGAATGGCCATTCATGTTTACAGTACTACGAAGAATGGGTTTCCCGGAACCTTTTTTGCGCTGGATTACGCTGCTGTATACGGCGCCCAGCGCGCGGCTTAGAATTATTGGCAATACATCTGACTCGATCAACATAAGCCGCGGAACGAGGCAGGGATGCCCACTCTCGCCGCTTCTTTTTACACTAGCCCTAGAACCACTGGCATGTAAAATACGACAAAACACGTAGAATCCGCGTTACAGTTCCAACTTCGTCCAGTCAGCATATCAATGTATGCTGATGACATGGTGCTTTACACACAACACCCAGATATCAATTTAAACCCCCTTATTCGGAAATACATTAGATATGAGCACCACTCAGGACTCAGCATTAACTGGGACAAATAAGTAGTAATACCACTTACACCAGTTACAACACAGCCCAATCTGGAATACCCACTAAAATGGCAAACTGAACCGGTCAAATATCTGGGCATATGGATACACCGAAATCCTGAAGTGGTGATCAGAGAGAACTATGGTAAAGCAATAACTAAATTAGAGGAACAGATAGATAGATGGATCAAGCTGCCGCTTTCGCTGGCTGATAGGATTGCTGTACAAAAGATGGTTGTATTGCCAAAATTCTTATACTTATTTATGAATATCCCGATCTGGCTTACACAAGCATTGTTTGCCAAACTGAGATCAGCTATGCTGAGATTGGCATGGGGGGGAAGCAGGCGAGAGTTGGATGGAAGGTTCTGACTAGGTCCTATCACCAAGGGGGCTTTGGTGCACCAGACCTCCAATTATATTTTTACTGCGCACAGGCGCAACACTCCCATTATTGGTTGCATCCGCATGATCACATACCACACATAGCAGTAGAACATGACAGCATGCAGCTGACCCCATTGATTACTTTTATTTCCGACCAACGGAGGAACGGACCGAGAGATGCAATACACCCAGTAACCTGCACGTCGCAAGCATGGTACATGCTAGCAAAACGCGCACAGAAACTTCCAATATATGCCCCGGCGATGCCTATATCTTATCATCCGCGGATAACAGTGACACAAGAAAAGAAAATGCTAACTTTACTGGGGGAGGTGGGTCTAAAAACTATGAGCAACATTTTTCCACATAGCCAATTTATACCACAGGACAACCCAACCCTCAGCGTGCACCGCACACCACTGAAGGTATTTGCATATTTGCGCCTGCGTATGGCAGTTAGGGAATTATATGCCACATTCCCAGACGAACCACCACAGCTGAATGCATTGCAAATCCTGCTGACCGCACCCACACGTGAACGCATGGTGACACAACTATACAACGCCAGTCAGGGAGAACAAAGTCACGCCCTAAACAAATCGCTCCAAAGATGGGAGGAGGCGACCAGAGGCCCTATAGCCAAAGAAGACTGGGATTATAGCTGTGATCAACTGCAGTTGCTTACATCAAACTGCAACTTGCGCATAATACATTTTAAATTTATACGTCAAACATATTATACTCCGGCAAAATTGCACAAATATGGACTGCGACCAGAAGACACGTGCCATAGATGTGGTGCTTCTGGTGCGGACTTTCTGCATATGGCATGGTCATGCTCGCAACTTAAACAATACTGGCAGGAAGTCACTGGCACTCTCACGCTTATGTTAGCAGAGCATGTACCTAACGCTCCGCTAGTGTGCCTGCTGGGTATTTATAAGACTCTGCTGGCTAAGAGACGTAAGCTTCTGGCTGTGGCATTATTGCTGGCTAAAAGATGCATAGCCCTTAGATGGGGTAGCAAGCGCCCACCACGACACAAAGACTGGATCGCGGACATGACCTACTGCAAAGAGACACTGGAGACATATGCAGAAGAGCTTCCACAAGCCTCTAGACCCAGAGATTTTTGGGAACCCCTTGTACAATACCTTAATTCTACATAAAGTGATGTCTGAACATATAATACAGTTCAACCACTAGCGCTCTTGGTGGGTGGGTCTCTCCGGACAGACCGGGAAGATGAACACACGGCAACATGAGTAAGACGGAGTGACACAGGGATAAAAAAAAGTGTGCAACACGGATATAATGCACTAAGCAAGAAAGTAGTCATCGGGTGAATACCACAGAAAAATATATTATATAAGCTATAACATGTTAATGAATGTAAGACCACTGTACCATGCAGATGTATGTCATAACAACGTCAACATTTACGATGTGTAACTCTGTTTTTTCTTTTTGCTGACCCAAATTTTTTTTTTTTTTAAAAAGTAGCTGTGTTATCTCCGAAAAACTTCCTGTGTGTCTCTAAGAAAACATTACTTCGTATATCTCTTTTGCTACGATCTGAAGAGACAATCCGATATAAAACACACGATGGTGTATCACCAGAACACTTCAGAACCCAGAACATCCCCCCTCCCACCAATAAGAACAGTAATATGAAAGTAACACAGAACACCTTCTTTCTGAGCAACCAATCAAAACCAAGCTGCCCCGGTCGCAGAGCAGCAAAAGGCTGCTTAACTTCTACAATAGGACGACCAAACAGATACATTTTTACTATGAATTTTTTACAAATGGAATCACCAGAGAAAGAGACGTCACGTAATGGAACCAATGATGGAAAGGACACAAAAAGAAAAAAATATAAAACGTTAAGAAACAAATTCAGGGTCCGTTCAAAGCCTCCCTGGCAGGCTTCTATTGTTCAATCCTCGGTGGTGCTATTGAGCACTGTATGGTGGAGCCACACTGTTGCAGCTCATCAGCAAATGTTCACTGTCCTCAGGATAGGGCACTCTCCCTCCTTGGAAAATACCCTCAACTTATCCTGTCCTGCGTCACAGGCAGTGCACCAATTTTCTGATACCTAGTCTAACAGAAAAAGCAGAAACAAAAGGCGTTTACTAATCGTATCCAAGAAGTCCTTCCCTGCTACACTTACTTCTCTTTTGGTGAATTATCCTTCCGTCGAGGACGCAAATCATACCTTGCTACTCCTGGCACTGTCTCATCTCGTAGAAGAATCTGAAATTCAGGGGGTGTCGGAGAGCGCGGCTCAGGCTCCTGTGGGTCGGGTGAAGAAGAAGCCTGGGCAGCCTTAATTTCTGGGGCAACTGACTCGTTCAGAATCGCCTCACTCTCTTCCTCCGTCTGCGCCCATGTCAGCTGGGCATCAGAAAAGGGAACAAAACGTGGAACCTTCTCCGTCTCGTGGTCCCCTGTCCCCTGGCGAACCCATCCGTCATAGGGGAGGGGAAGCGGCACTCGTCGACAATGAGAGGTGTGGACCCAATGCTTCCAACCGTCCACTCTTACTGCCGTCCTTGTCGTGATAAGAACCAAATATGGTCCTTTCCATCTGGGTTCCAAACTGTCTCTTCTCTGGAAATTCTTAATGAGGACGTAGTGTCCAGGCTGTATGGTGTGCCCGGACCCCTGTGGGGCTGGAGGCAAAGCTTCATGTATCTGTTGATGAATAGAACGTAAACTTTTAGTAAGATCATATAAATAATCGACTAACAAAGGATAATCAATTTCAGAAAACGTTTTCGGTCTAGGGACGCCTCACACATTTGCGGGACATCCAAAGACCACCTCATATGGCGATAATCCTGTTCTAGAATGGGCTGTCATTCTGGTGGACAATAGAGCAAGGGGTAATGCATCTGGCCATTGCAACCCAGTACTTTCCTTAATCTTAGCCAATTTTAGCTTGAGAGTACCATTGTACTTCTCAACTAAACCTGCTGACTGGGGATGATTTGCTGCATGAAATTTTTGCTTGATGTGCAGACCATCGCACTACAATTGGATCACTTTTGCATTAAAGTGACTTCCGTTGTCACTCCAAATCAAATGGGGCAAGCCGTAGCATGGGAAAAACTCTTTAATAAGAGCCTTCGCCATCGCCATGGCTGTATTTTCTTTCGTTGGGTAGGCCTCAATCCATTTACTAAATGCACAAACAACCACTAGCACATATTTCAAATTATTAACTCGCTGCATCTCAATATAGTCCATCTGGAGTACCTCAAAAGGGAGAGAAGGTGGCGCAAAATTACCAGAAGGTGTAGGGGTACCCTTTCCAGGATTGTGCTTCATACAAATCATACAATGTTTCACAAGATGAGCGGCAACCTTTGGGATGTTGCCATTTTGCCACACAGGATCCAATAGCCTACGGATTCCCTTTGCGCTAATATGAGCCGGACCATGTGCCATTGTAACTACAGGAAATACATATGCATCAGGTAACATCAATCTCTGCTTCTAAGTTTTATCAATCCAGCACCCTTCTTCATCTAAACGCCCTGTGCTCTCCTGCCACACTGCCAACTCCTCATCTGTTGCCTCACTCTGTATTTCCCTGAAACTTTCTAATGAATTTTCAAACATAGTAACCTCTGGTAGCCATCTAGCAGGTCCTGCCACAAACATTTTCGTCATTTTTGACCTAGCTGTCTCTTTTGCTGTCAGATCTGCAAAGGCATTTCCTTTCCCTACATCGTCAGTGATTGCTTTATGGGCACTACACTTCACTATTGCCAATCGTTTGGGAAGGGTCAAAGCTGTCAAAAGTCTTTCTATCAGCGGACTGTTCTGAATCTTAGTACCATGTGAAGTCAAGAATCCTCTCTCTGCCCAGAGGCATCCCAAATTATGGGCCCCCCCGAAGGCATACTGGCTGTCAGTGTAGATATTGACAGTCAGTCCTTCACTCAATTCACATGCTCGCAAAAGAGCTATCAACTCCTCAGCTTGAGCAGATTGGTAAGGAATATGTAAGTCTCGACTACAGTGCGCAGCGTAGTAATAGCATGTAGTAGTGCCATCTGACAATTTAAAACAAGAACCATCGACATATAGTTCCCCTTGTGGGTCAGATAAGGGAACATCAGTCAAGTCTACCTGTCCCTTCGTCTCTTCTTCCGTACGAAACAAACAATCATGGACATCTAGGTCCTTTTCTTCCGAAGGGAGGGTTAGTAACGTGGTTGGGTTCAGAATGGCACATCTTTTGATAGTAATATGGGGTGCAAATAAAGTCAATTCATAACCAGTCAGACGAGCACTGGTAAGGTGCTGCATCTTTGCCTTGTTCAAAAGTGCATCCACATCATGAGGTACCATTACTGTGAGATCATGATTAAGAACGAGCCCTGCCGATTGTCGAATAGAGACCGCCGCAGCCGCGGCGGCTCTTAAACAACTCCGGGAGGGCTCTGGCGACAGGGTCAAGCGTAGCAGAAAAATAAGCACACGGCCTCTGCTTACCTCCAAAGGCTTGTGTTAACACCGAAAGCGCACACCCAGCCGTTTCGTGTACATACAATACGAAAGGCTTCGTATAATCAGGCGTACCAAGCACAGGTGCAGAGCAAAGCACAACTTTTAATTGCTCAAAAGCATGCTGGCATTCATGCATCCAGGGCAAGGGTTCATGCACATCTTTAGTTGTTAAGCAAAGCAAGGGCTGTATTAATAAAGAATAAGCGGGTATCCAGTGTCGACAATACGAGGTGATGCCTATAAAGGCATGCACATCCCTCTGAGTCACCGGGATAGGCATCTTAACAATGGCATCAACTCGTTCAGGTGTTAGCCTCCGACCCTCCTTCGACAGCAGGTGACCTAAATAGGTGACCTGCTGTTGACAATATTGGAATTTAGAAAGGGACACTTTATGCCCTTTGTTTGCCAAATGCTTTAATAATTTAACCGTAGCATCCCGACAACCCTCTTCGGTATCGGAGGCTATCAAAATGTCATCCACGTACTGCAGTAATACATTACCTGTGGGAAGAGAGAGAGAGATTCCAATTGACTTTTCAAAGCCTGATTGTAAATACTGGGACTTTCAGTGTACCCCTGAGGAGCTCGACAGAATTGGAAGCTCCTACCAGCCAAAGCAAATCCAAAAAGATACCTACTGTCTGTATGAACAGGGATACTAAAAAAGCATTTTTCAAATCAATCACAGAAAAGAATTTGGCTGTGGAAGGAATCATCGTCAAGAGAACAGTAATATCTGGGACCACCGGGAACTGAGGAACTACAATCTTATTAATTTCCCAGAGATCAATCACAAAACGATAAACATCAGGATTTGCATTAGGGGAATCCAAGGGTGCCTTCTTAAGAATAGGGAGAATGGGGCTATTGCATACATTCACTACTGTCTCCTCAACCACCCCATATTTAATCAGGTCCTGTATAATCTGCATCAAAGCCTGTTCCCCAGCTTGTGATATTTTATACTGGGGAATACGAGGGAGCACAGCGTTCTCCTTGACCTTTATGTAAACCGGTGGTATCTGTAACAACCCCACATCCGTAGCCCCTGTAGCCCACAATGAGGACGGCACATTGTTGAATTCAACAGGAAGCGGCGCATCCTTTGCCAAACACTGTTTTGTGCTAACCACATTAGGTCCAAGAGTTATGTAAACACCATCCAGGGAACAATAAATGGTAACATATAACTTTTTCAACAAATCCAAGTCAAAGCAAGAGGTTTGGAAATGGGGCTCACAACCGGTACGCCTGAAAAACCTACCGAAACATTATTACGGCCAGACTGGGCTGCCCCGGTGACCAGCGAATGACAAACAGATCTATTCATTGCACATGTATCCACCCAAATTTCTGTGCCGAACCATACAAATCTGCTGTAACATAAGGACCACGCTGATCCACAGAAATTTGGACTGGTCCGTTTCCCTGTCCCTGGTTGTTCTAACCATAGGATATTCCTGCAGCGTCACCCATATCATAATCATCATGATAGTACTGCCTTCCCCGGGGGTCATCAAAATAGTTCTGATCAGAACGACTCCCTGGGGATGCATCTGCTTGAGCCTCATCCCGACCAACCTCATAACGGCCCCTTGCACTCGAACCCCGCCCTCTAAGTACTGCAATTTTCTGTAACAAATCTGGACACTCGCTTCGCCAATGTCCCTCCTTTTTACAATACGCACACTGATTCGGCCCTAGGGGTGCACCACCTCTACCAGCACCCGTGACCTTTGAGCCGGACCAGTGCCCCTTCCCCTCCCAGACCCTCTTGCAACCTGCTGTAGCAACACCCTTGTTTTCAAATCCTTACTCTTCTTTTCTACCTTGTCTTTCTCCTCATTTTCTCTATGCTCATAGTACTGTGCCATACTTAATATCACCGAAGGGGAAGAGGTAGTCCAAGTGCTCTCTGAAGCCTGTAACCGAGCTGCAATCTCAGGAAGCAAATTAACAAACAAACGAACACCACCTTCAACTGACAAATCCTGTCCACTGAAATCCAAGAACACCCCTTCAAACCGAGTAAAAAATCAGACACACTTTCCTCTTTCTTTTGATGACACGCCGTCAGCTTGTCCCAATCTACTCGCCTAGGTGGGATAAGAGAATGCATATAAGTGATAATACGACTTGGCAAAGCCAGACTCTCAGCCCTGGGTTTTTCACCGGGATTTCGCTCATTATCCCATGCCTTAATCTCATCCCAAGAGCCACCCAATTCCACCCTGTGATCCTGAGTATGCACCTGCCTCCATATATCCACCGGCACCACAGCCCGAAAAACATCTCAATATCTGCTAATGTCATAACTGACGAGGAGGCGGCCTCTGTTAACTCTTTATAATACGCCGTAGGGTTTTTTCTAGGATCTGGTAACTGACTCTTAAGAGCTAACACCTCACTTCTTTTCCACGGGTTATAAACCCACTGCTCCTGAAAATGAGCCGCCACCCACTGTTGAACCACATCTCCCCTCTGGTTACGCTGCTCTGGGATCTCAGGATGAAAAATAGGATGCACCTCCCTCATCGGAAATTGGGACACACTAGTCGGGGTACGGTGATGTAATCGTTCTCGATAACCCAGTAGCGTCCCAACATTACCAAGAACTTCTGTAGGGGCCATACCAGCTGAATATACACGATCTCGAAAATCATAAATAATTTGAGGAGCTGTGCCTTCAATACACTGTTCCCACAAACTAATCAATGTAGCCAACATATGCTGAAGGGCATGCTGTTGTACAAACGGATCAAAATCTTTCATCACACACCATATATCCTCCACACTATAAATCGGACCCCGAGCCCATTGTGCTGCCTGATTTGCAACCATCCTTTTCTCCTCTTCACCTACATCAGATCGAATCAGTGCCCGCTCCATTCGCTCCCGTGCTGGCGCCCAATTCCCTCCATCTGACCCTCGCGCCGGTGTCCCAACTCTAGATAACACTACAGATGAAACATCTGGGGAAGGCACAAGGGATACAGACGCAGGTGACAGTGTCAATAATGACTGTGTGGTAGGTGTAAGAGAAGGAGGAGAAACATGAACAGAAACAGCAAACACTGCAGGGGTGCCCGCAGTCACCACACTCGCAGGTGGCGATACCGGAGAGGAGACAGATAGGGCTGAAGCCAAAGCCATTGAGTCTGCAGAAAGACCAGAGGAAGGCGAAAGAACAACGGAGGACTGAGACGACGGAACAACAGGATATATTCTCTGTGGGGCATAGGGAGGTGGGGGGCGAGTTTCCAGCAGATCCTCCACAAAAGGATTCTCATCCTCTCGAACAACATAAGACTTATTACATTGTAATCAAAACTTCCTATCAGCACACTCAATACTTCTGTTTGTTCTCTATCATAAGCTACCGCTTTCTGAACCACTGTTTGCATTGCCTTCTTCCTAGACTCCTTCTCGGCTCGTATACGCCTCTGCTTAGCTTCCTTCTGCCATACCTGCAAAGTGTCAAACACTGACTGCCTACTTCTTCTAGTGAATAATTTGTCCTGCAAATAATTCAATTTTTGTTCATCAAAAGTACCATCCAGTGGCCACTGAAGCTCAGCATTGTCCCTCGTATATTTGTGCCATAATGTACGAAACATAATAGGGCCAATACCGTGCTTCACATAAATCTCAAAACTCGGAGTGCCTTCTGGAGGCGCAGGCTGCCTTTCCGCCAGTCGATGCTCAGCAGAGCAACAGCGACACCCCAAGCACCACATTTTACTCCAACAAGACATCTTAGCATCAGACACATTCACTATCCACTCAACACACACACACGCAATAAAAACACACACAAACAAAGAGCTCTCAAAAGCAGTCCGTAAACTGCACCAAGACAAGTCAGTCCTCAGACTGCACCAAGACAAGATAGGCTCTAGCCCCAGGTCTTTTCAAGAATAAACCAAATTCAAATAGTGGCCTGGCGGAACGTTCACAAACGCTCCGTATCACAAGGGTCCACAGACCCACCAAGTTAATCAAGACAGCGACGCTCTTACCAGAAATCACAATGAACTCACCTGGTGCACACAGGCCAAACAAGATTATTCCCCACTGCCGACTCTTCAGACCAAACGGTCAGATCCAAGGGTTTCACCTTTTCAGGACCCCAGCCAAGATGACCACTAGACGAGGAACCCCCGATCAGACAGGCGGGGCAGCCGCGAGAACCAAGCTCTATCATATGGGGATCCCCGATCCGCCCATCTGACCAGACACAACCCCGACCCCACAACCCGACTACGGGCAGGATGGGCCACCTGGTGGAGTCCCTGTTCGGGCGCCAACTGAAGGAAGTGACCCAATTAGGGCCACCCGGGTCACTCTCGACCTCCTCTAGCCTTCCATTCAGTGAAGAGTCAGTGACGCAGTAGAGAACATAAGCAAACTAGTTTATTCACAAAGTACACTGCAGTGGAGTCCAGTCTGACCAGCCTCCTATGATGGCTAACGAGGGACTGACTCTAACAAACATAAAGTTACATTATGTAGGTTGCGGAGCCCACAAAGACCCGCCTACTATGTAAAAATACTGGTAGCTGTCGTAATACAATGGGGGTACAGAGCACAAGTTTCAGTTCCGCAGCCTGGTACAAGCTATCTACTGCCCAAGGTCGTCTGGCTTATCCTCCCTTCTAAACAGGTGGGAGAAGGCCTCTATGTAACAGAAAAGGCATGCGTTAATGAGCAAGATTCAACATTGAAGAAACGAAACTTAGCAAGGACCATTTCTCGTAAATGATCAAGTAACAGTTTCGATTATAATACAAAATGGCGTCTTCGAGAGCTCAAATGGTGGCACAGATGTCAACCTAACTAACATAACATCTGCACTTTCTGATTATGTATGCATACAGCGAGAATATATAATGAATTAGCTGCATAAATGCTAACATAGTATCGAATAAAAGACGAGTAATATGATACTAATTCATTTCAATTCTAACACCCACCTTTGCTATGGTCTGGGAGACTTTTAAAGTCTATATTAGGGGGATAACGATTTCTAAGCATTCGGGTGTACCGAGATCCATTAGAGGCAGGCTAGCCAATCTAGAAAGTGAAATAGCTGAGATGGAAAGCAAATTGCAGGAAGATAGCGAACCACAAATAAAAGCAGATATAAAATGCAAATTGGATTATACCAAGAGGCAGCAAACGACGAACTGAAACATATGGGAAATTACACCACCGAACATGCTTACGGCGAGAGAGACAGACCGGGAGCAGTCCTGGTAGGGATACTCAGACCCCCGAGAGTGGCAGATGAAATCACAGACATGATAGATAGTGGGGGTCAGGCTCTTTGTACCCCGGATGCCATTGTAAAAGGCTTCTGCAGCTACTACAAGAAGCTGTATAGCTCACAAACACTACAAATACAGATGAAATGGCCGACTACCTTGCTCACATCAAATTGCCCTGGCTGGCCACAGAACACAGAGGACATCTAATGGCCCCCTTGCAGCTGTCTGAAATTTCTGCTGCCTCGTGGAGCATGCCTTTTGAAAAAGCTCCGGGCTCTGACGGATTGACGGTGTCCTTTTATAAGACATTTTTAGACCTATTAGCGCCACACTTAAAGCAACTATATGAAGAGATGGCTGAAACCGGGGTAATGCCTTCCACAATGAGAGAAGCAATGATAGTAACAATACTGAAGCCAGATAGGGCACCTGACCAATGTTCATCATATAGGCCGCTATCTCTGCTAAATGTTAATGCCAAGATTTAAGCAAAAATGCTTGCTTTCTAATAGGCTGCCACCACTGTTGCCAGGAATAGTACGGCATGCGGGATTCCTACCCGGCCGAAATCTGACCCAAAACTTACGCACACTGTTCTGGGTTCTGCAGGTGGTAGACCCAGACGTCAAAGCTGCAGGGGTATTTTTAGATGCTGAGAAAGCGTTTGATGCTGTCGAATGGAGTTTCATGTTCGCAGTACTTCATGAAATAGGGGTAGGTGACATATTTACCAAATTAGTCCTACTATTATACACTAATCCGATGGCACGTGTGCAGGTTGGGACACGGTTTCAGACACATTTGTGATCTCTAAAGGTACAAGACAGGGGTGCCCTTTGTCGCCATTGTTATACGCAATCGTGTCGGAACCACTGGCCTGCACGCTACGTGAGTACCACAGCCACAGAGGACTTCGATTCCCGGAATACAGGTTGATCATATCAGCGTACGCTGATGACATGTTACTGTACATTCGGGATCCTGATAGCAACATGACGCCAACGCTTAGAGAGGTGGTGAGATTCGGGACTCACTCTGGCCTAAAGATTAACTGGAACAAATCCACCATTTTCCCCTTTACTACAGTGACAAGGCCCGACTCTTGACTACCCATTGCAATGGACCACAGATCCGGTGAGATATCTGGGCATACGGGTCCATATAGACCCCTCAGTAGTACTGAGCAAGAACTACGGGGTAGATATACAGAAACTCACGGATGATGTAGAGAGGTGGATTAAACTCCTACTATCACTTATAGGGCATATTGCTGTGATGAAAATGGTGATACTGCCTAGATTTTTGTTTTTATTCCAAAATATTCCGATCTCCTTTCCGTGCACTATATTCCATCGCCTCTGTACACTCCTAATTAGGCTGGCCTGGGCAGGTAAACAGCCCAGAGTGCGATGGGACTCCCTCACACGGTATACAGTCTAAATATCGAATTTTAAATATCGACATGACAAAATATCGAGTTTTAAATATCGAGGGGACAGAATATCGACTGTCAAAAATATAGTGGTAAAGAATATCGAAATGCAGGTAAGAAATATCGATTGTCATAATATCGAAGTTAGTAATATAGTCAGTCATAATATCGTTGTTAAAAATATCGATTTTTTTTTTTAGTGTTGTAAATGTTAGTATATGTGTTAAAAGTAGGCGTAGGCAAGATGGCTGACGGGTGGGGAGCTCCAGCCGGGAGCTCCCTGGCCAGGAATTGCCTTCTGGCGATGATCCCCTTGAATGTGCCCCCTCCTCGGATCTTTGCACTCGCCTGGGGTTCTGGTGGACAATGGACCTTTTGACTCGCTGATCTCCGAGATTCTACTCGTGGCCTCTGAAGAGCAGGCTCACTCGGCGCGTGCTAAAGACCATCGGACTCTCCCCGGCCTCACCGCCTCAACGAGCACACTACGAGACATGCCTGCGGGCGGCGGTCCGACAGTACGAATGCCGATCTACGATCACTGGGGGGCTGATACCATATTTCACCAACATCAGCACACAAGTAAGGCTGCCCAAGAATATGGAAAAGTAAGACTCTAATAATAATTAATTAGTGCTTACCAGCGCGTACTTGCCTGCCGGCTTGACTGACTCCAACATGGCGGCTAGACGTGATTTCTAGAAGCATGGTCACACACGGAAAGCCCGCTGCTTCAATTTATTCTAAGATCACCGTACTCAAGGATGTTCTGGGATGAATGACATTGTTTTTTGTATCTACTAGATGTGTATTCCGGCCAAAGTACGACTGCCTGACCCCATGCCTGACCCTAATATGGCGGATGAGCGTAATTTCTAGAAAGACGACCTCAATTCACCACATCGCTCTGACTGATGCACACAGCAGGCTGCGCGCCCTGAGAAGGTGCGGTGATTCGGGACTGATGCATTGAAGTGTGGGTGAGTGTCTGAGGCCTGCTACCCGAGGATAAATCTTTTTTGCCTGCCACCCTACCTGAAAGATGTTCTGCACCGTTGATGCCAAGCCTGGAGATACAGGACTTCGTGGCAGTGTGAGATATCGGAGCTAGCGGCATATTGCTCCCCTGTGCACTATATTGACAGTATGTTCTAGCCGGTGGCATGAGGCTGCTGAGTTTGGATTGTATAGAGTGGGAAAGGATTGACACCCTTGCTGGGGGCTGTGCAACCAGTGAGTTGATCACAGGGGCAGAGTTGTTTCACCCATTAAGAAATGCCCAAATTTTAAATGCCCAACACTCACTACTGCTGCTGGGAATGGGCATGATCTGCAGACTTTGGAACTGTCCCTTCCTCCTCTCCTCTCACCACTCTTGACCTGGGGGCGAGCTGGAGGATGAGGCGGACGGCGCTTCCCTGTAACACCGTGACTGATGCTCTCGATGGAACTTTGACGATGCCCCCTGGGCGAAGCCATAACTGTTCTGTACTTACCGCGGTGCCCGAGCAACCTTGGCTGATGCCCGGTGGAGCTGTCCTATGCAGCTATAGAGGAGTTTGGCTCTGGTTCACCCCTCAGCCGTCACCTACCCAGCCGGACATCGGACATTGTTTTCCTCGTCTCCCCATTGTGTTTCCCCCTGTTTTACCATTCCCCCTCGACCTTTCACTCCCCATAAGACGTGTGTACGCGCTAATAACTCATATTATTGTGTAATCTCATGTTTTTCTCCTATGTCTATACTTAGCCATGTAATTATGTAACCTGTAACTCGCTGATCCTCATGTAAAGCGCTCTGATACCTCCGGGTCTAGCCAGCGCTATATAAAACTCTTCAAATAAATAAATAAAATAAATAAAAGTATATATTATTTTTGCAATGTATGTTTGAATTTTTTAAAAGTAATGAATTTTATGTTAAATTATTTTTGCATATTTTAGTTCTGTAGCGGGTTGTGGGTTTATAGGGGAATAGGGTGGGAAGTAATTTAATTATAATATATTAATTAAGAATTTTTTTAATTAATGAATTATATGTTAATTAATTTTTGCGTAATTTTATTCTGTAGCGGGTTGTAGATTTATAGGGAAATATGGTGGGAAGTAATTTAATTTAAATTAATTAATTAATAAATTAAGTAATTAATATTTGTGTATTTAATCATTTATATTGTTAATTGAGTTAATTAATTAATTATTAATTAATTATAAATGTATTAATAATAATTAATAATGTATTGGTAAATATGTTAATTGTGTTAAAAAGTTACGAATTAGTTATTAATTTGATATTAATTATTAATAATTAATTTGTTAATATGTTAATTGTGTACTTTTTTTTTAGGAGTGGGTTGATTGTTGATAGGGGAGTAGGGTGGGAAGTAATTTAATTTTTATTAAAATTTTTAATATTTTTTATATAATATTTTTTTTAAGTTATTTATAGTGTTAATTGTGTGAATTAATTTATATTTGATGAAAATTAATTTTAACGTTAATTGTTATTAGTTAATTAATTAATTGATAATTAATTATGTTAATTTATTAATTTTTTACAATATTGGTGGTGACATTTATAGGGAATATGGTGGGAGGTGATTTTTTTTTTTTAATTAATTAATTGTTAAATAATGTTAATTATACTGCAGGAGTGGGAATACTAAATTAATCCCCTACGCTATCCAACACTTTCCCTACTGTTATACTTGGTGGAGTGGGAATAGTAAATTATTCCCACCCGCTATCCAACACTTTCCCTACTGTTGCCCTCGCTGAAGTGGGAATAGTAATTTTTACCCACCTGCTATCCAACACTTTCCCTACTGTTGCACTCGGTGAAGTGGGAATAGTAATTCTTACTCACCCGCTATCCAACACTTTCTCTACTGTTACACTCGTTGGAGTGGGAATAGTAATTTTTACTCTCCCACTATCCAACACTTTCCCTACTGTTGCACTCACTGGACTGGGAATAGTAAATTATTCCCACACGCTATCCAACACTTTCCCTTTTGTTGCACTTGCTGGAGTGGGAATAGTAATTTTTACCAACCCGCTATCCAACACTTTCCCTACTGTTGCACTCACTAGAGTGGGAATAGTAATTTTTACACTACCGCTATCCAACGCTTTCCTGACTGTTACACCTGGTGCTGTGGGAATAGTAAATTATTCCCATTCGCTATCCAACACTTTCCCTACTGTTGCACTCTCTGGAGTGGGAATAGTAATTTTTACCCACCCGCTATCCAACACTTTCCCTACTGTTGCACTCGCTGGAGTGGGAATAGTAATTTTTACCCACCCGCTATCCAACACTTTCCCTACTGTTACACTCGTTGGAGTGGGAATAGTAATTTTTACGCTCCCGCTATCCAACACTTTCCCTACTATTGCACTCACTGGAGTGGGAATAGTAATTTTTACCTTCCCGCTATCCAACGCTTTCCCTACTGTTACACTTGTTGGAGTGGAATAGTAATTTTATCCCCTACGCTATGCAATGTTTTCCCTACTGTTATAATTAATGTAGTGTGAAATATTATTTAAAAAATAATAATAATTTTAATAGTTTAATATATTATATAGAAAACTAATTTTTATATTTATATTACAGGTTTATTTAGATATATATGCAATTATAATTTAAATTATGTTTTTAACATTTTATAATTAAATTTAATAATTATTTATTAATAATATTAAGTTAATATATATATAAAAAAATAATTATGCATGTTTAATATTTCTTTACATTACATTTATTATTTATTAATTTTAACATTTTTTAAATAATTCTAACTATGTTTTATTTAATTATATTTATAATTTAATTAATTTTATATTATTTTTAAGACATTAAAAAAATCAATATTTTTGTATAACTATATTTTTAACAACGATATTTGTGATTCGATATTTTGGTACTTACCTTCATGGAGATAGGAAGTCGATATTTTGACCATCGATATTTTGGCGACGATATTCTGGTACCTCGATATTTTGACTGACGATATTATGGGGCCGATTCCGATTCGGGCCGGAAATCTCTCCGACCGAGCCGGACCCGGAGAGATTTCCGACCGAATCGGACCCGTGCAGTCCGACCGAACGAGTACGATGCGTCCGTATGTTATCGGACACGAGTCGGTCGGACTCCACGTGAAGTCAATGGGAGCCGGGTCGTACAACGCGTACGCGGGCTCCCATTGCCTCCAATGGGTGCGAGGCGGACAAGGGCGCCCCCTACAGCGAGTACGCCGCGGCGCTCCGCGGCGTACACGCACAGGTAGGGGGACCCTTGGGTCCCCATGTGTGCGCCTCGCACGGGTGCGCATACAGGGGGTCCGACACGGACCCCAAGTACGGCTCCGACAGCGAGTTCGAGTCGGACGGCGCGAGTCGGTCGGAGCGGTCGAGGTGCGCATCGTACTTACCCGGCCGGAAAACGTCTCCATTGCGCGGTGCGAATCGGGTCCGACCGAGTCGGTCGGAGCGGTTCGAGTCCCGGCGAGTCGGTCGGAGTTGTCGGGACGCCCGGACGAGTCGGTCGGCGAGTCGCATCGTACTCGCTCGGCCGGACCCGCGTACGGTTCGGTCGGGAAACAGGCTTTCGCATGGCTTTTTTCCCGACCGAATGGTATTGGGTGCGCCTCCGACCGAGATCGGAATCGGCCCCTATGTCAGTAATCCCCCTCACACCTCCTTACGAATTGGGTGGTCTAAACGCACCCGATTTGGAAATGTATTATAGAGCAGCACAGAGCACACATGCACACTATTGGGTTCATGGCCCGCATGACACTCCACATCTACACTTGGAGAGGGTCGCGGCCTCCCCAGCCTCCTTGACACAAACCCTATTCTGCACCCTAGCTAGAAGGCACGGTGTATTCGATTCCCTCGCGACCACAATGCAGGCATGGCGCGCGCTCCTAAACAGACATGCAGGCGCATTACTATACTCCCCACATATCGCATTACAATGGTGCCTGTGGTTCCCACTAGGTCAAGAGAGCGGGGCTAGGAAGGCACTAAAGACACTGGGGATAACCACGATGGGAGACTTTTTCATTGATGGAACGATAGGCACCTGGGAAGCATTGCGTGAATAACATCCTCACATGACAACACTAGAAAAATACCACTACCACCGTGCAAGGCGCATGCTACAGGCGCTTCTAGGGGAAGACATGCAAGAGCCACAGAGTATGGGTGCCCTTACACTGCTCATACAGACCGAAACACCATTTAAACTCATTACTAAGGGCCAGATGCATCAAGCTATTTTGCGATCGGAAACAGTGCGATTCGCAAAAAACAATAAGCAATGCATCAAGCAAAATTCGCAGAATCTCCCTAGGATTCGCAATTTATTGCGATTACCTATTTTGCGATTACCAAATCTGCGAATCCTTATTTGTGAATTGTGATTTCGAAGTCGCAAAGCTATGCATGATAAATTGCAAATTGCGACTAGGTAAAAAATCGCAATTTTGCTATCGCAAAATACCACCAAATCAAACTAGGTGGTAACCATTTGAAAACAATCAAATCAGGTGGGAAACATTTGGGAAAGTATTTAAAGAAGCCCAGAAGGCCTCAGAATGTTTCACAATGGCAGCGATCTACGTCATGGGGAGGAGGAGGATGAGGCTAAGAGCAGCAGCACAGAGGAGAAGGAGGATACAGGAGCGCATTTTCAGAGTGCGCGTTACTCTGTTGGGGCAGACCGAGGAGGAAATCTATGACAAGTATAGATTAAATCCAGCAATGATACAAGATCTGATTGCAGAATTAGACCCGCTACTGCGGTGTCAGACTCGCAGGACACATGCCATCCCCACCCATGTGCAGGTCCTGTGTTCCCTGCATCTCCTAGCGTCAGGTAGCTTCAAGGGGGTAATAGCTGCAGCTGGAGGTGTATCCCAAAGTTCACTATTGCATTTCTTTAACGCGTTCCTGGACGCTATGTTGCTGAGGATGCACCACCACATGTAATTGGTTGCATAGATGGGACACATGTAGCTATATGCCCCCTAAGTGAATGAGTACATTTTCAGGAATAGGAAGTGTTATCATTCACTGAACATACAAGTGATATGCAATGCTAAGAACATCATCACAGACATAGTGGCAAGATACCCAGGGAGTACGCATGATTCCTACATCTTCAGGCACAGCGGCATGCATAGACGTCTCCTTGGGGGTGAATTTGGTGAAGAATTCCTGCTTGGTCAACACATGTCACTCTCTTACGCAGATGATCATTTCCGTGCGAGACATAGCAGTGACTAATCAATTGCCTGTTTCTTCATAGGTGACAGCGCATATGCTGTGCGCCCATTCATCTTAACACCATACCTGAATCCAAGTACACCAAGTGAACAACGGTTCAATGCAGCACACAGGACAACGCGCAATGTGATTGAGAGGACCTTTGGACTGCTGAAAAGTCAATTTTGCTGCCTACATAAAACAGGCGGCGCATTGCAGTACAGGCCAGACACCTGCTGTAAAATAGTCGCCACTTGCGCCATGTTGCATAACATAGCAATTGCCAAAGGCATACCACTTGAACTATCGGATAGTGATCCTGATGAGGACGAGGAGACATTACATCCACAACAAGCAGGAAGTGTATCGAGGGCAGCTGAAGGTAGACAGCGACGTGCAGAAATTACACAGAATTATTTTTGAGGTGGGTATTTATCAAATCCAACACAACATTGTTGCTTTGACAACTAGATTTATTAAACCCAAAATCAAACAGTAGTGTTATTGCACACATGCGAGGCCTAAAAATTATGATGGGTAGACATAAATGTTTGTCATGGTACTTTACATCAGTCCAGACAAATATAGTTTCTGGTTGCTTCACCAAAAAAGAATCCTGGGGACATGTCCACACTATTTCCTGCGTCCTCGCACTCCCATTGCCCGATCTGGGTGCTCAGACACATCCCTTTGAGGGCTCTCTGATGCTGGCGTATTACGTGTGCTGCGCCTCCTGCTTTCCGTCACTGGTGCCAAGCTGCTACTGTGGCTGGAGGCATCCTCACTATCCCCCCCACCCCCATGACACCACTGGCAGCAACAGAATTGGTTTGCATTTGCTCCACAGCATTTGTGACTTGGATCAGTCCCCTGGCGACATCTCCGCAGCAATGGCTCATTTCCAACTGCATGCCTATTGCACGTCGGGATAGTTGTGCAGTTGTTGTGCTAAGCCGGTTGATGGCCCTAGTGTACCCATCCAAGCGTCCAAGAAATTGGTGGTGTCTTTTGCGAGACACCTGATCATCTTTCAACCCTTTGCATAGGTCCCTGAGTGCAACAGTCATCCCACCAAATTGTTCATTGCTTTCCCTGCAACCTTTCTGCACAGCTGTTGTGAGATGCTTGATACTGTCACTCATCTCCCCCATGTTGCTTGCAAGAATGGAAAGGTTTGCCTGCATTAACCGCATGTGTTTTACTTGCAGGCGCTGTACCCTTAACATGGCATTCTCTAGACCAGCGTAGGATGTGGAACTCTCGCCTTCGTCAGCTCTCATCATTGCAGCTGCCCTGCGGCTCCTGATTCTCATGTTCCTAGGTTGCAGCTGTACACGTGGTCTTGCTGTGGGTGTATTTACAGGCTGTGCTGTTGTAGGCTCAGGTTGTCCCTCATCCCCTGTTTCAAGTGCGTCTTTTTGGAGCTGGTGTTGTGGGTGCTGATGAGACTGCTATGTCTTCTCCTGACTGGGACTCACTCTCTAGGGGTGCATGTCCTTCACAGTCCTCTGACTCCTGCTCACGTGCATCTGTGAAATTGAACAGTGCAGAACTAGTTAGCATATTTGGACATGTTTTCACTTTTGTCCATTGTATTGTTGAATAACGTTTTTTTTGACACATGCAGTGTATGGAGACTGACTTGCCTGTCACAATTGATTGAAACTATTCTGTTTTGCTCCCCACCAGCCTTCCATTGTGGTTTTGCTGACTGCAATTCCCATAACGCATTTGTGTGTTACAAGTAAAACATGGTCTGGAATACTATGTTCTACACTAAGCCAGATCAGACTTACGCAGTTTGTTAAAACTAAAATTTAGATTTTGATTTGAATGCATCTTACCTTGGGAGGTACTGGGTGGTGCTGAGGAATCTATTGTAGTCTCTCCAACAACTGCCTCCGGTTGCAGGGTGGACTCCACAAGGTCCATCATGGCTGTGGGTAATGTTTGGGTGGATGACCCGCCTCCTGTTTTTTTAGCTTCAGCAAGCCTTTCTGCAACCCTTTCTCTGGCATGACTCCGCAGGTCATACCCCCTTTTGCGCAAATCCGAGATGCTGCGCTGAGAAACTCCCACTGCATTTATTTTTCTTTGCATTCCCAGCCACAATTTTCATTTTTCAGACTCTGGGACCTGCAGCGACTGTTTCCCAAACAGTTTTTCATGGCTCCCCACCACTTCTTCTATCAGTATCTCCAACTCCTTTTCACTAAATTTAATTTTCCTTTTGCGCTCCTGCTGTGGTGTTTCTGAAGCCATGCTGGTAACTGCACCGGTTTTAAAGTTCCAAAGTTTTCTGAAATGCTGTTCTCCAGCAGTCTGCTTCCTCCTCCTCACTCTCAGCACACAGGTAACAGCATGGGTGTGGTCACTTCCTGATTCTGACATCATCATACTGAATGGTATTATGGGAATCGCTATTTGCGACTCACTAATAGCGTATTCGCAAAAATTGCGAGTCGGTATTTCAGAATCGCAAATAGCGATTGCAAATATTACCGACTCGCAAAATAATAGCGATTTTTTTGATGCATTCCAATTTGCGATCCGCAAAGTGCGATTCAGTAAAAATTGCAATTTGGGAATCGCAAATCGCAATGTTGATGCATATGCCCCTAAGTTCTATACTAGTGCACAAGAGGCGCGCAAACCAGCTATGTTGAAGGTGAGGCTGAACTGGTAGAGAGACTTGGGGGATCCAATAAGTGATAAGGACTGGCAATACTGTTGCTCCAGGACTAAAACCATATCATTAAATGGACGGCATAGACTCATACAGTTTAAATTTCCACAGAGGGTTTATTATACCCCCGAACGACAGTGGAGATACGGGCTAAGAAAGGATTCAAACTGTGTGAGATGCGGGGCGGAGCACGTGGAATTCATACATACGGCCTGGTACTGTCCAGCAATTCATGAATACTAGCGCAAGATATTTAGAGCCTTAGGTGAAATAACAGACATAGAGCTGAAACCTGACCCAAAGGTGGCATTATTGGGATACGATTTAGACATTCAGCGTGCAGTCGGCCGCTAGTGGCTATTGGCCTATTGGTAGCTAAGCGGAGAGTGGCCATGAGATGGGGGAAGGGCCCTGCTTTGAAACTAGATGACTGGCATACAGACATGCTTTACTGCAACACCCAAACTCATGCATTTAACCACGGGCGTAACACAGGCCCCCGCAGCCCCTGCGTTGCGGGGGTGCCCCCACGCTCCAGGGGCCCCCTTTGCTGCCGCACAACCAGCAAGCACTACACACATCCTTCTGGGATGTGATAGGTTACGTAACTTGTGTTACGTTGCACCTCCCCCCGGCCTCATCAGAAATTAAATGATGTGCTGCGCGCAGATATCTCCGTGTCTGCGCGGTCTTCACCATTAGGGTGGGGCATGTGTCCATTGTCATGCGCATTGCGCAATTAACAGTGCGCGTGAGGTGAGGCATCCTGGGCCCGAGACGGTTTAAACGCTTCTGCCGCCCGCTGGTGCCTGCCACTGAAGCTGCAGGCCAGGCTTCAGGTGAGTCTGTTGGAGGACCGAGGCCGAGGAGTCACTTAGAGGGTGGGGTGGGCTGGGCAGCACACAGCCATATGCATGATGGGGCCGTGATGCCAGCTACTGACTAACCCTGCAGCGTTTCACAGGATCATGCTTAATGCAGTTTGAATGTGTTCCTCGCAGCTATGCAGACCTACGAAGTGGAAACTCGATGTGCTACCTACAAGGACGGCCGCATGGCAGTTGGGTTCTCTGGGCCTGGCTGTTCCCCTCAAGAAACATACGCATCCCTGGGTGTACCTCCCCAGCCATGACTGTCACTGTCCCCAGCAAACTTAAATATTTACAGCAGCGTAGAAATACGCCCACACAAATCTTCACAATGTTAGTATCCTTTCTGGTCCATTCCATGACTTCTCAAGGGTGTCATGGAAAGCAATTAGTTTGGAAGTGCAAATATTCCTGAAGCCATCCAGGCCTCTGCTGCTGTTGACTTCAGATTTAAAGGAGAGGGGGGGGGGGGAAGCGGTGAGCACCGAGCAGGCAAAGTCGATCTGACGGACTGTTTGGTTTTTTGAAGAATTACTTTTTATTAGTTTTCATTTAAAGTACAATCATAGAAAACATCTGTACAATGGCTGTAAGATATAAGCCGTAACCATTTGTTGTGCATTTTAGCCCAGTCAAACAAGCATTGGCATAGCCAATAAGTCAGGCACCAGCTGCCTACTTTTTACTTTTCCACTTGTTTGATAATGCTGTTACATTTTGTGTCTAGTCTTAGGTGCACATGGTTCCAGTCTGGAATGTGGTCACTAACAGAGAGGTAAGCCAGTGACTGAATCGGGCTGACCCAGTGCCTTAGGCTCTCTAGTGCAGCGGCCAGGACAATAATATGAATGACGCAACAATCAAACAATGGATGAAGAGAGCTGGCTGAAAGCCCCTCAAACCATCTCGTCTGACGCTAGACCTAAACAGTAGCATTTACAGCTCTACTTCCCCCACACCTCAACTCCTCCCTTTCCTAATCACCCCCTACCACAGGTACCGGTGATGTTTGAAGAGTGCAAGATAATAAAGAAAGAACCGAACCATCATGTCCAGATATTGGAGTAGCCTCCCATGTATTTGTTCGCCTAAACAGGTTGAGGCGAGCACAGAGACCCCACCCCAAGTCTCATTTATTGCAACAACTTCTTGTGTTTAATCAGCTTTATTAAAGACAAAATACATTATAATAAGTAGATCTAACAAAAAGAACCTAAGACATGGAAAATATGCATATTGAAACAACTATGAAATACATAACTGCTATTTATATTTTATAAATAATCTAAAGAAAAGGCAGGGCCGGCTCTAGGCGGTGCCACCGCACCGGGCGCTGACTTGGGGTGAGGGCATCATTTTTGCAACTATATTATCATTTTAAAAGCACCTGCTGCTGCGGTCCTTGCCTCCAGCAATTTCAGGCATCAATTAAAATGTCAAGATAACTCCAGTGATTAATCGTCTTCCTGGAAAGAGGCGAGGTTTGTCTAGTGGAAGGTTTGACTCATGGTAAGGTAGCACAGAGGGTTGATGTGCCTGCTTCTAAGAACATGTACCATACAGATCACAAAGTGCACATAATGTAAATAGGTCAGTGGGTTACTGCTTTTGTCAGAGAGATCCTTTTGTTACTTGCAGTTTATACGTTAAAATCCTAACATAGAACAGTGAGCTATTAACTGTCTTCAAAGAGCTGCATGCAAACTGCAAGGTATATGTTAGAGCTATATGTTTTTTACCCCAGTCTTTCATTATTCTAATCTTGCCAAAAGGGTTCATTTGGGTAGAAAACAATTTTTATTATTTAAAGAGAACCCCTAACAATGGTGTTACCTTTTAAAATCTGAATTTGTACTTTTCCAGAGTAAGGACTCTTAAACTAATTTGCATACCAGTATCGATGACATGTGACTCCTACACCTTGTAGTCCTGTCTGATGTAACATTTCCTATGCACTGATTTACACACATATGATTGTTTCTGTGCTATGTGTGTGACGTAAAGTGCTCTGATACCTTACACTGGTATGAGTGGTGCTAGAAAACTAAATGAATCTGAGAGACAGTGGTTATGGAGACTTGAGGGGCATTTTAAAGGGTGCTAGTGAGGGAGTGTGGCAGAATTGGTCACTGGGGAGGCGCCAACATACATTTTCACACAGGGCGCCACCAGTGTTAAAGTGGGCCCTGGAAAAAGGGAAGGAACAAAAATGAGGGAAGGGAGAAATAACAATATACAATTGAAAAAAAACAGGAGAGTAGCATTTATTAAACTAAGCAAAACATACAGATTAAGTAAAAAAATATAAATAATACGGTAATGCAAACATTGCATCAACTTCTGCTGAATGTGTGCTCTGTGTGACTCATATTGCTTGTCAGCCTTTCCATTGGCAATGCATGCTAGACCCTTGTGACCCAAAGGGAACAGTCGGTACCTTCCCCTTCTTCCAGACCATGGCAACAACTTGCTTTGGTCACCTTAATGTGTGGTCGAGGAGGGCTGAGTCATGGGATGTGATCCTATCAAGAGTGACTGTTTGCAGGCCCAGAATGAGAGTCGCTGGTTCCTCTGGCACCAGAAACCTCAGACCCCACTTAAAATGGCTGATAACTTCCTTCCAGAATTTCTTTATCACTGTGTGGTTGGCTGATTGGGGTATGAGCCCTGGTCAAAAAGCAGTCAAAATCCATGTCGGGGTAAGAGGCAGGCAAACCCTTAATTAGCCTGTGCGCACCCTTCTTGTAGCTTGGCACAGAGCAGTCAGGCTTAACTTTAGAGGCTGTGTGTAAAGTGTGCAACAGTTCAAACCATGGGCGTAAGACAGATCCGTGCTCGAGGGGCCCCCTCCGCGGCCGCGCAGCCAGCAAGCACTAAGCGATACCAAAGGGGATGATGGACGGAGCGTTTGAGCTAATCAAACACTCACCCCCAGTCAACTGATCTGGGTTTAATCCATCATCATTCTTTAGCTCACTCCACCACCCCAGTTCAGACATGGCCATATGCAAATCAGTCTGACCCTGTGCCTCATGGGAACAGTCCAGCCCGAACTGCCAAGCCATGTCTTCCCTGGACCGGAAACAAGCATCCTGGGACCGGTTTCTGGCCATTCAGCCGTCATCAGCCAGGCTAGCTTGAATCCAGTGGCAAAGTGAGCAAGGGACCCACGTCTGGGCATACCCTGCCAACTTAGGGCGAACAAAGCGATACCAAAGGGGATGATGGACGGAGCGTTTGAGCTAATCAAACACTCACCCCCATTCAACTGATCTGGGTTTAATCCATCATCATTCTTTAGCTCACTCCACCACCCCAGTTCAGACATGGCCATATGCAAATCAGTCTGACCCTGTGCCTCATGGGAACAGTCCAGCCCGAACTGCCAAGCCATGTCTTCCCTGGACCGGAAACAAGCATCCTGGGACCGGTTTCTGGCCATTCAGCCGTCATCAGCCAGGCTAGCTTGAATCCAGTGGCAAAGTGAGCAAGGGACCCACGTCTGGGCATACCCTGCCAACTTAGGGCGAACAAAGCGATACCAAAGGGGATGATGGACGGAGCGTTTGAGCTAATCAAACACTCACCCCCATTCAACTGATCTGGGTTTAATCCATCATCATTCTTTAGCTCACTCCACCACCCCAGTTCAGACATGGCCATATGCAAATCAGTCTGACCCTGTGCCTCATGGGAACAGTCCAGCCCGAACTGCCAAGCCATGTCTTCCCTGGACCGGAAACAAGCATCCTGGGACCGGTTTCTGGCCATTCAGCCGTCATCAGCCAGGCTAGCTTGAATCCAGTGGCAAAGTGAGCAAGGGACCCACGGCTGGGCATACCCTGCCAACTTAGGGCGAACAAAGCGATACCAAAGGGGATGATGGACGGAGCGTTTGAGCTAATCAAACACTCACCCCCAGTCAACTGATCTGGGTTTAATCCATCATCATTCTTTAGCTCACTCCACCACCCCAGTTCAGACATGGCCATATGCAAATCAGTCTGACCCAGTGCCTCATGGGAACAGTCCAGCCCGAACTGCCAAGCCATGTCTTCCCTGGACCGGAAACAAGCACTACACACATACATCTGGGATGTGATAGGTTACGTAACTTATGTTACGCTCGCCGTCGTTGCACCTCACCGCGGCCTCATCACCAAATTTTTGGGCGGTGGGGCAAAGTGGTAGGTGGCGGGCAGGGCTGCCGGGGGGGGGCCCTCCATGTGCTTTGCAGGGGGGCCCTTCAAGTTTCGTTACGCCACAGCATTTAACACAAATCTCCCTCTAAAGAAAAGAGTCGACCTAAAAACATCTGGGGTCCGTACCAAGCGTAAGTAAGGAGACTGGGGCAGAAGACGGGGTGCCAACCCAGACATAGAGAGACAGAGGAGGTAAGGCAGAAGCTGCATGGTGACGTCAAATAAGTGAACCACCCCCCCATTAATGAGATGCCTTACGTACACCCAGCTGGTCACAATGGGACGGAAAGGAGGTGCAAGAGTAAAGTACCGCACCTGCCACAATACAGGCTAACAAATGTCATTTATTGCATGCAAATATACCCGGATATATACTATTGTTATGTTACTGGAAAGCACTGTATCACGACCTCATGCTGGCACTGGTAAAACTTTGTATTATGATGTGATGTTTCAATAAATACAATAATAAAAAAAGAAACAATAAAAAAATAACACGGTCCCAAAATAGTCAGTTAAGTTATATTGTGTGAGGTGTACACTTATATGTACTAATTCCCTATACTACTGTGTTTTTCAAATGGTCATTGTGCCAGAGATGTAGGATTATTTGTATTAACACCGTTATATTAATATCTTGCTTCTTTGATAGAACCTTCTACTGCTGCTTTTAATCATGTCCTACATAATATTGTTGTCAGCTTCAGACAAATGCAAGGCTGTATTTCCTTTCCGGGATTCAAGGTACAGCCCTCCTGTTTACACATTGATCACAGCAGTGACTGCTTATCCCACTGGAATATTGAAAACGATGTAGAATATGTTGTGTTGGAAAGGTTTTTTTAAAACTTTTAATGCAGTCTTCGTTAACTTTAATACTTTGCAAATAAAGAAATATCAGAATAAAAATGTATGCTAAAAGTATGCTTCGTAAAGAAAAACTCAATAAAACAGGAAAATTAGATTTGTCTTGTAGTAACCTTTTTAGTGTGGAAATTCTCCTGCAAGTGAATTTGGGAACTATACAAACTCGGCCAAGGGTAATGTTTTCTAACTTAGCTAAATTACAAGGGCTAAGTTTACAACTTCACTGACTTTTGGAAAACTTTAGGTTCAAGTCTGTAATGTAATGTAATGCAGTTTTTATGCGGTGCAGACTAGTAAATGAATTGATCTTTTATTAGTGCTTTGGTACAGATTGTCAGCAGATACGGATTTGCTCATGGGGTAGGGAGGATGGACGTAAACATGCTCGGATCCAATAAGTAAGCCTGTTGTGGTGTGATTGTTGTGTTTTTCCAGCAGATGGGTCCTAGGCGCGTGGGTCTTATGACCTGCAGACAAAATCTGTGTGGTTAATACACGGTTGGGGTTCTCTGCAGGATGTGTCACAGTGGAGGGCAAAAGTTGGCAAAATAGTCAGCTGTCAAACTGTGGTCTGACATTTGAGCCTCTGTGGCCCTTTCTAAATTAGCAGGTTGGGGCCCGTCATCTGGATTGGTGGATGATAGTGCTGGTGATGAAGCGATCAAGTCCTGGTTTAAGCTGCTATAGGTTCTGAACCGAATTGCACCTGGGCCCCTGTCACCTATCTCTGGGTTTCCCGATTCCTGTGGTCCCTCTTTGTTTAGCAAAGGTCCCTGTCCCATTCTCCTGTCCCTGCTGTATTACTTTCAGTCCAAATTATTTTCTTTTTGAGGTTCTTCCTCTTGCATCCTTTGTTATTTTTTCTTCTTGATCACTGTCACACTGATATATCTCTGTGATGGGAAAACCAGTGACGTAGAGGTCTATTCAGTGACAAGGTGTTTTATTCAATGGTTTGTTGATGGTAAGGCAAAGGGTGCTGCTGTGTGATTTTGCCGGGATGCGTTGTCACTCATGTAGGGGAGAAGCAAGGTGATTCAAGTGAGGAAGTCACTCAGTGTTTTAGAACCAGCACTACCTGGCTGAAAGAGCTAAAGCAATGAGTGTGAATAGAACCTAGTTTAGGAATGGCATTGTTTTGTGTAACAAGTACTTTTGGTGTGAAGCAGACTCCAGGCTGTCCTATGGGAACAGCACATGGAGAGGCAATGTGTTCCCACCCCACTCATATATGTACATGTGGATGAAGGGAGACTGGTGGTCAGAGGTAAGACCAGAAAACGTAAACACAAGCATGTGTTCTAGGTTCATCCAAAATTGAACAGGGAAAGACAGGAACACTGTCACAATTTTCTGGCTCTCACTGTTTTGTTTCACACTCTTGAGGCTTTTACTCCTTACACTCGGTCCTCATGCAATTTCACTTTTGCTCCTTTCACCCATGCTCCTCTCACGCCACTCACACTCATGCTTTCTTGTAACACTCACGCTCCCACCTAACACTTTTGCTTCCTCCTCTCCAAAACCCTATCTCACTTTCACAACCTCCACATTCTCATTTTCCCTATCATAACCCCTCCTCTTGCTTTATCTCTTTCCTTCTCCCCCGCATCCTCTCACGTACTCTACTCCTATTCTGGTACCTACCAGCTGCACATCCTGGGCATCAACGTTGCCTAACCAGTCACCACTAACCATCAGGCTGGAGTGAGGCCCTTGATATTTTTGTCCATTCTCTCCACACCCAACCTTCTGGGTTTATACAACTGCGTTGCATCCTGGAGGCAAAAAAGAGAAACAAAAGGACAAACACTTTGAAATAATTGGGGCAATGTTTGTTTAAACAAAGTCTTCCCATAGAATAACCACACATGCAGGCAGTAGCGGTCGGTGGTGGGAGTGCCGCTGGGCGCTGACGTGGGGTGGGGGAGGGGCAGGGTGGGGATAGTAAACTACGGATTACGGGCGATTACAGGTAAGTCACATATAAATAAATAAAACGAATTTCGTTTCTCGCTGCATCACATTTGGCAATGCTGCGCGAGAAACGAAATTCGTTTTATTTATTTATATGTGTACTTACCTGTAATCGCCCGTAATCCGTAGTTACTACCCCCACCCTGCCCCTCCCCTCCCCCGCCCCACGTCAGCGCCCGGTGGCACTCCCACCACCGACTGCTACTGCATGCAGGGTATCCAAAAAAGGAATATAGAAAGCACCTTTTACAGGGATGGGATCCACCGGATGGTTGTTCTCAGTCAATATTAGTCAATGTATTGAATTTGGTGGGAGCTCACTCAGGCAGCTGTCCATGCTACGTCCACCAATGTTTCCCTTACTACGAGGTTGTGCAGCGCTATCTCTGCCATACAGCATCATAATTTGGGAGTAAAAGTAACAAAATATCATATTACACATGTGGAAGAAACCGGGGTGCTGGTTGAGGAGGTGAAACCCTACTCAAGCAGCAACCACCATTCTCTAATAGGGAGAAGTCACAAGCAAACCCTAAAGTAACATGCTGAACCCTCTGTTAGCTGGGCACAAAGCAGAAAGGCTTAACTTAGATGCAATGTGTAAAGTATTTATGCCGCAATTCAAACAGTAATAAAGTGAAACACAAGAAAAATCCCACACCAATTTAGAAAAATAGAGTAATTTGTATCAAATTATTTGAGACCAGCGCAGCAAAAATCCAATCAGTAGAACCAGAGATATGCAATTTTCAAGATATAAGTGAAAATAGTGCCTAAAAGCACAAAGAGGCAACTGTGCTTATCCGGTTGTGCTGGACTCTGGTGAAGTCTCAAGGTCAGACCAACCGAGATGGAGCACAGGTGGGCTACAGGGACCCAGTCAGGCCCGCAGAACAAAGTACCTTCGATTCTGGTTGTGGAATCCCATGTTGAGGATGCGTCACACAGCTGAAATTCCTAGGAGGTGCGAAGCTGCGATGCGAGGTCCTGTGCCATCGCCGAGGACGTAGTTGAAGAGGGGCTTGTGATGCAAAGGTCAGCATCAAGGATGCGTCATGTATTGCCGGTGGTTCCTGGAGGACTGCGGGCAGCGATGTGAAGTCCTTCACCATAGACGAACCACGCAGGGAAGTTTTGTGAGCTGATGCATCGGGCAGCGGCTACGATGCAGTTTCTGCAAAAAAAAATGAAACAGCGAGTCTATATGGCAATCGCACCTCTCTCTTAATAGCCCAAAATAGGGTCCATGTACATAAGTTTAGAACAACATAGCGTGCACATTCACTGATCCCGCTGTTTCCAGAGAGCGATCCAAGGATCAAAACAATTCTGTCCACAAATGCGAAGTGCACCGCAAAAGAGAATTTCCGTACCCAATTAGTCCAATTCACAACAATCTTGTTTCCCAAGTGTCCTTTATTTTTCACTGGATTGACATAAAAACAGCCAACGTGTTTCGTCCACTACCTGTGGACTTCATCAGAGCATCATACTTTGTCATATAAAATCCTCAAATGTATCAGAAAATTAATATCTTCCACCACTTAGTATCCTGGTTGGTGATCTGTACATATTTATCATAGGGCCCTTGCATATCCAGGGCAAAACGAGTACCCTCCTACGAATGAATGTATCAATGGAGGAATGGTACCTTAGTAAGCACCGATGTCGACTTCATGAGACCGCGTCTTCCTGCAAGAAGACGCGGTCTCATGAAGTCAACATCGGTGCTTACTAAGGGCCCTATGATAAATAGCTACGGATCACCAACCAGGATACTTAATGGTGGAAGATATTAATTTTCTCATACATTTGAGGATTCTATATGACAAAGTATGACTCCCTGATGAAGTCCACAGGCAGTGGACGAAACACGTTGGCTGTTTTTATGTCAGTAGTGCAGCAGGGTAGCAGAGTGGCAGTTCTTCTTGCAGAGCAGCACAGAAATCCTTATTCTGAGTTTCCCCACAGGTCCAGATGTGTAATGTAGACCTTTTCGTCCAATATTTATACCTGGTGCCCACTCTGAAGTGGAGAAAGCTTCTAGGGGTTTCCACCCCCATGAAGTGTCAAGCATCCCTTTCCTTCCTGCCCTTGCCCCAACTTGTCTGGGGTCACAAAAGACTAGTGTCAAACCCTTTGTGAGAGTGCTCAGATAGAGCCTTTGTGATGTGAAAGTGTGGTAGGTGACAGCTCTGCCCCCTCGTTAAGTCCAGCCAACACCTTGCTTCCCTTTGTCTCCCTGGGAACAATACACAAAGACCAACTGCCAGCTACACCTAGTCAGGTGACCCAGGAAGAGATTGCAGGCACCAAATGGTTAATAAAAATATCAGAGTCTAAGAATATTAAATATACTATTCCCACTCTAGTTATGCAACAGTGGGGAAAGTGTTGTACTTCGGAGGGGTTAGATTTACTATTCCTACTCCAGTCAGTGCAACAGTAGGGAAAGTATTGGACTTTGGAGCGGTCAAATTTACTATTGCTACTCCAGTTTAAGCGACAGTAGGGAAAGTGTCGGACTTCGGAGGGGTGAAGTTTTGTATTCCCACTTCAGTCTAACTAACAGTAGGGGAAGTGTTGAACTTCTGAGTGACTACATTTACCATTCTCACTCTTAGCAGTTTAAAAGTAGGGAAAACGTCAGGTTTAAGAGAGGTTAAATTTACTATTCCCACTCCAAACAGAGCAACAGTAGGGAAAGTGTTCGACTTTGGAGGTGTAAAATTTACTATTCCAACTCCAAACAGCGTAACAATAAGGAAAGAGTTGGGCTTAGGAGAGTGTTAGAAATGGGATTCCTGGTTGGCTGAAGTATGCGGCCAGGCAGGAACCACCACTCTAGTCAGGATCAGCTAGATACACACGAAAGGATAACCTGTGCTCACCCTCTGGTAGCTTGGCACAGAGCAGTCAGGATTATATAAAGAGGCAATGTGTAAAGTATTTGTCCAACACACACACACACACAGTAACACAATGAATAAACCACAAAAAGACTCCAAACAGGTTTATAAAATAGATTATTATATATAAACAACATGAGACCAAAACGACAAAATTCCAAGTATAGAATCTGAGATTTTTAGTTTTAAAGGACTAAATGCAGTAAGAGCTTAGAAGCAAGTAGCGCTAAAAAGGTCATTCTAGGTCACGCTAGACCGTGTCAAAGTCAAAGCTCGGGCTGACCATGATGGAGCACTGGTCGGCTACAGGAGCAATGCAGGCCCCAATTTTACTCCTGCAACCAGGGTGATGCAATGGTTCTGTTACACACAGACATAAGTTGCATTGAATTCCATGTTGCAAGTATCTGGACCACTTCCAGGGAGCTAGGCAGTGGAGCAGGGGTAGAGACTTTGAGATCCCTGAGTCTCAAGCAAGAGGAGGTAAGGCAATAAGCCCTTGGAGATCAATTGGAGTGAAGGGAGAGCTCAGATCTCAGCAGAGTCAGAGAGCAGCAGGCAGCAAGACAACAAACAGAAAAGCAAGCCTTCCAAATCAGCAGTTCAGTTGAGTCCTTTAAGCAGCACAGGAGTTCTTCTGCCAGAGCTTCAGTTACAAGTCCAGTAGTGTCAGAATTTAGGGGCTCGGAGACCCAGTACTTATACCCAAAAGAACATTTGATGAGGTGGGTGACATCAAAGCAGCTCTCTGAACTGCGCAAGTATCCCTTTCATTTCTGTCAGTCTGTATGTGGGGGGTAATCAGTCCTTTGTGTTAGCCTCTCCCTTCGCTCCTGCCCAGGCAAGGCCATCAGAATACAAATTTATGGAGATGGGTACTCAGACACACCTATTCTTTCTGTGTTGTGGCTGTCTAGAGGGTGATGGAAGTGGCCCGATTAGGGTCAGCCGGGTCACTCAAGACCACCTCTCAGCCTTCCACACCAAATGAAGAGTCAGTCAGACAGTAGCGAATACAAACCAATATCTGTTTACACTCTGCCCAGTCTCTAAGGAGTGCTGCAGAGGGACTAAAGGCAACAAGCATAGAGATACATTTCGTAACTGGGATAGAACACGCCCATAATGGAATTTTCCAGGCAGGTGCTGTAAAGCAATGCAAACGAGAGGAAAAAACAATCTCAGTGCTCATATCTTACAAAGTTGCAGAGTCCAAGGCCACTGCATGCGGGTCCGTCTTCAGGCAAGTGGGAGAAGGCCTTTATCTAGTGGGAACAGTGTATTCATTAGTGAAGCAAAACTCGGCCTTGGAGAAACATAACCTAACAGCGGCCTATTATGGGAAATAGCGAAGTATGAGTTTCGATTATGACACAAAATGGCGCCGACATAGAAAATGGCGCTGCGAATGCTAACATACATAGAACAATGCGCAAACATGAATTTTTCTATTCTAATAAGGGAATGCACAAAGTGTAGCTGTCACCTAACCCAGAAGTGTATTGTAGACAGGCTATCAGGCACACAGAGCAGTAAGTGCAGAGAAATGTCCAGTTTCTAAACGTGGTGTTTCTAAAACAATAGTGTTAAATCAATCTTCACCAGTAAGGAGGATTTATCATTACCATTCTAAATACATGAAACCTGAAAAAGCTACTCCTCTCTGATCAGGAATTACAGCTTAAAAGTGTATTGAGGAATTTTCAATGCTAGCCTATGAGAGGAGTAGGCCTCTCAGTAGTAAAAAAATGAAATAGGCTGTTTGTCACTACCAAGACATGTAAAACATGAAGGTACATGTCCTACCTTGGAAGGACTGGAAGCAGGCCAAGATCAACCCCCTCCTGAAGAAGCCCTCAGCGGACCTCACCGACCTAAAAAACTACAGACCCATCTCCCTGCTCCCGTTCCCAGCGAAAGTCATCGAGAAAGCCATCAACAGCCAACTCGCCACCTTCGTCGAAGAGCACAACATCCTCGACTCCTCCCAATCCGGCTTCAGAAAAAAACACAGCACAGAAACCACCCTCCTCGCCGCAACAGACGACATCCGCTCCCTCCTGGACAGAGGAGAGACAGTAGCCCTCATCCTCCTCGACCTCTCAGCGGCCTTCGACACAGTCTCTCACCGCACCCTAACACGCAGACTTCATGACGCAGGGATCCGGGACAAGGCCCTCGACTGGATCCACTCTTTCCTCTCCGGCAGAACGCAGTGGGTCAGACTCCCTCCTTTCCTCTCGGACCCTACACCAACCACCTGCGGGGTCCCCCAGGGATCCTCCCTCAGCCCCACGCTGTTCAATGTCTACATGGCTCCGCTCGCCCCCATCGTCAGAACCCACGGACTCAACATTGTTTCATACGCAGACGACACCCAACTCATCCTCTCGCTATCCAACGAACCCAACGCAGCCAAACACAACTTTCAAGAAGGCATGGAAGCAGTCGCAAAATGGATGAAAAGCAGCTGCCTACAACTCAACACTGACAAAACAGAAGTACTCATCATGGGCCCACACCCCGACGCCTGGAACGACACCTGGTGGCCCCCTGCCCTCTGAAGCCCGTCCACCCCCACGGACCACGCACGCAACCTCGGAATCATCCTGGACTCCGAACTCAAAATGGACCGCCAGATCAACTCTGTCGCATCCTCCTGCTTCCACACCCTCCGCCTCCTATGCAAGACCTTCAAATGGATCCCCCTCGAACACAGAAAGACCGTCACTCACGCCCTTGACACCAGCAGACTTGACTACGGCAACGCACTCTACGCCGGAATAAACAAAAACCTCACCCGCAAGCTACAAAACATCCAGCACCTGCGCACACTCCACTGGCTCTCCATCGAGGCTAGAATCACCTTCAAGATTCTCACCGACGCAAACAAAGCCCTCCACAACACCAGACCAGCATACCTGAATAGCCGACTCGAATTCCACGCACCCCAACAGACCCTACGATCAGCCCAGCTCTCCTACGCTGTGGTCCCCCGCACCAGGAAGTCCAGATCGGGAGGCTGCTCCATCTCCTTCCTCGCGGCCAGAGCCTGGAACGCCCTACCGCTCCACCTCAGACAGACGACATCACTCCCCATCTTCACGAGAAACCTCAAAACATGGCTCTTCGATAGATCTCCTCCTTGATGGACTGGATCCTGCACCTCCCCCCCCCTCCCCAGCGCCTTGAGACCCTTACGGGTGATTTGTCGCGCTCAACAAACCCATGATTGATTGATTGATCTTTTGCTTACATAGCACCCTGCCCTTAGTGTTACTTAGAGCCTACCATAGGGGTGACTGATATATAATAAAAGAGGAATTTGAGGCTTGGCAAGTAGTTTTAAATGCCAATTCAAAGTGGCAGTAAACTGCATACATAGGCACTGCAGTGGCAGGCCTGAGACAGGGTTGAAAGGCAACTAATGTGGTGGCGCACTTAGTGCTGCAGGCCCACTAGTAGCATTTGAAGTACGGGCACTGGTTATATGGTAAACCACTTTACAAGGGATTTACCAGTACATCAAATATACCAATCAGGTATACACCAATATCATCATGTTTAGAGGAGAAGCACATGCACTTTAGCACTGGTTGGCACTGGTAAAGTGCTCAGAGCCCTAAGGCCAACAAAAAGAATCAGCAAAACGTGGCGGCAAAAGTAAAAAAAGTCTGGGGAAAGGACACCCTAAGGAAGACAAGTCTAGCATGTGTCCACCCCAGCTGAAAGTGGGGAGATAGACCCAAACCTCTAGGGAGTTTTCATCACTAAGGCGGAAAAACCTAGATAGACCATCAGCATTGGCATGGTCCACCCTGAAGTCCATAAGTTGTAGGGAAATGGACCACCTCAACAATTTTGGATTCTCACCCCTCACTGGCATGAGCCACCTGAGGGGCCTGCGGTCAGTCTGAATCAGAAAGTGAGTGCCAAACAGGTATGGCCTCAACTTCTTCAGTGCCCAAACCACAGCAAAAGCTTCTTTCTCAATAGTACTCCACCTCTGTTCCCTGGTTCTCCTGGAGATGAAGGCTACAGGTTGGTCTATGCCCTCCTCATTAAGTTGGGATAGTACTGTCCCTATGTCATACTCTGAGGCATCTGTCTGAATGATAAACTCCTTGGAGAAGTCAGGGGCCTTGAGCACATTAGCTGTTCACATGGCCTGCTTAAGGGAGTCAAATACAGTTTGGCATGCCTCTGTCCAAATCACATTCCTGGGCTACTTCTTCGATGCCAGCTCAGTCAAGGGAGCAACAATGGTGCCATATCCCTTGACAAACCTCCTATAGTACCCAGTGAGGCCGAAGAATGCTCATGACCTCAGTCTGGGTTTTGGGGGGCAGCCAGGCCATGATGGTTTCTTTGTTGGCCTGAAGGGGTTGCACCTTCCCCCATCCCACCAGGTGTCCAACTTCACCACAGACCCATGCCCTATCTGGCACTTACTTGCCTTGATAATCAGGCCTGCCTGTTGCAGAGCCTGAAGTACTTCCCGGAGGTGAAAGAGGTGGTCCTTCCAGATGTTACCTAAGACAACTATGTCATCCAGATAAGCAGCAGAGAAGGCCTCCATACCAGCAAGGAACTGGCTAACTAGCCTCTGTAGGGTGGCTAAGGCATTCTTTAATCCAAAAGGCATTACCCTAAACTGATAGTGGCCCTCTGGAGTGGAGTAGGCTGCCTTCTCCTTTGCTCCCTCTCTTAGGGCAATCTGCCAGTACCCTGATGTAAGATCAAAGGTACTGAGGTACTGGGCAGACCCTAACCTGTTGATTAGCTCATCAGCTCAGGGAATTGGGTAAGCATCTGTCTTAGTCACTGGATTTAGCGCTCTGTAATGCACAAAGAACCTCAGTTCAGGTGTGGGGCCCGGTGGGGTAGCTTATGGGACCGGAACCACAGGACTGGGCCAGGGGCTACCGGAGGGTTCTATCACCACCAACTCCAGCATTCAGCCTTAATGCTGGACCTCACCTTATCTGACAATCTGTAAGATGTATTCTTAACAAGGTGGTTGCCCCCTGCGTCCATATCATGGGTACACAGGTGGGTAGTCCCAACGATAAGGGAGAACAGAGAAAAGTACTGTCCCAACGCTTGGCAGTCTCTCTGTTGTTCAGGAGTTACAGTGGGGCAAAGGATTACTCCTTCTACAGACCCATCCTTCTCCTTGGAGTTCAAGAGGTCAGGTGAGATTCACTCTCCTCTTCCTTTTCTCCATCTGTCACCAACAGCATGGTGGGCTCAGACCTCTCAAAGTGGGGTTTGAGGCAATTTACATGCAGCACCCTGTGGGGTTGCCTAGGGGTCTGGAGGTCCACCAGGTATGTGGCCTTACCCTTTCTTTCATTCACCTCATTTTTTTTTTGTGTGATCTGTTTCTTAAAGATTTTCCAGTTTGTATACATGAATACAAAGCAGTGTAACAACATAGATAGTACCTTACCGAGCTAGGAGGTAGTCATAGAATCCAAATAAGAAATCAACAACATAGCGGCATGACCACATTAATAAGCATAGACAATATCAATAACAGTTTTCAGCATATCGCGTCAGCCATAGTGTCTGCTCCCTCCATCAGAAAAGCTGTACGATCACGTTATGGTGCATCATAACTACAACTATGCACCATGCAACAAATTACATAATCATATTTCGTATGGCTTCACTCCGCCATATCACATGAATCTGAGTGTAAAGTCAAACATTTTTATGAAAACACCACACATGGGAAAAGCTATCGGGTAAGGGAATGGGAAGGGAAGCAGGAGCCTCAGCAAGGGAAGGAGGGAAACCAAAGTTCCCGGCATCAGAAAAACAAAGTCCTATCGACTACCCTATGGGTGCACCGTCAAACTGCTGAGAGAAAAGATCATCCAGTAGAGGGGACAGGGGTCCTAGTCCGCATATCCATACTCCGTTCAGGACAGGGGCCAGCTCAGGTCAGCCTCTCCAATCACCAGGAAGGGAAACATCCGATGGAGCATCCGGCTCCAACAACCCCTGTAGCACACCCAGCATAGCACTCCATTCAGTGGAGATGGGAAATTTACGCAAACCCAGTGAATCCTCTCTTATTAAGGAAACCGCTTCGGCCTTCACCCTATTCAGCATGGAGGGGAACCGGGCTTTCGTCGGAGGGGATTCCTCCGACTTCCACCTACGGGTAATCAATCGTTTGGCCACAAAAAAGCCCAAATCAAGGAACCTGGTGGATGCTTTATGCATTTTTTTCCTAGAGAACACCCCAATGATACACGTCTCCCAAGTCCTCAGTACCTCCCTGCCTGTGCAGGTGCCTAATGCTTCCAGGATCCCCTCCCAATAAGTCTGCAGAGCGGGACAGGACCAGAGCATGTGTAAAATATCTGCATTCACCATCTTACAGTGCGGACAACACTCATCCTGTCTATGAAAGTATCGATTGATTTTATCCGGGGAGAGATAAGCCGTGTGAACAACATAAAATTGAATTAATCGAAAGCGAGCGTTTCTGGGAACTTGCTTGGGGCTTTCTTGGACCATGGACTATTCTTTCGCTTAGTAAGGCCTCCCTCGATCTGCCTCCCACTTACCACACAATGGCGTTAAATCAGCCAGGATATGTTCCCTGATCAATACCGCAAACCACTTCACCAAGTGGCGACCTGTGCCCATAACATGCACGTATTGCACTAGGAGATGCGTCGGAGGTTCCTGTGTTACATCTCCCCACCAATGTCGCATCGCAGCTATCCAGGAAGCATGACTCAGAAATTGACCCCGGGGGCACATCATCTTCGTTCATGATATCAAGAAACGGCCACAACGTTCCTTCTCCATATAAGTCTCCTAGGGTGATTACACCTGCTTCCACCCAAGCAGTAAGGTCCGTACTTCGAACCCGTCCTCGCGCAGTCGGCATACCTAGTATTGGCACACCAGGTGCGTAAATGTAAATGTAAATGTAGTAGTATTTGTATAGCGCCCGAAATCGACCCCCGAAGGGGTATCTCAGGCACTTGTACGCATACCGCTGTGGAACCCTTCCTGGCCTTTCCCTGTGAGATGCCCACTCCTGGGCACCCCCAAGGTGAAGCCAGGCATCCTAGCGTTGTGGGGGCCGTTGTGGAGATTAAGCAAGCTATTGCCCAGAGTTGCAGAGTGGGACCCATGATCAGAATAGGCACCGAGGCGAGAATTATCAGGTCCGAGGAAATTGAGCCCAAGACCCGCCGAGGCGGGAATTGAACCCTGGTCCCGGGCTAGACCTCTGCATCAGGGTCTGCCGCTCTAACCATTGAGCCACACTTCTCCACCGTATGGTATAACTCGTCTGGTAAGACGAAGTGCCCTGCGGAAACATTTCAATGCTATCGATATCAGTAAAGGGAGAGGTTCATTCAGTTTATTGCAGGGATGGAATAGACAGAGGATCCCGTCTGTAGAAAACGGAGGGTCATGTTCTGCCAAGTCCGATAAATGCAATTCCTCCACCCATTTCGCCAACCATAGGATTTGAGACGCCAGGTAATAATGTTCCAAGTTGGACAGAGCCAGCCGTCCTCTTGAGCGAGGGTGGTACAACTTTGACAATGCCACCCTGCACCGCGAGTTGTTCCAGATAAATTCACGAATGATCCTCTCCAAGGATCGAAAAAAGGACATGGGTAGGTAGAGCGGTAGCGTAGCAAAATAGTAAAGGAGACATGGCAACATAACCATTTTGATTAACTCCACCCTACCTATGACCGAAAGGTTCAGTGACTTCCAGAATTCAATTTGAGACTTAAGCGCTGTAACTGCCCTCGTAATATTACCATCCATAAGATCTTGTGTGTTATGGTAAATGCGTACACCCAGATATCTAAACGCCACCGGTTGCCACTGCACAACCGCCCCATTCACTGTCCAAACCGGGTCCCCCATAGTAGGATTGAAAGGGTATAAACAAGATTTGCCCCAATGCACCCCGAGCCCAGATTACGAAGCAAAATGTTTCAACGTGGCGGGGATGACTTGCGGGATCACCAGGATATTCTGCACATACAGCAAGATGTCATCAGCAAAGAGCGAAACGGCATGTATGCCATCTCCTAAGTGTATACCCCAGTCCGGTGCCGAGGCACATAGAGCCATCGCCAGTGGCTCAATCGCCAAAGCAAAGATCAAAGGAGAAAGGGGACACCCCTAGTGAGTCCCTCGCTCTATCAAGATGGGCTCGGAGAAAAGAGACCCCAACCCTAGCCGAACCGTAGGAGCCCCATACAACAGCCTAATAAGACCTAAAATATAGGGTCCAAGTCTGTATCGATGGAGCACAGCAAACATGAAGGACCATTTGACCGTGTCGAAGGCCTTCTCCAAGTCCAGCACGACACAACCGGCCATCGGCCAGTCGGTGGTAGCACAGCTCATCATCCTAAACAGTCGCCGAATGTTAAGCGATGTGCTACGAGCCGGCACAAACCCATTCTGATCTTGGTGGACCAGTTGTGGGACAAGCGGCAACAGTCTATTAGCTAGGATGCCCGCCAGTACCTTATAGTCCCCATTCAGGAGCGCCAAGGGACGATATGCCCCCACAGAAGTAGGATCCCTACGTGGTTTAGGCAGCGTAATCAACGTAGCCTCCGTCATCGAGGCAGGGAGGGCCAAAGATTCAAGCGCCTCCGTGTACACTTTGAGCAGTTGGGGGCTCAGGGGGTCTGCGTACGTTTTATAAAATTCGTGAGGAAAACCATCGGGACCTGGAATATTTCCAGAAGGAAAAGCCCTCATCGTACCTCGCACCTCATCAAGCGTTAGCAGGGTATCTAAGTCCATTCGCTGTTCTGATGACAGGACCGGAAACGGGAGTCCCCCTAGGAATTGCTGAATTGCTTCTTCCGAGGCCTGTGGACCAGCTTTATACAGTGTCGTGAAGTGTGCCAACAATTCGCTATGAATTTCTAGCTGTGTGAATCGGAGTTCTCCAACTGAAGAACGAAGAGCCATAATCTGCCTACCTGGCTGTTCCTGTTTGATCAACCAAGCGAGAAGGGGGCCAGAGCGATCTGCTTTGGCGTGTACTGACGCTGAGTGCGCTGCGAAGTTAAGGCAGCGCTGTCTTTCAAGAAGCTCCGTGTGTTTCTTCAGCGCTTCTGCTAAATCGGCCAGTCTCCCAGCATCCACCACAGCCTTAGATTCCAATGGCAACAGGCGCCTTCCCACCGCAAGCAAGTCTGAAGCTACCTGTTGTCGCAGTCCACAACCTAGTCCCAGGCACTTCCCTCTCAGGGTGACTTTCAAAGCCGCCCACTCCACTAGCGCAGAGGAGGCAGTCCCTGCATTATGTTCAAAGTAGTCCCCTATCACCTCACCAATTGCCTCCCGAAACACTAGGTCTTCTAGCATAGCCGGTTGTAGTCTCCATGTAGGGATACCGGGAACCCCGCCCTCCCAGGCCAATACAACACAGTGGGGATTGTGGTCGGAGTGCGTGCACCCCCAGTATTCCGATTTCGAAACTTAAGGGAGGAGGCAGGGGGACCCAAAGAACCTATCCAGTCTAACGTGCAAGTTGTGGGGAGTCGAGAAAAAGGAATATACCCTCTCCCCTGGGTGATGTTGCCTCCAAACGTCAACCAGACCCCAACCCCATGCCCAACCGTTCAATGCCACAGAATTGGTTGTGGCAGCCGTGGACCCAAGGGGAGGAAAGGATCTATCAATCCCCACATCTATGACACTATTAAAATCCTCGCCTAACAACCATGGGATCTCAAACCACCTCCCCAAAACAAGAGATAGCTGCTCAAGAAATTGGCCCTGGTCCACATTCGGTGCATACACATTTCACAGCAGTACAGGACGTCCATCCAATTTACCCTTCACCAACACATATCTGCCCTCCTTATCCGCAAGAACCTCATCCACAGCGAAGGGTGTCCCAGGGCGTATCCAGATAAGTGTCCCCCTAACAAACAGGGAGTAATCTGTAGCATATATTTTACCTCCCCACCTACACTGTAAGCGGGCAACCTCTAATGCATTTAAGTGTGTCTCTTGCAGTAGCGCTATATGCACATTGTGATGCTTTGAATAGGAATTCACTGCATATCTGTGGGAAGGCGTGCGGAGACTCTGGACATTCCAGGTAAGTATCACGTGACCCATGGCAGCACCAAGAAAAGCGTACAACAATGGACACTGAACCCTCTGTCCCAAAATTCACTGGGTGACAGTCTGACATGTACAACAACATTTTCATTATCCCCCCACCGGACTCCTGCAATAAAAGGGAGATGGGAAATACCAACTAAGGAATGAAAAAACCATATAAGGGCAACCCCCAAAACATCAGGGAGTCGTCCAAACACAACAGACAGCAACCTAGCCGCCTGCTCTACTGACTTCGACAGGTTAGGGAGGACAGAGGGTTGTGAAACCATGCAGGGTACACTCTCTAAGTCCCCACCCAAAGACAATCGATAGGCATTGCAATAGCGCAAACCCAAGAAAATTTAAAAAATGTCAGCACCCCCAAGAACCATTAGACCAACCCAACCTTGTTTCATGCAAACACATAGATCATGGGGACATCAGATGCCCCCACATTAAGGCAAGCAACGTATATTCAGAACAACCAGTTTCATACAATACCATCTGCCGCTTGAGGTGTAACGTCCGGCATGCTGATGGACACCTTATCAGAAGAGTCCCCTACTAAGGGACCCCTATCCCCCGAAGAATGATAGGAAGTGTCCACTCTATTTTCTTGTGGTGCTGCTTCGGCCATCTTCTCTGCAATGCGGACCACTTCTTGCCACTCCCTACGGATTTGCTCTGGGTCCGGCACCGCTGCCGAGCCTGGGAGTCGCTGTCTCGACCGCCGTCTCCGAACTCCTTTGCCACCAGCTCCCCCAGTCCATGTCGTAGCAGCTGTGCCCACAGGCCTTGGGCCAGAGTACCAACCCGTTGTTTCCAGCCAGTCCCAAACATCCTGAGGTGTGTCAAAGAACCTGGTCTTTTTGTCCGAAACAACACGGAGCCTGGCCGGGAACATCAGTGGATAGGAGAGATTGAGCTGCCGGAGCTGACATTTCCCAGGTAAGAAAGATCCTCGCTGGCACTGAACCTTCATAGTATAGTCCGGAAAGAACAACACCTTGGCGTTTTCGTCTTGAATATCATCCAATTTCCTGGTCTCCCGGAGGATCACATCCCGATCTCTGAAATGCAGAAGCTTGAAAATAAGAGGACGTGCTCTGTCACCGGGGGCCGGTTTTCTACCTGGAACACGATGTGCCTGCTCAATAGTGAAGAATGGAGAAAATTCAGTGGTTGGCAGAATGGTTTTAAGCCAGGTTTGCAGGAAGGTGACCGCGTCATGGCCTTCCGCGCCTTCCGGCATTCCAATTAGCCGAACATTGTTCCGCCGCGAGCGGCCCTCTGCATCTTCAATGCGATCCTCAAGGTACCGGATCTGGACTTCGTGGGCGTTATGCTGCTTATCTTGAAATTCCGTAGCAGGCTTCAGTTCAGCAATTTCCTGCTCCACGGCAACAACCCGATCCTTCAGGTTCCGGTGGTCGGCATGTAGCAAATTGAGGTCCAGGGCCACTTTGTCTAGTTTGGCTTCCATGGAAGCTCTAGGGCGCTCGATAGCCTGCAATATGGCATCCAGACGATCATCAGAGGCCGGCTGCTCCCCCGTCCATTGCGGTGAGTCTGCATCACAGGTCCCCGCCGCCTGTGAGGAGGCCCTCGACCTGGCCCCCCTAGTACATCCAATTATTTCGCACACTCCAAGACAAGTCCACCACACCACCAGAATGTCTCACCAGATCTCTCTGCAGCGACACTGGACCCCACACCAGTCTGCACTTCCATGGACCATAGGTGGCAATCACTCATAAGTTCCTCGCCAGGGAGGTTCCTATTCGCTTACCCTGACAAAATTGAGTCACCAGGGCTGCCCACCGCCTTGCCAAGCAGCAGTATGTTGCCGCTGTTCCTTTACATCGAGTATTTCTGTTTAAGTGCGTCGCACCCAGGTCACCATCGACAGCGCACACATTCGCCGTGCCACCGCTTCTAATCGTGGGTCAGGCAACACTACTATCCAGGGTGTCGCACATCCATTCACCAAGCTCACTCCAGCTATCTGAATGCAGGCCACAGATTCAGTGGGACGAAATAGCAGGGCTCTCCTTATTTTATGTAGGTCAGTGCAGTCCTTCCAGGCCCCCTCTCCGCTGATCACATGGGCGGACAACAGCTGTAAACCACCACCTCCGGGAGACTTGCGCACAGGATATCCTTCACAATTATGTTGTCCGGGAGCCTGTGATTACCTCCTCACTTTTGCCTGTGGTGAGCAGGGAGCCACTCACATCACCTTCATCGCGCTTCCCACAGTCATGCCCGTGACAGACTCCTCACTGCCTCCCAGGTCCAGGAACCAGCCACCAGACATGTTGTCCCGCTCTGCTCTCCTGCGGGGGTCCCTCAAAGGCAAAGGAGCAAAGTTTATGGCCGCGTCCAGCCGTCGCATATAAACAATCACAACCGCGGCTCGTCCGCCATTTTACAACAAGCCGCTCACTTCCAACACAGCCCTCCGAACGTACTGGCCAATCCGCTCGGAATATTATGTGCTTTGGGACCAGTACCTCCCCGCGTTGCCCCGTAGTTCTCTGCGGCGAGGGCCCCGACTTGTACCGCTGCCCGGGTTCAGAAGGGCGGGCCCGATCAGGAGCGTTGCACCCAGCCGTTCGAGGTTGTAGAGTCGGCGTCATATGCCCGCACCTCGCGTTGACCCAGATATCTTGCTCTTCGGACTCCGCAGCGACGTCCGCGGTCCTCTGGGGTGCTACTGGGACTGCACATGTTGTTTTTGCCTGCAAACTTACAGCGAAGCAGGAGAAATGTGACGGATTACGGGGACATAAGACGGAGCGCCACTAAGACGTGTCCGCCATGTTGCCCCTGCTGGCCACGCCCCCCCCCCTTTCTTTCATTCACCTCATAGGGCCCTTTCCAGCAATCCTGGAGGGCCTTGGGCTCTACTGACTCCTTCACCCACACTTTCTGACTGGATTGAAACTCCACAGTGGTAGAATTTTTGTTATACTGCTCCTTCATGACTTCCTGGCTGGCTTCAGAGTTACTGGAAGCTTGTTTACATAACATAGCCATCTGGCTTCTGAAAGCCAGAATGTAGCTCACTACATCCTGGAGTACCTTCCTGGGAGCTTGCTCCCACCCTTCTTTCACCAGACTCAGAGGTCCTCCCACAGGGTGCCCATACAACAGCTGAAAGGGGCTGAACCCCACTCCTCTCTGTGGCACCTCTCTGTAAGCAAACAACAGACATGGTAAGAGGATATCTTACTTTACCTCAGGGCCACAAACAGGCCTCTGATCATGCCGTTCAGGGTCTTGTTGAACCTCTCAACAAGCCCATTGGTTTGTGGATGGTAATGGATGGAGAACTTGTAGGTTATCCCACACTTCTTCCACATTGACTGCATCTAAGCAGACATGAAGTTTGTGCCACTGTCAGAGACAACTTCCTTGGGGAAACCCACTCAGGTAAAAATCCCCATCAGGGCCTTTGCCACTGCAGGTGCAGGCATGGTCCTCAGAGGGATTGCCTCTGGATACCTATTGGCATGATCCACCAGAACCAGGATAAACCTGATGCCTGAAGCAGTCTGGAGATCTATAGGCTCTACAATGTAAATGCCCACCCTTTCAAAGGGTTTGTGAACGACAGGCAATGGGTTACAGGGTGCTCAAAGCCTCTGCACTGTCTTCTCACTGGCCTCATAGGTCACACAAGTCCTAGAGAAAAAAGGTTTTCTTGATCCTAGACAAATGGAAGTGGGGGACAAGGCGTGCAAAGGTCTTGTCTTGGCCCAGGTGTCCTGCAGGGGAATTTCGCGAGCCAGCTCCAGTAGGAAGGCCCTGTAACATTGAGGGGTCACCAGGACCCTTGCTGCCCCATGCCCAGGAGCCGTAAGCTCACTGTAAAGGAGGTTATCCTCCCAGTAAATGCATTTACTACAAGAGGCATCACCTGCTGCCTGGGCTTCAGCCTGTTGCCTCATGCCCACAAGGGGTTTGGCGCTCCCTTTGTGCCCTACAGAACTCCTCCTTGGTGGGTCCTCCTTCCACATGCCATCCAGGAAGCTCAGGCAGGTCACCAAGGGAAGCAATGTCCTCCTCAGTGGAGTCTGTGGCGGCCACCGCAGGTGCCCCATCCATGTCACTGGAGGTACATTCAGGGGCTGGTTTCCCATGCCCACTGCTTCTCCCCTTCCTTGCAGCCATTGTACCAGGCTCCAGCCCTTTTTGACTCCCATCCTGCACAGTCATGGACCTTGTGGTAGCACAGATCCAGTCAGGTAACCCTAACATCTCCACATGAGCCTTGAGCTCCACTTTCTTCCAGGTAGTGTGCACCAGGTCATTACCTAACAAACAGTCCACAGGCATGGCAGGGCTAACTGCTACTTCAGAAGACCTGACCCCCCCCACTCAAATGGAACAAAGGCCACAGGATAGTGACCCTCTCTATTGTCAGGCACTACAACCTCGTGGAAGGCATGGGGAATTGCCTGCTCTGTGGAAATCAGCGGACTCCTTACCATACTCATACTGGCTCCTGTATCCCTCAGAGCCGCATTCCCTTGCCTATTGATAGTGACCCATATTTGAAGGCACATGGATCTATGGAACCATCTTACTGTCACCCAGTAACACTTGGGTAACCCCACTAAATTCGCCCCCCCCATTAACTGGGACAAACCCCTCCTCCAGCACTACACTAGCCGCCCCTGGAATCTCTCCTCCAGTGGTAGGTAGTGCTGTTTTGGTCACTTGCAATCCCCCTTGTAGTGTATATACTCGTAGCACTCATATCACTTAATGGGCTTGGGCTGCTGAGCTTTGTAAGGGTCGTTTTTCTTCTGGTAGCCAGATTGGGAATGTGAACCGGATACTTTACCCTGTGAGTTGTTTTGGGGGCTTGAAGAGAACTCATTATTTTTCTCTCCCCCCTTCTTCTTCTGGTGGGAACTCTGGACACCCAATTGGGAGTCCCCCCAGATAGCTTTGTGGACACTCTGGTGCTGACCCAGTGGCCTGCCTCCTCAGCAAGCTTCCTGGAGTCAGTAAGCTTACTATCAACCAGGTGTTGGCATAGCTCTGGAAAACAAGTATCGATAATGTTCTTCTTTAAAACAAGTTGTGCAACCCTTCATAATCATTAACTTTGCTGCCCCCCCATCCAGTCCTTCAGTGTCTTACCAGCAGAGTCCAAGAAATCCACCCATGTTTGTGTAGAGTTTGTGACTGGCCATGAACCATTGCCTGTACTTCTCAGGGGTCAACCCAAACTTACTGACTAAAATGGTCTTCATGATAGTGCAGTTGGTCTGGTCGCCCCACGTCTAATGTAAGGAGTGCATTTCTCCCCACTGTGGGCATGTTCAGCCAAAGACTCCCAGAACTCCTCTGGGACCCTGTGCACTTTCAACACCACTTCATAGGCTGCCATTCATTTATCTATGTCATACCCCACATTATACTTGGGCACATATCTTTTGGGATATGAAATCTGGACTCATGTGAAGACACTGCAGGTATGCTGCCACCAATATTGTTCTTGCTGGACCCCACTTGGAGGGCTCTGATATTCAGCTGTCAGAGGCCAAGCTCATGGGCCATCTTCCTTTCCTCCATGGCGAGCCTCTTCTGTTCTAGAGCTTGCTCCTTCTCTAGCTTAGCAAGGGTCTGCTCCTGGTCCCTCTCCATCTTGGCAAGCTCTAGCCTTAGTTTTCTTTCCTCCCTCCTGTCCTCCAGCTCCTCTGGGGACAGGTGATTTGAGGACATACTGCTGTCTGGTCTAGAGTGGACTTCCAGTCCTGGGAAAAAAATGCTCCCCCCTCTGTAGGCTGCATGACAAGACCCTCTGTCAGGTCTCGCTCTGATCCTTCCTCAGACTCAGATCCCCCCTCCTCATCCACTTCTCCCTCTGGGTGGGCTGCTGCCCATGCTCTTAAGGCTTTCTGAAGATCTGCCTTCTTGGCACTTCCCTCGTGGAACACCCCTCTCTCCTGGCAGAGCTCCTTGAGGTTGGCCACTGTTTAGGCCTCCAGATTGGCCAGCTGTAATTCCATATTGCCAGGCAGGACCACAGACATTGCAGAGAAAATGGGACTTGGGCAAAAGGACTTTAGGAAAAATCGAAAAATATCAGATTAGGGAGAACTGGAAAAGGTTTAAATTGATCTAAGTATCGAGTTGTAGTGAACAGTGAGTTACTATATTGTATTGCACAAACACAAGCCCTAACCTCTCCCCTGATCACCAATGTTAGAAATGGGATTCTTGGTTGGCTGAGGTATGCACCCAGGCCAGGCAGGAACCACCACACTTGTCAGGGTAAGCTAGATACACACTAAAAGATAACATGTGCTCACCCTCTGGTAGCTTGGCACAGATCAGTCAGGCTTATCTAAAGAGGCAATGTGTAAAGCATTTGTGCAACACACACACACAGTGGCACAATGAATATACAACAAAAACACTCCACACAGGTTTATAAAAAAAGAATATTATATTATAAACAAAATATGACAAATAGAACGACAAAATTCCAATGCATAGAAGTTGAGATATTGAATTTTAATATAATAGAATAAATGCAGTAAAGCAATTAGATATAAGTTGCACTAAAAAGGTTACTTTAGGTCGTGCTGGAACGGGGCAAAGTCAAAGTTCGGGCCTACCGGGCGGATCCACGCAGGCCCAGGTGAACAAAGTACCTTTCCTGGTTGCAAACAATGAGATGCGTCTATCTTCCCCATGCAGTGAAGGCGATGCGCCATTTCCGAAGACGGGTGCTAGAGTCGAAAGGCGTCGATCGATGAGTCGGATTCTGCCACACAGTCGAGAGGATGCGTCGATCTCACCAAACTGCAGCAGCAGCAATATGCTGTCCAATGCGTACATATCTGGAGGTAAAGCGCTGGTTCCGATGCGCTGACTTTACTCCCACAACCGAGTCGATGCGCCGGTTTAGTTACACACAGACAGGAGAAGCATTAAAATCCATGTTGCAAGTATTGGTCCACTTCCAGTAGGCCAGGCACAGGTGCAGGTGTAGAGAGTTTGATATTCCTAAGTTTCAAGCAACAGGAGGCAAGCCAACAAGGCCTTGGAGATCACTTGGAGTGAAGGCAGAGTCCAGCTCTCCATCAGCAGAGTCAGAGAGCAGCAGGATCACAAATAGAAAATCAAGCGTTCCAGATCAGCAGTCCAATTGAGTCCTTTAAGCAGCACAGCAGTTCTTCTGGCAGAGCTTCAGTTACAAGTCCAGTAGTTTCTGATTTTAGGGGGTCTGAGATCCAGTACTTATACCAAAAGTGCCTTTGATGTGGGGGTGACTTCAAAGCAGCTCTCTGAAGTGCACAAGTATCCCTTTCAACCCAGTCCTGTCTGCCAGGCTATCTGTGGGGAGCAATCAGTCCTTTGGCAGGACACTGCCTATTCAAGTAAAGTGTTAGCCCCTCCTTCCATCCTGCCCAGGCAAGACCATCAGAATGCAGATGTATGTAGATGGGTACTCAGACACACCTATCCTTCCTGTTTTGTGGCTGTCTAGAAGGAATGCATAAAGTGTAGCTGTCACCCAGCCCAGACGTGTATTGGGGACAGGCTTTCAGACACACAGAGCAGTAAGTGCAGAGAAGTGTCCACTTTCTAAAAGTGGCATTTCTGAAACAGTAATGTTAAATCCAACTTGACCAGTAAGGAGGATTTATCATTACCATTCCAAACATATCAAACCTGAAAAAGCTACTCCTCTCTGATCTGGAATTACTGCTTAAAAGTGCATTAAGGAATTCCCAATGTTAGCCCATGAGAGGAGTAGGCCTCCCAGTAGTGAAAACGGTATAGGCTGTTTGTCACTGCCACGACATGTAAATCATAAAGGTACATGTCCTACCTTTTACTTAGATGGCACCCTGTCCTTAGGGCTACCTAGGGCCTATCTTAGGGGTGACTTCAATGTACTAAAAGGGGAGTTTGAGACTTGGCAAGTAGTTTTAAATGCCAAGTCGAAGTGGCACATACAGGCAGTGGCAGGCCTGAGACAGGTTTCAAAGGCTACTTATGTGGGGGCACACGTAGTGCTGCAGGCCCACTAGTTGCGTTTGAAGTACAGGCCCTGGGTATATGGTATACCACTTTACAAGGGACTCACCAATACATCAAATATGCCAATGAGGTATTCACCAATGTCATCAAGTTTAGGGGAGAAGCACATGCGCTTTAGCACTGGTTAGCAGTGGTAAAGTGCTCAGAGTCCTAAGGCCAACAAAAAGAATCAGCAAAACATGGAGGCAAAAAGAAGAAAGTCTGGGGAAAGACAATCCAAAGGATCACAGGTCTAACAGAGGGGTAAATGTTACTATTCTCAATCCAGTCTGTGCAGCAGTAGGGAAAGCATTGAACATTGGAAGGGTTAAAAAAAAAAAAAGCAATTAATCAACTTACACATTGATTATTCAATAATTCTCAATTTTTAAATAATTGTCATTCAATTAACCTCCCACCCTATACCCCTACAAACCTAGCAGCCTGCACATCAAATATAACTAACAAAATAAATATTCTATACTGTACATATTTAAAATCAATTACATAACTAAGTAATAATTAATTGTTAGTTATTACTTAATTGACTTCAAACCCTAGACCCCTACATACCTAGCAGACTGCAACTAAAATATAATAAAAATTAAATAAGTATTCCACAACTTACATATTTAAAATCCAATTAAATAATATATTTACATATAATAATTAATAGTTAATTAAATGTTACTTAATTAACTTCTTACCCTATACCCCTACAAAGCTAGCATCATTCAACTAAAATATTTGTAAAATAGATCAATATTCCATAAATTACATAATTAAAAATCAATTAAATAATTAACTAGCAATTTATAAATAATAATTACTTAAATATTACTTAACTTTCCACACTGCTCTCCTACAAACATAGCAGCCTGCAACTAAAATATTAGTAAAATAAATGAGTAGCCCATAATAAAAATTAATTAAATAATTAACAAGAAATAATTGTTAAATAATAATTAATTGTTAATTATTTATTACTTAATTAACTTCCAACCCTATGCCCCTACAAACCTAACAGCCCGCAAATAACATATAACAAAAATGTATCAGTGTTGCATAATTTACATATTAACTATCAACCATATTTTTAAATCAGATTTAATAAATAGTAATAATTAATTATTACCTAATTAACTTCCCACCCTATCTCCCTACAAACCCAACAACCTGCTACAACATAATAAATTACTGATAAAAATTAAATAAAAAATTCTAGATCACTTAAAAGTACATGCTATATTTTAAAAATATATATTTATATAAACAATAGTAACACATAACATTAATATTTCAACTAAAACACTGTACAATCTGCAGATTTTCACTACAGAATTGTTTCTAGAAACAATTGGATCAAAAGTTACTAAAAACACAGCAGCATGTGTTGCCGCTCTGTGGAAGGCTCTTCGCAAAGGTTGTCTGGTCACCATTCTGTTGCTTAATGCTATATTTGGGTGTTAAGCTGGTACTAATGGGGTGGAACCTATACCCAGACAGTGTTAAGAAGTGGAAATGTGACAAAATAATGAAGTAATATTATCACAAAATGGGCTGCGTTATGATACATAATTTGCCCTAGCTTGCTGCATAATTTAATTAACCCTGCCTCATAATTGGCTCTTCCATGATCCATGATTCCAGTGGCCCTAGATATAATAAAGAAATGTGCGGCACAATGGCCTAGGGTGTATGTACATTTATAAAGTGCACTAGGAAGGCAAAGATTTGCCAGTGCATGTTCTCCTCCATCCAAAGAGAAGTGAGTGCATCTGGTCGCATTCATAGGTAGATCAAGGGTGCAGAACCCTCTTACCTAAATTTGTCTGTAAGGTCCTAATAAAGTATGACAAATTGCCACTCCTTTTTAGACTTGATTGCAGACAACAGAAAGTACTCAGAAGAAGAAATAATACAGACTATAGCCAACAAAATGACCTAAAAGATAGAAAAATTAAAGTCCACTCATTGCCCTAATTCAAGAGCTGCACACAAAAGTGGCAATAATGTGCTAAGTATCTTTTATTCCTGCAGGTCAAGCACATACATTTCAACTTCCACAGCTGTGTAGCCAAGAAGGGAGCTGAATAATTCATGGGAAAATTGAACAAGACCCTAAGGATTGCCTGTGCCACGGGTGAACATGTATACTGGACCACATATGCTGTCTGAGGGAATATCGCAACACCCACTGTGGATCGTACCCAGGTGGTGATGAGTATTTGCATAGCAACTTATGGACATCAATGAGTTAGAAGTATGCACCAGATTAAAAAATACCAAAAAGAGCCTGCAGAAGGAGGACAAGCAAGCAAGTTCTGGCTGCCGTTCAAACGGTTTCTGTGATTGATATACAGCACCGATTGGACTTTGGTCACTGCACATGGACAGTCGGGACAACTGACACAGAAATTATCACTCTTCAAGAAGGGCCATTGGGCAACAATGGCTCCTGAGGTAATACCATTGGTCATGAATATGGACATTTTTTTAAATGACAAGCAGGTGGATGGTGTTTCTTCTGCTGCTGTTCAAACAACTACCAAGCCATCACTGCAGTGAGATATGAGGTCTTGTATATTCTTTGGACAGACCCTACTCTGAGCCAGTGGCTAAATGACTATTGCAGACAAGCAGCCGGCCAGCCTGCCAGGCCAGCAGAGACCTTCACTTTACTGTCTACAGGAGGACCACTCGCTGGGTTGAACAATTACTGCATGTTTGGAAGGAACCTCTTTGCTGAAAGTGTATATGCACTGGTGTGCCTGATGTACTTTCAGCAGAAATAACTGCCAAGCAGGGTGCAATATTTTTTGGCATGTTCTCAATTGTTTTTTCTTTTTCAGAAGAAACCCAGAAAGCATGATGTAGTCTCTGGAAAATGTAAAAAAAAACAATGGCCCTTACGTGCAGGGAGTTTTCTTCCTGTTTGTTGCAGTCATTGTTGGCTTCACATCTGGGGTCCTCCATGCCTTCTATGGGGGATATAGGCAGGGAGAGCAGCCATAAAGAGGGCGTTTCACACCATACATGAAAGACAGTGGCCCTGTGGATAACAGATGCACACCAATGGCCAGCCAGGTGGTTCCATGGCCGGACTGGCCGGACTGGGCATCTGGCATTTCCCCAGGAGACTGGAAGGGGAGCGGTTTTGTAGTGGTGGGGGCCGGTTTTGCAGTGGTGCTCCAAAATCAGCCCCCAGTAACAAAAGAAGCAGGCAAGCATTTCCAGCCTCCGAGGGTCAGGTAGTTCTTCTTCAGGAGCTGGTCCGGGATTATTGCCAGGGCTGCTTTGGGTTCCCAGTCCAGTCCTGAGCAGTTCCCCGCTATAAATTGGGTGGTGAACTGTAGGTTTGGCAGGTGGGAAGGACTGTTGATTTATGGTAGTAATCACATCCCACCAAACTCTAAATAATTCTCGTGTTTTCTGTGCTGCTGGATCTTAGCATTCATCTTCTACTAAATAGTCCTTTGTTCATTTCTTGTTATGTTCGTTTGCTGTAGATATGCTTCTTCTTAGCTCTGAATTATGAGAGGGATGTAAGGTCACACAGGCGTGCATGACAAACAACGAGAGCTCACCCAGTTTGAGTTGTCATGGACCCATTCATGACGTATTGGGGTGACAGCTAAAAGTAAAGTTGATCCATAAGTGTGAGAGTAGTATGGTAGCCTTGGACCTCCGAGGATCCCCCCATCATTCTTCTGTTGCATCGCTCCCAACATGCACTGCGCCTTAGTACCTCTTCAAGATTACAGTTTCACAAATGTCAAGGTTTTCTTTATGGGGGACAGGGAGGCTTAGCATTCTGTATCAATTATAGTGCGGCAAAGCCAACTAAAGACTTCTGGGTCTACAGAGTGATGCAAATAGCCTCATCTAGGGCCAGATTTATCACAATTTGATGCAGCACAATGCAACAAGACAACCTGCTATGCTGTGTTGCGTCAAATGGAAGGGGCAGGAATGCACCATATTGACCAAGGTATGGCACATTCCTGCTTTCTCACTGCACTGGCACACTGTGTGCTGCCTAGCACCAACGCAGGCACCCTTGCGCCATGGTTCAAGGGAGCCTGCTTTGCAGGCAGGATTGTTTTTCTCCCGGAAGGGCAATCTTCCTGCACGAAAACAATCATTAGAGGCTTTTTTCCTCTTTATAAATGTTTTGCAGGATGCAGCACCCTTAGAAAGAGAAAACAACAAAGAAGCAGGCTTGGGCAAATTATGCATTGCAATGCGCCACATTTTGTGATAGTATTACTTCATTATTTTGTCATATTTCCACTTCTTGACACTATCTGGGTATAGGATTCACCCCATTTGTAGCATTTTAACGCCTAAATATAGCAATAAGCAACAGAATGGGGACCAGACAACCTTTGCGAAGGGCCCTCCACAGAGCGGCAACACATGCCGCTGTGTTTTCAGTAACTTGCACGTCTGTTGGGAAGGAGTACCATTTTGACGCATTCCCAGGATTACCAGTTCTAGTTAATCATGGAAATCGACTAAAGGTATGCGTACCCTTGTGTTTGCCTTTGCACGTATATTACGCAAGGGCAACGCAATTCTTTGACAAATCTGGCCCCAAATCTTTTCCTTCTCCTTCAAGGCTTTCACAATTTATTACAACTCCTACCACCTCCATGCAGGGGACATTTCAACCAAGGTGACAACAGTTTCTCTTGTTAACTCTTCAGAACATGTCCGATTACGTCCTAGCTGGTCAGCTGTCCTACTTTTCGTTTTCTTCCACTGCCCTTTTATGTGGGTGGAAAGTGGCATATATTTATAAGCAATCACTAAAAAGTTTAAACAAGTAAAAACAAAAAACAGAAAAAATACCGTGTCCTTTGTTAGGCCCCAGATGCCGGAGCCACTATTGTATGCAGACCTACAAGGATGAAGCCAGTATGAGGCTCATTTTAGCTACTGAAAAGTATTCGCCTCAGAAGAAAATAAATGGATTTGAACTTGTAATGAGGTCATGGGGGAAGCACGTATTCAGCAACAAATAATGAATTACATAGTCTTGCCCATCCAAGGAGCTTCCAATTATATTGTCTCTGAACATGCTGATGCCCGCACATCATATCACTTGTGTGAAAGGTTTTGACAGCTGCGTGCAGTGCAAGCATTAGTGAGTAGTCCCTCAGTGAGAACAGTAGAATGCAAGGTTTTACCAATACTGCTGGCAAACCACATCTAAATCCTCCTGGGTGCCAACTCTGTTTCTCCGAGTGATTCGATCAGCGCATGAGGTTTTTGTGAGCCTGCAGTTAAAATTAGTTAGCCTGCCTCTCCCAGGGAAAATCTCATTAGAGCGAAAATTGTATCTCGAGACAAGTAGTGGAAAAATTCTATTTAGGCACAGTATGTTCTCATTAAAATGATTTTATGTCTTTTGAAAAGAGCAAGGAGATGTACACAGACAGAAGCTAAAACTAGAGATGCAAAGGTATTCAAGCCCACACAGTCTCATCTGCTTGTGGTCATCAGAACGCATTTATTTGTGGCACATGTGCTGTTCTTTTTGTTAGCGAAAATACAACAGCGTTTTTATCTCATTATGCTAATTGTATAGACTGTGCATTCAACAGATCTTCTTGTAAAAAAGGAATCTTTAAGGAAAGTTTTTTTGTTTGAAGTAAAACATTTTTCAACATGGTATAATTTGATAACATTTGATGTCTCTCAAAAGACCCAGACAACACTCTCTTTCAATGGAAAGTGCAGAATGGACAATACAGGCCAGGGGGTGGGGGGAGGTCTTCACATAGCTGTGGGGCTTCCATACCCTAAGCAACCCCTCCATTTCTATCATAAATGTTCCAGATCTCTCCAAAATAGAGGTAAACGCTTTCTGTAGACCTTTTCAGGCCATTAGTTTTAACTTTTTCCTTTATATTTCACACCCAAACATTCTCTAGCATCAACTTATTTTGAGGTTCTTACGCTTTTCCCCATAAATTCAGCCTCATAATCCATTGCCAAAATGATGGGTATCTTGATCTATGGTGCTTTAAATGAAGACTTGACTCGTTGTTTTCTTCACTGCTTTCCTTTCAACAATTTCTTGAACATCCTTCTTACGGCATGATAATGATGCCGGCCGGTGGAACGCCGGCTTCTATTGCCACCGAAAAACATGCAGGCGATCCAACCACTGTATCAAGATGCGACTGCTGGGCTAGCAGTCAGAAACTCGTCGGGGGCATGCTGCGGCTGTGGTAAAGGGCTGCAGCACATGCTGATGCCGTGCAGCACTTCCTGAATGTTCGTGCACCGTGTGCCATGCACCATATCGTGCATGGCACACAGTGCACGGAGGTGAGTGGGGGCATAACCTGTGCCTCTAGGGACACTCTTCAGTAGCCTACGATGGCAGGGAGCACTGTTTGGGGGCCCCCATATCCCTTTCCGACAACATTTTCATGGCGGGATTCTCACAATGAAAAGGCTGTCAGAAAGGGATATTGGAATCCCGACGGCGGTGCCTGCCACGGCACCGCCACCATTTAAGGTTGCTACTTCAACCGCCGCACCATTGGGATCTATGATTACCTTATTACATTTTATAAATATAATTTCCAAATGGGAAGATATAACTTGTTTATGTTTGGTGTCTCTGGACTCCTAACTTAAAATCCTAACTTATGGTGAAGTCGAATTTTAGATTACAATTCTGAAAATGCAATTTTTAGAAAGTTGACATTTCCTTGCCTTAGCCATTTGGTGCCCGCAGTCTCTCTCTAATCACATGTCTGGGTGTAGTTGACAGCTCTACACAATTAGGTGTGACTTGATAGGCCATCCTGACAGTACAGAAGGGAGGAGCTGGGCACAGCCTCACTTACAACTGAATAAGTGTTATAATCTCTCTTTCATTCTCTAAATGTTCTTCCTTGTCATTCACTGCTGTCCTCTCCCCCTCTTTCCCATTTCTTTCCTTCTCCCTTGGTACGCTCCATCCCTCCCTGTGCATATGGTTCGGCTTTAGAACGCTTACTGGAGTGCACCTTAGAATGTTGAGGCACTGCTGCCTGAGGAGCGTTTATGCTGGCTGGAGGAATTTGCCTAATAAAGAAGTCTACATCTTTTAATATTCCTGCTTCGTGGACTATTTCTTAACATTTTGGCGACGAGCGGAAACTGGACGCTGTGCAGGGGACAGCTCAAATTCCTCACCCCTGTCTTTCACCAGCCTACTACAATCTCTACTCCTCCTTACCTTCTGCCGGTTCACAGATTTGTGTTGTGCCAAGCTCCTTTGGGAAACTGCCTGCTTTTTCTTTTTGCAGTTGTCATCTACGGAGTTTTTTGGTGCAGTGTGTGGTCATCGGGCATGGTGTCCACTGCTGAGGCATTCTGTCTGTTTCGTTTCCCTGTGAGACCCGCTGGCAGCCGGTTGTGCTTGCCTTTCTTCACGTCGTGAGCAGTCTTCTGCCTCAGGATAACGTCTTCGGTGCCTGCCTTCATTTCATCGTAAGCGATCCTTCTGCCTCAGGAACACGTCTCTTTCTGGCGCATGCTTTCTGTCAACGCGCCGCCCATAAAACAGTGAAGTGTTCCTCGTCAGCGCATGTATTCTTTCTTCGCGCCGCCCATGGAACGAAGTCATCGGAAATCACCTCAATCAACGCGCTTTTTTCAAGTAGCGTCTCCACGCCTGCGCATGCTTTCCGGTCAGCGCTGATCACGTCTGAATGTGTTACAGCCTGTGAGAGAGATCAAATTGTGCACCCTTGGGATCTCCTGTCATCGCGCTGGAGTCCTGAATTTGAAGAGGCTGTGGGAGAGATCTTCAGTGCAGCTTTGGGATCTCCTGTCACTGCGCTGCTTTCCGCATTTTCTCCATTGCTGCCAGAGAATCCTGCCTCACGCAGACAGCGTTTCCTGTGGCAAGTTGGTCATTTGCTTTCAAGTAAGTGCTTTCAACCACACGCTGACAGGCACAGCTCGCCTGCAGTTGTTCATGTACTGTTTTGGATTTATTGTTTTCGCTGACAGGCACAGCTCAATTGACTGCAGCTCCAGTGACACTCACTTATGAGAAGTCCTGCCATACTCTTGTCACCCCTGGTCACTTTCTTCAAGTAGTGTGTCCAACCACACGCTAATAGGCACAGCTCAATTGCTTGCAGCTCCTGTGACATTCACACTTGAGAGGCCATTTCCTCTTTTGTTATCTCTCAGTTTTGACTTTTGTACCCCATCATTGTTATCTTGTTATCATAATGTCTGTTACCAACCTGAATCAACCTCCCCCGTTCCTAAATGATGAAGGGGAACCTGATATTCCGTGGGACAAGTGGGTCAAAATGTTTCATTCATATGTAATTGCAATAGGAGGAGAAAAATGTTCTTCAGTAAGGAAACAACACATATTGTTGCATAATTTGGGCACTCAAGGAAGGAAAATTTACGAAGATCTTGCTGATGGGGGGGAACAGGAGGGTGAGGGTGATATTGATGTTTTCACTACCACTTTGAGGAAACTAGGTGCTCATTTCAAGGACAAGGTTAATGTGGTGTTGGAGCGTCATAAGTTTTTTCAAAGGGCACAAGAAAAAAATGAAAAGGTCACCTCATACATAGCCACATTGAAGGGACTCTCTGCCACTTGTGAATTTGGGGCACTTACTGATTCTCTTATTAGAGATCAATTGGTTCGTTGCACCAATGATCACAAGGTGCAAGAGAGGTTATTAACCCTGAGTCCTGAATTGGAAGAGCCTGTGGCTATAGCCAAAGGTATCGAGCACACCGCTTATTGTGTTAAGGAAATGAAAGTTAACAAATATTCTGTATCAGAGGAGAAGCATGTTAATGAAATTAAAGATGAGGATGACGTTTTAAAAGTAGAAAACAAAAGCAGTGTGGTTAAACTTAAACCTAAAAAAGAGAATTTCAGATGTTACAGATGTGGGAATGCCAATCATCTAGCTAATTTCCCCAAATGTCCTGCCAGAGGGGTTTATTGCAGGAAATGTAATAGAGTGGGACACTTCTCTAAAGTGTGTAACTCCAAAGATGTAGGCAAAGGGGTACATGTTGTTCATGACCAAGGCACGGAATCTGGAGACAACAAATTCATATTTCAAGTACATGATAAAGATGAGATAGTGAGTTATCCTGTGTGTGAAATACTATTGGATGGTAAGAAAGTTAAGGCATTTGCGGACTCCTGTTCCCCTTACACCCTAAGAGAGAAAGAGACTTTCCAAAGTTTGTTTAAGGAAGGTGAATACAGGTTAGAAAATCCTGATGTACACGCAGGGGGGTACAACAAGGATCCCATTACTTTAGAAGGGATGGTGAAGATGCGTATCACGTTCAAGGACAGACATACATTTGGTAAAGTCTACGTTACTGAAAAAGGAAGCAACTTACTAGGGTGGAAGCACCAGAAGGAGTTAGGAATCATGCTTGACCCCAACAATACAGAACAAGTGTTGCTTGTTGACAGATCTTTAACAGGGAAAGGCATATGCGATGAGTTTCCAGAGGTATTCACGGAAAATGTGGGATTGCTGAAAAACTACATGCATAAAATTAATCTAAAAAATGATGCTGTCCCAGTCACACACAAAACCAGGTCCATTCCTTTGGTAATGCGGGAACCGTTAAAAAAAGAACTGGAAAAACTAGAGAAGCTTGGCATTATTCAGCCTGTAGAGAGTTCAGAATGGTTGGCCCCCATTGTTATCACTTCTAAAAAAGAGAGTAATGAGATCCGCATGTGTGTGGAACTGAGGAGTCTCAACGCAAATATTTGGGTAGACAGGTACCCACTTCCTAAAATCAATGAAATGTTGTCTGTAATAAATGATGCCAGGTATTTTTCTGTACTAGACCTCACATCGGCTTACCATCAAGTAGCATTACACCCCGAATCACAAATCCTTACGGCTTTCACCACACCTTTTGGCACTTACACATTCCTAAGGATGCCGTTTGGGTTGGCGTCGGCCGCAGCGGCCTTTCAAAGAATAATGCAACATGTTCTGAGGGGTTGGACAAATCCATCTGTTTCCAAGATGACATCCTTGTTTATGGATCAGATGAAGAAGAACACAATCACAATCTAAGAAAAGTATGCACCAAACTTAGTGAGGCAGGTTTCACCATCAAAAAGAATAAGTGCAAGATCGGAGTAGCATCAGTTGAATTCTTAGGACACACCTTGTCTAGTGAAGGCATGAAACCTAAAATGGATCTGATAGAGGCTGTGGTAGAAGCTCCCACTCCGGCCAACAAAGAGGAAATAAAATCTTTTTTAGGATTGGCTGAGTATATGTCCAAATTCATAAAAAATTTCTCAGATCTAGCTCAACCCATCAGAGATCTATTGAAAAAAAAGAATAAATTTGAATGGCTACCCATCCACAACTGTGCATTCATGGGGCTCAAGAAGGCTATTGCTATGGCACCCTGCATAGGGAATTTTGACAGTACTAAAGACACGTTCCTCACTACTGATGCTAGCAATAGAGGCATTGGTGCCACGCTCTCTCAAATGCAAGAAGGGAAAGAGAAAATCATAGCTTTTGCTTCCAGGACACTCAAAGATGCAGAAATTAACTACTCCACTATTGAGAAGGAGGCTTTATCTTGTTTTTGGGCAACCAATCACTTTAAATTTTTTCTATGGGGCATACCGTTTGTGCTCTGAACGGATCACAAACCTTTGGTGTCATTATTCTCTTCCAAGGACATTGAAAAAACTACACCCCGTATTGGTAAATGGCTGGTGTCTCTACAACATTTCAATTTCAAAATTGAGTACGTTCCAGGCAACAAAAATCAAGTAGCTGACTGTCTTTCTCGCTTACCCCTCAATAAACATATTGAGGAAAGTACAGAAGAGTTCGAAGTTTTGCAAGTAACCATCCCGGCCATTTTAGAAGAGGAATGGAATAGCCTCATGTCTAAGGATGTCACTCTGAGAAAGGTTAGCGAATATATTGCTAAGGATTGGCCCAAGAAATGTAGTGATCTTCCCCCTGAGTTACAATCCTTTTGGAACGTCAGAGATGAACTATCGACTGCAGGGACTAATGTATTCAAAGCAGACAAGGTAATTCCCCCAGAAGAACTCAGGATGCGCATCAGTGAAATAGCACATGAGGGCCATCTAGGAAGAAGCCTTACTAAAAGCAAACTTCACTCAGGATATTGGTTTCCTGGCATGGACACTCTTATAGAGAATTTGGTTGAAGGGTGCCATGCTTGTGGTCTCAGCGACAAAACCAGGAGCATACGGAAAACACTGCTGGTACCGGTTCATGTTCCAATTAAGGTGTGGGAAAAATTAGGGTTGGACATTATTGGCCCCCTACAAATCTCAGGTCTACAAGAAAAGTTCATTATAGTCCTAGAGGACTATTTTTCCAAATGGATCACTATAAAATTCGTCAATAAGGTGGATACCAAAACTATCATACTCTTCCTATCAGACATTTTTGCAAATGAAGGCATTCCTCATACGCTTATTTCTGACAATGGGGTGCAGTTGGATTCCGAGGAAATGAAAGAATTTCTGATTAGTTTGGCCATAAAACACATTTGCACTCCACTATATTGTCCTTGTGCCAATGGATTGGTGGAACGCTGCAACAGAATGATTAAAGAGGCTCTACAATTGGCGATGGTTGCTCACAAACCCATTATTCAGTCCATTAAAGACACTATCTGGTCATATCACATCACACCCAACAGTGTAACGGGTTACTCACCTTTTTGTCTTCTAAGAGGGCGCAAACCAGGATCCAAACTCACACCTAACTGGTTATTTGAAGACAACTCAGTTGTAAGGAATGACAAAGTGACCAAGGAAAGAATTGTGTGCCACCAGGATAAATACAAACAGGCGTATGACCGCAAATGGGGAGCCAAGTCCCAAAATTGGGAAGCTGGTCAAATGGTCCTAGTAAAAAAAAACACAATAGCTCAAACAGGTTCAATAAATACTATAGTCCTGCAAGAATAAAGGATGTTAAGAAAAATGTGGTTATTATGTCTGATGGTAGAATGTGGAGCATGGACAGATTAGCTCCATATTCAGAGCAGAGTAGTGGTAACAAGAGGGATGAGAGGTCCAAGGTGCAAAATATTATGCCGGAAGTCAAACGCAGTGACAGAATTGTGAGATCACCCAGGTGGCATAGGGACTATGTTATGAAATAATCTGTGTAAAGTTCTATCAGTTACCACAGTATTGTGTGATCACCCAGGCACCATGGGGATTACCTTATGAAACACCTGTTATGGATTCATGTTTTCTTTTCCGTAATGTGTTACATTTGCTCAGGTACAATTCTTGCTTTCCCAGCCTTTAGCCTCCTGACCATCCTCCTTTTCCTCTTGTCTCCTCCTCTATTGTCTTTTCTCTCCTTCCCTTTTTTTTTCACCCTTGAGGATGGAGGTGTGTTATAATCTCTCTTTCATTCCCTAAATGTTCTTCCTTCTCATTCACTGCTCTCCTCTCCCCCTCTTTCCCGTTTCTTTCCTTCTCCCTTGGTACGCTCCACCCCTCCCTGTGCATATGGTTCGGCTTTAGAACGCTTACTGGAGTGCACCTTAGAATGATGAGGCACTGCTGCTTGAGGAGCGTTTATGCTGGTTGGAGGAATTTGCCTAATAAAGAATTCTACATCTTTTAATATTCCTGCTTCGTGGGCTATTTCTTAACAATAAGTTGTGTCTTACCCACACATAAAGGATTCCACACCCCCTCTACTGAGTCTGGAGCCTGGGTTGGAAGGGAGACATCTGTGCACTTCAAAGGCATCTCTTTGAAGTCTTCCCCACTAAAAGGGCACCATTGAGTATAAGTACTGGACCTCAGACAGCACCAATTCAGTACACTTCTGGACCTGTGGTTACTCTACCAGGAAGAACGACTGCTGTGCTGATGAAGGACTGCTACTCTGCTGGGCTGCTGCTCTGGAAGAACTGCTGCCCTTCTGCCCTCCTTGTCTGGGTGAAAAGGACTGGACCTGCATCGCTTGAACCCAGAACCCAGAGTGACTGCAAAGGCTAGTTGCTAGCCTCCTTATATGAAGCATCAGGGACATAACAGGCTTCCAACAACCTTGCATCTGGACTCTGCCATCTGTGAGTCTACCCTGCCAAGTGGTGCCACTCCAGCCCTGGACCCTTGGAAGAGGGCCTAAGGTGCTTACCAGCAAAATCAATGCATCTTCTCTGCTGAGTGGTGCATCCTTGAGTCGAACCAATGCATCTCCTTGGCTGAGCAGTATATCCTTGAGCAGAACTGACACATCACTGCTGTTGCATGGATTGGGCAGGCGCAGAAGGTCCAAGCGCCCTTTGCATCTTCCGAAGTGACGCATCTTCGACAGCGCAGCGCATCTCCGACCCAGGTCCTTGCATCCTTCATTGACAGCTGCTCGACGACAACACCGGCTTCCACATCACGGCATCGCCGCTCATCGGTACCGATGTATTGCTCCAGATGCGCATCGGCAGGAAGGGATGACATCTGTGCACTTCAAAGGCATCTCTTTGAAGTCTTCCCCACTTAAAAAGGCACCACTGGGTATAAGTACTGGACCTCAGACACCACAACTTCATTACACTTCTGGACCTGTGGATACTCTGCTAGGAAGAAGGACTGCTGTCCTGCTGAAGGACTGCCTCTCTGCTGGACTGCTGCTCTGGAAGAACTGCTGCCCTGCTGTGCTGACCTGCTGCCCCCCCCTGCCGCAGTGAGCAGGTCTGGTCCTGAATAGTTTGAACCCAGAACCTGGAGTGACTCCAAGGGCAAGCTGGCTTGTGTTAGACATGGCCCTTCTTAGGGGATTTCCCTAAAACGTTTTGCTTTTTTCCTCCTGGTTTTTGCTTATTCTCTTTTTGTGGTCTTCCAAACATGTCTTAAGCCTGCACACATGTGTGTTCCCTACCCAGGTAGTGAATAATCCCTATTTGGGTTTTCCCTACCTAGGAGGGCTGCTCTTACGATGGGTCAACATGGGGGAGTTGCTGAATCACTTTTAAACTGCAGTTTTAGCTTACAGCAGGGAGTAGCCTCATGGTGTTTTCAAAAATGTCTCAAGCCTGCCATTGCAGGCTGGTGTGTGCGCATTTGCACTTATGCTGCGGTTGGCCTTTCTAAATCATTGGCCAATGCTGAGGGTGCATTTCACTAACACTAGATCACCCCTAGAGTGAGCCCTGGGGGGTGGAGCAAGTGATAGGTGAAAGGCAGGGCAGGTACACATGAGTGTTCTCTGCCCAGGTAGTGAAGAACCCCCATGTGTGTTTTCACTGCCTATGAGGTTTCCTCTTCCCATAGATTAAGATGAGGAAATGGCTAAGATTACTTTAAGCTGCAGTGGTGGCTTGCCATGGAGCAGCCTCATGTTGTTTACTATAATTGGATTCACAATAAAAAATCCTCCTTTGTGGTAAAGGTAGATTTGTCATTAATAGTTTAGAAATGCCACTTCTAGAAAATGGGTATTTCTCTGCGCGAAACTCTTTTGTGTGCCTTTTAGTTTGACTCTAGTCCAACTGGAGGCTGGGGGAGCACATCTGTGCATTCCTCAGAGACAGTCATAAACATTGGGCACGCAACTGGAATGAAAGACCTCTGCCATTTGAGGACTTGGCTGGATAGATTGGTGGGAGAGGTTTTGACACTTGGCCTCTGGGAAGCCAGATAAAGATGCCACTAAAGATGAAGACCTCCATTCCATTGCCTCATGGAAGACAGGACTGACATTTAGGGGAGACATCTGTGGTTCAAAAGGGAACCCTCTGAAACACCATCGACTTAAAAGGCACACTATGGTACAGCCACTGCTGCCATACCTCAGCAGGGCAGAGATACACTTGTGGGGACGTGGTATCAGACATCGTGGACTGCGTGGTGCACACTGCCAGAGGAGTCTGTTGTGCACAAGGAGGAGACTGCCATTGGAAGGGACCGTGCACCTTGCCTGAATAGTGCCTGGCCTGACTAGCTGCTGCTATGTGGCACCTTGAACCGTACTCTCTAAGGGCATGCTGGCTTGCCCCTGTTCTTATTGGAGGTCTCAGGGACATCAAAGACCTCACATGAGGGACCTACACCATCTATTTGCTTCACCTGGAGAGCGGTGTCCTCTCAAGTGCCTACTTCGTATGCTGGATCCTGACTGCAGTGTTGTGTGAGCATGGAACTAAGTATTGTGCCTCGAGATCGGATTGCCTTGAGCGCAGCGCCAAAACCATGCCCGCATCTGAAGCATGTGGCCCCTGCATCGTGGGGACTCAGCAAGTGTCTTGTTGGTGGTGAGCAGATTCACCAGTTGCAGGACTCAGGGTGGCCTGCTTTGTCGTCTGTGCGGCATCTCTCTCGTGCGACATGCTGACTGCATGCTCATTGTGTGCGGTTTCTGATTCACAGGTTGTGACCCTTGGAGGGTGGGTGCATCCATAGTAGTGACTCATTCTATCTTGTGCAGTACTACTGAACTTGCAACTGTGTGTGGGACCAGATTGTCTGGTGCGACTCATAACACTGTGCACCAGACGTGCCTCATTCCAATAAGGAACGGTGAATCCAACTGTGGTTTGATTGTAACTGGATTGTCTGACGTGACTCGTATAATCGTGCACCAGATGTTTTGTCTCATTTCCAGGGGGGTAAGGAGAAACCTACTCATGGTTCATTGTGGCTGGATTGTCTGGTGAGACTCAGATCAACGTGCACCAGACAATGTGTATCGCTTTCTGTGGGGTGCGGGGTCAGCTGCACCCCCCATTCACTGAGTGTTCCATCTTGCCTTCAGTGCGGCAAATCAACTGCCCTCTCCTCACACGGCCTGATGACTTCCTGTTGCCAGGTAGTATCGTCCGGATCGGACATGGGTGGAGAAAGTAAGTGACTGGGCTGAGGAACACTTCTGAGTGCAATCAGAAGCGACTCTAGAGACTGCATGACTCCTCTGTGCTTCTCAGAACTGGGCTGGTGCCGTAAGGCAAATTGAGGGACCTCGTAATTGAACTGGGACAGCCTCTAGCCAGCTTTCGCTCTGCATAAAGTGGGTAAACTTCCCGACTGGTGGCTAACCATCCATTTGTTGACTTTTTCATGGTTACCCTGATAGTTACTCCAGCCTTCTTCCCTAGGACCTTGACTAAGTGTGACTTAAACCGGTATAGTAAGGGGTGGGGAGTTTTGATTCTAACCTGTGGGCAGAGCAGTGGGGGTTAACTGAGAGGTGTGGGAGGGATTGTGCTACGGGGTACACCTTCATATTATCAACTGATATGCCAGATATCATTTGCACCGCTTTACAGTGCTGAGTGCGTATGTGTGAGTGTGCTTCATACGGACATGCCGATATCCTTTGCACCGCGTTACGGTGCTGTGTGAGTGTGGGAGAGTGTGCTGAATGAGAACAACCTGCTAATAGTTGCACCGCGCAGCAGTGTTGTTTTAGTTTTGATTCATTACCTAACAAATACTTGGTATTTACATTGGTTTTACCTGTGAGGCCTTGGCCCACGGTCCTGCTGAAAAGTGTTATAAATTCTTGTGAGCCTTTCTAGTTATCCCGACTCCCTTCATAGCTTTGAGATTGAGAGATAACGTCTCTATATATATTGGGGAGGACATGAAATCTTAGAAGCAGTTCCCATTCCTCTTCTACTTTTGATTGATTTCTTTTTTTGGAAATGATGATTACCATTTTCCCCCCAGTTGCTCAGCGCAGTCATTATACAGCCTAGAGTCCACCTACCCACCCTTTTTGACACGTATTTAGTGTTTCAGTGATAATTTAAACACATTTCTAGCACTTCTGGGGTCGAGGCATTTAATCTCCTGTTAACTATTCCTATTTTAGCATTTTTATTGCACAGTTTAATGTCGAGCGAACTAGTCTCCAATCCAGTCTCTAATCATGACGATTTGATCTAGACAGCTTTTAAATAAGCATGACAGGTGTATATTCATTATCCACATGTGATAATTAACACTTTGGGGCCGATTGCGCTGTCATTAGGAAAGGCTCTGGATGGGATTCCGTATTGCAGAATCCGATTCGGAACCCTTGTTTCCTACCGAATCGAACAGTTTTCCTAATGACCGATTACGATTACCGGAAACTGTTCGAGCAGTCCGAATCGCTTCCGAAAGGTATTGGGACGGTCTGAGTGTTTCGGAGCCGAATTGTTCAGCTCAATGGGCACGGTTTCTGGACGAGCGATGACGATGACCAATTCGGACAGCCGTTACGACTCGGTCTGCCTGAGACAAAACGGTTTTCAGAACTGGTCTTTGGGGGCCCGTTGCGGGCCCCCTTCACCCAGAGGAGACCGAATTTGGCCCGTGGGGGTACCCAAGGGACCCCTCTTCCCAACCATGCACAATGTGTCAGGCACAATGGGGTGCCCGCCACTGAGTGCAAGGTTTTCCCCAACCAGCCCTTTTTCCAATGGGAGCCTGTGTTCTCGGCCAGAACACATCTCCCATTGGAATCAAGCGAGTCTGACCGAACGATGTTAGGAAGCATAGTAATCGGTCGTCCGGACTAGCAGGACACGATTCGGTAGGAAACGAGTCCGGAACCGATTCATTGGGACAGTTTCCTAACAACATCGTAATCGGCCCCTATATGTGTTAATATTTTCTCATCATATTCCATCTAAGGGGGTACTAATAATCAATTGAAGTAAGCTAAGTGGTACTGTTGAACATAATTCAATGTTGTGAACCTTTTCGTTATAGTTTTGTACTGCTTTCTTTATTGTAGTGGAGCCCCACGGCCCAGCATTGATCTATTTGGTGACCTTGAAATTTCACAATATATGCATTCCTGCATCACAAGAATATATAGCCACCATTTTACCGAAAATATCCTTTCAAGCCTTACTCCATCATGCAGATTGAATATTTCTAAAGGTAGACTGTTGGTAAAGTCTGTTATACCATATTTTTACTTTATTATAAATTCTAAAAAATTACTAATTAATCAAAATTATCAATTTTTTTGATTTACTAAATTTATGACTTTATTTGTAGTTGCTGCTTTTATCTTCCCCCATATATTTCTAATATATGGGCTCCAACCTGGATCATACTATTTTTGAGCCTTCCTACTACAGCGATAAGGTATTCCGACGCATTATAACAATAGTAACCTTTACATCAACTCCCCTCCTATTTCACCAACATTTGCATTTACCATTCTGATGTCTTATTTTACCCCCTTCTCTTCTCAGCCAGCTGACAGCATTCCACCTGCCTAAAACATTTGTGCTGTACATTCTTGATTACCATAATTTGTGTCTTGGTAAGGAAGTTCCTCTTCATCTTGAATCTTTTTTCATTTTATTCACCACTGTTTTCATGAGATCATGACTTTTGGGCTCTATCTATATGCACGTTCTTCTTTTTAATGTTTCTTACTATTTCACAAGAATTTCATAAATCGTTCAACTGTGAACTAGTAATAGAAGTATGTAATTTGGTGATGACGATCATTTTCACGTTCACAATTTTGTCTGTTTATATCATCATGTAGCTAGAGGGTTTTAGTCATTCTCTATTTATTTGTTTTTATTGAGACTCAGTTTACATTTTCTTTATTATTTTAAGGCATATGATTTATTGTGGCTTTCCTGATGAAGGCGCTTTATTCGCCGAAACGCGCGTAGATTCTATGACGATTTATCATCAAATCAATAAGCCACTAAACTGCATTTTCAAATTTATTGCATTTTTGATTTTTCATCTGTATTATTATTACCTTTATACATTTGTATACATTTAACTTTATGATTGATTGTACAGTTTTTCCTATATTGACCATATGTACAGGTCATACAGTTTTGCCTGTTGTATGAAGCACTTGGAAAACAACTATCACTGTTACAATGGTCTGGTAAACTTAATAGACCAATAGTTGCCTTGGGGAATTTTTCTTCAACAATTATAAATTCCTGTGTGTACACATTCCTGATATCCTTGTGACCTAGGGTGCACCCGAACATGTGTGGATTTGAATTGTGTATTTGCCAGGGTGGGCTTAGTTCTGACAATGTATTGCACCTTATAAGGGTGCTGGGGTAATATGGGATTTTTCATAAGTGTGCATATTACTGATGTCACTTTAACACTGTTGGGACTAGTACTGCTAGTAATATTTCCAAATGTGATTTATGCCCTAACAGACATGATGTTCATGTTGTGTTAACTAATGTGTGTGTTGAGTACAATCTTTATTTATATACACTATGTGTGAAGTCTCTTTTGTGACGCTCAGTTAATTTATTGTGTGAGAGTGCTGTGCCAATGCTTTATACATTGCCTCAGTGTAAGCCTGACTGCTCAGTGCCTCGCTACCCAAGGGTGAGTGCAGGTTATACAGTGAGTGTAATCACCTAACCCTGACCGGAGTGGTAGGTTCTGCCTTGCTTGGGCACCTCCTCAGCCAGTGAGAAAGCATCAGTTCCAACAGCTGGCCTCCTGGTCTGAAGCCTCAGGGACATAACAGGCTTCCAACAAACTTGCATCTGCATCTGGACTCTCCCATCTGTAAGTCTGCCCTGCCAAGTTGTGCCACCCCAGTCCTGACCCTTGGAAGTGGTCCTAAGGTGCTTACCAACAGAACAGCTGCATCTTCTTTGCTGATCGGCACATCCTTGAGCCAAACCAACGCATCTCCTTGGCTGAGCCGCACATTCTTGAGCAGAACTGCCGCATCGCTGCTGTTGCATGGATTGGGCCCAGTGCAGAAGGCCCACAGTGCCCTTCATATCTTCGGAACCAAAGCATCGCCGAAGGCGCAGCAAATCTTTGACCCAGGGGCCTGCATCTCTCGTCAAAAGCACCTCGACGATGGCGCCGGCCTCCACATCACAGCCTCGCAGCTCATCAGAACTGACGCATTGCTCCAGCTGTGCAATGCATCCTTGATGCCCGGGCTTCCCATCGCAAACCCCCATTGACAGGATCATCAATGACAACACACAAGAGCTTGCACCGCATCTCTTAACCCATGCATGCTTTGACTCCGCGACGCTTCTTGTCTCTGATCCATGCAACTCTCCACAATCAGGAGGTATTTTGCTTAGTGGGCCAAACCTGGTCCCTGTAGCCAGCCTGCTCTCTATGGCAGTCAGCCTGAACTAGTGACTTTATCCCAGTCCTGTACGACTAGATATCCCTTGTTAGCACTTTGTGCTTTTTGGCGCTATTTTAACGTAAAACTTTAAATTTCAATATCTCCAGTTTTCCTAATTGGATTATTGTCGTTTTGGTCTTGTTTTATTTATTAGAATATATACTATTTTTCTAAACCTGGTGTGGGATCTTTTTGTGTGGTGTTTTCAGTGTTTTTACAGTTTGATTTACACGTTGTCTTCAAGTTAAGCCTGACTGCTCTGTTCCAAGCTACCAGAGGGTGAGCACAGGTTTATTTGGTGTTTGCTTGTTCCTTACCCTAACTTGGATTGTAGTTACTGATTGACCAGGGCTCACACCCCAGTCAACCGGAAATCTTATTTCTAACATGCAGTATACTATATTTTTTTACCACTGCATTACTTTCCTTTGCAGTAGTTGTTACTCCCCTTCTCCGTGCTCTTATACCGAGATAAGGATGTAAGTGGAGGTGTAGTTTTTCTTGATCATTACCGCACTTGGTGTATTTATTCAGTTAGAGTTGGATATTGTTGCATGTGGCTTCTTTTTCCCTATTGTCTGCCTCTATCTTTGTACAGACGATGTGGGAAATGATCAGAGTAGTCTTTTACAAGAGAGTGACTTAGCTCTACCCCCTTGTGGTGCTGCCTTCTTACCTCTCTGGTGGGACCATCCGTGAGGTTACCATACATCATCCTCAGTTCTTGAAGTCACTCTATACATAGCGACCAAGTGCTAATGTTGCTTATGTGTGATAAGTTCACTTTTTCAGTTTGTGTATGAATGGCATTCCATTGACAAATGTGTGACAGTTCAAGCGACACTTTATTACAAGTAAGACCAAGCAATGACGTCCATGTAAAGAGATAAATATCAGAAATGCCTCGCTTTCTAGCAATCAGAAGCTCTAGAAAAGGCATTGTAACTGCTGAAACTGAGTATGCAGCATTCCACATCCTTTCATGAGTGGGTATTGTGGTAATGAGGATTGGAGCTACAACTTTCCTAATGGGCAGAGTGCTGGATGCAGGCTTGGCAGAAATGGCCACCCCCAGCCTATAACGCAGTATTGGCCATATGCTCTGAGGCTGCCACTTAGGGGGCAGACAGCGAGTCACATGCCCAGTCTCTGACATTAAGGTTCATCTCTAACCCTGGGCGTAGTTTGCGTAGTCGCGCTACGCGAGGGTACGCGAAGTTGCAAAAGCGCTACGCGTAGCTACGCGAGCGTGCGTAGTTGCTTGTCCCGCCCGTTCGCAATGCGTTTTTCTTGCTCGTGAACGCGTATTGCGTGTTCTGGTCGCTGTTTGCGTGCTCAGGGGATAGTATCTCGCGAACTTACCCATGCGGTCGCCTATGGGCGCGGCCATCTTGTTTTTCACTTGTCCCGCCCGTTCGCGATTCCTTATTTCCTGTTCCAGGTCGCGTATAGCGTGTTCGCGATGCACATTTCATGTTCGGGAACGCGTCTTACGTGTTCGCGACGCTTTTTGCGTGCTCGGGGGGAAATATTGCGCGAACTTACCCACGCGGTCGCGATGGGCGCGGCCATCTTGATTTTCACTCTATGCTATGGTTCTGGGGCCTGCTTTTCTATCCTCCCTCTATCCTTGCAATCCTTAGGTTTTTACACTGTTTTTCTGATCTTTTTTATTTATTAGCTATCCCTCTCTGTCCCTAAGTCTATATTTTGCATTTTATTTCTACTTTTACTGCGTTTTTTTCACTTTTCTACTGTTTTATATTACTTCCTTCTTTAAGCTCCTACTTCTTCCCCTAACTTTATTTTTCCCTTCTAAATTTTCTTTTCCGCCTCCCCCTCACCCCAGAACCATGCCTAAGAGTACTACCGGCTCCAAGGGCAAGGCGGCAGACTGTGCCCTGCAGAGGTGCAGGCTCGGGAGCTTTTGGGCGAGGCGGAGGTGGCCGCCCTTGTTTTTTTTGTGCAGCGCCACCTCCCCTTGACCTTGGCAGCAGGCGGCAGGCCTGGCTCCGGGTACCCTACCCAGGAGCGTCACCGCCGGTGGGCGAAGGTGCGCCAGGCAGTGTTTTGCTGCTCAGGGGTCCGGCGCACCCATAACCAGCTGGCCCACCGGTGGTCAGACATCTTGGACCGGGAGCAGGACCTGCTGGACCTGCTAGGTGTCGAGGTCGTGGGGCTTGGTGAGTAGATAATATACTAGTAGTATAAGTATTGTGTATAATTTTTTTCCGAATAGCAAGAATACTGCTGCTTACATTGCAGGTAAATTACGTTTCAAAATCTTCTGTGATTGTAGGACACAGGTGCTCGGCGGCGGCGCTACTCTTACTTGTTTGCAACTTTGCGCTCGCTTGGGCTGATTATGTAAGAGTTTACTTAGAGAACTTAAGTTAGGTAATGCTATTGCTAGAGAGACTCTGGTCCTTCCTTTGTCCTCCTGTCACTAAGAAGAGATAGTGGTGGATGGATTGATAGGTTTAGTTAGTATTAGTTGGTAATTTTTTAGAGGTCTGCGTGACGCATCCTCTGTCACTGAGTGCTGCTTACCCTAGTCCTTAGTAGAACCTTTTGTAGTTTGTTTAGTGAGTGGTAAGGCTTAGCAGTGTCACTAGCAGAACATCAGACACAACCAACCAACAATTTGGTGTATGCACAAATTTATGCATGTGTCCTCCATCTATGCATTTTTGAGGGCTAAAATTGAAATGCAGACTTAGTGAACAATTGGCCCGTCTGGAATATGTGGGCTAGGTCAGGTGGTACTGCTTAGGCTTAGTTAGTATTCTGGAATCAGAATGGAACACTGGATTAGTGTTCATAAATAATAAGTAGACGGTCCGTGAATCCCGCAATAATACTACTAGTCGATCTGATTAGATAGGTCAATTTTATTGCAATTGTTGTTTCCTAAAATGTTTTTTGAGCGTTTTTAAAAATATTTTATTTGTTTCACAGTACACCAATCATTAATGTTTGTCTCTTTCTTTATTATATCTTACATGATCAGCACCCAGGGGCAAGACGACGGGGTCAGAGTCGGCGGGGCAAGATCAAGATGCCTCCCAGGGCCAGGACCGCTCCTCTACCGAGGGCTCTGCTGCTGGCCCCAGTAAGTCCACCAGTGGTTAATATTAATAATTATATTTCCCTAACTTTTACTGCACCTTATTTTTTCCGAACTATTATTTCTGTTTCCTAATTCTATTTTTTTCCAAATCTTCTTCGATCTAGACTGTTTCTAAATTCTTGTTATCCCTGCCTCTAACTGCCTCTGCTATGACTCTCTGTACTACTACTATTAGTCTGTCTGTAGCTAAGCTTGCCCAGTTGGCCACTCTTTATTTAAAAGGTTTTAAATAAAACTCAGATTCACCAATAGCTCTAGCCACTGAGTCCAGTCCTTTGGGTTGTCCTCTTCTAGACTTCTTAATCTTGAGGCTTTTCGACAATTCCCACCAACAAAATGCCCAACTAGATATTTGACTATTTTTGATAGGATATAGTTCATACTACTACTGTTGTGGGGATTCTGCACAGCCACATACAGAACTATGCACAAGAAAATAGGATGTTGGTGATGGGAGGTTGGACCCTCCTCACACCTCAGTCAGAACCCACAATCCCCTGACCGACTAGCTATAGTCTCTCATTAGGTCCCCGAACCCCCCGAAGATACCCAATGATTAGACAACCCAGAACGTAATAACACCCTTTCGCTCACTCACTCGTGTAAGTCCACCACACCAAATACCACAGAGTCTATGTGTAAGTTCAAAAGGTTTATTTTCAACTAACAAGCTCTGTACGTTGTTCTACAATTCAATTCAGTATACTATACGAGCCAGCTCCAACAGCAAAATGCATAAGATTAAAACAATAAACATTGTTACAAGTCCATCGAAGACAAAGGATCTCTGTGCGAATTCTGGGGGACCCCTCACCTTAGACGTAGAAGTACTGGTTACATCATAAGCTCTGCAAAGCTCTGGTTCGTAGAAGGGAATCTTCCGCCTGTGATGAGAAAAATGGTGCGCGTTAGATAGTATAATGCAAGCATTTCTCAGTCATGCCAAAAAATGTAGCATGTTATGGCTAAGCAATACGGACTGACCAGAACTCCATAGCAAAGTGGCTTGTTTTTTGACCTCTTGTATGCAACGCTCAGACAGTAGCTGTATGAGCTAATGTGGGCTCAAAGGTGTCTTACCCAACAAGCTGCGAGGTAACGTCACGTGCGCAAAAGACATGAAGCTAAAATGGTTGCATGGCTCAGGCTAACTTTGCAAAGAGTAGAGTAGACTAGAATGACCCTAGGGACCATAACACTACTAGTGTCTACTCTACTCTAGTACCCGATTTGGACTAGTGATGTATGTTGTATATGTATGTATTAACTTTTTTTTCCAATCTTGCTAGTGAAAAAGAATAAATAGGGGGAGGTGTATATATGGCATCTAAAAATGTGTAATGGTTTTTCTAGGCGTACTACCGACCACCAGTGCCGGGGCCAGCGGCGATGGCGATGCGGCCATTTTGGAGGGAGCAAGAGATGCGGCACCTGCAGGAGCTACAGGGGGTAAGCCAGCAGCAGTGGCGGGCAATGGTAAGTTATATTCCTTACTTATTGACATTACACTAGCGGGAAGGGTGTACACTCACTGTACTGTTGAGACTTAGTAAGTATGAAGTTGTAGTGAACATTAGACAACGGTTGAAGAAGACACCCTTTACTTAGCATTAGCAATAGCATTAGCAGCGTGAGTTGAGTAACCAATGGCCTCTTCTATCTGACTCCAACTCAGCTGTGAAAGTTTTATGGAGAAGACTAAAAGTCAGATCAGATGACCTTGATGGATGTGTTGAACAAAAAGGGAAAGAAGGGTGGAAGGAGGAAGGACGGGCGAGATGTAATATGACTGGCAGAGAAGGATACGTTGGAAGCATGCATAGGTCGGTGGCTGATAGGAATCAGATGCATGGGTTGTTGAAGGATGGGTGGAAGGTGAAAGAAAAGATGCCTGCCTGGGTGGGCGACACCGAATGGGTGGATAGGATAGCAAGAATCGTCTGCGGTGTTTGGGTCAAACTCAAAGCCAAGGCAAGCAAGGAAGGACGCATGGGTGGTTGCTGGTGAAACAAACTAAGGTTTGTTGAGAGATTAAGAAGAATGATAGACATTTACTTTGAATGGATGGATGCCTGGATGTATTCATCATAGATAGCAAAGGTGGAGACTGTCACTGGATGCAGACCAGAGTCTTAGTTTGAAGAGAATGTAAAAGAAACCGCGCCACAGTAGCAAAGCCGAGGGGAATATAAGTTGTATTTTCAGAATACTCCCTTGACTCACAGTAGTTTGCAAGTCATATATATATATTGTGTATGTATGTAGTTATCAAGCGCCTTCCTCCGACTCCGAGGACCACTCCCTACCTATGTTAATTTATTTTCGAGTGTGTCAGCCAGCCTGCCATGGGGGGTGGCCTATCTGTTGGTTACACAATCAATCCAAACAAAGTACCTCATGTCGTCCCATATATAAGCAATGATCACTGGATCAGATATATAATCTTCCTTTTTGTAGTAGTCAGGGCAGGGTGAAAGTGAAATTGAGCAATTGCCCTTGATGTAACAGAGAGAGTATGGCCAGTGCCACCCGTAATAGAAAAATACGAGCTTCCCCACCTGCAGACAGTAGTAAATAAAACTAACGTGAGCCTGCGTCATGACTCGAGTATGTTTGTCTTGGGCGCAATCTGACTGAGCTGGCATGCCGGCTACAACAAGGTTATGTAATTTTGCTAAACTAGAGAGAAGAAGAAGACTGGTGTACTGTGTACTGGAGTCCATAGTGCTAGTATAATGCCTGAAACTCCCACAAATGTTAGAGGCCGAGGAAGTGGGAGGACAGATACATACCACAAATGTTATGTACTGTGCTTGCTAGTGCTACTATGCCACTATGGGGCCAATTCCGATCTCGGCCGGTAGGGCTCCGAATCGGATTCGGATTCACCGGATCCGATTCGGAGCCCTGTTTCCCGACCGAATCGTACGCGGGTCCGGCCAAGCGAGTACGATGCAAGCACCCGTGAAATCGCCGACCGACTCAAACGCGGCTTCAACACGCTCCGACTGACTCGCATGGACACGACTCGCACCGCGCTATGGAGACGTTTCCCGGCCGGGTAAGTACGATGCGTGCCGCGAGCAGTCTGACCGACTCGTGCCGTCTGGCTCGAAAAAGCTGTCGGAGCCGGACTTTGGGGGTCCGCGTCGGACCCCCCTGTACGCATAGGCGCGCGAGTCGCACACAGGGGGGACCCATGGGTCCCCACTACCTGTGCATGTATGCCACGATGCGCATGGATGCGTACCCGCTGTAGGGGGCGCCCTTGTCCGCCTCGCACCCATTGAGTCAATGGGAGCCCGCGTACGCGTTGTACGACAGGCTCCCATTGACTTCAATGGGAGTCCGACCGACTCGAGTCCGATAGCATGCGAATGCATCGTACTCGTCCGGTCGGACTGCTAGGGTCCGATTCGGTCGGAATTCTCTCCGGGTCCGGCTCGGTCGGAGAGATTTCCGGTCGGAATCGGAATCGGCCCCTATGTGTTGAATTAATTTTGTGTTACTGTTTTGCTAAGAGTATTGGTAATAGTCTTTTTTTCTTTCTTGATATAGCTCCTCCAAAACCAACGAGGAAGGAGTTGGCAGCCATGGCCCGGCGCCGGAAGCTGGAGGCCATCTGCACAGAGTACCGGCGGCTGGTGGTTCTGGCGGAGGAAGAGGAGGAGGTGGCAGCAGCTGCAGCCTCCTCCAATGCCCCGGACCCCAGCCAGGCCCCTCCAGTGGCACGGCGCCACGGTCAGACAGCCGCCCGCCGCCACACACCAGCAACATCCAGCACTACTGCTGCCCCCCCCTGTGGATGCAACTGCAGGGCATATGCGCGCTGCATGCTCCTCCGGAATGCGCGACTGGAGGAGGAGGTAGAGGAGCTCAAGAAGAGGGTCAAGGTACTGGAGATCGACATCCGAAGAGCCCGCCGCTAAAGACCCTGTTTAATTGCCCCTTTTTTATAGGTTCTTTTGGTGGGTGGGAATCGGGCGTTGGGGTTTTTTCACTTTATTTATGGACAACATGGACAATTGGACATTTGATTTGTTGGACTTTTTCATTTTGGACATTGGTTGGGGTTAGGGAGAGGGGTGGGTCAGGTGTTGTTGTGGGATTTTTTACATAGTTTATTTTTGTTAGGGGATTAAATTATATATTTATACTTTACATACGATCTGGTTAATGTTTTGTGTTTGATTTAAATAATTGGCTGACTTTGTAAGACACAAACAGATAGATGCGGTACCCCTCACTGAGTGACTTGTCCTACTAGTACTGTCAGTCTCTCCTCCTAGTCCATTATTATACCTCCCCCAAACATCTTTTCTTACCTGTGATTGATGTTTAAGTTAGGCACAGCGATGGCTGCATGACGATGCAGGTTGGGTTTCCGAAGAGAATGGAGATGCCATGGTTGTGGTGGTAGTAGTAGACACTGGCAGTAGCATTTACAAAAAAAGAAAATGAGACAGTCAGTCGCCTGAGAGAGACTCTGGGAGGAGTAGTAGAGCGAAGCAAATAAAACATAATGGTGGAGGGGATAGCCTAGTACTGTCAGGTTACCAACACACTCTTACCTGCAAGACGTTGCTCTCTTACCTGTAAGGTGCTCGGTTGTGTTTCGCAGAGACGCTATGAGCCAACCTCCCAGGATCCCTAGAGTATAACCTGTGATCATGTAATTACACTGTGGTTACAGAATTGAAAACTAGGGAGGAGGGCCGGAATCGGACGCTGATGAATTCCTGTTGTCGACCTGCGAGGCAACAAGGAATCTTTGTTTAGGGGCGTAGAGCTTTTTGACAAAATACTTAGTTGACTAACATCCCCATACCTTTATTTCTGGGAGATGAGTGATGTAACTGTCCTACCTGCGAATCAACAGAAATGAGCCTAGCGTCCCAGTTGTCGTCGTGGATGTCGTCCGTTGGGTTGAAGTCAGGATGGTGGTGTCCGTCAGGATCAAGACGTTTATTCTCTGTTTGGTGTGATAAAAAACAAGATATGAGCTTTTCAATCCTTGTGCATCAAAGAAGCACTTCACATGTTGTAACTTGTTTTCACCTTTTGTTATTCTAACACTTACTTCGTTATTATACTTCTTTCTTTATTCTCTCACTCGGTTCTGTAAACAAATGAATGAGATGCACCACACATAGAAACAAACCCCTATAATAGTACTTAATGTTCTAAAAATATCTTAACCTTTTTATACAATTGTGCTGTACAAAATGTCCTTCTGTGATTCCAAAAGGAAGTTCCAAAAGTTCCAAAAATTGTCCTTTCTATATACGCGCTGTTGGTTCTCTGCTGTCTTGCGATGGGCGCCTTCAGTGCACAAGAATCAAGAAAAGTACTTAGCTTTCTTTTTCTTTTCAGGCTCCGTGGATGCTGCAGAAGCTGAAGTTCAAGATAACACGGAAACGCTCAGGTAAGCAGAGACGATGTCCTCATTACCACAGACTGAAGGCTAAGCGCCTTCTGGAACTCGGGGGTGGCATTTTATAGTCATGCCACACCCTGAGCCGCTCCTTGAACGACCGCTACGTTGCGCGTGTTCAGACGCGCGGTAACGTGTAGCGAATGCAGTCTTCCCTTGATGCTGTCAGTGCGTGCGCATAGCGCAAAGCGTTGTTTTGAGTTTTCAGTTTGTTGAAGACCTTCACAGAAGCCTGTACAAGAACGCTAAGACAGGACATGTTGAGATTCTAATCAAAACCAAAACAAGCAGTACAATAAAAACAAGCATTGGTCAAACCAGCGTTAATGTGACAAAAGAACACGTAACACCCAAACAGAAAGTTCACTACATGGAATACACCTAGGCTAACATAACATGGAGTGCTGGATGCACGGGACAGGGGTGGGCTTTTATCTGGGTACACGCAAACTCCATGTTTGTGCTACAAGGGCCACGACACATGTCCGGCATGGAATCATGACAGTACCCCCTCGCACAATCCCCCTAAGACCGCTGGTATAGGTTTGGGTTTATCAGGGTACCGAAGATGAAAAGCCTTGACTATTCGTGGAGCATGTTGTAGATTAGCAAGTGGTTCCCACGAGTGTTCCTCAGGACCATAACCCTTCCAGCTCACGAGATAGTATAACTTACCCCAAACTCTTTTTGAATCAAGTACTGCTCTCACTTCAAATTCTGGGACTCCCTCAACATCTATGGCAGAGGGAGGCATGTTAAGTCGTGTTGAGGGGTGAAACGGTTTTATTAAAGAGACATGGAACACAGGATGAAAACGGTACTTGGACGGAAGTGTTAACTTCACACAAACGGGGTTAAGCACCTTTTCAATAACAAAGGGTCCAATAAATCGAGGACAAAATTTCCTACAACTCTTGACGCGTAAATTCTTAGTAGATAACCATACCTTGTCTCCTATGGAATATAATGGTTGCATGGTGCGATGTTTATCTGTAGCTCTTTTTGAGCTTCTTTTGCTTGTGCCAAATGACATTGTGCCTGGTGTTGAATGTTTTCCAATTTATGTACATAGTCATTTACTGATGGACTTGTCAAAGGAGAATTATCTTGCCCAAGGATGACCTTAGGATGAAACCCATGGGCACAAAAGAAAGGGGACATGCCTAAAGAGGAGTGGTCCATATTGTTATAGGTAAATTCCATAGCCCATAGGATATCTGACCATTCTTGTTCACAAGTAGTTAACATGCAACGTAAATATTGCTCTATGGTCTGATTCGTGCGTTCCGTTAAACCATCCGTTTGAGGATGGTAACTGGATGAGGTGCGTACTTCCATGTTTAATGATTTTCCAAGAAGTTGCCAAAAACGAGAGATGAATTGAGCACCTCTATCGGAAAGCACGACAGAGGGAATTCCGTGTAGTCTAATTATTTCCTTCATAAAGATTTGAGTCATTTCCAAAGCAGTAGGTAACTTTCGCAAAGGTATAAAGTGAGCCATTCTAGTGAAATGATCTACAACAGTCAATATCGTGGTGAAACCAGTCTTAGTACGTGGTAATTCTACGATGAAGTCAAGAGATACAGTATGCCACGGTTGTGGAGGTAAAGGCAATGGTTGTAATAACCACTTGGGGCATGACGTGTTGATTTATTTTGTATACATATGGTACATGTTTCTACAAATCGTTGGATATCATTGAACATGGAAGGCCACCAGAACATTCGTTTAATTAATTGATACATTTTAGTAACCCCAGGGTGTACAGACAAAGGTGTGTCATGATGGGCTTGCATAACCCGATGTTGTAATTGAGATGTTGGTACAAAGGTTTGTTCATTCATGAATAAAAGACCTTTTCTACACTGCAATAAAGGGTACTTCTTTTGCCATTCCTCTTTCTGTTTTGTCCTTATTTCTTTGGTAATGTCCGTGAGTATATCAGAGTCGATAACACCCACCTGGAAACATTGTGACGGCAAAATGAGCTGTGGCGGTTCTGGAGTTACCTTTGCCTCATCAGTTAATCCAATGCGTGATAGGGCATCTGCTTTTTTGTTATCCTTCCCTGGCCTATAAGTGATGATAAAATTGTAATCATTGAAGAACAAAGTCCAACGTAAATGGCGAGCAGAAAGGGTCTTGGCTGAACGCAATGTTTGCAAATTTCGGTGATCAGTGTAGATAGTAATAGGGTGGCGAGCACCTAACAAATAATGTCGCCATGCTTCAAAGACAGCTTTTATGGCTAGTAATTCTCTATCTGAGATTGCATAATTTTGCTCGGCAGGGGACAATTTTCTAGAGTAATATGCTATGGGATGCATTTGACCAGTATTTTTGTGTCTTTGGGACAAGATGCCTCCGATAGCAACTTGCGAAGCATCTGCTTCAATTATGAATGGTTGGGAGGGGTCCGGATGTATAAGAATGGGAGCTGAAGTAAATTGTTCTTTTAAAGTTCGAAAGGCCTGCTCAGCTATCTCATTCCATTCAAATCTTGTATTTTTTCATAACAGCCGTGTAATTGGGGTGATAAGCTGTGAAAAATTAGGAATAAAGCGTCTATAGAAATTAGCAAAACCCAAAAAACTCTGGATTTGCTTTACTGACGAAGGGCTGGGCCAAGTACTAATAGCTTGAACTTTCTTTGGGTCCATTTCTATACCAGTTGGGCTAATAACATAGCCCAAAAAATCGACTTTTGTGACATGAAACATACTCTTTTCCAATTTTACATATAGTGAATTGTCTAAAAGCTGCTGAAGAATGGCTCTTACTTGTTTTACATGTTCTTCTGTAGATTTTGAGTATATTAGGATATTATCAATATATACCACGCAACATATGTCCAGAAAATCCCTTAGAACTTCATTTATAAAGAACTGGAATGCTGCCGGAGCGTTGCAGAGTCCGAAGGGCATTACTTGATATTCGTAAAGGCCGAATTTTGTACGAAAGGCTGTCTTCCATTCATCGCCCTCACGGACTCGCACTAGATGGTAAGCTCCGCGCAAATCCAGTTTAGTATAAATGGTCGCATCTTTATCTGGTCCAATAACGTTGGTATGAGTGGTAAGGGATACCGATTTTTTATGGTCACGTTGTTGAGTGCGCGGTAATCGATACACGCGCGCAAGTCCCCCTCTTTCTTTGGTATAAAAAAAGAGGCGACGAAACCGGTGACTTGGAGTGCTTGATGAATCCATTGGCAAGATATTCATCTAAGTAATTACGCAAGTGCTCATTCTCAGATTCAGTCAAGGCATAAATACGACTGCAAGGCAGTGTGACGCCCGGAGTCAAATCTATGCGACAGTCGTAATCCCTATGTGGTGGTAGGGTGTTTGCCCTTTTTTGTCAAAAACGTCTTTAAGATCATCATACTCTCGGGAACCCCCTCCACAACTAACACATTCCTAGACTCCATGGGAAAGTCATAACCTTGGACTACATGTTCCAGTGCTTGGTGTTGTAGACATTCAGAACGACAATACTTAGATTTAAACAAAACAGTTTTTTGTGACCAGTCGATAAGAGGATTATGTAAAACTAGCCAAGGGATGCCTAGTATCAGGCGAAATTGAGGGGCATCAATAACGTCAAAAAATATCTTTTCACCATGTTTTGTGGAACATGTCATGGTAAGGGTCTCGGTGTGATATGTTATAGGACCGGAGGTTAGTTCTTTCCCGTCTACGGCTCTTACAATTTCTGGGGGGTTTTTTTGGACGCTTTTCCATCCTAACTTGTGCATTAATTGTGCATCGACGAAATTGCCCGTGGCTCCTGAATCAATTAAGGCGTCTATGGACCAAGATCTAGTTTTGTCCTCGAGTGATTGTAACAATACTCGAATACTGATATGACTTTGAGGTAGTGTAGGAGTAGTGGAGGCCAAACTAGACTGTTTACTCGAGAAACTGACCTCGTCGTTTGTCGAGCAATCTAGTTTTCCGACTGCTGTGAAATAGCCACCTCGTTTACCTTTATTCTTGGTTTTGTAGGTCGACTGGGACATTCTTTAACGAAATGCCCAGCCTTCCCACAATATAAACATTGATTTAATTTCCTTCGTTTCTCTTTCTCTTCCTTGGTGAGAGGGCCTCTAACGGTTCCAATCTGCATGGGTTCCCCTAGGTCTGGTTTGTTAACTGACTCTGGTTTACTACTAAATCTCTCTTTATATTGAAACACCTTATGCTCGGTTTTCCCTTTCTCACCTCTGCGTTCAGACAAACGATGGTTTAACTTTACTACTAGATCTATGAATTCCCCACAATCTGTTGGAGGGTCCAAGATTTGGGTGACCATATCCTTGAGATCATCCTTAAGGCCCCGATAAAATAAAGAGACACGTTTCTCTTCGAGCCATTCAGCCTCAATCACAAGTCTGTTAAATACTGAAATATAATGTAATAGATCAGAAGAACCCTGCTTGAGATTCAATAACTCATGATCTGCTGACTGCACGAAGACATGTTTAGCGAATAGTTTTTTCATTGTGGCCTTGAAACGCCTGAGGTCATAAAGAATCAGGTCATCTCGTTCTACAATCGGCACTGACCATAAGGCCGCATCCCCTCCTAAATATGACAGGATAAAAGCTATCTTGGAGGAATCGTCCGGAAAGGCGGTTGCTTTCGCTACAAAATGAAGGTGGCATTGATTCAAGAATATAGTAAATTTACTACTATCTCCATAAAATCTCTCGGGGGTGCTAACGGGACCGAGACTGGAGTCACTACTTGAATTTGTGTAGGCAGAGCATTGGAGCCACTACTCTGCAATGTCTGCATATGCGGGTGAAAACTAGGTGGTTTTAGTATGGGTTTCGATGCAGACGGGAAGCTCCAAGATTGTGCCCTAGCTGCATCAGACGTTGACATATTAGCTTGCAGAACTGAAATATCTTTTCGTAATCCAGCATTCTCTGCCTTGATATCTGCTAAAAGATCAGCGATTTGCTGCAACGAGATCTGTGGTGATTGGTCCATAGCGTCTGGGCGAAACTGTATTCGTGGGCTTAGCCTTCTGTCAGGTTACCAACACACTCTTACCTGCAAGACGTTGCTCTCTTACCTGTAAGGTGCTCGGTTGTGTTTCGCAGAGACGCTATGAGCCAACCTCCCAGGATCCCTAGAGTATAACCTGTGATCATGTAATTACACTGTGGTTACAGAATTGAAAACTAGGGAGGAGGGCCGGAATCGGACGCTGATGAATTCCTGTTGTCGACCTGCGAGGCAACAAGGAATCTTTGTTTAGGGGCGTAGAGCTTTTTGACAAAATACTTAGTTGACTAACATCCCCTAACTTTTATTTCTGGGAGATGAGTGATGTAACTGTCCTACCTGCGAATCAACAGAAATGAGCCTAGCGTCCCAGTTGTCGTCGTGGATGTCGTCCGTTGGGTTGAAGTCAGGATGGTGGTGTCTGTCAGGATCAAGACGTTTATTCTCTGTTTGGTGTGATAAAAAACAAGATATGAGCTTTTCAATCCTTGTGCATCAAAGAAGCACTTCACATGTTGTAACTTGTTTTCACCTTTTGTTATTCTAACACTTACTTCGTTATTATACTTCTTTCTTTACTCTCTCACTCGGTTCTGTAAACAAATGAATGAGATGCACCACACATAGAAACAAACCCCTATAATAGTACTTAATGTTCTAAAAATATCTTAACCTTTTTATACAATTGTGCTGTACAAAATGTCCTTCTGTGATTCCAAAAGGAAGTTCCAAAAGTTCCAAAAATTGTCCTTTCTATATACGCGCTGTTGGTTCTCTGCTGTCTTGCGATGGGCGCCTTCAGTGCACAAGAATCAAGAAAAGTACTTAGCTTTCTTTTTCTTTTCAGGCTCCGTGGATGCTGCAGAAGCTGAAGTTCAAGATAACCCGGAAACGCTCAGGTAAGCAGAGACGATGTCCTCATTACCACAGACTGAAGGCTAAGCGCCTTCTGGAACTCGGGGGTGGCATTTTATAGTCATGCCACACCCTGAGCCGCTCCTTGAACGACCGCTACGTTGCGCGTGTTCAGACGCGCGGTAACGTGTAGCGAATGCAGTCTTCCCTTGATGCTGTCAGTGCGTGCGCATAGCGCAAAGCGTTGTTTTGAGTTTTCAGTTTGTTGAAGACCTTCACAGAAGCCTGTACAAGAACGCTAAGACAGGACATGTTGAGATTCTAATCAAAACCAAAACAAGCAGTACAATAAAAACAAGCATTGGTCAAACCAGCGTTAATGTGACAAAAGAACACGTAACACCCAAACAGAAAGTTCACTACATGGAATACACCTAGGCTAACATAACATGGAGTGCTGGATGCACGGGACAGGGGTGGGCTTTTATCTGGGTACACGCAAACTCCATGTTTGTGCTACAAGGGCCACGACACATGTCCGGCATGGAATCATGACAGTACCCCCTCGCACAATCCCCCTAAGACCGCTGGTATAGGTTTGGGTTTATCAGGGTACCGAAGATGAAAAGCCTTGACTATTCGTGGAGCATGTTGTAGATTAGCAAGTGGTTCCCACGAGTGTTCCTCAGGACCATAACCCTTCCAGCTCACGAGATAGTATAACTTACCCCAAACTCTTTTTGAATCAAGTACTGCTCTCACTTCAAATTCTGGGACTCCCTCAACATCTATGGCAGAGGGAGGCATGTTAAGTCGTGTTGAGGGGTGAAACGGTTTTATTAAAGAGACATGGAACACAGGATGAAAACGGTACTTGGACGGAAGTGTTAACTTCACACAAACGGGGTTAAGCACCTTTTCAATAACAAAGGGTCCAATAAATCGAGGACAAAATTTCCTACAACTCTTGACGCGTAAATTCTTAGTAGATAACCATACCTTGTCTCCTATGGAATATAATGGTTGCATGGTGCGATGTTTATCTGTAGCTCTTTTTGAGCTTCTTTTGCTTGTGCCAAATGACATTGTGCCTGGTGTTGAATGTTTTCCAATTTATGTACATAGTCATTTACTGATGGACTTGTCAAAGGAGAATTATCTTGCCCAAGGATGACCTTAGGATGAAACCCATGGGCACAAAAGAAAGGGGACATGCCTAAAGAGGAGTGGTCCATATTGTTATAGGTAAATTCCATAGCCCATAGGATATCTGACCATTCTTGTTCACAAGTAGTTAACATGCAACGTAAATATTGCTCTATGGTCTGATTCGTGCGTTCCGTTAAACCATCCGTTTGAGGATGGTAACTGGATGAGGTGCGTACTTCCATGTTTAATGATTTTCCAAGAAGTTGCCAAAAACGAGAGATGAATTGAGCACCTCTATCGGAAAGCACGACAGAGGGAATTCCGTGTAGTCTAATTATTTCCTTCATAAAGATTTGAGTCATTTCAAAAGCAGTAGGTAACTTTCGCAAAGGTATAAAGTGAGCCATTCTAGTGAAATGATCTACAACAGTCAATATCGTGGTGAAACCAGTCTTAGTACATGGTAATTCTACGATGAAGTCAAGAGATACAGTATGCCACGGTTGTGGAGGTAAAGGCAATGGTTGTAATAAACCACTTGGGGCATGACGTGTTGATTTATTTTGTATACATATGGTACATGTTTCTACAAATCGTTGGATATCATTGAACATGGAAGGCCACCAGAACATTCGTTTAATTAATTGATACATTTTAGTAACCCCAGGGTGTACAGACAAAGGTGTGTCATGATGGGCTTGCATAACCCGATGTTGTAATTGAGATGTTGGTACAAAGGTTTGTTCATTCATGAATAAAAGACCTTTTCTACACTGCAATAAAGGGTACTTCTTTTGCCATTCCTCTTTCTGTTTTGTCCTTATTTCTTTGGTAATGTCCGTGAGTATATCAGAGTCGATAACACCCACCTGGAAACATTGTGACGGCAAAATGAGCTGTGGCGGTTCTGGAGTTACCTTTGCCTCATCAGTTAATCCAATGCGTGATAGGGCATCTGCTTTTTTGTTATCCTTCCCTGGCCTATAAGTGATGATAAAATTGTAATCATTGAAGAACAAAGTCCAACGTAAATGGCGAGCAGAAAGGGTCTTGGCTGAACGCAATGTTTGCAAATTTCGGTGATCAGTGTAGATAGTAATAGGGTGGCGAGCACCTAACAAATAATGTCGCCATGCTTCAAAGACAGCTTTTATGGCTAGTAATTCTCTATCTGAGATTGCATAATTTTGCTCGGCAGGGGACAATTTTCTAGAGTAATATGCTATGGGATGCATTTGACCAGTATTTTTGTGTCTTTGGGACAAGATGCCTCCGATAGCAACTTGCGAAGCATCTGCTTCAATTATGAATGGTTGGGAGGGGTCCGGATGTATAAGAATGGGAGCTGAAGTAAATTGTTCTTTTAAAGTTCGAAAGGCCTGCTCAGCTATCTCATTCCATTCAAATCTTGTATTTTTTCGTAACAGCCGTGTAATTGGGGTGATAAGCTGTGAAAAATTAGGAATAAAGCGTCTATAGAAATTAGCAAAACCCAAAAACTCTGGATTTGCTTTACTGACGAAGGGCTGGGCCAAGTACTAATAGCTTGAACTTTCTTTGGGTCCATTTCTATACCAGTTGGGCTAATAACATAGCCCAAAAAATCGACTTTTGTGACATGAAACATACTCTTTTCCAATTTTACATATAGTGAATTGTCTAAAAGCTGCTGAAGAATGGCTCTTACTTGTTTTACATGTTCTTCTGTAGATTTTGAGTATATTAGGATATCATCAATATATACCACGCAACATATGTCCAGAAAATCCCTTAGAACTTCATTTATAAAGAACTGGAATGCTGCCGGAGCGTTGCAGAGTCCGAATGGCATTACTTGATATTTGTAAAGGCCGAATTTTGTACGAAAGGCTGTCTTCCATTCATCGCCCTCACGGACTCGCACTAGATGGTAAGCTCCGCGCAAATCCAGTTTAGTATAAATGGTCGCATCTTTTATCTGGTCCAATAACGTTGGTATGAGTGGTAAGGGATACCGATTTTTATGGTCACGTTGTTGAGTGCGCGGTAATCGATACACGCGCGCAAGTCCCCCTCTTTCTTTGGTATAAAAAAAGAGGCGACGAAACCGGTGACTTGGAGTGCTTGATGAATCCATTGGCAAGATATTCATCTAAGTAATTACGCAAGTGCTCATTCTCAGATTCAGTCAAGGCATAAATACGACTGCAAGGCAGTGTGACGCCCGGAGTCAAATCTATGCGACAGTCGTAATCCCTATGTGGTGGTAGGGTGTTTGCCCTTTTTTTGTCAAAAACGTCTTTAAGATCATCATACTCTCGGGGAACCCCCTTCACAACTAACACATTCCTAGACTCCATGGGAAAGTCATAACCTTGGACTACATGTTCCAGTGCTTGGTGTTGTAGACATTCAGAACGACAATACTTAGATTTAAACAAAACAGTTTTTTGTGACCAGTCGATAAGAGGATTATGTAAAACTAGCCAAGGGATGCCTAGTATCAGGCGAAATTGAGGGGCATCAATAACGTCCAAAAATATCTTTTCACTATGTTTTGTGGAACATGTCATGGTAAGGGTCTCGGTGTGATATGTTATAGGACCGGAGGTTAGTTCTTTCCCGTCTACGGCTCTTACAATTTCTGGGGTTTTTTTTTGGACGCTTTTCCATCCTAACTTGTGCATTAATTGTGCATCGACGAAATTGCCCGTGGCTCCTGAATCAATTAAGGCGTCTATGGACCAAGATCTAGTTTTGTCCTCGAGTGATTGTAACAATACTCGAATACTGATATGACTTTGAGGTAGTGTAGGAGTAGTGGAGGCCAAACTAGACTGTTTACTCGAGAAACTGACCTCGTCGTTTGTCGAGCAATCTAGTTTTCCGACTGCTGTGAAATAGCCACCTCGTTTACCTTTATTCTTGGTTTTGTAGGTCGACTGGGACATTCTTTAACGAAATGCCCAGCCTTCCCACAATATAAACATTGATTTAATTTCCTTCGTTTCTCTTTCTCTTCCTTGGTGAGAGGGCCTCTAACGGTTCCAATCTGCATGGGTTCCCCTAGGTCTGGTTTGTTAACTGACTCTGGTTTACTACTAAATCTCTCTTTATATTGAAACACCTTATGCTCGGTTTTCCCTTTCTCACCTCTGCGTTCAGACAAACGATGGTTTAACTTTACTACTAGATCTATGAATTCCCCACAATCTGTTGGAGGGTCCAAGATTTGGGTGACCATATCCTTGAGATCATCCTTAAGGCCCCGATAAAATAAAGAGACACGTTTCTCTTCGGGCCATTCAGCCTCAATCACAAGTCTGTTAAATACTGAAATATAATGTAATAGATCAGAAGAACCCTGCTTGAGATTCAATAACTCATGATCTGCTGACTGCACGAAGACATGTTTAGCGAATAGTTTTTTCATTGTGGCCTTGAAACGCCTGAGGTCATAAAGAATCGGGTCATCTCGTTCTACAATCGGCACTGACCATAAGGCCGCATCCCCTCCTAAATATGACAGGATAAAAGCTATCTTGGAGGAATCGTCCGGAAAGGCGGTTGCTTTCGCTACAAAATGAAGGTGGCATTGATTCAAGAATATAGTAAATTTACTACTATCTCCATAAAATCTCTCGGGGGTGCTAACGGGACCGAGACTGGAGTCACTACTTGAATTTGTGTAGGCAGAGCATTGGAGCCACTACTCTGCAATGTCTGCATATGCGGGTGAAAACTAGGTGGTTTTAGTATGGGTTTCGATGCAGACGGGAAGCTCCAAGATTGTGCCCTAGCTGCATCAGACGTTGACATATTAGCTTGCAGAACTGAAATATCTTTTCGTAATCCAGCATTCTCTGCCTTGATATCTGCTAAAAGAGCAGCGATTTGCTGCAACGAGATCTGTGGTGATTGGTCCATAGCGTCTGGGCGAAACTGTATTCGTGGGCTTAGCCTTCTGTCAGGTTACCAACACACTCTTACCTGCAAGACGTTGCTCTCTTACCTGTAAGGTGCTCGGTTGTGTTTCGCAGAGACGCTATGAGCCAACCTCCCAGGATCCCTAGAGTATAACCTGTGATCATGTAATTACACTGTGGTTACAGAATTGAAAACTAGGGAGGAGGGCCGGAATCGGACGCTGATGAATTCCTGTTGTCGACCTGCGAGGCAACAAGGAATCTTTGTTTAGGGGCGTAGAGCTTTTTGACAAAATACTTAGTTGACTAACATCCCCTAACCTTTATTTCTGGGAGATGAGTGATGTAACTGTCCTACCTGCGAATCAACAGAAATGAGCCTAGCGTCCCAGTTGTCGTCGTGGATGTCGTCCGTTGGGTTGAAGTCAGGATGGTGGTGTCTGTCAGGATCAAGACGTTTATTCTCTGTTTGGTGTGATAAAAAACAAGATATGAGCTTTTCAATCCTTGTGCATCAAAGAAGCACTTCACATGTTGTAACTTGTTTTCACCTTTTGTTATTCTAACACTTACTTCGTTATTATACTTCTTTCTTTACTCTCTCACTCGGTTCTGTAAACAAATGAATGAGATGCACCACACATAGAAACAAACCCCTATAATAGTACTTAATGTTCTAAAAATATCTTAACCTTTTTATACAATTGTGCTGTACAAAATGTCCTTCTGTGATTCCAAAAGGAAGTTCCAAAAGTTCCAAAAATTGTCCTTTCTATATACGCGCTGTTGGTTCTCTGCTGTCTTGCGATGGGCGCCTTCAGTGCACAAGAATCAAGAAAAGTACTTAGCTTTCTTTTTCTTTTCAGGCTCCGTGGATGCTGCAGAAGCTGAAGTTCAAGATAACCCGGAAACGCTCAGGTAAGCAGAGACGATGTCCTCATTACCACAGACTGAAGGCTAAGCGCCTTCGGGAACTCGGGGGTGGCATTTTATAGTCATGCCACACCCTGAGCCGCTCCTTGAACGACCGCTACGTTGCGCGTGTTCAGACGCGCGGTAACGTGTAGCGAATGCAGTCTTCCCTTGATGCTGTCAGTGCGTGCGCATAGCGCAAAGCGTTGTTTTGAGTTTTCAGTTTGTTGAAGACCTTCACAGAAGCCTGTACAAGAACGCTAAGACAGGACATGTTGAGATTCTAATCAAAACCAAAACAAGCAGTACAATAAAAACAAGCATTGGTCAAACCAGCGTTAATGTGACAAAAGAACACGTAACACCCAAACAGAAAGTTCACTACATGGAATACACCTAGGCTAACATAACATGGAGTGCTGGATGCACGGGACAGGGGTGGGCTTTTATCTGGGTACACGCAAACTCCATGTTTGTGCTACAAGGGCCACGACACATGTCCGGCATGGAATCATGACAGTACCCCCCTCGCACAATCCCCCTAAGACCGCTGGTATAGGTTTGGGTTTATCAGGGTACCGAAGATGAAAAGCCTTGACTATTCGTGGAGCATGTTGTAGATTAGCAAATGGTTCCCACGAGTGTTCCTCAGGACCATAACCCTTCCAGCTCACGAGATAGTATAACTTACCCCAAACTCTTTTTGAATCAAGTACTGCTCTCACTTCAAATTCTGGGACTCCCTCAACATCTATGGCAGAGGGAGGCATGTTAAGTCGTGTTGAGGGGTGAAACGGTTTTATTAAAGAGACATGGAACACAGGATGAAAACGGTACTTGGACGGAAGTGTTAACTTCACACAAACGGGGTTAAGCACCTTTTCAATAACAAAGGGTCCAATAAATCGAGGACAAAATTTCCTACAACTCTTGACGCGTAAATTCTTAGTAGATAACCATACCTTGTCTCCTATGGAATATAATGGTTGCATGGTGCGATGTTTATCAGTAGCTCTTTTTGAGCTTCTTTTGCTTGTGCCAAATGACATTGTGCCTGGTGTTGAATGTTTTCCAATTTATGTACATAGTCATTTACTGATGGACTTGTCAAAGGAGAATTATCTTGCCCAAGGATGACCTTAGGATGAAACCCATGGGCACAAAAGAAAGGGGACATGCCTAAAGAGGAGTGGTCCATATTGTTATAGGTAAATTCCATAGCCCATAGGATATCTGACCATTCTTGTTCACAAGTAGTTAACATGCAACGTAAATATTGCTCTATGGTCTGATTCGTGCGTTCCGTTAAACCATCCGTTTGAGGATGGTAACTGGATGAGGTGCGTACTTCCATGTTTAATGATTTTCCAAGAAGTTGCCAAAAACGAGAGATGAATTGAGCACCTCTATCGGAAAGCACGACAGAGGGAATTCCGTGTAGTCTAATTATTTCCTTCATAAAGATTTGAGTCATTTCAAAAGCAGTAGGTAACTTTCGCAAAGGTATAAAGTGAGCCATTCTAGTGAAATGATCTACAACAGTCAATATCGTGGTGAAACCAGTCTTAGTACGTGGTAATTCTACGATGAAGTCAAGAGATACAGTATGCCACGGTTGTGGAGGTAAAGGCAATGGTTGTAATAAACCACTTGGGGCATGACGTGTTGATTTATTTTGTATACATATGGTACATGTTTCTACAAATCGTTGGATATCATTGAACATGGAAGGCCACCAGAACATTCGTTTAATTAATTGATACATTTTAGTAACCCCAGGGTGTACAGACAAAGGTGTGTCATGATGGGCTTGCATAACCCGATGTTGTAATTGAGATGTTGGTACAAAGGTTTGTTCATTCATGAATAAAAGACCTTTTCTACACTGCAATAAAGGGTACTTCTTTTGCCATTCCTCTTTCTGTTTTGTCCTTATTTCTTTGGTAATGTCCGTGAGTATATCAGAGTCGATAACACCCACCTGGAAACATTGTGACGGCAAAATGAGCTGTGGCGGTTCTGGAGTTACCTTTGCCTCATCAGTTAATCCAATGCGTGATAGGGCATCTGCTTTTTTGTTATCCTTCCCTGGCCTATAAGTGATGATAAAATTGTAATCATTGAAGAACAAAGTCCAACGTAAATGGCGAGCAGAAAGGGTCTTGGCTAAACGCAATGTTTGCAAATTTCGGTGATCAGTGTAGATAGTAATAGGGTGGCGAGCACCTAACAAATAATGTCGCCATGCTTCAAAGACAGCTTTTATGGCTAGTAATTCTCTATCTGAGATTGCATAATTTTGCTCGGCAGGGGACAATTTTCTAGAGTAATATGCTATGGGATGCATTTGACCAGTATTTTTGTGTCTTTGGGACAAGATGCCTCCGATAGCAACTTGCGAAGCATCTGCTTCAATTATGAATGGTTGGGAGGGGTCCGTATGTATAAGAATGGGAGCTGAAGTAAATTGTTCTTTTAAAGTTCGAAAGGCCTGCTCAGCTATCTCATTCCATTCAAATCTTGTATTTTTTCGTAACAGCCCTGTAATTGGGGTGATAAGCTATGAAAAATTAGGAATAAAGCGTCTATAGAAATTAGCAAAACCCAAAAAACTCTGGATTTGCTTTACTGACGAAGGGCTGGGCCAAGTACTAATAGCTTGAACTTTCTTTGGGTCCATTTCTATACCAGTTGGGCTAATAACATAGCCCAAAAAATCGACTTTTGTGACATGAAACATACTCTTTTCCAATTTTACATATAGTGAATTGTCTAAAAGCTGCTGAAGAATGGCTCTTACTTGTTTTACATGTTCTTCTGTAGATTTTGAGTATATTAGGATATCATCAATATATACCACGCAACATATGTCCAGAAAATCCCTTAGAACTTCATTTATAAAGAACTGGAATGCTGCCGGAGCGTTGCAGAGTCCGAAGGGCATTACTTGATATTCGTAAAGGCCGAATTTTGTACGAAAGGCTGTCTTCCATTCATCGCCCTCACGGACTCGCACTAGATGGTAAGCTCCGCGCAAATCCAGTTTAGTATAAATGGTCGCATCTTTTATCTGGTCCAATAACGTTGGTATGAGTGGTAAGGGATACCGATTTTTTATGGTCACGTTGTTGAGTGCGCGGTAATCGATACACGCGCGCAAGTCCCCCTCTTTCTTTGGTATAAAAAAAAGAGGCGACGAAACCGGTGACTTGGAGTGCTTGATGAATCCATTGGCAAGATATTCATCTAAGTAATTACGCAAGTGCTCATTCTCAGATTCAGTCAAGGCATAAATACGACTGCAAGGCAGTGTGACGCCCGGAGTCAAATCTATGCGACAGTCGTAATCCCTATGTGGTGGTAGGGTGTTTGCCCTTTTTTGTCAAAAACGTCTTTAAGATCATCATACTCTCGGGAACCCCTCCACAACTAACACATTCCTAGACTCCATGGGAAAGTCATAACCTTGGACTACATGTTCCAGTGCTTGGTGTTGTAGACATTCAGAACGACAATACTTAGATTTAAACAAAACAGTTTTTTGTGACCAGTCGATAAGAGGATTATGTAAAACTAGCCAAGGGATGCCTAGTATCAGGCGAAATTGAGGGGCATCAATAACGTCAAAAAATATCTTTTCACTATGTTTTGTGGAACATGTCATGGTAAGGGTCTCGGTGTGATATGTTATAGGACCGGAGGTTAGTTCTTTCCGTCTACGGCTCTTACAATTTCTGGGGGGTTTTTTTGGACGCTTTTCCATCCTAACTTGTGCATTAATTGTGCATCGACGAAATTGCCCGTGGCTCCTGAATCAATTAAGGCATCTATGGACCAAGATCTAGTTTTGTCCTCAAGTGATTGTAACAATACTCGAATACTGATATGACTTTGAGGTAGTGTAGGAGTAGTGGAGGCCAAACTAGACTGTTTACTCGAGAAACTGACCTCGTCGTTTGTCGAGCAATCTAGTTTTCCGACTGCTGTGAAATAGCCACCTCGTTTACCTTTATTCTTGGTTTTGTAGGTCGACTGGGACATTCTTTAACGAAATGCCCAGCCTTCCCACAATATAAACATTGATTTAATTTCCTTCGTTTCTCTTTCTCTTCCTTGGTGAGAGGGCCTCTAACGGTTCCAATCTGCATGGGTTCCCCTAGGTCTGGTTTGTTAACTGACTCTGGTTTACTACTAAATCTCTCTTTATATTGAAACACCTTATGCTCGGTTTTCCTTTCTCACCTCTGCGTTCAGACAAACGATGGTTTAACTTTACTACTAGATCTATGAATTCCCCACAATCTGTTGGAGGGTCCAAGATTTGGGTGACCATATCCTTGAGATCATCCTTAAGGCCCCGATAAAATAAAGAGACACGTTTCTCTTCGGGCCATTCAGCCTCAATCACAAGTCTGTTAAATACTGAAATATAATGTAATAGATCAGAAGAACCCTGCTTGAGATTCAATAACTCATGATCTGCTGACTGCACGAAGACATGTTTAGCGAATAGTTTTTTCATTGTGGCCTTGAAACGCCTGAGGTCATAAAGAATCGGGTCATCTCGTTCTACAATCGGCACTGACCATAAGGCCGCATCCCCTCCTAAATATGACAGGATTAAAGCTATCTTGGAGGAATCGTCCGGAAAGGCGGTTGCTTTCGCTACAAAATGAAGGTGGCATTGATTCAAGAATATAGTAAATTTACTACTATCTCCATAAAATCTCTCGGGGGTGCTAACGGGACCGAGACTGGAGTCACTACTTGAATTTGTGTAGGCAGAGCATTGGAGCCACTACTCTGCAATGTCTGCATATGCGGGTGAAAACTAGGTGGTTTTAGTATGGGTTTCGATGCAGACGGGAAGCTCCAAGATTGTGCCCTAGCTGCATCAGACGTTGACATATTAGCTTGCAGAACTGAAATATCTTTTCGTAATCCAGCATTCTCTGCCTTGATATCTGCTAAAAGAGCAGCGATTTGCTGCAACGAGATCTGTGGTGATTGGTCCATAGCGTCTGGGCGAAACTGTATTCGTGGGCTTAGCCTTCTGTCAGGTTACCAACACACTCTTACCTGCAAGACGTTGCTCTCTTACCTGTAAGGTGCTCGGTTGTGTTTCGCAGAGACGCTATGAGCCAACCTCCCAGGATCCCTAGAGTATAACCTGTGATCATGTAATTACACTGTGGTTACAGAATTGAAAACTAGGGAGGAGGGCCGGAATCGGACGCTGATGAATTCCTGTTGTCGACCTGCGAGGCAACAAGGAATCTTTGTTTAGGGGCGTAGAGCTTTTTGACAAAATACTTAGTTGACTAACATCCCCTAACCTTTATTTCTGGGAGATGAGTGATGTAACTGTCCTACCTGCGAATCAACAGAAATGAGCCTAGCGTCCCAGTTGTCGTCGTGGATGTCGTCCGTTGGGTTGAAGTCAGGATGGTGGTGTCTGTCAGGATCAAGACGTTTATTCTCTGTTTGGTGTGATAAAAAACAAGATATGAGCTTTTCAATCCTTGTGCATCAAAGAAGCACTTCACATGTTGTAACTTGTTTTCACCTTTTGTTATTCTAACACTTACTTCGTTATTATACTTCTTTCTTTACTCTCTCACTCGGTTCTGTAAACAAATGAATGAGATGCACCACACATAGAAACAAACCCCTATAATAGTACTTAATGTTCTAAAAATATCTTAACCTTTTTATACAATTGTGCTGTACAAAATGTCCTTCTGTGATTCCAAAAGGAAGTTCCAAAAGTTCCAAAAATTGTCCTTTCTATATACGCGCTGTTGGTTCTCTGCTGTCTTGCGATGGGCGCCTTCAGTGCACAAGAATCAAGAAAAGTACTTAGCTTTCTTTTTCTTTTCAGGCTCCGTGGATGCTGTAGAAGCTGAAGTTCAAGATAACCCGGAAACACTCAGGTAAGCAGAGACGATGTCCTCATTACCACAGACTGAAGGCTAAGCGCCTTCTGGAACTCGGGGGTGGCATTTTATAGTCATGCCACACCCTGAGCCGCTCCTTGAACGACCGCTACGTTGCGCGTGTTCAGACGCGCGGTAACGTGTAGCGAATGCAGTCTTCCCTTGATGCTGTCAGTGCGTGCGCATAGCGCAAAGCGTTGTTTTGAGTTTTCAGTTTGTTGAAGACCTTCACAGAAGCCTGTACAAGAACGCTAAGACAGGACATGTTGAGATTCTAATCAAAACCAAAACAAGCAGTACAATAAAAACAAGCATTGGTCAAACCAGCGTTAATGTGACAAAAGAACACGTAACACCCAAACAGAAAGTTCACTACATGGAATACACCTAGGCTAACATAACATGGAGTGCTGGATGCACGGGACAGGGGTGGGCTTTTATCTGGGTACACGCAAACTCCATGTTTGTGCTACAAGGGCCACGACACATGTCCGGCATGGAATCATGACAAGTACAACAAGTTACAAACTGTAGTTGTGTCGAGTCACTCAACTAGGCCTACATTCGACACAAGCGTAACCTTTAGTGCTGTGTGTAATAGGATGACAATCGATGCTGGCAATTAATGATGATGGATTAGGTTCCTTTGTTAAAAAAGTTACCTCGCAAATATACTGATCATGGCCATGGGTGGGCAAGCAGAAGAAGATCCTCCCCCTGCCTTGAAATTGAATTAGTGTTGCTTTCGCCACATCCGCCCCAGCAAGCGTGTGATCAATTATTGGTGTACATTTAATTTAGTCACACCTCAATAAATCACACAGCCCGGGGGAAGAGGGTTAGGGTTTGATGAATGGTTGTGAAGGGGGGTTTGGGGAAAGGTTTGACAAAGAAAAACAGTGCGCATGGACAAACAACAAAACACATTCTTTGAAGACTACCATATCCATAAATCTGTTAAGGGTGAAAAAGGAAATGCATGCATGATGATGATAACCTGATGGTTAATGATAAGTAGTACTTACTAACTACTACTAGACAATTAGACAGTACAGGGCATCAGTATATTAATATTATGCAATTTGCCTTGCCTGTCTGCCCTCATAGAGACCCGGATTACATACAGTTTGTGTTCTGTTCTGTTGTACCGGGCTTACTTTTAAAGATAGCAAAGAAAATTTAAAAATAGCTGTAGGGATGAATTATAAGCAGAGAGCAAACATAATTAATAATAACAACAACCCACAGTAGTAATGATTGAAGACATAAAATGGATCAAATTATTTAAAAGATGATGAAAGTTGATACTGTTACTGTGTTATCCTGGTCAAAATGGGGAGTTGCATCTTGGCATTCCTCTTGGTCCTCCCTTCCATGGATGCTCCGTCCATCAATCTTGGGTGACGCCACTGCCTGCCTGGCAGATGTAGATTCATTGGTAAGGTAAGTGTGCATTGTTTTTCCAAGTATAGCACAGGGTAAAAGCCGGCCTGTAAGTACTGTAAATTGAAAAACAAAAGGGATATTGAAAAATCAATGAATAGAAAAAATGCATCAATTACGGTGGAGTGCAACAAGAGAAGAGAACACTTTCAGACTGAGGCGGCATGGATACATCATGTCTACTCTGTTTACAGCATTTATTTAAGCTACAACAACAACAGGACAGAGCAGGCCCACGGCACCGGGCTGTGACCAAACCTCCATTTAGTTTAAATTTTGACAGAGCCAGACAAAGCACATATACAGCAACCTAGCATTTTCAAAATTAAGTGACTAAATCAATGCACCGCTGTCAGTCATACCACTACACTCGACTCCACCACTACACGGGCATGTAGGTCTGCTGTGGTTCTTGTTGACTTGTGTTTACCTTTTATGCCACTTCATGAAACGCAGTTATTCCATCAATCATCTCCGATCCTAAGTACTGACTGACTGCGAAGAGTATAGTATGTGGTCATCATGATCATGGTGTCCAACTCAGTCTGTAGTGTACCGAGTGAGTCCAGAGTCCATATTCAAATATCCAATGGATCGCCCTGCAGTAGAAGTACAATTTTGTTATTAAACAACAAGTCTGTTTACAGCATTAACCAGAAACAGTTACAGGAGGACACATATACAGCAACATAGCATTTTCCAAAGTAAGTAACTAAATCAACACACGGCTGTCAGTCATACCTCCACTACTACACTCGTGACAACTCGACTCCACCACTACACAGACATGTAGGTCTGCTGTGGTTGTTGACTTATTTACCTTTTATGCCACTTGATTGGAAATGCCCCGAGTTATTCCATCAATCATCTCCGATCCAACTGACTGACTGTGAAGATAGTATGGTCATCATCATGGTGTTGTACGTGTTGTCCAACTCCAACTCAGTCTGTAGTGTACCGAGTACGACTCCCAGTAAGTCCATATTCCATATTAAAAAATGCAACAGATATTGGCCTGCAGTAGTAGGAGTACAATTTGGTTATTAAACAACAAGAAGGGAAACATTGACTGTCACTTGAGTCACTTTTAGTTGGTAGATTAATTACTAGTACAGTTCGACTTCATGCACAACGTCATCAACACAAAAAACAGCAATCACTCTGAGTCTGCATCCAACGCATGCCATCATTACCTGTCTTGCTCTTCTCTTTGGCTGTCAGATGCCTAGTTCTGACAGGTGTGTGTTTTTTTACTGAGGCAGTGGCCTCATTATTACTCCACATTCATTTTGAGTGTTAGTCACTGTTTTGGTTTTCTTATTCATCTGTGGCACTTTGTCGCAATTGAAGTTGGTTCACATGGTCAGCGCTGTGAGATGGGCCGCGGCCTGGGTAGCGGTCATTGGTCAATTGAGTTTGCAGAAATGTGACATGTCAGCAAGTTTCTTCGAAGAGTCTTGTCTTTCTCTGCCAAGTACCTTCTGTTCTGACATTGATGAGCTTTTGATGCCTGCCGAGGCGGTAGCCTTCTGACAGTGATGAGTTTCGGCTTGGAAACAAAAGGAGGTAGCTATAGTCATGTTCCACTTCTTCTGGAGGGACTGTTAGAGGCAACATTTCTTGTACTATTCTCCATCCAATGTCTGGCTTGAGGGAAATGTATTTAGGGCGAGTCCGGAAGATGGAGCAGGACTCTGAGGAGTGGACAGTTAAATGCACAGAGGTGCAACTCCAATATGGAAATAAAAAGAGAAGACGGTGGTGATGGATTTGTTGTGATTCGAACCAGAAAGACAGAGACACACACAGATAAAGGAAGGAAGAAAGTAACAATTTGAAAGCCTAGTTGTCAAGGAAGAGGAGCTCGTCATCAAACTCTGGTGGTTCGATCAGAAGTAGGTCATCTAACACAGTACTTCCGTCACCTAAGTCGCTCTCCTCTTCCTGCTGTGATTCAGATATTTTGTACTCTGGTGGTATAAAGTGCTGATTCATTTTGATCATGGTTAACCTCTCCACGCTTTTGGGCGAGAGACTTGTCCTTTTCACAGTTACAATGGCACCAGCAGCACTGAAAACACGCTCAGAAGAGACACTTGCGACAGGGGAAGCCAGATACTTTATCGCCAGCCTGCTGAGCACTGTCCATTGGCTTCTTTTCCCATACCAATACACCAATGGGTTTTGATCCATGAAGACCTCTGTTGTGTCATCCAGATAGGCCTGGACCGTACGCTCAATGCTAAGGGGAGCTCCAATTTGCTTGGCCTCTTTTGCCTGTGCATCAGCTCTGGGCTTACCATACCCATGCCATAGAAACCAATCAGTTGCTGATTGTACTGTGGCTGATGATCCTGTTCTTGCTGTTGTTGATGTTAGTGGTGTTGTTGGTGACTGCTGGGAGGCAAATGCACTGCCCTCAGGCTCTGAAGTAGAACTTGACTCTGGATGACCTGTAGTACTTGTTCTGGCCTGGGGTGGCGGCCTCTAATTACAGCCGTTCGTTTTCGAACTTAGTGGCTTCCTCAGCTATCAAAGTTTCGTACTTGGCAACATCCACTTCCGAAAAAGGAATTACTGCCTTACTGTTCAGAAATACTTTGTACCGTGGATCCAAAATTGTGGCAGTAATGTAATGTTGATGTGACACAATGTTATTTTGAATCCTTGTATTTTCAGATAAGCGAACGGCTAAGGAGTCCGCCAAATAATATGCGTCTTGTTTGTCATCCACACCTGCGTACATTTCAGACACCTCCTTCATCTGTTTCTCTGGCATGTGCAACAATGGGATAGCTTGGCCCATAGTACACTCCTCCCTGCTGACTTCACGTGTGAAGACCTCAGAAGGAAGTAGCATCTCTGTCAGGCATTTAACGAGGTCCCATTGGCCCATCTCAACGGTCATGCCTCTCACGGTAGGATCCCCTAATCTTTGCATGACATAAGCATTGAGTGGTATGTACTGCTCAAACAGACGATCAAGCATGTAATAAGTTGAGTTCCAACGTGTGGGCACCTCCTGGATGAGTGCTTTGACTGGCATTTTATGCTCACGTTGAATGACCCTCAGCTGCTTCCGGGCTTTAAAAGAATGGCTGAAATGTGTGCATATTCTTCTGCAGGTGGCCAGTAAGTTGCTGACTTTGTATTCATTTTTCAGAAAGTCTTGAACAACAATGTTAATGCAGTGTGCCAAACACGGGACCCTGAAATAGCCACCATCTTTCATGGCCCTAACTACATTACTGCCATTGTCCGTAGCAACAAAACCAATGTTAAGCCCTCTTGGGCGTAGTCACTCAAAGACCTTGCTGTTAAACTCACCCAAAATGTTTGCAGCAGTATGAGATTTCTCCATGGCAAACATGGCTACAGTTGCATGTTTGCGAGTGGCATGAAAAATCTCAGCAGCGTCAACACCAGCAGATATCTTTTCTCTAACCCCCACAAAAGAGATCCAGTGTGCAGTGATGCACATGTAATCAGTGGCTTGGCAACTGGTCCACATGTCTGTTGTCAGGTGGATACTGTGAACAGCACTCTGCTTCAAGGCTTTTCGGCAGATGGCTGTCACAAATTCCAGAAAACCCACCCCTTCAACAAAAGAAAAAGGGAGAAGGTCCAGTGCTAACATTTTAGCCAGCTTCGCATTATACAAACGTGCTATTGGGTGGTTGCGTTCGTACTGCTCCTCCGCCCTAAACATGCTGATAATGGTAGGCTGCATGGTTTTCCTTTCTGTTAGGCTCAACGACGCACTTTTTTTCATTGCGGTACTCCTTGCTGTCTCAGGCTGACTCTTACTCTTGTGCCACTGAGATGTTGCTGAGGATGTGGGCGATACCACTGCACTGCTGGGGACAGGGCTACTTTGTGTACCACTACCAGAGAGAATGTCTCCCTGTCCTTCCTCTTCCACCGTGATCGGATCTTCTACTCGTTTATCCCCACCAACACCAATGGTTGCAGTTTTTATGCCGCGAAGGTGGTCCTCCCAGTCGATCAAGTGGTGTTTTTTTTCAGATGGGTTATTTGGCCTCCGGTACCATAGTTTGTACCAAGCTTACCCCGACTAACAGAGGTATTACAAATGGAGCATATAGCAATGTTCTCCTCCTTTTCGCTAACCGTAAAGAAGTCCCAAACTGGGGAGCTTAACTATTGTCTCCTGCTGGAGGTGCCACTTCCAATGCCGGATGAACTGGAGTGTGCGTTGAATTTGACTCTGTGCAGTACCACTACCTACTTCTACTGCGGTGGTGGTTGTGCTGGATGTAGGTCGCTGCCGGGCCTTTACTAATGCAAATATGGAAGCTGTAGGTGGTGTTGGTGTTACCTGTGTTGGTGTTATCCGTGCCACATCCCTCACAGCAATTTGGGATGTGGTGGTAATGTCGGTCTCCACTGGGGCGGGAGTAATGTCCATGATGACTGGCTCATCATCATCCTGCTGTTCTACATCGACCTCCATAAGTGTAAGGCTTTCTGGAACCTTCCTTTTCCCTAGCCTGGTCTTGGGACGTGTCTCCCTCTCAGACTCAGTTTGTGGCTCCCAAGTGGCATCTAGATCATCAGAAGGGGTGCTTGGCGAAGAACTCGATGGACTAACCCTCCTTTTCCTTGCTGGGGATTTGGAAGACAATGGATCTTCTGAATGAGTGGCTTCCTCTTCTTCTTCCTCTGCATGAGGCTCAATTTCCTGAACTGCCCCTACTTCGGGAGGAACAACTACTATTGCGGGCGGTGGTTGCGGCTGTTGTTGACCACTTATCTGCTGTGTTTCCTCCTGCGTTGATTGGGTACTACTTTGAGATAGCGATAAGTTTATCTCAGGCTCAGCATCACTGGTTTCCACCATTAGGCTGGCTACCTCTTCCACACTCATGTGCTTGGGCCTGGGTTGGTGGGTTGGGCCCACTGATGCGGAGGTGCTGCCCCCAGCTTGCACCCCGGACACCGCTGCTGCAGGCGTAATTTTTGGTTTCCCAAAAAAGGTATTGGGCAGCACACCAGACTTAAGTGTCACTTCCTTCTTCTGTTCCTTCTTCTCAATAGCAACTTTTTTGGTACTGGAGGACCTGGTACCTGCTTTCTTTGGGGCCATCTTCTTCAGATGTCAGCAGCACTCAGTTGCACAAGTTTCAGAGATATCTGGTCAGGTCACACGTCACGTCGTGTACAGCAGCAGGACGTCTGTCTGGCAGTACAACGGGCGATGATGACACACCTCCTCCTCAGTCTTTTGTGCACCTAAAAGCAAAAAAGCCAGAAGAACATCAGTTAAACGTGGAATTTGGTGTGCTTCAATTACTAATATTACAATCAAACAAATATAATATATAATATATAACTTAGTGTGTGGTGGTCACAATTATTAAATTAATTTTAGTAACTCAGTGAACAACAACAGTGTAGCCATTTATGAGACTTTGACAACAAGGGCTTTCCTGGTGTACTGTGTACACTCAGGAAGAATAAGAATAGCAAAGAACAAAAACAAAAATACAAATGTAGTGGAGCCTGTTTGGCCTTAATTTGTGTATCACGTGGGATGGATGCAGCATCAGGGAGCTGCAGCTGGCAATGGGGATGGATTTGGAAGCAGTAAGCCAAGAGGAACAATGGAAAGACACGCAGGCCTATGTGGGAAAAACAGCACACTACTAACTACCACCACAAAATGGCCCCCAGCCACATGGTCACTCACAGGCACAAGGCACGGAAAACAATGAACTCAAGCAGGCCTATATGGCAAGACAAAAGATGCCTGATAAACAACACAGCTTTAATGCAAAAACGAAAATCCACATGGCTAAAAAGATTGGAAAGTTACACAACAACCACAACAACAACACATACACATGCAACAAAGGCATTTATTTAACACACCCAAAAAGTGAAATACACCCCAAAACCCACATTTTGCAATTCAATCCAATGCCATCCATGCCCTAAATGATGTTTAAATTCAACAGACACCACAGAAACAGTTGTTTCATGCACCCATGAGTACCTCTGGGCCTACTGGCTGAAAAGGCCTAACACACACCAAAAAAGTGAACCCCCCCCCAAAAACCACATTTTACAATTCAATCCAATGCCATCCATGCCCTAAATGATGTTTAAATTCAACAGACAACACAAAAACAGTTGTTTAATGCACCCATGATGATTGATGAGTACCTCTGGGCCTACTGGCAGTCTAGGCCACAAGACAGACAATGCAGGCCTATGGCAAAAGCACAATGCCTGGCTTCACAAAATGGCCGCCACCCACATGGCCAGGCCACCCACAATAACAAGAAAGTGAAGACAAAGTACAGGACCAGGAAGTTGGAGACTCTGGGGAACTTCCTTCCTCTTTAAAAAAATTGTAAAAAAAGAAAAATGACTCCTTGCTCAAAAAACTACAGCCAAATGACAACCTGAGGAGTTTTTTGAGCAAAATGAACAAAATCATCATTTTCGAGAAGGTTTTATGCTGCTCGAGAGATAATCTTCGCCAGATTGCAAATTCTGCGTGTTCGGCATCGCAATCTTCACAAAAAGTCGTTATCGCACGCGCAAAAACGCATATTGAGCGCGCGAAGAAGAAAAAAAGTGTAAGTCCGCGTTGTCGCGCATTGCGGAGTTGCCAAAACTCCGCGAGCTGAACGCCCAGGGTTACCTACTGGCTGAAAAGGCCTATTTATTTAACACACACCAAAAAACTGAAATCCCACCCCAAAAACCACATTTTGCAATTCAATCCAATGCCATCCATGCCATAAATTATGTTAAAATTCAACAGACAACACAGAAACAGTTGTTTCATGCACCCATGATGACTACCTCTGGGCCTACTGGCAGACTAGGCCACAAGCTTGGAAGCCTATGGCAAAAGCAAGCATACTGCCTTGCTCCACAAAATGGCCACCACCCACATGGCCAGGCCACCCACAATAACAAGAAAGTGAAGACAGACAATGCAGGCCTATGGCAAAAGCACACTGCCTGGATGGCTCCACAAAATGGCCGCTAGCCACCCACAACAAAAATAAATGGAAGACAGACAATGCAAGCCTATGGCAAAAGCACACTGCCTGCCTTCACAAAATGGCCGCCACCCACATGGCCAGGCCACAACAACAAGAAGCATAAGCCAAGGGGAACAAAGAAAAGACATGCAGGCCTATATGGAAAAAGCAGCACACTATTAAACTACCACCATAAAATGGCCCCAAGCCACATGGTCACTCACAGTCACAACAGGCCGTGGAAAACAATGAACTCAAGCAGGCCTATATATGACCAGACAAAGGAGGCCTGCTAAACAACACAGCTTTAATACAAAAATGCAAAAACGAAAATCCACAGGGCTACGAAAGGTTGGAAAGTTACACAACAAGCACACACACACATCCAACAAAGGTATTTATTTATTAACACACACCCAAAAAGTGAAATACCCCCCAAAAACCACATTTAGCAATTCAATCCAATGCCATCCATGCCCTACATGATGTTTAAATTCAACAGACACCACAGAAACATGCACCCATGGGTACCTCTGGGCCTACTGGCTGAAATTACAATCAAAGAAAAACAACTAGGCCCCTACTGAAACTACAGGCCACCCACAACAATACATTTTAAAAACGATGAAAATCCCCAAAAAATGTAGGTACAAACAATGCAGCAATAAAAACAAACAAGTACACCAATTCTCCAACTTACTTGTAAAATCTCAAATCCAAAAGTCCTCAAATCCAATCCAATGATATGATGCAGCAGACAGACACAAAAAGTGATCTTTCCAGCTCCAAATCCAAATGAAAGTGAACAGCACATGGACAAAGCACTGGGAGGAGCCTGCTGGACAGGAACAGGAAGTTGGAGACTCAGGGGCACTTCCTTCCTCTTGAAAAAAAAGTAAAAAAAGAAAAAGGACTCCTTGCACAAAAAACTACAGCCAAATCACAATCTGAGGAGTTTTTTTGAGCAAAATGATCATTTTCGAGAAGGTTTTATGATGCTCGAGAGATATTCTTCGCCAGATTGCAATTTCTGCGTGTTCGGGATCGCGATCTTACCAATACTGCCGCCGGAAGTCAGATGGCGCGTCCGAATGACGTGTTCGCACACTCTCGCGGGATCGTGCGGCCGGATTCCAAATCTCGTGGCGCACGCGAATGGATAGGAAATCTCGTCGGCGAACGCAGTCGTTACCGCGCGCGCGAGAACGCATATTGAGCGCGCGAAGAAGAAAAACAACTACGCTACGTTGCAGATTGCATAGTATTCGGTAACTACGCATTCTACGCGAACCGCGAAGTTACCGAAACTCCGCAAACTCCGCGAGCGTAGCGTAGTTCACCGCCCAGGGTTAATCTCTATACCTGTGACTGTTACTGATAAGAATGAATATTTGGAAGAGGAGCACCAGCCTTTACTAATAAGGACACAGCAGCCTGCAGCCTTGAGTATTTATGGGGGAACATGGAAACGGCACAGACAGGCTGTGCAGGATTGGTTCACCATGAGACCTTCAATGAGTCAGCACAGATAGATTCTCAATAGCAGTCTCACACTGAGGATGATAATCCCTGATGGGAACCTTGATTGACAGTCTGAGTAGATGGGACAGATGAAAATAATAAGAAGTGGGCAGTGTGAAGATCCTGCACTGTAGGAAAGTGTGCGTAGCTTCCACTAGTAGACAGTGCGAGAAGCTGGCACTTCTGGTCATGAAAAGGAGTTGAGCTAGTATTTGGGGGTTGTGTAACGAGCTGGCCCTGGTGAGCAATGCGGTAAGCTTGCATTGCTGTACACTGGAGAACTGGCATTGATGATCAGTATGATGAACGGGTACATGGTGGTAGGTGCAATGAGATGGGACTGTTGGTGGACTGTTTCATAGGCTTGCACTAGAGGGCAGTGTGAAAGTGGTCACTAATGGACAATGTGAGGATTAGAAACTGGTGGACAGACAGACTAGCTGGGTGTGGTAAACAACTTGAGGAGCTATCACTGCTGATCAGTGTGATGATCTGACATTGGCCGCTGTTGAGCAGCTGACACTTGTGAAAGCAGTGAAAAAGCATTTTAGACACCAGTACTCTTATTTGTCAGCTTTCTCAAGCAACAAATGTTATCCCAATGAAAATGACATCCTTAAAAACAGGAAGATAGTGATTAATTAAACCTAAAGACCTAGGGGCTGATTACTATCTTGTTAGGAAAGCATTCCTACCGAATCAGTTCCGGAATGCTTTCCGAACGACCCGACCGCGAGCTGCCTGAACGACGGATCACGATGCAATGCATGTTAAATCCCACTGACTCGTTCGGAACGCAATCCGTCCAACCGATTCGTCCGGAAATAAGCCCGATCCGACCGACTGATTCGGAAACGCTGAAGAATAGTATGTTCGGAATCAGACTTGGTAAAGCCCGTGAACAGATGACGATGCATCCGATGCGGTTACTGAACTGTGTCTGTTTGTGTTACAAATGGCAAGTGGAAAATGTAAAATACAGTATAAACAAACATTAGCAATGCCAAATAAAAATAGCAAAAATTCAAAAAATTAGCCACACCCACCAATCCACCTATATAAAGGACCAAATACATGACCATGATCCTTTGCACTAACACAACTGCTGCCAGGTCTCAGGAGTCTGTCCACATTCCCTGCTCTCTGCCTCACACTCACACTTCACCCACCACACAACTTGCACAGATTTTATTTTAAAAAAATTCTTAAAAACACTCACTCTTTTTTATATTCACCCTCACAGTCACCCTCACCTTCACATTCACACTCACCCCCACCATGGCCCCAAGGAAGCAGTAAACGTTCACAGATAAGGAGTTGGAAGTGCTAATAGATGAAATAGTCAGAGTAGAGCCACAGTTATTTGGGAACCAAGAACAACAGACCCCCTGTCCCAGAGAAATAGGATGTGGGACAGGATAGCTCAAGCACCTTGCCTGCGCACAATGGATGAAATCAGGAACAGGTACTACGATGTGCGAAGGAGGGTAAAAAAACTGATGGCCAGAGAACAAGCCCAGAGCCAGCAGACTGGCGGTGGCCCTCCTGCACCACCCATGCACTACACTTCCTGGGAGGAGAAGGTGCGTGACATCCTTCCGCCGGAGGGCATCCATGGAATCACAGGAGCACTAGAGTCTGGTGAGTACCTACTGCACATTCCAATATTGTTACCAATTACACATCCATAGACATCACTGTCAAGGATACAGTGATACAAATGACTATTTTCAAACTTTCCAAAAACTAGAGTAAATGAGCAGGTGATGTGTATGCCTTATTGGCAAACAACATACCTGCAATGAAAATTAAAAGTCATTAAATTCCTACCATGTACGTACTACTTACAAACTCACAGCAAGGCTTTGTGCTCCAAACCCCAGTCACCAGCATCAGCTATCTTGCCAGCACAGTTACACACACTCTCAGGAAAGGTGAGTCACAGGTAGGCTGGTTTGAATGGCTGGGAATGTGGGTGTGGGCACAGGCCTGATGGGAGTTGTAGTCACAGCAAACACTCCTCCTCTCACATAGACCAACAGGCCCACCTGGAACCATGCTTGCCTGACAGTGAGTGGAAATGTACTGGCAAGATGGCTGACACTGCTGCATGGTGTCTGGAGCACAAGACCTCCATGGAAGTTGTAGTCAACTCAAACAGCAGGCACCAGCATTAGCCATCTTGCCAGCACAGTTACACACACTCTCAGGAAAGCTGAGTCACAGGTAGGCTGGTTGGGTTGGCTGGGAAGTTGGGTGTGGGCACAGGCATGATGGGAGTTGTAGTCACAGCAAACAATCCCACACAGACCAGCAGGCCCACCTGGAACCACGCTTGCCTGACAGTGAGTGGAAATGCTATGTTATGTTAAAGCATTTATAACGCGCACAGGTACTCAAAGAGTGTCCCGGCGCGTGCCCAGTGAGGAGTGAGGAAAGAGGAAGGACTGATTAATTAAAAAGAAAAGTCTTGAGTTTCTTCCTAAAGATTTTCGGCTCCTGCAGGCAGCGAAGATCAAAAGGAAATTGGTTCCAGGCCATTGCTGCCCTATAAGCAAGGGATCTGCCGCACACTCTATTAAGGGGGAACCTGGGGGTGCAGGCCATCAGCATTGAGGAGGAGCGAAGGTGCCTGGTAGGCATATAAAACTGAAAGCGTTTCCTAAGATACACTGGGCCTAGCCCGTACAGAGCAGCGTGTGCCATGACTAAGGCCTTAAATTTCACCCGTGCTTTCACAGGTAACCAGTGCAGGTTACAAAGGTGTTGCCTGACACTGATTCTCTTAGGGAGGGTAAGCAGGGTTCTGGCTGCGGCATTTTGGACTACCTGAAGTTTGTCCAGAAGATAATCAGGCAGACCAGTGTACAGTGCATTGCCATAGTCAAAACTTGAGGTAATAAGAACACGCATGACCATTTCCCTTGCCGAAAGAGGTAGTAGAGGCAAGAACTTTTTCAGTGATTTCAGAATGCCGAAACACATTCCAGTCAACTTGGCGATCTGGGAACTGAAACTCAGTTTTTCATCGAACCAGATTCCTAAGTTCTTGACAGGTAAGCCCCGAGGGATAGGCCGTGGGTACTCATCTGGCCAGAAAGAATGCCAGTATTGAGGAGGAAAATTACCAAAAAGGAGGATCTCGGTTTTTTCCTCATTGCATTTTAGCTGGGCCGCCGAGAGTCAGTCAAACACGGCTGTCAGACAGGTTTTCGCGTGGGAAGAGGGTATTTCATTTTAATTCCATGTAAAAAGAAGCTGAGTGTCATCAGCATAGGCAAGGACTTTGGCACCCTAGCCTTCTGTCATCCCAATAAGGGGAGACATATAGATGTTAAACAGTAAAGGGCTCAGGACCGACCCCTGCGGAACCCCAGTCAATAAATTCTAGGGGTTAGCCGCAAAGGGAGGGATCCAAACTTGTTGAGTTCTACCCTCAAGGAAAAATTCCAGCCATTCCCATGCAGAGCCTGTTATGCCAATATCCCGGAGACAAGACAAGAGCAGGGCATGAGGCACGGTGTCAAATGCTGCTGACAGGTCTAACAGGACCAAAGCTGCCCAGCCCCCTGAGTCTAAATCTTTGTGTACAGTCTCCAAGATTTCCACCAGTGCGGATTCTGTACTATAAGGGGCTCTGAAACCCGATTGTGCTGGGTGTAGAATGTCATTCCCTTCCACGAAGGCAGACAACTGTTTGTTTATCAATTTCTCACAAACCTTGGCAATAGCAGGGAGCAGAGAAATAGGATGATAGTTGGCAGGAAACTTGGGGTCCAGAGACGTTTTTTTTAATAGCGGGACGATCCTTGCTTGTTTCCACAAAAGGGGGACAGTGGAAGATGCTAAGGATGCATTAATCAGCAAGAAATGTACTGGCAAGATGGCTGACACTGCTGCATGGTGTCTGGAGCGCAAGGTCTCCATGGGAGTTGTAGTCAACTTGAACAGCAGGCACCAGCATCAGCCATCTTGCCAGCACAGTTAAACACACTCTCAGGAACGAGGACTCACAGGTAGCCTGGTTGGGATGGCTGGGAAGGTGGGTGTCGGCACATACCTGATGGGAGTTGTAGTCACAGCAAACACGCCTCATCCCACACAGACCAATAGGCCCACCTGGAACCATGCTTGCCTGACAGTGAGTGGAAATGTACTGGCAAGATGGCTGACACTGCTGCATGGTGTCTGGAGCACAAGGCCTCCATGGGAGTTGTAGTCAACTCAAACAGCACGCACCACTGTCAGACATCTTGAATGCACACTTCCCACATTGTCAGGACAGCACTCTCCCTAGTGATCTGGTTGGTCTGCCTGGGAGGAGGAGTGTTTGCACTGACTACATCTCCCATCAGGCTCTGTCACACACACACCTTCCCACCCAGCTCAAACAGCACAACTGGGACTATGCTGTCCCTGACAGTGACTCGAAATGCACTGACAAGATGGCTGACACTGGGGACTGCTATTTTGAGCACAAGGCCATGATGGGAGTTGTGGTCAACTCAGACAACAGGCACCCCTGTCAGACATCTTGAGAGTACACTACCCCTCATTGTCAAGACATCACTCTCTGTGGTGTGCTGTATGTGCTGTGTGGTACGGTGTGGGGGCATGCCTGATGGGAGTTGCAGTGACAGTAAACACTCCTCACACACATCCCAAATAGCTCATCTGGGCCTATGGCTACCTGACAATATGGGGAAGTGTACATGCAAGATGGCTGACACTGCTTCATGGTGTTGAACTTGAAGGCAAATACCATCATGGCCCTGTGCCACAAACACCAGACCACAGTGTCAGCCATCTTCCCAGTACATTTCAATTAACTCTCAGGGACTGTATAGTTGCATGTGTGCTGTTTGGGCTGCCTGGCAAGGTGTGTGGAGGACAGAGCATGATGGGAGTTGAAGTCAGTGCAAACACTCCTCCTCCCACCAAGTACAAACAGACACCCAGGAAGCATGCTTACCTGATAGAGAGTGGAAATGTACTTACAAAATGGCTAACACTGTGGACTGGTGTCTGGACAACTACGCCCTGCTGTGATTTGTGGACAAATAGGCACCAGTCATCAGTGATAGACATCTTCCAAGTAAATTCCCACTCACTGTCAGGGAAGCAGAGTTGCAGGTAGGCTTTTGGTGCTGGGTGGGAAGGTGTGTGGGGGACAAGGCCTGATGGGAGCCCTGCTAACTCCTCTGTGCCTATGCTTACCTCACAGTGAGGGGAAGTTTCCTGCAAGGTGGATGACACTGGTGACTGGTGTTGATCTTGAAGCCAAATCCCATCAAGGCCCTGTGCACCAAACACCATGCAACTGTATCAGCCATCTTGTTAGTACACTTCCATTCACTGTCAGGTAACCATTGGCCCAGATGAGCTGTCTGTGCTGGTTGGGAGAAGCAGTGTTTGCTGTCACTACAACTATCATCAGGCTCTGTCAGACACACAACTTCCTACCCATCCCCAATAGCTTACGTGGGACTCTGCTTTCCTGACAGTGAGTGGAAATGTGCTGCCAAGATGGCTGACACTGGGGACTGGTGTCTGGAGCACAAGGCCATGATGAGATTTGTGGTCAACTCTGACAACACGCACTAGTGTCAGACATCTTGCTGGTACATTGCCACTCACTGTGAGGTAGGCATAGTTACAGGTGTGCTGTTTGGCACCGCTGGGAAGGTGTGTGGAGGACAGGGCCTGATGGGACATGGAATCAGTGCAAACACTACTCATTACAAACATCACAACAAGACCATCTTGAACTATGCTTATCTGACAGTGAGTGGAAACTTACTAGCAAGATGGCTGACACTGGTGACTGGTGTGTGGACAAAAAAACACTAATGCGATTTGTGGCCAACTCAGACACCAGGCACAAGTGTCACACATCCTGATAGTACATTTCCAACACTGTCATTAACACATACTGCCATGTGGTCAGTTTTATCAGGGTGGAAAGAGTGTGTGTCAGACAGAGCCTGATTGGAGTTAGCTTAATGGCAAGCACCCCTCCACCCATCCCAATCACTTAATCTGGGCCTATGGCTACCTGACAGTGAATGGAAGTACACTAGCAAGATGGCTGACACTGTTGCATGGTGTGTGGGGCAAAAGGCCTTGTTGGGATTTGTCTTCAAGTTTAACACCATGCACCAATGTCAGCTTCCTTGCTAGTACACTTCCCTTCACTGCCAGTTAGCCATAGTCTCAGAGGAGTTAGCTGGGCTGGGTGGGAGGAGCAGTATTTGTAATGGCTACAACAAATAGGACACGTTAGAATGCATGTGTTTACCACGCATGCCATTACAACGTGGTCATTACAACGACTGAGTTGTTACTACGCATACCATTACAACGCAAGTCATTACAACGACTTGCTGTAGGGGGGGCGCTGGAGTTTGGAATAGTATAATTTACTATTCCAACTCCAGTCTCTGCAACAGTAGGGAAGGTGTTGGATTTAAAATCCAACACCTTCTGCCCCTTACAGCAAGTCGTTGTAATGACTTGTGTTGTTATGGTATGCGATGTAACAACGCAGTCGTTGTAATGACCGCGTTATAATGGCATGCGTTGTATCGCATGCGTTGTAAATGATGTTTAACGGCTACAACTCACATCAGGCCCTGTACAACATACACCTTCCCACCCACCACAAACAGCACAACAGTAACTAAGCTAATCCACAGTGTCTCAAAATACACTAGCTGGATGCATGACACTAGACACTGGTCTCTGACTACCAACAGGTCCTTGTGCTACAAACACCATGCACCAGTGTCAGCCAGATATGTCAGTACATATCCACTCACTCTCAGGAAACCATAGTTCCAGGGGTGCTGTTGTGCACGGTGGAAAGTGTGTGTAGTATAGGGCCTGATGGTTAGATCTGGCCATTGAAAACACTCCTCCTCCAACCCGGCCCTACCTGACAGTGAGTGAAAATGTAACAACAAAATGCCTGAGAGTGGGGACTGGTGTGTGGAGCACAAGGCCATGAGTGGAGTTGTTGTAAAGTCAGACACCAGTGTCAGGGATCCTGCAGGTACATTCGGGCACACTGTGAGGCAAACCTAAGTCCGGTTGGGCTGTTTGCGCTGGGCGGGGAGGTGTATGTAGGACAGGGCCTGGTGGGGACCGAGTCAGTGCAAACACTCCTCCTCCAACACAAACTAAACAGCTCATCTGGGCCAATGGCTACCTGACAGTGAGGGGATTTGTACTAGCAAGATGGCTGACACTGGGGACTGATGTCTGAACCTCTCACAACTGCCACATTTGCTTCTGGGCTACAAACACCAGCCATCAGTGACAACATCCTTGCAAGTACACTTACCAAATTTGTCTGGACAACACTCTTCATGGTGGCCTCTTGGGGCTGGGTGGGAGGAGGAGTGTAAGTTTCACAATTATAGCACAAGCACATAAACTTCAGTTTATCAAAGTTCATTGACACAAAATGGCAGAAAGCCGACTTTGAGAACTCATCTGACTATGGAGTCAATGTACAAAATACATGATCTGTGTAGGCACTAAGGTAAGCAGTCACACATTTTGCTACTCACAGCCATTCACATGTGTAGAATGAGATGAGAACAAGAAGCACCGCACTCACACCATTCCAAAACATATCTGGGAAGATTAACAGACTGTGAGTGTGTAGGCAGCCACACCAATGTGACTGCTAAAGACATGCACTAAGCCCAGTACCCTGGCCAAAAAAATACATACATTGGGAGAGAAAGAGTACGTATGTCACAGTGAAAGTAAAGATGTGGACAACAACAACCCACCTGTGCCATTTACTGGACATGTAATGTGAACTAGACACAACATGCCTATTGATGCACATAGCTGGACATGTTCATTAATCCCCATCTTGTCAGAATTTCACTCTACCCCCAAAACATATGCCTTCTTCATGGATGAAGGAGTCCAATCTATGTACATTAACTCATCATTTGGTTCAGTAGCCTATGTAATGTGTATGATTTGAGGGGCAGTGGACATTCACATCAATCATTGTGTCTTTCATGTACCCACAGGGTGAGCTGGGAACACCACTGGAAGCAACCAGGACAGCCAGTCCCAGACTCTGGTCAACCAGGAGCTCTCCAGCGTTGAGGTCTCTCAACTATCTTCGGAAGACGAGGAACAACTTGGCACATCAGGTGTGGGTCACCCCACAGCACCAGCAGTGGCTACCTCAGGATCCTCTGCGACCACTCCCGCATCAGCTGACAACACCCAGCTGACCCCTACTCTCACAGACACAGCAGCCCGAGCCACCACTGACAGCACAGCAACACAGGGCACTCTGGAGTTGGCGGACAACAACATCCCTGTCAACGATGAAGGAGGCTCAGTGTTGACTGGGCCAACAGCAACTGTGCCTGCTTGGGTGGGTAGGGGTGGTGGGAGGGACGTGGGGGCCAGGGCCAACATGCAGCTGGTGCTGCTGATGAAGAGCACCCACACCTATCTAGAATCCTCCACACATTTGAGGGTTGCACCAGACATTTTGGCCAGGTCGTTAGGATCCTCAGGACCATGCAACAGCAGCGGGCAGCCCACTATGAAAAAATGGACATGTACATGACCAAAATTGATGACCTGACTGCCATGCACAGGGACATTCTCACCGCCTCCGCCAGATTGCCACCAACATGTCCACACCTCCCTGTGTGCCCACAACATCCGGTGCATCAACATCTGCACCAGCCACAGGGAGGGATGTGGACTCTGGAGGAGAGCCCCCTGCACCGCCCCTGCCTGCACCTGAGGGTGCCCCGCAAAACGTGGGAAGAGTCATCAAAGAAGAATCCTTGAAGACAAATGGCTACACATCAACCCCAGGAAGTGACAACCTGCTCCTGATATCCTCCATTGTGTGCCAAGCGTTCACTTTGTTGACTGCCATTGAACTGTCCAACATTGGCTGGAGAGTCTAAGTTGGACTATGATCTCAAATAACTGTGGAATACTTCATCTACAAACACTACCAACTCCTATCTGCACTTTGTTTTGTATTTTTCTGTTGAGCATTCCACCATGGTGTGGAATGATTGCATCACGTCATGCACGAAAATAAATCACTTTGCACAAAATACTAGCTCATGTTTTGACTTTGAATCCCAAATGTACAAGTTGAAATGATGCACAAAATCACAAAGAAGAAAGTGTCAACAACATTGGTAACAAATCACTTCATAAATGTTATTACTGGCTTGTGAGTAAATATACCTTGTCGCAGCATGATAGATAGACACAACCAGGTTATCACACAACCCGTAGGATATGGTACAGATTCAAGGGAAGTCTATTGCCTAAAAAACTAGCACCATTTGCAAGCACAATCAAAAATCATTGTCAGCAAACCAGATCATCATGGAATATGTTTTGTTTTCTAACTAATATTTGGATGTGTGAAAACAGACAACGCACACCTCATTGTGGAGCACAGGTTTTTTCTCCAGATACAACCTGGCACCTTCACACAAAAAAGATCACATCACACTGTGTTAAAAAGCACAAAAGATGACCATCAGGTCTGAAATAAGTGTGTGCCATGGTTTTCCAATACAGTTCAATGTTGAAATATGTCACTGCATCATTGGTCTGGGATGTCACAAGTCTGCAGACGACAAGGCAAAGTACCCTGGTAAGGAGAAACGTAGAACAGAGTCAGGAACTCATGAATCAGTTGGTCAAATTTACAAGAGATTTTCATCAAAAGCACAAAATTATCTGTGTGAACACTAGCTAGGATTCATGTTAGCACTGTACCTGTTAACCTACAAACTTAATTGAACCATTTTATTTGAAAAAATCATGTTAGTTATCATACACTCACACGCATACATACACATTTTACACCAGCAACACACAAACCAACAATTGGGCTTTGTCACCTCCTCTCATTGCATACTTACAATCATGTGAAAAGTTGTGGATGACCAGTCTTCGCAAACCCAAGCCCCCTCCTCATCACCACTGGCAACATGTCCCAGTCCTGGATCCTCCCTCGCTGGAGGCTGCTGGTCTCAGTCATCCTGTAGAGAGGTATCTCATTCCTTATAGCCAGGTTGTTGAGCATGCAGCAAGCTGCGATGATTTTACACACCTTCAATGGTGCATATTGGAGAGCCAGGCAGCAGAATCGGGTCTTTAGTAGGCCAAAAGTTTTCTCCACCACTCACCTGGTCCTACCATGTGCCTCATTAAACCAAACCACTGCAGGGGTGACAGGGTTCCGGAGTGGTGTCAGGAACAAAGGCTGGTTGGGGTATCCAGAGTCTTCTACATTGAACACAGAAAAGACCTCAGTTGTCTGACACAGAGCACTAACTGACATACAATCAACACACACCACAATAATAAACATACAACATCACCTACCAACAAGCCAGGCACGCTCAGGTTGCAGATGAGACATCAACTGGGGGATGACACTGTTTCTCATGATGTACGCGTCATGTGCAGATCCAGGGAAACGTGCGCAGACATGGGAGATCATCATGTCAGCCAGACATACCACCTGGACATTGATCGTATGGTAATGTTTGTGGTTTCTGTATGTCTGCTCATTGGCTTGTTGTGGTATCAAAGCTATGGGGGTGCCATCATTTGAGCCAATGACACGTGGTATCTGTCCAAAGGCATAGAATTCCCCCTTGATGCCTTTGAACTGTCCAGGTGTTAGGAGCTTAATGTAGAGGTCCAGGAAATGTAGCAATGCCTCCAACACACCCCAAAGAACATGGCTGAACATGGTTTGGGCCATGCCACCAGATGTTGCCACTGTATACTGGAATGACCCTGTGGCAAAGAAATGTAGGGCTGCCATCATCTTCACCTTGGGGGTCAGCGCAGTAGGATATCGGCGTCCAGGCAGCAAATGCGGGGCCAACTGCTCAGACAACTCCACAATAATTGCCCTGGTGAAACGGTATCTTCGGAGGGTATCCCGTTCTTCCATGGTCTGGAGGTCAGGGAAGGGCCTGTAGACTGGAGGTCGTCTGCGATACCTATGCGTAGAGTGTAAATAGAGTTGGTGTCAGTTTACAATGTACGAAGCAATATGCAATGAAACAAACTGAACATGAAATCTGAACACAATAAAGGTACAGAACATTAGAAATACACATTTCTATGAAAAAGGCTGACCCTAGATACATATCACAGCATTAGTACCCTTCCCAGACATGTTACAAAGGTAGGGTGACACAGCAATTAGAGTGCTGTACTGTAAAAAGTCTCTACTGTGTGTCACTGTTTATGCGATCAAGCAACACATACACCACCCCCCCACCAAATAAGCCAAGAGATAGGTTATTGACAACAATTACATGGTTGAAAGGTACACACAATAGGATCATGTAAGGCAAGATATTTGGGACACATGATACACACAGCGTCTCACAATGAGAATCATGCACACCACTGTCACAGGGTGGACACTATCATGTTGTCATGTCTGCCAAACACATACAATCACATACACAGAACATGAACAATGTAGGTGTTGCATATATTATGCCATCATCCACTTAAGTCTGGGACACAAAGATACACTAGTAATTCACATTACAAACACAAGCTGATGTGGCTGCTTAATGTCACGGTCTACTCATTTAAAGGTAAATGCTTTCTCTATGACTTCAACACCCACGATTTACAGTCAGAAATCTCACAGATTGCACACTGGGTCACACAGTCCACAAAAGCAGTGAATTTGTCAAGAAAAAACATGTGTATCCCCCAAAACTCATTGGCACTGTGACCAAGCCTATGAGGGTAAAAGGTGTAGTTTTGTCTTAATGTTGGTATTAGCTACACAAACAGTGTGTCATGTGCCCCTCAAGGTTAGCTCCACACATTTAATGCACAAAAATACATCAATTACAGGTGTGTCTGCCCTGCCGACCAATTATTGGAAGGACGCGGTAGCCGCATCCTAACCGATTCTGACTGAGCCATAGGCTGCAAGTTGTAATGCTGAACGACGCGGGTGAGTATTCAAAGGACCCGGTAGCCGCATCCGAACCGATTCGGTAGTAGCGTCACTACCTATGAAATCTGAGGGTCTACGTTCGAAGTTTTTTAAATTAAAATGCCTAAAAAAACAGGAGTTGGCCCGGTGGTGGGATGGTGTCACCTTGCAGCAATATATAGATAATAAGAAAATCCCAAGGGGCTTACGTATCTTAATTTTTCCCACCTTTGAGGACCTACGTGAGGAATTACTGGGAGAATGGGAGAGCAATTTAGAGGAGGCATCTCACACAATGATGCACATATTGATCAAACATGCTGTAACTAAGGGTGCTAAATTACAGTCAGAATTTGAAACTTTGGAAACTGAGATTGATTCATTGGAGTGCAAGGAATTGGTGGAGAAAAATTATGATATTTTAAGCAAAGTAATCGAAAACCACCAACAGTATCTCAAAGACAAAAAGATGAAAAAAATAAAAAGGGATGATCAAGACTACAGAGATGGTCGCATTTACACCTTTGTGAAAAGATATGATAACATCAATGTAAATGATGACATAAAGAGAGTTAGGGAAGAGAGCGAAGAGCTGAAAACTGCTAGCAATAGCTCCATTGCATCACTTAGTAGCGATGCCTCAAGTCATGTAACATCTGACAAACCTTTAGGGGAGGGCACCTCCTCCTTCCAAAGAGAACTGGAGAGATTGAGGAGGGGAAACAAGCAATACAAAAAAGATACGCAAAAACCAGAAGGGGCGGAAGGAGGTGGCAAGGAAAAGGAAAGAGACAAAGTGTTACAGAGAGTGGGGGTACAAACACGATCAAAGAAAACATAGGAAAGGAGACATCACCGGGGAACATGCTTGAAGGTAGGGATGACATGGAATCTGATTATCGAAGTAATGAAAATGCATGTGATAACCATTGTGAGGGGTTGAAGGTCATCAATCTCTCAAGTAGAAATTTGGATTCTGATGAAACTGAAGTGTTATGTAAGGGATTGAATTTTTGCCCAATGGAGAAGGGGGATTTGAGTGATGTGCACATTGATTTATACAAATTCATAAGGGTGTTGAAATAAAAGGAATTTTTCAACCAGCAAGTGGCAAAGTCTGTGATTGATATTGTTGAACAGACACCTATTGAACATACTATCATTGACATACAAAACATGATGATACTATGGATATGGAATTGTTATTGCATGATCTAAACATTGTAAAGAATTTAGACAAGGACAGTGGACTTAGACCTAAATCCAAATTCTTTCCGCCATGTCAATGTCACACAAATATCACTGAGTTCAGTGAAAGGGTCACTTGAGAACTACATTCCCTAGAATCACCTTCCAGGTTCTGCCCCCAGCCTAGACACAACTTTTCAACAAGAGAAAGGCAGGCACTGATCAGATTACAGAAAGATAACAGTATAGTCATCCGAGAAGCAGGCAAAGGCGGAAATGTAGTCGTTATGAACAATGTGGACTACATGGGTGAAATAGATCGCCAATTAAATGATCAACAATGGTATGAACGAATATTGGGTAAGCTGATAAAAGATTTCACTGTGTTTATCAACTTAAAGTTGGAAGAATGGAAGGACATATGCTTACTATCGGAAGATGAATACCAATACTTACGAGTAGGGAATGCAAGATCACCATGCATATATGTACTACCCAAGGTCCACAAGGGGGAAGTTTTCCCCCTGGTAGGCCAATTATCTCAGGGGTGGGATCTCCCACTGAGAGATTATCCGAATTTGTGGACATTACCCTCCAACAGTTTGTTATCAACTTGCCATCATATATACAAGATGGCAAAGACATACTGACCAAATTTAACAACTTCACTCGGTCTGAGGAGTTAAAATTTGTGACGTTTGATGTAACAAGTCTATATACATGCATACATAAGAGCTTTGGATAGTCGGCAGTAAAATCGTTTCTGGATAGGGACCGGGCCGACCACTTTGAACGAAATCGGATGATAGTGGAGATGATAGATATCATACTATAAAGGAATTACTTTATCCATGATGGAAGTTGGTATCTCTCTTATGCAGGGCTCTTTATGGGCTGGTATGAGAGGGAGCATGCCTGGGGTAAGGGTGCCTCCCCCTGGACGGATCACATTGTGTTCTGGGGGAGGTACATCGATGATATAATCTGCCTGTGGTCAGGCTCGATTGATGTACTCCACCAGTACTTTTGTTACCTTAATGATAAGCCATATAATGTAAAGTTGACAATGAATTGCCAAAATGAGAACATTGATTTTTTGGACTTGCGCTTCTATGTGAAAGAAGGCAATATTCAAAGTACAATGTGCAAAAAAACAGCATGTATTAGCATCCTTCATGCTTCCAGTGCACATGCGACCTCTGTGATCAAAAACATCCCATACGGAGAAAGGATCCGTGATAGACGTAATTGCAGTGAGTAATCATTCTTTAAGACACATATTGCTAAGACCAAAGCAAGGTTCCTGAACAGGGGTTATGAGGCAAAAGACTTGGCCCAGGCAGAGAGGAAAATCTTGAAAGTAACACGGGATGCTACACTTGAAACTAGACCTAGCAAGAAACAAAATAGTTAACAACACGGATTCAATAAACCTACACTCATCTCTACGTATACGCTCCATAGTGAAAGGATCTATAGGGTCTTACGCAAACATTGGCATCTACTCACAGAAGTACCTGGATTACGTAATGAGGTAGAAACAAATCCTAGGGCTGTCTATAGGAGAGGTCGCACATTGAGGAACTCGCTATGCCCGAGTTATGTCACCACTGCGCAAAACAGCAACACATGGTTGCCATCTAAACCATTAGGCTTCTTTACCTGTAATAGTTGCTGTGGGTGCCGATTTGGTAAAAACAAACAGAAGGAGTTTAGATTTAACACTAAACACATGTTTTATATAAAACATTTTATTAATTGCAACACAAGGTTTGTTATCTACATAATAGGGTGTAGCTGTGACATTATTTATGTTGGGAGCACAGCTCGAACCCTAAAGACACGTATTCAGGAACATTGCCGAGCCTTGCGGAACGGTGATACAAGACACCCTATGATGAAGCACTACAAACTTGTCCACCCAAATGGCCCACGTTTTTGGTTCTTTGGGATAGACCATGTGACAGAGAACCCACAAGGGGGGACAGAGAGTTGATATTGAGACAGACTGAAGCAAAATGGATCTGTCGCCTCAGAACCACCAGATTAGGACAGAATACGGACAATGAGTTTCACTTCTTCTTGGGGTAATACACTCTTGTGAATAACTCTTGAATTCCAGATGTGGGAGACTGTGTCCTGTTGGTGTGCTCAATATGGGATTTTCTACGAGTACCACTCTTGAGTTATTCAATAGGTTGACGCTCGAATGCCATTGAGAGTGGACGAGGTCCATTTTGTGCTCTGTGTGGGAAGATGAGCGTCAGCGGCGAGCAAGCTTACAGCGAGCGGGTATCTCGTTCCGCTTCTAGGAGCGCAAGTGCACGGCGTTCTGGTAAATCTGCAAGCCACTCCCTTGCTCGTTCTAGGTCTAAGGACGGATGGAGGCGCTCCAGAAGCAAGTCCAGGTCAAGATCAGACTCTAGATCTAGTTCAAGGAGGAGTTCGCGCAGACACTACACAAGATCCCGCACTCGGTCTCGCTCACACCGAAGATTCAGAAGCAGATCGTACAGCTGGGACTATAGGCGACGTTGCAGCAGTCACAGCCACTCTCCAATGTCCAGCCGCAGGCGCCACGCTGGGAGCCGAACACAAAGGACTTCAAAATCTGCTTCCAGGGGTGAAAAAAGAAGTGGTGATTCCTCTGTAGATCAGGCCAATCCCAATCCGAACTGTTGCTTGGGGGTGTTTGGCTTGTCTTTATATACCGCTGAGAGAGACCTGAGGGAAGTATGGTCCACTTTCTGACGTGTCAATTGTTTATGATCAACAATCGCGACGGTCAAGAGGATTTTCATTTGTGTATTTTGAAAAAGTCGAAGATGCCAAAGAGGCAAAAGAGCGTGCCAATGGCATGGAACTTGATGGGCGCAGGATTTGTGTAGATTTCTCTATTACAAAAAGGCCTCACACTCCAACACCTGGCATCTACATGGGAAGGCCTTCCTATGGCAGCAAATGTCGTAGAGATTACTACGACTGTGGATATGACCGAGGATATGATGACCGTGAATATTACAGCAGCAGATCATACAGAAGGCGATCTCCCTCCTCTTAATACAGCAGAGGTGGCTACAGATCCCGTTCCAGGTCCCGATCATATTCACCTCGTCGTTATTGAAGAATGAGTTCAGAAGAATCCTCGATTTGGCCCTAAGTTAGGGTTGTAGTTGTGGGCAGCACCTTCATTTTGTAACGTGAACATTGGCTAGCGAATAGATGGCTTTGCAGTTTATGAAGTTCCAAATGCACATTGCTGTTATCATTCTGCATATTTGTGTAGGTTGGTGCTTTGTTAACTTCTGTTCTACCACATTGTGCACGTTTATTTTTTACAGTACACTGTAAATTCTACTGTAACTATTGTACCATAACTTGAATGTTTTTTTTATTGCTTGAAAGTATTCACCGTCTGGTCCTCGATATTGGAAGATCAAAACAACAGAAATACTTTTTCTTACCTTCTACTTTAAAATCTTGTGTTGCATGCTCTGAATGGATGGTATTGTATACATTTCTTGAAAGGCAGTGCAAAGTGCTAATTGCTTCTGGTGGCTTCTGCTAATTGAGTTTAATTGGTATGCCTCACTGGAGTCCTACGAATCATAACAATGTGGAGCTACCACATATAAAATATCTACTTTATCGTGGGTGAATCAAAGTATTTCAATTGTGATAGCTTTTGGCACAACTGCTTAAAGGACTTTCAAGTGAATACTGTTCCCATGTAAATAGAACAATAGGTTGACAATTGTGGTGTGTGGACTTTTTGAATACATAGCACTTGCTGAATGATATTAACGTAAACCGTTCTTTTTACCATTCACAAATGGCCGCTATGATATGCATACCTCGATATGATATGGGTGGACCAGTGGCAGGGGCTGCTTTTCAATGCTGATTTCCTTTTTGGACTCTCCTGTGGTTGTTGGGGCTCTCTATTGTGAATGTCTAACTCCTCACAAGTAAGTGGAACTGCCTTATGTGGATAAGCACTGGGAAATTAATGGATCGCAGCATTTCTGCTTTTAAATTTGAATCGATTTTGGTTCTGCAATCTTTTATTGTTTGGTAAGGTGCGATTTGGTGCCAAAGTGCCTTTGTATGTTGTGGTGGGTATAGTGTTTTTGTTAGCCTGGTGGATGTGCTGGGCACTGATTGGTATGGAATGTTGTTCAGTTTATAATGAACAAATCGTATTTTCTACCATTCCAAGATGTCCGCCATGCCCCGCACACATAGAGCTATGCTTTGGTGTGGGCGGAGCAAGAACAGAGATTCGTGACGTTAAGTGATTTCACCACCTATGGGTTGCGGTTATATTAAGAGGGGATTTCTTATGGATTACACTTGAGGAACGAAGCGTGGTATTTTCGATTGACAATACATATTCAGGTAAGATGATACTATGTCCTTACTGAGATACTTTGGCGTATACATGGACTCATGGAACTAGGCACATGGGACGGTTTTGGTGGACTTACTTGCTGAACCACTTGCTGGTGGGAAGTCACTATGAATTGGAATGATTTAGAGGCTTGATTACTGCCCGATTAGATATGTGCAGAATTGGTATAATGCCAATGCTGCAGGTTACGAGTCTGCGGACTGGGTGGAAAGGGATCTATGTGTCCCAAATTGAGCAAGGTATTGTTATGTTTCATACAGGTACCCCGATATAGGCTCAGGTAGTAACCAAACATTTTGCCTATATTTCCCCTGCCATTACACTACATAACAGTTCTTGGTACTGACCTTTTACCTAGTTACGGTACTGCTTAAATGACGTGGGGTTTTCTCCGAAAACAAGTCTCATTCATTATGCATGAGGATTCTTGGAATCTCAGTAGGACTACCATCTCCTGCATAATAACTATGTAAAAGGGTCATTCCGTCTGTCATCCTAGTCCGACATGACACAGCAAGGTAGATCCCCTGAGGGTACCACTTTGGGTATATAAACACCATATCTTTGCTGAAGCAGGGAGAGGAGAAAATGGACTTTCATGCTGACACACTGATGCAAGACGCTGAGATTCTTTGCATGCAGACACTCCAGCTCGCAGTGGTCTGACATCCCTTGCGGGATGTCCATGTTGAGACCAAGACAGGGTCCCACAGTCTCTCACTTCAGGTAATGGGGTTGGCTTTATCCTAGGGGGATTCTTTGCTCTACACCTACATACATGCTAGGTACACTTAGGTACATCTAGTTAGGGTTGCATCGTAGGAGTATGCATTATTACTGTCATGTATTTTATATGCTTGCCTGTATTCATTGTTTTAGCATGATGGTAGAAATCTACCATCCTTTTACTCTGTTAGTGCTTATAATCATTTATATCTGTTTCTGTCTTATGGTTGTTTCAGCACACCTATTTTACACTAGAATGACGCTGGTTCAATAAATGCTTATTGAAAATGTCCCCACCATTTATTCTGTGTATCTCTCTGAGACAAAGTGAGCACAAGTGACTGAGCAAAAAGTACTGTACTGTTTCCACGATCCCTGATGGGACAGAGCTGTCATGTTCGATAGTTATAACACACACGGAGGAGTAGGGATGTGTAATCCAAAGGTGGCATGTGTTCTGTGAGAAAATACTGCCCTCACTCACAAAATTGTGACATGCTTCATCATTGGGCTTGCTTCAATACAACCCTGCACAGACCAACGCCTGGGGTGGAGCAAAGGGAGGGGAAGACAATACAAACATGAAAATATATATACGTTGGGATCACGGAAAGTAAAGTGCAGTGAAGCTTAAAACTAGCTCGGTGGTGTCTCCTCTCGACAATTTATTCCTGGACCCACCGGCTAGGTCTAAGAACGTGAAGGATGGTGGTGATAGGAGAAGATAAAGAGTTCCTTCACCCCTCCTTACTGCCAATGTGTCGACATGTTTCTGCTGTTGTGTAAGTGCCCGCAGTGTTCGGTCACACTGGCATTCCTCAGGACCCTCCGGATCCCAAAAACGTGTTACCCTCAGTACCTTGGTTAGGTATCCTTGGAATCTGTTGCTTCCAAGCAAAGGGTGCCCCAAAGTAACTCACACTCGATAATCGAGTTCCATCTACTACAATGCTAAAACTGGCGAGAAAATGGGAGAGACCCCCTGTAGTCAAACTTTCAATCAGGGTAGGTGCTCTGCCAGGAAAATAGCCAGCTCTCGCCGTGCAGGTAACCTAACCAAGGTACTGAGCGTAACACGTTTTTGGGATCCGGAGGGTCCTGAGGAATGCCGGTGTGACCCTACACTGCGGGCACTTAAAAAATGGCAGAAACATGTTGACACTTTAGCAGTAAGGAGGGGTGATGGAACTCTTTATCTTCTCCTATCACCACCATTCTTCACGTTTTTAGACCTAGCCGGTGGGTCCAGGAATAAATTGTCGAGAGGAGACACCACTGAGCTAGTTTTAACCTTCACTGCACTTTACTTTCGGTGATCCCAAAGTATATATATTTTCATGTTTGTATTGACTTCCCCTCCCTTTGCTCCACCCCAGGTGTTGGTCTGCGCAGGGGTGTATTGAAGCAACCCAATGATGAAGCATGTCACAATTTTGTGAGTGAGGGCAGAAATTTCTCACAGAGCACGTGCCACCTTTGGATTACATTTCCCTACTCCTCGGTTTGTCTTATAGTTATGTGATTTGGGGAAGTCGCAGTAGTGGAATTTTGCCTCTCCCCCCTTCTGAGTGTGTGAGATTCATGTTCGATAGTTGCCAAGAACTATTCTCTCCTTGGTAAGAGGATTTTACAGTGGCACTGTGAGATAGCTGGTATACAGGCAAACATACCCGGTGGGGGTGTCTGGAATCAGTCTGGACCCCAATCACACAGTCTATGTTGTCTAAAGGCGCAGTTCCTATATAGGTTTATAGGAACTACATGACAGTATCATGTTGGAACAGAGTACAGGAGATGACTGGAGCATCTTCCTTGTATGTAGAGATGGGAGTTTGGACACGATTGGATATGTAAGGGATTGATGTTATTCCCATGCCGCAACTTACGAGTCTGCGGGATGGGTGTAAATGGATCTATTTATCCAGAATCATCATCAAAAAACTTTATTACGATCACCAGGATCCTAAAAAGTACACAGCACAAATATAAAAGCAGGAATGTAAACATTTAAAAATAAATATATTAAAAACAATTTCATTAAATAGATATACAAAGAGGAAAGTGCAGCGGTTCTTGAAGTGATAAAGTGCTTCATGCAGGTAGCTTCCCACGCTTGATCCACAGTGCGTACCAAAATCTTGAAATGCCGAAGACCATTGATCTACAGGTATCAATGCACAATGTTCTCATTACCTCAAGATAATGTCCCGGACCAACAAGTCTACACAATGGAAAAATCAATTTTTTCCTCAGCGTTAAATAATGGGGACAGAAGAAAAGTAAATGGACAATTGATTCGGGACAGGCTTTACATGCTGGGCACAAATCATCAGAAGAAGAAGCACTAGAGCGCCACTTAAAACAAAATTGTCTGGTGGGCAGAGTCTTATAGCGGAACTGTAAAAAAAGTTTGCACGCCATCGTTGGGGTGATTTCATCTATAGTTGACTCAAACAGTGGGACAGATTTAAAAAGCAGAAAGTCTTTTGTCAAACTGTTCGCTGATTCTGCCAAAACCATTGCCAATGTCTTTTCCCAATACAATTCTTTCAGCTTCACCCTCGAAATTTGCACCATACTTTCCGGATTAGTCCAGAAGGTCTCCATCCCCAACCTCCCCAATAATTCACGTAAGGAGATGAACCACCTAATAGATGTTACCTTGGGGGATTTCAGGAGATCCTTCAAAGACTCTCGGTAAGTTTCCAGCTCTTCCACTGTCCATAGCCTAAACCAAAACATTAGCAATTTACAATTCAACTTATGTTGCAGCTGCCTATGGGCAAGGTCCAGGTGCAAAGGTTTCAAAGGGGAGCTAGCAGGGAGATCGACCAGCGATCTTAGGAAGCGGTTTTCAACAATTGTGAGGGGGAATTGATTGCCCGTGCCCCATATCTCAGCGCCATAAAGTACTCCTCCTAAAACCATGGCGTTATAAATTTCAAGGGCTGGGGCAATTTGATGAGATACCGTCTTCCTATGTATTTTGTTGATGTGGGCACATTGGTAGATTAGTTGTAGCTTTGCTTTTTCCATATGTGCCCCCCAGTCGATCGATGGAGTCAGGCGAATGCCCAGGTAATCAAAAATTTCTACTTGCTCCAACTTGGCGCTACCAGCCCACACAGATCTAGTTTTTGGTTTGTTTTTTCCTCTATTAAAAATCATAAACTTGGTTTTTGTCTCATTTAAAATCAGGCCCCTGTCATCACAAAACCTTATAAAATCGTTCAGGAGTTATTGAAGGCCCTGCGGCGATTTAGATATTAGAAGTGTGTCGTCTGCGAACAACAATGCAGGCACTCTTCTTGCATCAATTTAAGGGGCATCACAGCCGTCCCTGTCTATGTAATCGACAACTCCATTGATAAAAAGAGTCAAAAGAGTGGGCGCCAACACACAACCCTGCCTCACTCCACGTTGGACAGGGAAAGTTTCTGTTACTTGGTTGTTTGCGCCCCACCTGACCTGTGCTGTGTTGGATGAATGAAGTCTAATTAAAATGTTTAAAAGATTGGCAGGGAGGCCCATCTCTTTTAAAACCCTGCAGAGCCTGGCCCGGGGGACTAAATCGAATGCAGTATGCAAATCGACAAAGGCCACGTATAGTTTGCCCCCCTTAACAACTACTTCCTTCCAATAGATGCAGATAAGACGAAAAGCCTGATCCAAAGTACTAACTTTCGAACGAAACCCTGCCTGAAAGTCACTCAGGATTTGGGACTCCATCATCCAGTCCTGTAACCTTCCTAAAACCTGTTTACAGAAGAATTTTTTGGAGGGAGTCTATAAGACGTATCGGCCTATAACTCATCGGCTTGGCTTTGTCCCCTTTTTTAAAAATAGGCACTATTTCAGCAATCTGCCATGATAGTGGAATAGGGGCACCAGACAGGATCAAATTCGATACCAGATTTATATACGAACCCCAGAGCATTTTATCCTCTCTGTACAAGTCATTAGGTATTCTGTCTGAGCCAGGGGCTCGAGCTGGCACACAGGATGAAATTGCTAGTTGAGTTTCCTCCATCGTGATGACCAAAGTTTCCCCTTCCCCTCCCAAAAACTCTTCCCTCATCTCACTAATCTCACTATCTTCAATTGAACCATTACCATAGAGAGAACCAAAATGGGCAACCCACTCTTCAGGTTGGACAGTATATTCCAGGGTTTGCCTTGTCCCATTTAGCCAGTATGCTGCCTGACTCCAGAAGGCCTTGGGGTTTTTATCTATCAGTGCAGTATGCAAGGAAGCCCAGAGAGAACCCTCCCACTCCTTTTTAGCTCTGCCGATGGCCATTTTATACTCAGCTCTACAGGATGCAATCTCTGCCCGTGCCCTACGTTTTAGTGCACCAATAAGCGCCCCTTAGCCTTCCTGCAATCCTGATTATACCAGGGGCTCTTGGTGTCTTGCAACAGGTCTTTACGTTGTCCCCCCTTCCCTCGTACTTTTGGTGGCCGACTAAGTGTGTCCCTCATCTCGCTAAAGAACAGCTTGTGGCGGGGCCCCAGGCTTTCCACTGCATCCTTGGGAGACAGTTTGACCAGCTCCTTAATCAACTGCCTTACTTTTATCTTCACCGCTTCTAATGCTGCCGGATGATCCTCCACCCAGCCCCACTTAACAGCTCTTTGATTATTCATGACCGACAGCACTCCCAAATCAGGGCACCCCGTTACGACTGTCTGTGGGGGGCCAAGTTTTGTAGGGACAAGAGCAAGGGCATTGTGGTCACTCTCTGATCTTTTCAACACTGCCATATCTTCCACTAAGGGCCAAAGGTTAGGGGTAATTAAACAATAATGGATTCTACTGGTGTGACCGGGTCTATTAAAAGTGTGTTCTCCATTTAGGTCCAACCTGGTTCTACCATTTGTTGCTCTTAGATCGTGCTGTAAAGTAAGGGCAAACACCTGTCCTCCTCTCTTCGTCCACCTTACGTTTGGTAGATCTAAGGATCGGATTGACCACTCACGATCCCAATCCTCAGTTAGGTCTGGAGGGGCAGAAGCAAGGGGTTCGAAGGTACAATTAAAATCACCTGCCACCAATATGGGGACACTATTGGAGTACTTGGCCAAAGCAGGGTCTAATATATAAATCGTGTTTGTTTCCTCCGTGGCACGGTCCACTCTATTGTAGACATTAAAAATTCTGACCTTCCAGCCACTGAACACAGTCAGCTCGAGGGCCAAGATATCCTGTGAGTCAACATAAAGGAGCTTCACTTTGGACCCCAGTGCGTTTTTTATCCAAGCTGCTAAACCCCCCGAGGGTCTACCCTGCACTTTCCTGTTAGCTTCGAGGCATGGGCAGAGAACCCACTTCTAAAAGGGGTGGTCAGACTCCAGGTTTCCTGAAACAGGATTACATCGAAGGTGTCTACAAAACTACACCAGTCTGTGATCTGACTGCAACTTTAGGATCCCAGCCACATTCCAAACTAAAACCCTTAGGTCATAGGAGGTAGATACCCCACCTACTATTACGGGTCTAGAGACTAAATAACATCTCTCGTTGGTGATCAGGGGCTCACCTATAGGAGGAAAAACAAGGGCCCTACCTTCTGCTGGCGTGCCGCTAGTGGGGACTATACTGATAATTCCGTTTATAGACAGGGGCCCGGTATAATACTTAGTAGTATATGTTGGACTTCTAGGTACCAAAATTTCAGATGGAATCAAATCCAACAGGGGCCCTGGGTTACCTAGATTTCTTTCACCAGGTTGTAGTCACTTTTGGCCGATCCCTGTTCCAGAAGGACAGAAGCATGATCCTTCCCCAGTATGTCTATGGGGCACTTGCTCCAACCTTGAAGGGCGTCTATACCTAATGGAAATGAAAGTATTGGCCGGGGGAAAGGTACGTGAATCTATCGCCAATAATCCAGTGACCATGTTCTTATCAAAGAACCTAACTTCAATCATGTCTCTATCAGCCCCAGGTAAGGTGAGTCTTCCTACGTATTTGATGTCATCTCTTATTATCGAGTAGCAATGACGGGTGGATCTCAGCCAATAGATGACTTTATTTTTTAGTGAATCATAATCTTCTGACCCAACCCAAGACAGTTTGGGCACTTCAGTAAGGTAAACCACATCTTGGGCATCCTGGACACTCTGCCTCGTGTAGATACCATCCCTTACTCACCCCATTTCCCGTATCTCCCTGCACCTAAAGCTAGAAGTATGGCCTACATCTATGGTCACCTCACCTCTATCTGTGGCTCTGGGGAGGGCCCTAACATGGGCAGTTCCTAACTGTGTGTTTCTAGTAACCAATGGTTCTATAAGATTTAGATGGTGATTCCTGGGGTTATCTGAGGGTTGGTATGAGGTGCTATATGGGGTGCTATGAGGGGTAGCTTTTTTCGGTGGCTCTACTATCCCCCAAGGGTAGGGCCCTTTACCCCTATCCTCTGTTGTGAATTGTACTGCTAAAGGGGATTCTAAAAATGGCCCGTGGTACACCTCCTTCCTACATGCTGCCCCATCAGTTAGAGTAGCGACCTCCCTTCTGAGGGCAGCCACCTCATCTCTCAGTGACTCAATCAGTGACTTTAGTTCAAGCACCTCAGGGACATGGGTACTACAAGACACTTCAGGGATCTTTGGACCAACTTCCGGGCACCCCTCCTCTTCATGGACAAGGACATCGAATCTATTTCGACATTCTATTTGGGTAACTTGAGCTAAACCAGGGGACCCACCGGACTCGTCACATTGCACGGATTTAATCGGGTCAGGTTCCGGGTTGGAAAATTGATTTTTAAGACCCCTGCTTGACCTTTTTGTACATTGTTTGAACATGTGTGGAATTAACTTACCAGCTTTTTTCCCTTGTACTGAGTTGGGTGGCGTGTCTAGAGGGGCTACAAAATCATCATCTATGGTTATGGCTGACTTAGATGTACTAACCACCTGGATAGGGGAGCTCAATGGGTCCACACCTGCTATTTCTTGACACTCAGTTAATATTGTCTCTATACGGTCCATGGTCTCATGGCAAATAACACCAAGAGACTTCTTCTTCCTTTTGGAGTTGACCGTGCCCTGAACCTTATCATGGATTTTCCTCTTGCCCATCTTCCTCGGGTTCCCCTAGTATCTTGATTGGATAAGGAAAACAAAACTCGAAGGCTCTATCTCGTCCCTAACTCCCACCGGGGCAAGGGAAAACGGGCGAGACTTGGTACCAGACAGTAGATGAAACTAACTATGCAGCTTCAAGGCAGTGGATTAAACATGATTAAACATGAAGTAAAGAGGTACAGTACCAGTATCTAGTATAGTCCGTTAGACCAGGAATGGTCGTCCTACTACAAGACCAAGGGAGGTGGCCCTGCCCCGCCTCCTTCTTCCGCTGACGGGCGCAGACGGGCCTGCCCTTGGCCCGCGCGCGTCCCGTGCTGCGGGGCCCGACTGCCAAATTTATGTGCCTCCGGGCGCAGAGTGGATGCGGTCACGGGCGCATGGACTGCTGGGGCACGAAGTCCTGGCTGCCCCCTCCTGCGCTGCTTCAAATTCGGGCTCCCGCGCTGCGGGGCCCGACTGCCAAATTTATGCGCCTCCGGGCACAGAGTGGATGCGGTCACGGCTGCAGGGACTGCTGGAGCATGAAGTCCTGGCTGCCCCCTCCTGCGCTGCTTCAAATTCGGGCTTATCCAGAATCTAAAAAGGTAGTATATTGGTACCTAACATGGGGATGACTAGTGCACATTTACATCTAGAGATGGCAGTTTGGAAGTAGGGACGCCTTGCCGTCGAGTTTATGGTTAACATGGAAACTCGACGGTAGTTCTCAATACTTTTTCGTCATCTATAACTATGCCCCTTGGTATCCGGTAGGACAAAATCATTATCGTTATCATGTGCGATTTGTGGTTACAAAATTGGTTGTTGTTTGAAAACAGTATGGATTTTTAATATTCATGGGCCAGGTGCTCGTGGTAGGATTTACACCAGTATTACCATTCACTAATGGCTGTTTGGTTACATATTTTTTGTAACCTTCTTTACAAGTTTTGGATTGGGGGAAGGATAGTTGTCCCCCTGGAACACTTTCAGTGATTTTGGCATTTATTCACGACGGTGAAATATGAAATATATGTAAAAAATATTTATCACAACTGATGGACAGTTTTTTAGTACAAGAGGGATACTCACCAATATACAAATACGAGGTATGTTTCAGATAAAAAGATATGGTGCCATTATTATGGAAAGTACCTAGAGGAGGCTGCAGGAGCTAATCATGCTCACTAAAAAGTACAATGCACCTAATCTTACGTCATTCTGTGTTGCCTTCCATTGCCCCAACTCCATTCCTGATTTGTAACTGGATATATAAATCTATATGTGAACTACACAATTAGCATACATACCTACCAAACATAAACATGAGAAGATAAAGGGTTTTGAAGAGTATATACCATTTTGGTTGTTTTTGAACACATATTTAACACTACTCATTAAATAACCTACTTCTGCTTTGCGCACAACTTTAAAATACGTTCCCAATAATGTAATGTATGGTAATATGCCATTTCTGGAGGAATGACTTCAGAAATAATGTATTGCAAATAAATACAAGTATAATAACAAGATGGTCTAACAATTTTAAACTCACAAACTAGTGATCCAGTGAGTATTCAAAGGACGCGGTAGCCGCATCCGAACCGATTCGGCCACAGCCATTGGCTGTTGGTTGTTATGGTGACAGACGCGCGTTTCGGTTAGTTTCCTCATCGTGTGGAAACCGACTCGGTAACCTCCCATCACTAAGTATCAAAGTCAATTGCGGTTCGATGATGATTTTTTGAACGTCGCCGTAGGCGTGCCGTTTGCAAGCAATGTTGTGCATTGGACCGATTCGGATTATGCGACCAATGAGAACCTATAGCTTTTTCCGCATGGAATTAAGACCGGCTCTGCCTTTAAGATATAAGTCTGTCTGTTCCCTAGAGACTTCACTTGCCTGGACTACCTGCATCATTTCTGCACCTCCCCATCTCTCTGCTGCTGTAACAACATCCTCTGGGAGCTACTATGGCATGTACAGTGGGCAGGGCCCCAGCTTTCAGTGAGAAGGAGAACCAGGCCCTGTTGGACACCCTCCTGCCATTGTACAGCCAGCTCTATGGCAAACCACAGGAGTAAGTGAGTGATGATCACACTGCATTTTCATTGGACATGTGCAATCACCATGCTATACTAGCATTAGGAACCTCATTGGCAGGCCTTTAAAATGTTTTATGTATGTTTAAAAGTGTGTAGATAACTGTTCTGGCCATGTACACTGCTGTAGAAGTGTGTGTACTGGGGTAAATATCTTATCACTGTTCTCATGGGATGGAGTCCTCATTGAATCCAGGACAACTGCACAGAATGCCGTATGCCTAGCCCTTACACCTTGTTGCCAAACTGACCATGACCAGTGTGTACAGGTGTCTGACTCAGAAACATGTTGCATGTGAACTAAGGGTCTGTCACCATGTCATCCTTACAGGTCAACCTCCATGAAAAGGCAAACCTGTGGAGGACCATCGCCCGGAAGGTGCGCGATGTGGGGTTGGAGCTTCGGCGCATCCGTCATTGCCACAAGAGGTGGCAGGACCTTTGTAGCTGGACCAAGAAGATCACAGAAGTCCAGCTGGGCCTGTTAGCTCCTGGCAAGACGGGTGGGCACCGAACACTGACCCCCCACATGCTCCGCTTCCTAGCGTTGCTCTTCCCTGACCTGGATGGGCAGTTGAAAGCCAGACAGCAGCAAGGAGGGGGTGAGTATGTGCCTTGTCACACACCTTTGTTAAACATGCATGTTACAGTACCTTAGCCTGCTGTACCTTTTCCAGGTGGTAAGTCAGCCAAACCCACTGATCATTTTTGTAAGATGCATATGCACAAGGATAATTCGATGCCCGGTTATGCCCCTTTCATCAGGGAGATGTGAGTCAGTCATGTTCAGGGAAGTGATAGTAGTGCCATGCTCATGTGATCACCACAAATCACAACAACATGTGCATGGAGGTAACCTCCTGAGTAATGCAAATGCCCAACATGTGCCAGAACATTGACTAATGTATGACCTGTTCTTCCTACCGACCCATCCAAACCCCCTCCCAAGAAGAAGAGGCAACCCACCCCCCGGCACTGACATCTAAACTTGCCACCCCGCCTCTAAAAAGCCAAGCCCAAAACACCCCACCCGCAAAACATCCAGTTCTCCCAAGTCCCAAACCCCTCTACCAATCTGTGCTTCCCCAGACCAGCCCAGTACCTCCCGCATCCGAAAAACCCCTCCCAAACAGTCTGAGTCCCTCCCTTCTGCTTTACCTTCCATTAAGGGTTACACCATCCCCAAAATGGTAAAACCAAGTCCATCTCATTCTCCATCGAGCCCTCACACTACAGCTGCCCCCCCTCAGTCTGAGACTACCACTGCAGTGGACCTACTCCCTCAACCTGACCCAACCACTGCAGTGGACCCACACACCCCTCCTGATCCCATCCCTCCCACAACCCAACCCAGTCCTCCCTAGTTGTGTCCCTTTGGTGCCTGGCATGCCCCTAGATGCCCCTCCCATAGCAGAAATTGTGCAGGCAAGACTTGATGGGCATGACTCTTCTGGCCCATGTTTCAGAGACTTTTGGACTGGCCATTGGCCTTTTGTTATTTATTATCTTCAGTTCTCATGCTGAATAAAGCAGATTCAAATTTGTGTTTGCAGATTTCTGTATTCTTCAAATTGTTTTTTAAGTCAACTGTAAACATGTTCAATTAGTAGTGTAGGTATACAATGATGTTAGTATGGCATGGATTGCACATGGTCCATGTAGTAGGAGCACTTTGACAGTATGTATTCAAGATTTTTGTGTCTACATTTGCTGGGTGTCACTGTCCACATCAGTTTTGGCTATGAGTGTGACATGAAGTCACAAACCTTTCCTTTTTTACATCACAATTGCACATGGGTCAGGCTTTCATATGTCAACATAGTGCAAGTTTTTCAAAGTGTAACAGTTTAGGAGGAGCATGCTGCATATGTTTGTGATGTACAGGAAGACACCTGTCTCATCGATACACCTGGGTACATATGGATTTTGACTACATGGTTGAGACTTTGGACACACCCATGTACACAGAGTAATGAGACAATACGTGTATGTGACTTGATAGTGATGGACCCATGTCTGTGTCTTCTTTAGATCTGGTAGACTAGTGGCAATGAAAACTTTGCCACAGGTAGCATACCACTGTAGGCAAATACCCTTCATGGCTGTGTACTCATCTGATACATTTTCTGAGCCCATGGTGAGTGTGAGGTGAGCAGTATTCTCACAGTCTTCAGACCTTGTTTACTCCAAGGACTCCACTTTCTGCATGGATTCCTGTTAGGCAAGGTGTGTGTTGTCGTAATAGTCCATTGCTTTCTACTTTATGTCATTCATGCCCTCCTGATTTTGTTTTGGAACATCACGTGTATGTTTTTTTTTTCTGTCCAAGCTTAGATTTCATATTCACAACCAACCACACGAGTCAAAGTTGTGCATGTGAATCTTGGGTAGTACTAGGAGTGCTGTTATGTCTGTTGGATTGCCCAGTGCTATATGTGGTAAGCCAAGTGGACAGTGAGTGCACAGAAGTGAGGTGTGTCCGTCTACTGTGTAGATGCAACAGGAGCCAGTGTCACATCCATGCACTTAGTTGCCACACAGGGGAGGATGTGTTTTTTTGAATGTGAGACCTAGCTGCAGATGTGTTAACCAAGGTTCATGTTGCATGTGCTGAGCTTGCTTAAACATGGGTAAAGGTGAGAGTGACTTGTCCTTCTAATTTTTAGATGGAGTGGTGATTCATACATCATGGTGGCAGTACTAAATTAGTGATTGTCAGAGAGTGTAAGGTATGAGTTAAGTTCATAGGCAGATCTTGTGTGGGAGATGTGAGTCATCCACATTCACCCAATGTGAGTGGTTAAACATACGAGGGTGTGAATCAGTATGTGAACCTGTTAGATTGGTTAAATCCTGTGCAAGTTATGGTAAGAATAGGTAGATGTCATAGGTGTATGACAATGTAGACAAGGTTTGATTCTGGCAGAAGATGAGAGCTGTGGTCTGTGTCACTAGGGTGATAGATGACTATAACAGGGCAGTTCCAATGAAGATGGTTGTTAATGTGCAAAATTCAATTGTGGTATGGATACTGGAAGTCATATGTGGATGTGACAGGGCCACAGTGAGACAAGGTTAAACTTGTCACTTGTGACAAAGTGGATAAGTGTATGTCAAGGTTATACACCAGTTGTGAAAATTAGGGTGCTGAACGTTGACATATGAGGTGTTGTATAGTTTATGTATGTTGTGTTTGAATCTGTGGATGCATTTGTTTTAAAAATGACAATCTGTGGAACTTAAGCAGAGTATGGTGTGTGTATATTTATATGCAAATGGCCAAGGACATATTCATTAAGCAATGTAAGTGTCTTGTTGTGAGATGTGTTAAGTGAGCATGTCAGAGTGGGCTGTGATGCTGCACGTTGTGATATGAGTGCAGTCCTGGACATTACTGAGAGTGCAACTGGTGATGAGAGTGTTCCATTTGACAAGTTACGTTTGACATCTGCTGAGGATGTGATGAGTACAGTACATTGTGTACATGTCATGTATGTGAGATGTGTTGTGTACATAGTGATGAAGACATGTTCTTTGAATGTAGGTGTAGATGTAAGAAGGGCAGCGCAAGTGTGAGATTGTAAGAATCAGTTTGGAAGAGTTTGAGTACAATGCTTGAGCACGTGGGGCAGACATACTTTTCCGTCTAGACGGCCCAGAGCGTGCTTATGACATGCTTGTGTGTATGATACTTTTGAGAGATGAGCATGTACTTTGAGGTGGATGTGAGAGAGGTCATAGCCACACAAGTGGAGATCATGCAGGCTATGAGGTAATGTAGAAATGTACATATGTGTAGATTAGTTGTATGTACGTAGACAAAATCAGTAGCCAGAGTAAAGATGAAGATGTGGAATGTGTTTGCTACAGCTTGCTGTCTGCCCCTGAATGTTCATGAATGTTTGTTGTAAAGGCCGCTCTGAGTACACTGCCATATGCAAGACCTATTGTCCTCACAGGACAATTTGCCTCCACCTAGCCTAGCCTTGTCAGAGTTGTGTGTGGGCAGCTGTTTGGGGTTACCCTTTGTAGGTAGTTGTAGTCACTGATTGTTCATTCTTGCCCTTGCTTACTGCCTTTTGAGGGAGGTGGTGATTGGTTACATTGAAATGTCATGATGCTTGAACATTGGATGACAGTGCATTGCTTAAAAGGCTATTGCCCCCTCAAGTGGGAACTAAACGATGTGTGTTCTTGTGCTACATGGTGTCAGACTGCTCCAGAAACGCATCCCCACACTTCACAGTAGACTACATGCACATGTTTATTGTTGGCATTCTGACTTTGAATGTTCAAGGTATGGGGACACCAAGGGAGATGGACTCATTGTGATGATATCTCTGGGTGTGCTGCAGAAAACACATTGCACTGTAAGCAAACACACATGTGACACTGGAACATTACACCCAGTTCCAATGGTTGTTTGCATTGTCAATATTTAGCAACCTCTAATCTGGTTTGGCAAAGGTAGCCCTTGTGTGTGTCCATTGGTGCTCCCATTTTGCCCATTAAACACTGCCCTAGAGCGTGATGGCAGTATGTCTTTGTGGAAGGTCTCCTTGACGTTTTCATAGATTTGGAGACAGTGTTTCAGTGCCAAATGTGGACATAGCAGACTTCATTCTGCACATATCCCTCATCCTCTCATGATGTACCCATATCCCCTGGCTTGAGGATGGCTATGTCAATTGTGTTTGGGAGCCACAGATTGAGCCACCCCCCTGGCATCCTCACCAGTACTGGCAGCTTATCTTACACAATGGTCTGTGCACTAGACCCTCCAACACTGTTGGTGGATTCTCCGTCCTGAGACTCATGAGTACTCCTAGTACACTGCAGGACACAATCTGCACATTCAACATGGGACTTTTTTTGGGGCACACACTACAGCCTGAGGAGCTCGATGCAGAAATGCTGCTAATGACATTCTCCGAAGATGACCGTGTACACATACAGATTAGGGGTTGTGTGCAGCGCCCACAGTCCACACCTGGTGAGTGTATCCCACCTTGTTGTTGGCCCATGCTTCTTTCAAAACCACAATGGATTTTGTCTACAAATTATTCAAAGACGAATGTGACACAATCACTTCTAGGTTGTTGTATTGGGAGGCACTGAAATCAGTACAGAATGGCTGGGTCTGTGGAGTAGTGCGTTGTCTGGGCCAATATCCTTTGGTATTTAATGTACACAGAGGCATCTCAATATCATACTTTTGTGAGTACATTGCAGTTCTGTTGCCCTGCAATGTTTCAGTGTGTGTTGTGTTGGACTAATGCATTCACTTTGTGATACATACATATGTGTGGGTATGGCAATTGCAGTTCCACCGTCAAAAGTGTGTTTCTAATAGTATTTGGCGGGCTAAGTGTACCTACCTGATGATGACATTCCCTCATTGGACATGCACAACATGCTTGGGACCCATGGTTGGATTGAGATCAGAATGATGCTTGGGCACTCTGAAAGTAACTGGCACACATTCTGTGATCATCTCTTTCATTGTAGGCTCTGTGCTTTTACCTGTCAAGGGATGTTTCACAAAGGCACACTGCTGCTGATCAAGAGGGTGGTGTGTAGGTTAGACTGTCCAAATAAGACTTCCCTGCAAGGCCCCTACATACAACGCAACCTCCCTGCACCGGCCATGACCTGAAAGTGATGGTGGGTGGGGGAGATGACACTGCTTCTGTCAAGGCACGCAAGGCAGTGCGCCAAGGTGAGCATGCTCCAAAGGCTGCCCCCCAGCCTCAATTTACAGCACAGCTGGTGAGCGGACAACATACTTGCACCACATGGCAGTGGCCTGGTGGGGACTGGTGAAGTAAGTCAGTCTCTTGGTGTGTTTTACAGAGGTCACACAACCGTGGGACACAGGTGACTCTGGTGCACCAGCCCTTCGACCAACGGCCAATTTCACACATAGCCCATCCAAGCCTATGCAGGACACTCTCTGTTCAAAGTCAATACGAATAGGGCTCTATGGACTTCAGCCCACCCCGTCTTGTGTGTCGTCCCAGGCTGAGACTGCTTCCACACACACACATACAGTCCTTGAGCTGCGGTGTGTGGCTGGTCTGTCATGTCTGTGCATCAGCACCTGAGCATTTCACATGTTTTTTATGGACCATTTACTAGTTGATGAGGCTTTATTTGTTTTTCAACAGTCCATTGAGCACCAGCATCTCCACTCTGCCCATTCCTCAAGGTTACCAGTTACTTTTGCTGCAACAGTGTGGGAATGCATTTCCTGCAAAATTACCTTTGTGTTTGTTTTTGGAAGAATTCCTGCAGCATGTACTCCACCTGTAGGTATTGCAACACTTTGCATGTGCACCAGTTACATTGTTCAGGTACAAATTGCTGTGGGTATTTACCCCCTAACCCCAGGTTTGCCCATACATTGCAGTGGTCATTTACCACCCAACCCCAGGTTTGCCCCTACATTGCTGTGGGCATTTACCCCACAACCGCAGGTTTGCCTCTACATTGCTGTGGGTATTTATCCCCCAACCCCGGGTTTGACCCTACATTGCTGGTGGTATTAGACCCCCAGGCCCCCTTTGGGTCAGAATTGCTGGAAGTATTAGCTCCCCCTGAAAATTGCCTCTGCATTACTGGTAGTATTCCCCCCCTCCCAAATTTCCCTGTAGTAGCGCCCCTGCTTTGTCTTGTATTGTCTTTTGCGGGGTAGTCGCGTTATTGTGTATGGGTAGGTGTCGGACTTACTATCTGCGACGATCTCGTCAGTTGCGGTTGTAGTATTTATCGTAGATGTAGAGGATAGGGATGACGTGAGCAATGGGATACATGGCTGCACCATCTCGTTCGCAGGAATCGTGTTGTGGCGCGAATCGGAGATGAAATACTCCCCTTCCGGATGCTCTGACGTGTTGGTTGTGGCGACCGATTCGGGGCATGAGATGTACGCATCGTACTTGTCAGGTCAGATTCGGGCTGGGAAATGCCTCCAGACGACTCCATAATGCGCTTCCGGAGAGTTCTCATTGGGAAAATGTAGATGGATTCGGAATGACCGAGTCGTTCGGTAAGTGAAGGGTTTTGGGTCGTTTGGTTAAACCGGATCCCAGTACGAGTCGGTTGGAAGGTCCGACTCCGGACGGGTATGGAATGGCCTTCCTGATGACATCGTAATCGGGCCCCTAGTGTCCTTCACGAGCTGATATGGAACACAGGCTAAGCTTTAGTCTCATTGAGCAAGTTGAATTCACTATCAAGGACGAGACTTGCTTCCTTGAGTGGCACTGAAAGGTGTACTTCTCAGTGCTGCAGGAGCTAAAGTTAATTGTTAGGCTACCCTTGTTTTAGGTTTAAAGCTATAATAACTGATGAACCCCACTGATAGAGAAACAGCCCTCATCAGTGTAAACATATGAACACTGATAAACAACTGCACAACCACAAAATAAAAGGCTATTCAAAGCAAGGAAAGTGAGAGAGATTGAGTCATTTTTATTTCGTCCTTGAAGGGCCAACACAATGTAACATTGTTAGTTATACAAGGTGGCAGCAAGAATGGCCAGTATGGGGGATGTATGTACCTTGCAGAGTGACTCAATTTACAGCTTGCTCTTCGTTTAAGGAATGCAAGTAGAAATATGGTGATACATTTGAAATATCTCATAAATTATCATCCTTTTTACCTTTAGCTTTAATGCCATTTGCACATATTTTCATACTCTCCTTTCTTCTTCTCATGACATTTCTACCGTATGCTCACTGTCCTTGTTCTAATTGTCCAAATGTACTCACATTTATTTGATCACATTTGAGACATTTACCATTCAAGACCATGATAATAAATGCTTTTCCCTTTGGAAAGGAAAAATATATAGCTTATAAAGTTGCTTATATAATGCTTTTCTTGTAAACCACCCATTTTAGTGAAGCCTCACTGTGCCTCCAATTGAGAAACATTTATTAAATATTACGATTGAGCCTAGGGGTAGGCCCAATACTGTAGGGGTACCGGCTCTGTTAGTAATTTAAGCCGGATCCCAACTGCCGTAGTATTTTGAAGTGTGTTTTTTAAATGCCTCTTGATGATCTTCATCTTCATTTTTCTATCCTACACATGAGCACCTACTTTCACTTCTTTCTCTTTCCTTGAAAATAACCGCGCTAATATTACATGCTGCATATTATGCCTCTGTGTATGTCTTTCATTCTATGAATAGGACACAGCGTGAAATAAATCAATGTTTGCAATTGAAGGAATTTTGGGTGGCCTCCTATTTATGAGCTCTTCCCTATTGAATGTGCCTCTACATTATATATTTTCGGCTGTATGAATTGATTTCATAACATACTCTCCAAACTGCAGCACAGCAAGACAGACAGCCACCATTTTTAGCATTTTTAGATAAGGCACCCCTTTTTTTAATCTTCCCATTTAGCACTCTCCACCACCTGTAATATTGTTTTTCACCTTTTTACCTCTATCACTTGTTTGTTTTTAATTCATATACTCACATTTTTTTTTCACCATGCCTGGGAAAAAAAACATGCTTCACTAAGACAAAGTTGACAATCATGGTGGATGAAATCTCTAGAATAGAGCCACACATTATTAGGTCCCAAGTCCAGCAAACTCCTCTCAGTAGGAAACATTAAATGTGGGACAGGATAGTCAACAGAGTGAATGCTGTTAGTACCACCCTGCGCACACAGGGCAACATTAGGAAGAGGTGGATCTACCTCAGGCTGAAGGTACATACCAAGTACAACAGACAACACCTGGAGGCTCAGAGGACTGGCAGTGGCCCTCCCAGAGCACCATTACAACTCTTACCCTGGGAGGAGAAGGTCTTGGCCATCCTGCATACTGAGGGCTTGACAGAAATATAAGGGAGAGTGGACTCTGGTAAGTTGCACTTCAATAACTGCTACAGTATCACAATGTCCTGTTTGCTCTCAACTATGCTTTTGATATTCTGTTCTCTATATACTTTCCTAGCATGCAATACCCAAAGTATCTGAGATGTTGGTTTGTCTGTGGCAATGCGTATTGTTGCATATAAGACCACATGTATCCAACTCCATGACATGCCACATGTTGCAATGTTGTCTGTAGGTGCATTACCATCACAATATCAATCCAGGACCTGTGATATGTGTGAAAATGTAAATGTATGGTCCATCCCAAATACATGTTGCCAACAGCTATGGTATATTGATCAATTGCCAAGTGTTGCTAATGTGAAACTGAAGTGACTACAACTACCATGAGGCCCTGCGACTGCAACTCTAACCAAGATGCTACACTCATTTTGCCCCTTCTCACTTGTCTGCCATGTCTCTGCTGAAGTTCACTAGTCATGCAGGTTACCATTACTCAAGTGTTGGGGAAGTATCATTAAAGTGAGAACAACTACCATAAGGTCTTGCCACTCCAACTCTAACCAAGATGCTACACTCCTTTTGCTTCTTCTCACTTGTCTCCCATGTCACAACTGAAGTTAACTTATTATGCAGCTTGCCATTTGTCAAGTGTTGCTTAAGTGAGACTGAAGGGACTACAACTACCATGAGGCCCTCTCAACCCAACTCTAACCGAGATGCTAGGCTCCTTTTGCCCCTTCTCACTTATCTCCCATAACACTAAAGAAGTTTACTAGTCATGCAGCTTAACATTTGTCAAGTCATGGCAAGTTCATATAGAAAAGATACCACTACTACCATGAGGCTTTGTGACTGCAACTCTAACCAAGATGCTAGACTTCTTTTGCCCCTTCTCACTTGTCTGCCATGTTGCAACTGATCTACACTGGTCAGGCAGCTTACAATGTCTCAAGTGTTGCTAAAGTGACATTGGACTGACTACAACTACCACGAAGCATTGTGACTGCTCCTCTAAATAAGATGCTAGACTCCTTTTGCCCCTTCTCACTTGTATCCCATGTGACTTCTGAAGTTCACTAGTCATGCAGCTTACCATTTGTCAAGTCATGGTAAATTCAGATAGAAAAGCTACCACTTCTACCATGAGGCCTTGAACTTCAACTCTAACCAAGATGCTAGACTCCTTCTGCTCCTTCTCACTTGTCTCCCATGTCACTACTGAAGTTCACTTATTATGCAGGTTACCATTTGTCAAGTGTTGCTAAAGCGAGACTGAAGTGACTACAACTACCATAAGGCCTTCTCACTCCAACTCTAACCAATATGCTACACTCCTTTTACCCCTTCTCACTTGTCTGCTGTGTCACTACTGAAGTTCACTGGCCATGCAGGTTACCATTACTCAAGTGTTGGGGAACTGACATTGAAGTGATTACAACTACCATGAGGCCTTGTGATTGCAACTCAAACCAAGATGCTAGACTCCTTTTGCCTCTTCTCACTTGTCTCCCATGCCACTACGGAAGTTCACTAGTCATGCTGCTTACCATTTGTCAAGTCATAGTAAGTTCAGATACAATAGCTCACACTACTACCATGAGCCTTGTGACTGCTACTCTAGCCAAGATGCTAGACTCCTTTTACCCCCTCTCACTTGTCTCCCATGCCACTACTGATGTTCACTCATCATGGACTGTGCAATGTACAGACAATGCTCCACTCAGGTATATGTCTGAGTACTTTGCTTGATGGTGTCCTAACCCATCAACAGAAACTAATGATGGCATGAGTGACATTATAACACCAGTGTACATCTAATATATATGAGCCATGAAGTAAACTGAGCTGGACTAATGATGGCATGAGTGACACCATAACAGCAGTGTACCCTTAATATATGTGAGCCACGAAGGAAACTCAGCTGGTAAACAATGCCAGGTGAGCCCTAAATATACACCCAAGCTAGGTGTTTGCCTGTATTAGATACAACTAGGCCTTGGAATGGACCAATACACATATTAGGATCATATTGTGTTTGTAGCAGATTTTGGAGATGTCGTGTCTATCCCTAAAGCCAAAATAGCACATATCTATGGAACTAATGAGCTGATGAAATCTACTACATCTATTGAATGTCAAGAAATGTCTAGTAACTAACTTCAACTCCACGCAAATAGATGACAATACTAATCTCTATCTATTTTGTTCCATTCTAGGTCCCCATTTACCTTGACACAAACAACGTGAATGTAGATAACTCACTTCCAACATTAACAATGTTCTCTATCTCTCAACAAGTCGATCCACCACTGCACCTGCAAAGAGGTTGGAAACCAAAAAGAGTTCCTCTCCACCCCAGGATGAAGCTTTCAGTGATAACAACGCTCCTGAAGAGGTGGACATGGATGACGGTTCTGTCTCATCTGGTCAGCCTGGGCAGACGCCAACAGTGGGGCTCACTGTGCCCACTACAACACCTCCCACTGCCGCTGAAACATCACAGCCAAGCACTGCAGCCACAACCTGTGCACCTGGCACAGTCAGAACCATCCTGTGCGCCCGAGTCCTGGATTTTTCGATGACTAACACCACCCCAGTCACGGAGGAACCAGGACCCAGTAGGAGGGTGCAGTCTTCGCCAAGGGCACAGGGGCGTGGGTTAGGCAGAGTTGGAGGGTATATATGGGCCCATAGAGTGAGCCCACTGAGACCACGGTCAACCAGGCTGACATACCCCAAGTCCGGAGAGTCTACCTGGACTCCCAAAGTGTCATGAGCCAGGTATTGACTGAAATATGGGAAATGAAGGAGCTGCAAAGGGACACACACCTGGAGGCTGCTGATATCCACACTAAGATGGCCAGCATCCAAACTGAGGTGGCCGGCATCCACACTGACCTGGCCATCATCCACACTAAGGTGGCCGGCCTCCGCATCAAGGTGGCCTGCCTGGTTGGGGTTCTACAGGACAATAACACCACCCTCTCCAGGGCTTTTCCAGCTGCCTCTACCCCTTCCTGTGGTTCAAGTACATCCACACCATCAACATATGCTGCAGCCACAGTAAGGGAGGCCCTGCCAGAGAACGACACAGCTGCAAGCGCCCCTGTTTCAACAGCTTCAGATCCCCCCCTCTTGCAAAAAGAGGGGACATCCACTCACAAACCCAGGAGCTCAGGATGGCAACTCACCCACCACCACCAGTAAGAGACCTTGACCCTAATGTCCTCCTGTGTGTGCTACACATTCACTTTGTTGGAGTATTCCTGCCCACTTTTCCATTTCTGATGGGAGGTGTATGTTGGACTTTGGATTCCTGACCATTTGGACTCTACTACAATGGCTTCATCCACCATGACGGAAGACTTCACTCTTTATTACCACTGTTGAATTTTATGTTGACTCTTTGGCCTTGTTCACTTCATTAAAAACACACGTCACCAAAGCAGTGTCTCCTGTTGTATTTCTCATATATAACAATGTGAATGTACTACCAGCTGAACTTTGATATGTCAAAGCTAGGGACTTCTGGAAGCATGGATATGTTGTATGTAAACAATGTTCACCTCAGGATCACTACCATCTTACAACAACACATACATACAAGTGTCTGGGCAGAGAACATCTTTATTTCATTGTTTGAATCATAGGGTGACATGATGTCAGAGACATAGCAAATAAGACACAACTCAGTTATTCTGGGTCAGTGATCACATAATCAGTTGCAGACTTTCCCAACATAAAAGGAGGGAATACATCTGACAATATCCTACACAATAGGCAACAATCAATTCGGTCTACATCATCGGCTGGAGCCATATTGCCTATCTCACAAAAGGAATCCTGCATCAAATAAATAAAAAACAGACACATGTCAGTGCAGCAGTTTCTAACCACGAGGTTGTTTCAATCCAGTGTTGCTTGCATCTGGTGGAATGTCACAATCAAATGTCAGTGATGTGCTGCAAGCACTTTGGCCTACAATGAGGAGACACATCAACAGCTACATCCATTTCATACACAATGAGTAATTACCCAATATGAAGGCAGGATAGCATGATTTGGGCCCAACATTGTGTTGGATCACATGATGGCACACATATTGCAGTAGGACCAACGCACCACAAGGAACAAGTCCAATGGAAGCCAGGTAACTTCCATCCTATCTCTGTGCAAGCTGTCTCCGCACTGGCTTTGTACACCCAAACTCTGTAACAGATACTCCCAGGACCAATCCATGTCCACGTCATACATCTGAACAGCATCATATACCTGCTAATGTCACAACTCTGAAATGTCCAATTGAAGATGACATGGTGAAGGTACCTAAAACAGACCGACACAGAGAGATTAGCTAAGGAAACATACATATGACACACATCACATTATCAACTTCTAGAGAACACAGTCTAAAACAACATTTACAGCTGAACAAAGCTACGCTGACAATACAAACTCCCTCCCCCAGATATTGCCAGACCCATATATTCCTAGTACGTAGCATTAACATCCTCCTCACAACATCACTACAAGATTTGCAAGGATAGTCAAAGTCATCACATCTCACACCATACTTACACTCAGGAAAAGAAGTTCTGGATGAGATCCTGACGCAAGTCAGCTCCTTCCTCTTCACTACTATTGTCTTCATTTGGCATTCCAGGGTCCCCACCCGGTGGGTCTTCATGACCTGCATCCTCTGCACTGTAAGGTATGTTTCGTCGCAGGACAGTGTTTGTGGAGTATGCAGCATGCCACAGTGATCTTGCACACCTTCCAGAGTAAGTAGAGGAGGGCTCCACCAGTCCAGTCTAGACATCCGAATCTGGTTTCCAGGAGCCCTAAAGCCTGTTTCACTGGCTGCTGTGTTCTTCCATGAGCCTCATTGAAGCAGACTTCCACTGGCTTTGTAGGATTCCTCAGTGACGCCAACAACCATGGCTTGTTGGGATACGCTGAGTCTCCTAGATGAAAGATAGTCAGAAGTGCAACAATGAGTTACACACTTTCAGATCATACCACCGGACATTTCCTACACAAAGTTAGGACAGGTCACACTTACCTACAAGCCTGGCCCTCTCCAGTAGTACTTGTGACTTCAGCTGGGGAATGGTGCTGTTCCGCATTACAAAGGAATCATGGGCAGATCCTGGAAACTGTTTGAGATCTAAGAATCTGCTAGGGAGGCAACTTTCACATTCCTAGAATAGTAGTGTTTCCTGTTCCAGTAGACATGCCCCATGTCGTGTGGTGGTACTAAGGTAATATGGGTGCCACCAACAGATCCGCTTACATGTGGGATGTGTCAAATCCATAGAAATCCACCTTCACAGTGGCTAAATCCTCATGCCAGGGGGACTGGAGGTAGATGCCCATATGTCTCACATTACTGTAAGCACCTCTGTGACATAGGTTGTGACATTCCACCAGAAACAGCAAAATTGAATTGAAAAAATACAAAACTGAAATGAGTTTCACTAGTGGTGGAATTGATGTAGGATTATTGAGGTGAAGTAGGAGGTCAGGCTCCAACTGATGACATGGATCCACAATTGTTTGAACTTCATTATGATATGTCATTCTTTCATGGTGTGCATGCCTGTAGTTGGGTGGTACACTGGTTGTTGGCATCTCCTCCCTCGCCTCCCTCTCCCAGGGTACCTACGTAAGGAGTAACACAAACATTTATTTTGGTCACAGTATGCAGAGTAACATATGTGAAGAGTGAGGCAAAAGTCATGTGTCTGAACATCAATGCTTCATGAAGCAGTACATATTTTTCATCATCATTGACAAATCTTGAACATCCACCTGTCATACCCAAGGAGACCTTCACAGGTCTGTAACAGAACTGTGCACATCATCAAAATTGTAAATGTCCACTATAGTGAGGATATCGTAACATGTAGTGTGAAAATACAACCAACTGCGGTGTACAGTACGCTGTGCACATTTGGCCTATGTACAGTTTTCTTAACCGCTAACATGGTGGCTGTCTGACCTCGCTAATTACACATGTCGAACGTTGTCCGCCGGCGGAAGTCAACTGCACGCTGGGCCGTCGCATGCACAGTGGTCACAGCCACAGGCTAACATAAGGGATAGTGATGGTCGGGGCCCAATGGCTGTGTGCGCCAACGCTGATGACCGCGTACGTGGCATACATGTACACAGCGGTTGGAACAATAGCTCACTTGCCTCCTGACACTGCTGCTATCAAGACCTCCTCCATTCTAGCTGCTGTTTTTCACCTCTGGGAGCAATCATGGCATGTTGTACAGGGGAGAGGGCCCATCCATTCACTTCAGAGGAGCTGGAGACCCTGATAGATGAGGTCCTTCCCCTGTATTCTCAGCTCTATGACTCACCAGAGGAACAGGTAACTATCTCAAATATAGTTATTCACTCTGTTCAACTTCTTCCTTTCTGTTCCCCTAGGCTACAATGTGGCCCTAAGTAACCAGACTGTAACCGTATTGTGTTGTTTGGTGAAATGGAGTTGTCTCTACATAGGAAACACATGTAAAGGATTATGAGGCACTGTACTTTGTTGCGAGAGGGCTATCATTGGACTGTGTGATAAGGGTGATTTCTACTTGTGTTACATGCATATCTCAATGCAGGACTCAATTTCACGGTAGCTACAATAAGTTCTAAAGTAACATCATGGTATATGTGAATTGTTATTTATGGGTTCACACCATGAGCCATGTCTGTATACTGTTAGAAACATTTGAGGATGATGTTAGCCAAGTGTACAGTCTCATTTATCACTCAGCCCATATCAGACTTTGTAAAATAGTTGTCTGGGAGGTAGTTATACCTCACAGACCCCTTCAGAGTGCCAAACAATCATATGTTCACACATGGAATGGCCAGAAGGTTCACTTTTCTACATTGTTTTTGTGGAAATGTGAGGTTCATGTGGGATAAGTAGGCTCAGCCTGCAGAGAGCAAGGCCTGACATTGATATGTGGGCAGTGTGGGCCATGACCCAGCCTGGCTCAGAGTTACTTTGGCAGGAGAACTGATGCATAGAGTAATATCCCTGTAGACTTGCTGATCCATAGATATTCCCAGAAAGAGTTATCTGTCACACTAGTAGCCATGCTAGCTGTTACAGGATTAATATGAGGCATGGTGACTGAGGTGATCCCCTGACCTGATACGTCTTTCCATTGAACCACAGTGTCAATGTATGTCTGTCAACAATGACTGTCCCCTTACTCACACATGTCTGTTGATACTTTTCTAATAGTGTTGCTTCCACTGTGCAGGCCTATTGCACATCTGAGACATGAACAGTTTAGATAGTGGGTTACGTTTGAAGAGATTTAGAAATCTGCTTGGCTACAATATTTCCTATCACACAACACATACAATGATATGTTGATTGTCATCACAGTTACAGTGCCTCATGTGGTAAAAGGGGTGTCCTGTTGCAACAAACCACACAAACTTATGTTGACTTACTATGATACTCAAATAAGTAGTCCACGTGTCCACTCAGCCCCCAGAGAGGTAGCCCTCAGTGTCACACATACCAGCCCATACCTTTTGACCTTAGTCTTAGGATGCTGTGTATACTATGCTTCTTGCCTCTAAGGACCATATGCATCAATGCAATGGGCCTGGCAGGAGAGGTGTCTAGACAGTCATGCAGAGATAGTTTACCATTCAGAAGGTCCAAATGGTGTGTTGTGTGTCATGGTACCTCACATCACAATCCATGCAATATGGCCCTGGCCTACATGATGTTAGTGGTAGGGGTGGGTGGAGCTCACAGAGTTGCATTATGTGGAATTCCGTGGAGTTGCATAAAAACTCAGTGGAATTCCGCAGAGTTCCATGAGCGGGTGGAGTTGCTCCACTCGCCGAACCGAGCGACCTGGGAAGCAAATGGCATGTGACATCTGGGTAACAGTGGCATGTCCCCTCCCAAGTAATGCAACAACTGTCACAACACGGCTGGCACCATGGGCGCCTCAGCAGGCGGAGGTCTGGATATAGTAAGCACGCCACACTCCACGTGCCAGAACCCAGTGAATTTTTACTATGACTTGATGTTAACCAGAGTCGACAAACATGAAACCAGATAACTTTCTGAGCAGTGCACACTTACCAGTACGCAATAACCTCATGTGACAGTCGTGTGTGGTGTGATAAAAGATACATTTCTCCTGTGTCTACACTGACATTTGATTGATCCTACTAAGCAGCAGCCAGGCAGACTCCCATGCCTGCCCTGCCTTACCTGGCTATCTCATCACACATAGCTGAATAGATCACATCATCCCGCTGGGCGCACCAGTCTTCTATTTCTACATGAGACTAGGAAACCTCCTCCTGTTTGACAGGGCGTCTCCTGCCCCTCCCCCTGGAAAAAAAGTATGGTACCAGGCACATGGGTGGGTGGGTCAGATGCATTTATCAACCAATGAATGTAGCAGATGATGTGACAAGCCCACACCACATCCAATGTAAGTTTTGAGCGTCTGACCGTTGTTCAGTAAAATCAATGAGGACACCATGTAGGTGGAGACAGGGCGATGAAATGTGGCTGCCAGATTAGCCAATATAGGATTCGCAGCGTAATAGGATTCACGGTGTGCCATTAGGGTTCATGAAAGCAGTAAGCCTGGGCGGAGTTCGCGTAGCAGAGCTACTCAGAACTCCGCGTTAATAAAAACCTCAGCCGCGCTACACGGAGTTCCATGAGCGGGCGGAGTTGCTCGTCCCGCCGTTCCCGTGATGTTTGTGCCATACAGCAATGCGAATTGCATGTTCGCGAAATATCGCGCGAACTGCGCCTCGCGGTCGTGCATGGGCAAGGCCATCTTCTTTTCTTCTCTGTTATGTTGCTGGAGCCTACTTTTCAATCCTCCCTAAATCTTTTCTATCCTTCTTTCCCAAAACTTTTTTTCTAATCTTTTTTATTTATTATCTTTCCCTCGGTCTTCTTAAGTATATACTTTGCATTTTTTTCTACTTTTTGTGTGTTTTTTAGTGAGTTTTTGTACTGTTCTTCTCTATTACCTGCTTCCTAGTTTTTTTTCCTTCCTTCCTTCTTCTCTCTTAATTTTTTAATACTTTCTACATTCTCTTTTCCGCCCTCCCCAGTATCATGGCAGAGACCTGTGCTACTAAAAAGGCGGCAAGGAAGAGCTGCCTTCCTTGCGGAAGGCGGCGCCCGGAAGGGGTGCAGCCCGAGCCTTGTTTTCAGAGGTGGAGGTGGCAGCGCTTTTTTTCACTTCACACGCAGCCTTAAAGCGCACTGCACTTAGCTGTCCGATGCTTGCTGCAGTTACGGACCGGCGCATGCTTCTGTCCAATAGTGAAGGGGGAAATCCTGAAGCGGTGATAGAAGCAGTCTCCAGCTGAAGCCGACAGGTGCAAGGCTCGGGCTTTTATGGCCAGTTCAGTGGCAGTTAACCACACATGGCTAGCCATGCCCATAAGCATGCCAGGTGCCTTAGCCACGCCCATAAGCATGGCAGGTGCACATGTCCAATAATGTGACACTGTTGCTAGCACCCAAAAACAACAAGCATTGGCAAAACAAGCACTGGCACCAACCAATACAATAAAAAAAAAAAAACATTGGGGCAAGAAAAGGAAAAAAAAACAACAACTTGGTGGACAGAAAAGTGAGCAAGCAGGGACCCCTGAGGGTGCCGACATACCAGACAGGACTGGGAGCTCCTGATAGTTCCCCCCACCAAAGGTTCTCATAGGGGCTGGGGCTCCGTGGGATGGCAAAGGTGAAAGAGATGCAGAAGGCAAGGATCATGGACCGCAGAGGCGGGTTCCCAAGAGTTGTCATCGGGACCATAGCCCTTCAGGGCCAGCAGATAGTGCAACACACCCTGGATGCGTTTGGAATTCAGAACTTTCGCCACTTCAAATTCCAACTGTCCATTCACTTGAATTGAGGGAGGCGGAGGAGCTGAGCGAGGGGTAGGGGAATAGGGACGAAGCAGGGATACATGAAATACAGGGTGCCCCTTGTAGTCCTCGGGTAACTCAAGTTCCATGGCCAAAGGGTTCACTACCTTACGGGTGGTGAAAGGACCAAGAAAGCGGGGGAGTAGTTTTTTTGATCCTGCCAAATGTGAATTCTTGGAAGATGGTCAAACACGATCCCCACTGTGATAGTCAGGAGCTGGTATTCTATGTTTATCTGCTTGTGTTTTAGATGCCTCTTGATACTGAGCTATATGTCGTTGTACCTGTTGTTGGATATCATACAATTTAGTGTGGTGTTCCTGCACCGACTGGGCTTTTCCTGCTTTGGTAGGGTCAAGAATAGGGAACATTCTAGGATGATGACCAGTCAAACAATAAAACGGGGAAACCTCAGTAGCAGTGTGCTTACTGTTATTATAGACAAATTCAAGCAGTGGCAAGACCGTAACCCACTCAGAGGACCATGTGGAGACCAAAAATCGTAGGATTTGTTCTAAGGATTGGTTTGTGCGCTCTGTTTGACCATCTGTCTGTGGATGATACACAGAAGACAAACCGACACCTATCTCCAGAGAGGAACATAAACCCCACCAGAAGCGCGAGATTAAGTGGGGCCCATGGTCAGACACGATGGAAGAAGGTAACCCATGAAGATGCACTATGCATTGTATAAACAAATTCACTAGCGCACTAGCTGTGGGAAGGGTTTTCATGGGAATAAAATGTGCCATTTTTGTCAGGTAACCTACCACTACCCAAGTGACTGTGTGCCCACTGGAGGAGGGTAGGTCCGTGATGAAATCCATACTTATAGTGTACCATGGTGTAGACGGAACTGGGAGAGGTTGTAAAAGACCTGCTGGAGGTGTGTGCAGTGGTTTTGCTTGAATACAAGTAGGACAGTCTTGAATGTATGTCTTAACATCCTGTATTAATGTAGGCCACCACAACCAGGGTTGACATTGGTCAATTGTCTTCTTTTCCCCTAAATGCCCTCCTAGAGCAGAATCATGTCCTCAGTGCAACACTTTTTCCTGTTATTCTTGGGTGTGAACAAAGAGTTGGTCACCATGATTCAAGAAGCCCTGTTGTTCAAGCACACCAGAGGGATAAGGAGTGATATCTTTTACCTCAGCTGGTATGATAGGTTGCGTCTCGTTTTGATCAGAATCGGGTGAGGAAAAATTGAAACGTGAAAGTGTGTCTGCTTTTTGTTCTGCATTGCCGGATCTATATGTAATAACAAAATCCAATTTGTTAAAGAAGAGCAACCAGCAGACCTGTCGTGGAGTCAAGGCTTTAATGTTTTGGAAATATTGAAGGTTACAGTGATCAGTATGGATGGTTATGGTGTGTCTTGCTCCCAAAAGATGATGACGCCATTCTTGCAAGGCGAGCTTTATGGCAAGCAGCTCCCTTTCTGCCACCATATAATTCTGCTTGGCTGGTAACAATTTTTTTTAGAAAAATAGGCAACAGGGTGAAAACATCCTGTTTCAGGGTCTCGTTGAGACAGAACACCACCCACAGCAATTTGTAAAGCATCAGCCTCCACAAAAAAAGGTTGAGATGGATCTGGATGTCGAAGGGCTTCCGTGAAGACCTTTTTATGTTGCTGAAAGGCTTCATTAGCTTGTGAATCCCAGCAAAAGGGAACCCCTTTTTTCATTAAGCAGGTGATGGGTGACACCACCAAAGAAAACTGGGGTATGAAGCGCCAGTAGAAGTTTGCAAACCCTTAAAATTGCTGTATCTCTTTCACAGATTTTGGGGCCTTCCATTGTAAAATGGCTTGCACCTTGGAGGTGTCCATGGCAATCCCATGTGGGGAGATGACATACCCCAAAAGTTCAATGGTTGTGAAATGAAAAATGCATTTCTCAGCCTTGGCAAAGAGATGGTGTTCTCTGAGTTTTTGAATGCTCTATGTGTTTTTCTGGAGATGACGAATAGATCAAAATATCGTCAATGTAAACTATGACAAAGACGTCAAGGAATTCCTGCAGCACTTCATTGATAAAAAATTGGAAGGCTGCAGGGGCGTAGCACAGACCAAAGGGCATCACAGTATATTAAAAAAGCCCAAAGTTAGTGCGAAATGCCGTCTTCCACTCGTCTCCCTCCATAACACGAATTAGGTGGTAGGCTCCCCTCAGTTCAAGTTTCCTGTAGATAGTGGTGTTACGGACTTGGTCCCAAAGAACCGGTATAAGTGGCAAGGGATATCGTTTTTGTATGGTTGTTTTATTAATTGTGTGGTAATCTATACAGGCTTGCAATTCACCATTCTTCTTCGGACGAAAAAGAGTGGTGATGACACAGGGGATGTAGAATGTCTAATGAAACCCTTAGCCAAAAGGTCATCTATCTACTACCGGAGATACAAGGTTTCTGGTTCTGATAGAGCATAAACTCTGCTGCACAGTAATGCGACTCCTGGAATTAAGTCAACGCCGCAGTTGTATGTTCGATGGGGTGGTAAGCTTGTGGCCTGTTGTTCGCTGAAAACATCAGAAAAGTCACGGTATGGTGCAGGCAAGTCAACTGGTGTCTCATCAATGGGTTGGGTGGAAGCACAATGTAACAGGATCACTAGCTGGGGTTTCTCCTGATAACACGCTTGCCAACAAAGTTTGGAATCAAGCGTAACTGTTCTTGCAACCCAGTCTATTTTGGGTTTATGTACTTGTAACCACGGATACCCAAAATGGCTCCAAATACTGGGGTGTCTATTAGGTCGAACTGAATCTGTTCAGTATGATTGTTGGCACAAATCATGGTTAAAAGACCTGTCTCACACATGAATAATCCAGAGGATAATTCAGAGCCATCCACAGCTCAGACTAGTTACGGGGTGTTTTTCTGGATCATGGTAATACCGAGGGTCTTGGCTAGACTTAAATCCCAAAAGTTACCCATTGCTCCAGAGTCAAGCAGTATGTGAAGGACCTTACGTGCTTGCGGAGACAAAACCAAGGTCACAATCAAGGTAAAATGACGGGGTGAGGGCGTTTTAGTATTAGCTTGGAGATGGGAGACCCCGTTCATGGGAGAGATCAAGAAGGTGGTCTCCATCTTTACCTAGCCAGGTCGTTTTCCGGCTGCTCCATACTAGGTTCTACTCCTCCTGTTAATGCTGCTCCCTTTTTTGGGAAACTGGGTTTATTACCACAATTCCGGCCGAAATGTCTGGCCTTCCCACAATATAGGCAAAGATTAAGTTTCTGTCTTCTATCTTTCTCCTCTTTGGATGAAGGTCCCCGGACACTTCCTATTTGCATGGGTTCTGTGGTGTCCTGGGAGGAACTGGCTGTGTCTTTCTTCTCGGTTTTCAGGACTAGCACTCGAGTATCCCCCCATGACTTTTCACCTTACAATTACCCTAGACGGTTGTCTAACCTAACTACTAAATCAATGAAAGCAGAACATTCAGTTGGTGGTTTTATGATCTGGGTTATGATGTCCTTTAAGTTGTCCCGTAGACCACGATAGAAAAGTGAGGTTCTTTTCTCCTCAGACCATTCTGTTTCGGCAATGAGCCGATTAAAAGAAGTAATGTATGTCAACAAATCTTTACTCCCCTGGCACAAATTTAGCAGTTCGTTGTTGCTAGCCTACACAAACATGTGTTTTGCAAAAAGGTAGTGCATGGCATCTTTAAATCTTACAAAATCATAAAGTAAGGGATCATTCCGGTCAACAAAGGGAATGGACCATGCGGCAGCATTACCCCCAAGATGAGAAATAATAAAGGCTACTTTAGCCGCATCACTTGGAAAGGCGTTGGGGTGACACACGAACTGTAAATGACACTGAGTCATAAAAGCCCCGAATTTCGTATTATCACCAAAGAAGCGCTCAGGTGGGGCTAACGGAACTGGAATTGGGGTTGTCACATTTGGATGTAAGGGTTGTGGTGATGGAGCAAGGTTTCGCAAATGAAACTTGCTCGGATGCAATCTTCCTCATTGTATTAATATTAAAACTTGTATTGTCTGTATTAATATTTGCACACACTACATGAATAGTTAGGAAGCTTGCCTATGTTGTTTTTCTAACAAATAACGCTTGTTCCTAGTCTAAAATGGCCGCTTAAACGCGGGATTTTATCTGCGCATGTCACAACCTGATCACATGGTGTGACGTCTTTCTTTGCTTGGTGGGAATTTCTGCTTCTGCGCAGTATGCATTAAAATGGCTGCTCAATGTTCTCACATGCTTAAGCTTGTTCTCGTGTCATTATTAAATAGTCATTTCTTAACGCAATTAATGCGGGATAGGTTTTTATAATTAAAAGGGATTAGAAATAAGATAAGTGGTATACAGTGAAACGTTTTATTTTTGATATTAATATTTCCTTCTTGCACTTTTAGTAATTTGTAATCTTGGGCCTGGGTTGGTGACTTGAAACTTGAAAAGCAGAAGGTTCTGCACATGACTCCTGAAAGACTGCCAAAATGAAGTCAACTTGGACGTCTCACAAGGCCATGACCTATCGGCCGAAGAGGATGTTCTAAATGTACAAAATTGTAACAGTAGATACAATTGCTGTAGAAATTGTATATAATTTGTTGTGAGACGGGTGGGAAATAAAGTGAATGTATTAAATTGAAGGGGCGGGAACGTTAATACAATAGGCTTCACAAATTAAGCCAAATTTGTCATAGTGCGAGAATCCACTTCCGGTCCCTGTCCAATCAGAAATAGTGGTCCCATATTTTAGCAACATTTAGGGGAGGTACAGGGGGCGTAGAAGGGTATAATAGAATATAACATTAGTAAATTAGTCAGAGCGAGATTCCAGAGAAGAGAGAACATACAGAAAAGCTCCAGACTGCCCAGCTGATCGGTTGCTGACTGAATCCCTATCCAGAAGAGGTCCTGAGGAGGGGGCGGCGGAGTCCATTAGAAGGGAAATCGAGGAGAAGTTGAGTGCCAGAGAGGGGAACGGCGCAGGCGTCGTTGTAGAGAGGTCACCAGTCCCGTCCTGATCCTGAAGGAAGTCTTTGCTCTTCATCCTTCCAGGGTCTTATCCTTTCAAACTCCTTGGCTAAGGGTTTGGTTCTCGCATTTAGGTAAATATATGCAACCTTTAGTTGCGCTGCTGTTCCTATCTCCTCTTTTCCTTAAACACCGTCATTGATTAGCAATAATCATTCTATGTACTTCTACGGGTATTCTGATCAAATACCGTGTCTTTTTCTGTATTTTACTCTGCTAAAACTTTAGATAAACAATTTAAAACTTCCTGACTCTGTGGTTATTTCAGATTATGTACAATAGTGAATGTCACTCATTTTAAATTTCCCAATTAGCAAAGGATCCATTGGTAAGTTATTACTCTTCAATCAGAAGGTAATTGGTAGCAGGGATTTGATAAAAGAGTACATCTGACTCCCAGCGTAAGTATTAGTGTAGTATGAATGTATGGGCCCAAGGGAGTATATGGAGTATAAATGCTGTTTGCTAATATCGCGCTGGATCAGTTTTCTGGTAAGCAGAGGACGGTTTGTGTTACTCTTTGTTAATTGGGTAATGAGAATTTTATTTTTTATCTTTATGAACTAATACCCGTTATTTTTGAGTATTGTTTTATGTTGTCCAGAATACCCCGGGGAAAAAAAAGAATAGTGGGTGGCAAGTAGAAGCCATACTGCAGTGAGGTTATCTGTCAGGCAGAAATAGTACTGAATAGTTAAGCAGGACTATCAGCACTTGTTAGGGATTCTATGTGTATAAGAATAGTGGAAGAAGTATGCTGGTAAAAATTTGATGTTATATCACCTAGAAAGGGTAACATTGAAGAAGTAACAGGTACTTCAGAAGCTTGTGTGAAGAGTAAACGGAAGGGTTTTACTCGTAGTGTATGTTTTAGTAAACTAAAAGGTTTTACTAAGTGTGTAAGAGAACCTATCTTTCTGAATTAGAGAAACTGGCACGATAGCGAATGTTTTATGTTGTTACTGAATTTTAATTAAGAACTATAGAGAAAATAAGTTTTGCGTAAGATTTTTGTAAAGGGAGGGTCAGTTACCGGAGAGGGAGCTGACGTCACAAAACGCCGCGCTGGGATTGGTTGGATCCGCGTGTGTGGGAAAACCCTTGTAAAGGAGGGGTCAGTAGTCAGGAGTAGTACTGATGTCATAGGTGCCGCGCTAGGATTGGTTGAATCTGCGTGGGAACAGAAAAGAGAAAATTGTAAACGTCACCAAAAAGGCCGCGCAAGGATTGGCTTAGAATTTAAATTTAACAAAGGTTTGATTGGCTGAGAGTTTAGAAGCAAAATTAAAAGTAGATAAGGATTGCATGTTAAAACGCGATCCGACTTTAACAGGGAATCGTCCAGATAGGAGATTTCTAGGGTTTGCAGAATATAATTTTATACATCGGTATTTGCCTAAAATGTACGGTGAAAAGAAAAAGATGTCAGTCTTACAAAAGATCAAGAATTATTTCAAAAAGGACAAACCAATCAAGACTAGAGAGGGAATTATTATTCCCCCAGCCAAAACACCCGCATCATATATGATGATGGAGAGAGGTTATCATACTTGTGTATGGATAGAAAATTGGAGAGAATATACCAAAAATGACGGAATATTAGAATTTCCTGAAAATGGCACATTCAATGGGCGAATTCTTCAAAATTTGAGACAAAGGATGAATGATTTAGAACCTAAACCCAGATTAACTCAATATGAAGCTTTAGAGGAGTGGGAAACCGAAGCATTTGAGCGTGATCGATCTCGAAGTAATGGGAGGTATCCAGGATTTTTCCCCAGATATTTACGTGAAAATAGGGAAGGTCAGATGAAGCAATGGAGAATGGCAATGCTTGTTGAGGGATTATATCCACTACTCACAGAAGGAGAAAAATCAGGAGGCAAGTGTACAGAAAAGACTAAACATTTAATGAGACATGAAGACTCAGAAGATGAGTTTATGGAAGAAATATTGAGGAATCCTCCACCGTATCAGGAAGGGTCAAGTGGAATTCCTCCTAGTGCCCCACCACAAACACCAATGGTACCTCAGGTACTACATGAATTCACCCCGAATAGAATACTTCATGAGAAAGAAAAGGAAGCATTAGAAAAGACCAGAGCAGAATTAGTACGGAAAATATCCCAGATAAAAACACATCCTGATTCATTGACTATTCCTGTAACAATTGGTCCAGTAGTACCATTATATGGTATACAAGGAAATTGTCCTCCTCTCATACCCGTATCTTCTCCTATGAATACTCCCGAAAATTTTCAAAAACTTGAAGCTCCAGTTATAATTGAAGATCATTTTAGTGATTGTGATTCCACAATAACTCTCATGGATTTACCTGTCAGAGGTCCAGTAAAGGGTACTCCAAGAAAAGAAATACCTGAGCGTTCAAAAGATGTAAGTTTAATAACTTCATCAGGGGCAAAGAGTGCTACCATAGTAACACCTGAAGATCTAGAAAGGTGGGTACAAGGATCAGATAAATTGTGCACTCCTCCAAAATTGCTAGACATTCAGAAATTAAAAGCTGAGTTAGAAGAAATGATAGCAGGAAATATAGGAGTAGAACGCTTAAACACTTATGATGAAGAAGAATTGCTGTTCCTATGCAGGAGTATCACTAGAAATGTAAGGTTATTTCATGAAAAATTGTCCAATCTAGCCCTACAAATGGGAATCGAAATAGGGAAATCAAAAGTACTACAGAAACCCTATAGAGCAGAATTTTCAGACAAAGATTTAGAAAATATGAATGCTTCTGGAAGAAGACTACAAATACGAGAATTAATGTTAGTTTTGCAAAAATGGGGAGACCTAGATAAATGGAGAACTAGGTGGGCAAAGAAAAAGGAAGAAGCTCGCTCAAGTCGAACAGCTTCTGAATATGTAATGAAGGAAACAGAAAAAGTTGACAAAATGTACCCGATGCGAGAAGTTGCAGGAGGAGGTTATGTACATGTCCCATGGAGTAGACAGGATATTTTATCATTTACGAATGATTTCCCAAAGCTGAGAGAAAAGCCAATTGAATGGTACAAGCAGGTTGAAAGGTTTGTGAAAGTATCAAAAGTATTGTTGAAGGATTTGGATGGTCTATTTGACATAGTGGTACCTGCAGATTTATGGACAGATTGTAAGATCACAGTCGATTGGCCGAATGATGAATATCCCAGAGATCCAAAAACAGGTGCCCCGTCAAATGATGTGATGAAAAAGTATCAGCAGGTGATAACATACCTGAAAGGAAAAATACCGCCGAAAGAAACAGATTGGGTAAAAATAGATCAAACTACCCAAGAAGCCAGTGAAACAGTTCATTCATATTATGAGCGCCTTTTGCAGGTGTTCAAACAATACAGTGGATTTGAGGACATTGGAGACAAAAACATGAGTCAGTTTGTATACCGATTTGTGTATGGTTTGAAGCCCGAGATATGTCAGATGATTAAGCAGCATATGCTCTGTTGGCAAGGGAAACCAATTGACGAAATTTTGAAATATGCTAAATATTGTGGGGATGACATTGAGGATAGGCACAAGAAATTACAAGAAAAGGTAATGTGGGCACAGGTGAAAATGGCTGAAAAACAGGGAATAAATTTAGATAATCCTAATGACAATCAGGGAAAAGACTCTGGAACGAATGGTGATTCTGGAAATGGTGGAAGAATGAAAGGACGAATGAGTAGAGAAGAGGCTAAAAAGAAATTTCCTTGTCATGGATGCGGAAAATTGGGGCATTGGAAGGATGAGTGTAAAAAGATTCAAAATAATAATGGCCCAAATCAAAATTTAAATTCACAAACGCAGAATGACTCACAACAAGGAGTAAATCCTCAGAGTCAGTTGCCATCTCCACCTGTTCAGGGTAATGTAAGCAGAGCAAAGCACGGTACAGACATCGGATACTCAGGGGGAAGTGGTAAGAATGATTATATGACCTCACAATTTCTTTTGCAGGATGATTTTTGCGGGTTCGACGCATGACGGTGCCTAGGAGAGGGGAAGAAGGAATGCGTACTTGGTGCATCCCTGCAGGTAGATCAATCAGGTCCATATGTTGAAGGAAAAGTGAGAGGTAATGATATTACTTTTCTTTTGGATACTGGTGCTACCAGGTCTACTGTGAGAACAGTAGACGTCCCAAACCTTCCTCTCTCTGGTGAAGATATTCAAGTTGTAGGGGTTGCTAACCAAAGAATTAAAACACCACTTACCGAACCAATGGAGGTTAAAATTGGAAATTTCAAAGAAATGCATCAATTTGTAGTATGCGATTCCAGTCCAGTAAACCTACTAGGTAGGGACTTATTGTGCAAAATGAATTGCACTATTTTCTGCACACAGGATGGTGTGGCAGTACAAACACCAGATGAAGATCATGTATATAAAATTATGGTCGCAAAACAAGGAACAGAAGTAGATGAAATGTTTTCATTAATAACAAAAGATGAATTGCCAGAAGAATTAAAAGATACAGTAAACCCCATAGTATGGGATCTCACGGGAAAGGAAGTAGGTTTCATGGCTAAAATAGACCCAGTTCAAGTAACTGTAAAAGAAGGTGCAATTTTCCCAAATACAAAACAGTACAAAATGAGTGCAGAAGTAAAAGGAGGTGTCATTGAAGAAATCAAGCGAATGGTCAAACAAAATATATTGAGAGAAGTAATGAGTAGTCCATGTAATTCACCAATCATGGGACTAAAGAAACCTAGTGGAAAATATAGGATCGTTCAAGATCTGAGGAAAATCAACAAAATTGTAGAACCATGTTGTCCTATAGTGCCAAACCCTGCAGTAATTCTGTACCAGATTCCTTGGAATGCTGGATGGTTTACAGTCATAGATCTGTGTCAAGCCTTCTTTTCAATTCCGTTACGTCCAGACAGTCAGTATCTTTTCTCATTTAAATTCGAAAATAAGGTTTATGTGTGGAATCGTGTTCCTCAAGGGTACACAGAAAGCCCTTCCATTTTTAATCAGATATTGAAAAAGTGTCTCGAAAAATTAGTGATGCCAGGAAGCTCAGTTTTAGTCCAATATATAGACGATTTATTGGTGGCATCAAGCACCAGAGAGGACTGTGTTGTTGATACTATAGCACTCTTGAATCTTTTGGCAGAAGAGGGACATAAAGTGTCACCTGAAAAATTACAGTTTTGTACAACAACTGTTAAATACCTGGGATATCAAATTGAGAGAGGAAAAAGAAGAGTAACCTCTGAAAGAGTAGCATTAATAAAAAGAATGCAAATGCCAGTAACGCAAAGACAAGTAAGAATGTTCTTAGGAATAGTAGGTTACTGTCGACAATGGATACCAGGATTTTCCATGTTGGCTAAGCCCTTGATTAACATGACCAAAAAGAAAGCAAAAGATCCTGTTGAGTGGGAAGATGAAAGTGTAGAAGCTTTTGTAAAATTGAGAAACTCCCTTTGTTCAGCACCTTCCTTAGGCATGCCAGATTATAAAAGAGAATTCGCATTATTCTGTCCTGAAAGAGAAAATTGTGCACTTTCAGTTTTAACTCAAAGACATGGTCTGGACAGACGTCCTATAGCATACTTTTCCGCTACACTAGACCCTGTGGCATCTGCGTTGCCAGGATGTTTGAAAGCAGTAGCAGCAACATGTTTGAGCATCGAACAAAGTGAATCAATTGTGATGGGACATCCTGTAAAGGTATATGTTCCACATGCAGTGGTGATTCTGTTGACCAGAACACGAACTCAGCATCTCACTCCTAGTCGGCTGACTAAGTATGAGAGGATAATAATGGGTGCTGAAAATGTGACCATGGTGAGGTGTACAATAATAAATCCAGCAAGTTTACTACCAGATCCATATCATGAGACAAGTAAAGATGATGAAGAAGATGAACATGATTGTATACAGATTACAGAACTATGCACAAAACCTCGCCCAGATATAGAGGAACAGCCTCTTAAAAAGCCAGATAAGGAACTATTTGTTGATGGCTCTTGCCAGAGACATGAAGATGGCAAACTAACAGCTGCCTATGCAGTATGTGAATTAACTGGAATAGTCAAAGCATCCTATTTACCAGGGGTAAAATCTGCACAAGTAGCTGAATTGATTGCGCTGATAAAAGCGTGCAAAATTGGGAGGAATCAGAAAATAACCATATTCACTGATAGTCAATATGGTTATGGGGTTGTGCATGATTTTGGCCAACTGTGGATGCAGAGGGATTTCATGACTTCTTCAGGATCTCCCATTAAAAATGGACAATTTGTAAAAGAATTGCTAGAAGCAATACAATCACCAAAAGAATTGGCTGTGGTGAAATGTGCCGCACATCAGTCAGGAGATGACTGGGTGGTAGTTGGCAACAGATATGCAGATTTGGTGGCTCAATATTGTGCCAAAACCAGAACATCAGTGAATAAGAGGGTGGAAAGAATGGGAATCAGCTGCCAACTTATGCTATTTATGCCACCTGAAACATGGAATGAAGTGAAAAGATTACAAGACGAGGTTGATGAAGTTGAAAGAAATTTGTGGATCAAAGTGGGTTGTTCTCAAAGAAGAGAAGATGAAGTATGGGTGAGTACAGATGGCAGACCAGTCATGCCAGATTGTTTACTCTCTCAAATGGCTAGGATGTATCATGGAGACACACACATAGGGAGAGATGCAATGATTAGACTATTCAGACAAAATTGGTACAATCCCAAATTCAGAGCAGTTACAGAGAGTCTTTGCCAGAGATGTTTAATTTGCCAAATGCACAACACAGGCAGGAAAACAATAATTGGGTTTGGGAAGATTGGGAAGGCAGAGGGTCCATTCATAAGATTGCAGTTTGACTTCATACAGCTACCACCATGCAGAGGGTTGAAATACGTATTAGTCATAGTATGTCTGTTTTCAAAGTGGGTGGAGGCGTATCCAACTAGGAGAAATGACAGCATTACAGTTGCAAAGCTGTTACTAAGAGAGCTCATACCTAGGTTTGGTTTCCCAGTATCTTTGGAATCAGATAGAGGAAAACATTTTAACAACGAAGTGATCCTGATAATCTGTGAAGCATTTCAAATCAAACAGAAACTGCATTGTGCATATCGTCCAGAGGCTTCTGGAGTGGTGGAACAATTGAATGGCACCATAAAGTCAAGATTGGGAAAAATGTGTGCATCAACATCATTGGAGTGGCCTGATGCATTGCCACTCGTTCTGATGGGACTCAGAAGTATACCTGATCGAACAACAGGTTTGAGCCCCCATGAAATCATGATGGGAAGAGCGATGAGACAAACACATGTTCCCACAAATAGACTGGTGAATATTTCTGATGATATGGTGTTGGACTACTGTAAAGGATTGGCTGACCTAGTGCGTTCTGTCTCTCACCAGGTTGGAGAAGACGCAGTTTCCAGACAGCCTGAACTAGAACATGATCTGAATCCTGGTGATTGGGTGGTAGTGAAGAATCACACCAGAGAAACGTGTCTATCACCCAGGTGGAGCAGACCTTGTCAAATCATATTGACCACAAACACAGCAGTAAAGTGTGCCGGATTTCCGAATTGGATTCACGTAAGTCACACCAAGAGAGTACCAGACCCAGAAGAAGAAAACACTCAGACGACACCAATCACTGAAGAAGCTGAAGGTTGCCAAGCTGAAGAATCTCAGGCTTGAGGTTCAAGAGAAGCTGACGGAGAACAACCGAGCACATGTCAGGATTGGATACCAGTGGTCGAAATTCCTGAGGTTTTCCACCGAACAAGAAGTCAAAGAAAATTAAAAGCAATTGAAGAAGATCTGATAGGTGAAAGAGAAGGGGTTCAGGATCAAGAAGACAAGCTAGTAAACGACCCTGAACCAAATCAGATAGGGAAAGAAAACTGGACTGAAGGCAGTGAAGAACTAATAGAATTTGTTCAGGGAGAGACAGGTTTAGAAGAAGCAGGTCAGGCTGCAGAAGTACAGAGTGCAATAAGCCCTGATCAGAAGCAGTTAGGTCAAGAAGAAAATACAGAAGAAATAGAGACTGAGAAAAGTGAACCCAAAGAAGTAAATACAGAACAAAGTAAATTATTGGAAACTCATAGTGGAGCTGCAAATGAGAAACCAATAAGACCAGAAAAAGAACAATTAGATAAGTCGGAGAAAACAAAGAACAAAATAGTACCAACCAGTGAAAATAAAAAGACACCTGAAGACGAAATTAAAGAAACGGTACAAACAGAAAAGCTAAGTAAAGGAGACCAGTGGCCAAGTTTCATCAAAAGAGTAAAGTGCCACATAAAAACCAGAAGTGAAGATCCAGAGCAAGTACCTGAAATAACAAGTCAAACTGATCAAGAGAAAAAGTCGGGAAAAAGAAAAAGTAAAAGATTAAGACTTGTGAACAACAAATTCAAGGGTCCTTATTGGACGTATATTGTTCTTGAAGACTTTGAAAGTTCAGAATCAAGTGACAGTGGTGGTGAAGGAACAAGTGCAGAACTAACTTACGAAGAGGAAACAAGACCACCCTGACTAAATAAAAATTCTCATGAAGATAAGGAAGAGAGATAAGAAGAGAAATCTTCCTTGTCGAAAAATGCCTGATGATAGGGATACTGGGAGATCAAAGAGAAAATGTTGTAGGAGATGCTGTGCAATTTGCATATGTAGTCTAGTATTGGTGCTTATAGTATGGTTAGTCCTGATTGTAGCAATTCCTTACCTGATGATAATAGATAAAAAGAACAATAATGAAACTATAGGGAGGACAGCAAACATGAAGGGAAATAGGGTAGAACTAATGGCAGAAGAGGATGAAGGAATTCATCATGTGATAGCTGATAACGACACTAGTTTAAATGTTTTCACGAAGTTATTGTTTCAGTATGTAGACACCATGGAAGTTAGTAATTGTTATGTCTGTATGAAATTACCTGAATCAGTAGCAGAAGGATTAACATACCATCATTTACCACTCACATATGGCATTTCATGTAGCGTATTAACAAGTTTATTTTATAGTACAGGTAGATTACAATATTACTATTCCAATATAGATGTTGTATTTTCTGAAGTTCCTATTCGCAAAAGCATGAACCCAGTGCTTAGCGCTTTAGATGCACAGTTTATGGGAGAATTTTTCTTAACAATGAAATCAATAGACTTAACACATGCACGTAGACACAATTTAACATGTTCTTTATTAGAAGAAGAGAAAATATTTTTGAATTTAGAAGAGGATAGAAGACAGGATTTTCAAAATAAAGCTACAGAACATAAGGCTCATTTACCACCTTGGGCAGAGAAAGAGGGAAGTTACACACCTGGCAAAGCTCAAGCTGCTATGGCTCTGGATTTCGAAAAGAAAGGGAAAATTTGTCTACATAGGTTAAAAACTGACTATAACAATGTTTTCATCGGTACCAGTGATTGTGAACACAATTTTTTAATATTGGGAGGTTGGGGACTTAAAGGAGGAACAGATGCAGTTTTTCCTGGAATCTATTATGTCTGCGGGAATAAGGCTTACTTTAGGCTTCCTGCACGGTGGTATGGAAGTTGTTACTTTGGAATAGTATTTCCAAAGATATACCACGTAAAAAGAAACACTGGAAGCAATGAAAACAATGGCGAATTAAAACGTAATAAAAGAGCTAGTTTTTCAGAAATAATAGGTGATATATTTGGTGCATTGATACCTTCAGTGGGAATAATTCTGAACTCAAGGAAGATATGTAAATTGTCTACAGTAGTTGATCGTTTATCAACGAATACTGCTGGAGGGTTTCTAATGATTAATGCGGAAATGGTTGCGATTAGATCCATGGTAATGCAAAATCGACTTGCTCTTGACATAATATTGGCAAAAGAGGGCGGAGTCTGTAAAGTATTGAAAACAAAACACTGTTGTACATATATTCCTGATAAGAGTAAAGAAATTGGGACATATATTCAGAATATAACTAAACTTGAGCAAGAACTTAAACCACTGGAAGTTGATAATGTATGGGAAAGATTGACAAATAGTATATCGTCAATCGGAACCTGGTTTTCTAATATAGGTAAAGGACTTATAGGTCAAATATTAGTTCCCTTAGCAGGGATAGCAATAATAGTTCTGACAATAGTATTTTGGTGTAAATGCTGCAGAAAGAATGGAACGTATAAAGTGACAGACAAAGGAAAGAAGAGAAAGAGAGACGAGATTGAACTAGAAGAATGGAAAAGTGAATTATACAAAAAGATGAAGGGAGATTGTAAAAATAGAAAAGCTAAACATGAAAATGAGAATGAAGTGATTTGCTAAAAGTTGGCATCTGATTGAGGGTACTTTTTGATGGCTCAGAAACGCCATCAGAGAGGGGATTGATGGAGCAAGGTTTCGCAAATGAAACTTGCTCGGATGCAATCTTCCTCATTGTATTAATATTAAAACTTGTATTGTCTGTATTAATATTTGCACACACTACATGAATAGTTAGGAAGCTTGCCTATGTTGTTTTTCTAACAAATAACGCTTGTTCCTAGTCTAAAATGGCCGCTTAAGCGCGGGATTTTATCTGCGCATGTCACAACCTGATCACATGGTGTGACGTCTTTCTTTGCTTGGTGGGAATTTCTGCTTCTGCGCAGTATGCATTAAAATGGCTGCTCAATGTTCTCACATGCTTAAGCTTGTTCTCGTGTCATTATTAAATAGTCATTTCTTAACGCAATTAATGCGGGATAGGTTTTTATAATTAAAAGGGATTAGAAATAAGATAAGTGGTATACAGTGAAACGTTTTATTTTTGATATTAATATTTCCTTCTTGCACTTTTAGTAATTCGTAATCTTGGGCCTGGGTTGGTGACTTGAAACTTGAAAAGCAGAAGGTTCTGCGCATGACTCCTGAAAGACTGCCAAAATGAAGTCAACTTGGACGTCTCACAAGGCCATGACCTATCGGCCGAAGAGGATGTTCTAAATGTACAAAATTGTAACAGTAGATACAATTGCTGTAGAAATTGTATATAATTTGTTGTGAGACGGGTGGGAAATAAAGTGAATGTATTAAATTGAAGGGGCGGGAACGTTAATACAATAGGCTTCACAAATTAAGCCAAATTTGTCATAGTGCGAGAATCCACTTCCGGTCCCTGTCCAATCAGAAATAGTGGTCCCATATTTTAGCAACATTTAGGGGAGGTACAGGGGGCGTAGAAGGGTATAATAGAATATAACATTAGTAAATTAGTCAGAGCGAGATTCCAGAGAAGAGAGAACATACAGAAAAGCTCCAGACTGCCCAGCTGATCGGTTGCTGACTGAATCCCTATCCAGAAGAGGTCCTGAGGAGGGGGCGGCGGAGTCCATTAGAAGGGAAATCGAGGAGAAGTCGAGTGCCAGAGAGGGGAACGGCGCAGGCGTCGTTGTAGAGAGGTCACCAGTCCCGTCATGATCCTGAAGGAAGTCTTTGCTCTTCATCCTTCCAGGGTCTTATCCTTTCAAACTCCTTGGCTAAGGGTTTGGTTCTCGCATTTAGGTAAATATATGCAACCTTTAGTTGCGCTGCTGTTCCTATCTCCTCTTTTCCTTAAACACCGTCATTGATTAGCAATAATCATTCTATGTACTTCTACGGGTATTCTGATCAAATACCGTGTCTTTTTCTGTATTTTACTCTGCTAAAACTTTAGATAAACAATTTAAAACTTCCTGACTCTGTGGTTATTTCAGATTATGTACAATAGTGAATGTCACTCATTTTAAATTTCCCAATTAGCAAAGGATCCATTGGTAAGTTATTACTCTTCAATCAGAAGGTAATTGGTAGCAGGGATTTGATAAAAGAGTACATCTGACACCCAGCGTAAGTATTAGTGTAGTATGAATGTATGGGCCCAAGTGAGTATATGGAGTATAAATGCTGTTTGCTAATATCGCGCTGGATTAGTGGAACCATGTTTGCAATAGGGGCTGGTTGAACAGGTGGAGAGTGTAATGGAAACTTAAACCTAGGTGGCTGCATAAAGGTCTTGGTTTGTTTTGCCTTACTTTCATCCCATGGGTTGTCTCGAGGCTTATATCGCTGGAACTCCCATCACAAATCCAGATTTTCTAGTCTCAGATTTGAGACCCCCTGTTGTAAACTAGTTAGGGCTTCCGTAATATCTGCTAAGGTGTGGGTGTCTTTGTCTGTATGTAGTGCCTGTGCTAAATCGCCAAAGGTCCCCCTCCTAGAATCCATTGCTCAGGCAAGCCTGTATTTTGTGGCTTGACTTGATGTAAGACTGTGGCACAGCCACTAACCTGAAGTTCAGGTTGTCTGCAGGAGCAATGAATTGTCCTCTCTCCTCCTAGAACACTTCTCGGCACTACTGAACTCGCTACAGGAGTCCCGGCAGGTGTCCCAAAAGGGAAGGGGAATGGGACGAGAAAAAGAGAGAGAACACTGCTACTCCATTCAGCCTGGTCCACCCCGGCACTCTTGAAGGGATCTGTTTGCAGAGTAGGGTCGCCTTTTTGAGGACTTGCGTTTCTCTATAAAATAAGAAATGCAACAGATGAGTACAGAGACGCTTCTTGGCCACCCAGGCGCACTCAACACAGAACATTCATAATATGCGAGTTATGTTAATCACCTGGTTCTCAAGAGGAGCTGAGAAACTCTCTCAGCCTTTGTCTGAAGGTTTCAGGAGAATACAATCCAAATAATCGTTCTCTAATTACAATGCTGCCAAAAAGGAGTTACTGGCTATGATTATATGTCATCTACAGCCAGGTAAACGAATGGCACCTAGACACGTCGTTTCGTTTGCACAAAACACCCATAAACAAATATTCACATCTAGGAACAGGCCCAAAGGGCTACATAAGCCAGTGTCCATACAATATGATGATCAGAAGGGTAACAGGATGCTTCCATGCGCAAGGCGCTGTATCAAGTTCACAATATTCATCTTAATATCAAAGTTCTATGCAAATAGTGTAGAAACAAAACTCTCAGAAGTTGGAAATGAGTACAAACATAAAAATGACCCCAAGCGCTAAGCTGAATACAAATATGAAATGAGTTCAAACATAAAATGATGCTAAGCGTAATACAAATATGAAATGAGTTCAAACATAAAATGACTCCAAGCGCTAAGCGTCATACAAATATGAAATGATTTCAAACATAAAATGACCCCAAGCGCTAAGCGCGAAACAAATATGTAAATACCATAGTCTTGAATCAAAAGTCACTTGTGCCAAATACCAGATGGCCAATTCTCATGGCAAATATGCAGGGAGGAGCCTTCCGATACCAACAGAAAATGTCAAAGTCACACAGCCTTTCACTTCACACGCAGCCTTAAAGCTCTCTGCACTTAGCTGTCCGATGCTTGCTGCAGTTCCACACTGGTGCGTGCTTCTGTCCAATGGTGAAGGAGGAAATCCTGAAACAGTGACAGAAGCAGTCTCAAGCTGAAGATGGAACCAGGAGATTTATCCAAGCACCGACAGGTGCAAGGCTCGGGCTTTTATAGCCAGTTCAGTGGAAGTTAACCACACATGGCTAGCCACGCCCATAAGCATGGCAGGTGCACATATACAATCATGTGACACTGTTGCTAGCACCCACAAACAACAAGCATTGGCAAAACAAGCACTGGCACCAACAAATACAATAAAAAGAAACAAACATTGGCAGTGGCAAGAAAAGGAAAAAACCCAAACATCTTAGTGGACAGAAACGTGAGCAAGCAGGGACCCCTGAGGGTGCTGACATACCAAACAGGACGGGGAGCTCCTGACAGCATGCTGCTCACCTGCAGGTAAGTTACATTTACAAATCCTATATTATGTGAACGTTATTCTTCTAGACAGGTGTTCAGCGCTACCTAATTGTACTTGTTTGCAACTTTGTGCTCGCCTGGGCTGAATATGTAAGAACTTAAGTTAAATAATGCAGACTAGAGAGAGACTCCTTTCCTTTGTCCTATCACTAAGACAAACGGTGACAAGCAACCAACCAATTTGGTGTAAGCATGCGTCCATCTATGCATTTTAAAGACAAAATGCACATTTAGTGAATTGGCCCCTCACCATTAGTTCTAGCCACTCAGTTCTGTCCTTTACAGGTTATCTCTCTTCTTGAGAGGCTTTTCAAAAATTGCCACCAACAAAAACAAAAAGCCCAACCAGCTATTTTATAATTTTTGATAGGACATACTGTGACTGTACCCGAATTGCAGGTGATGTGCGTGGTCTATGTATTTTTAATTTTGCTACGGTAAAAAATAAATAGGGGGAGGCGCACATGGAATTTAAAAGCCAGTGGGGACAGCGGCACCATCCAGGGAGCAGCAGATGCAGTAGCTACAGGGGGTGAGCCAGCGGCAGTGGCAGGCGATGGTAAGTCGTATTGCTTGCTTATTGACAATTTATATACTCGCTGCAAGGGTGTACATTGTACTGTTGAGATGAGACTAAGTCGTGAACAGTTGAAGACACCCGTCTTTACTTAGCCTTAATTAGCATTTACAGCGGGAGTAATGGCCTCTTCTATATTCAACTCAGCAGAGAAAGTTTCATGAAGAAGATTCAGATCCTGATGGGTTGCTGGGAAAGAAGGATGTAAGGAGGAAGGACAGGTAAAATGTAATATGACTGGCAGAGAAGGATGCGTGGGTGAAAGTGTGCATATAGATGGCTAATAGGATGCATGCATGGGGGGGTGGCTGAAGGATGGGTGAAAGATGGAAGAAATGATGCCTGCCTGCAAGAGTGAAAGTGTATGGGTGAAAGGAATCCTCCGGGCAGTTTGATGGGTCAAAGCAAGGACGCGTGGGTGGTTAAAATGACGAATGTATGTTCATGTTGTTGAAAGGTTTGTTGAGAATGATAGCCATGTTTGGATGGATGGATGGTACTAGTATTCATAGTGAAGACTGAATGAAGAGAATGTAAAACTGAAACGGTGACTGAGTAGCAAAGCCAAGGGTGAAGAATAAATAATGCTAGAAGAAAAATGCAGTGAAAAATGGAGACATCTCTGGGAAGAAGAGTAAACAAGGAATTTTTTTATCAAGGTTTTTGAGACTACTCCCTTGACTCACAGTAGTTTTCAAGCACAACCTATATATTATTATGTACCCCTATCCACCCATCATCATCAATTGCCTCCCTCTGGGGCCCACTCCCTACGCATGGTATTTCACCAGTGTCAGCCATGGGTGGCCTATCGGCTGCATGGTTACAATAGTAGTACCTCACGTTGTGCCATATATCATCATTCATATATTAGTAACTATTCATCTGCCTTGTTGTAGTCAGGGTGAAAATGAAAGTGAGCATTTGATTTAACAGAGCATGGCCATGATAGGAAAAGAGATACTAGTGTGGTACAGGTGAGCTGCCCCACCTGCAGACAGTAGCAAAGTGTATAACGAGGCACAAGTGTGTCTGTCTACGGCGCAAGCTAAGCTGGCATGCCTACATTAATTTAGCTAAACGAGAGAGAAGAAGAATACTTGTATACCCCATAGTGCTTAAAGCCTGAAACTGTAATCACATCAAAATCGAATGGGCCAAAGAATCGAGGATACCAGCAAATGTTATGTACTGCTAGTTCTACTGTGCCACTATATCATTTTATGTGTTACTGTTTTGCTAAGAGTATTGGTTACAATTTGTCATTTTTCTTTCTTGATGTAGCTACTCCTGCCAATCCACCATCATCCTCAGGATCACAACCAAACAGGCAGGAGATAGCAGCCATGACCCGGCAAAGGAAGCTGGAGGCTACCAGGGCCGAATACCAGTGGCTGGTGGCCAAGGAGGAGGCAGCAGCAGCAGCTGCAGCCTCCAATGCCCCAGGCCCCAGCCCAGTGCCTCTAGTTGTATGGCGCCATGGTCAGGCAGCCGCACGCCACCATTCATCAACCACTGCTGCTCGCCCCTATAGACTCTATAGAGCCTTTCAGCATTGCATGCTCCTGAGTATGGCGTGCCTGGAAGCCAGAATAGAGGAGCAGTTCGACCGATTGGAGAGGAAGCTCCTAGCCCGCTGCTAGATCTCTCTTGATGACAAAAGAAAACATCTGTAGATTTGCCGTATTTTGTTAAAGAGCAGAGATCGTTCACAAACTCAATAATCATCACATTTATCGCTTCCTGCATTATTGTGCAGTATTACCACGTCTCAGCTGCGCTAACCTAATACTCTCTGTCCCTGGGGTGAGCACCATTTAGTGGTGGTGTACATATGTTCTCTCTATACAGATTCCATTTGCCTCATACCTGATCCCATTTCCTTGGGCAGCCCCGGCTTTCGTATACTATCTTTTCAGTTAGCATGCACCAGACCATATCTTTCATCCAAGCCTGAATTGTTGGCGCTTCGGGGGCACCCCATGCTCTAGCTATGTTACGCTTAGCTATTGCCATTCCCAGCATTGCCCAGGTCTTTTCTTTGCTCTTTAGGTCTGTGTCACCCCATATGTTTAAGAGGCACCATTTGGCTTCTGGCTGCAGTCTTGCTCCCAGTACCTCCCCAAGGCAGTTTATAACCTCCTCCCAGTGCCTTTTAATGTATACACAAGTCCATATTATAGGAAAAAACATGCCTTCCTGCTTACATAATCTCCCGCATTTTGAATGTTTCCTGTAGCCAATTCTTGCTAGTGTTTGGCATGAATGATACATTCTGTGCAGAATTTTAAGTTGTACTAATTTCAACCTGGACGAAATCGCCACCTCCGGCGGGGAGTCCAGCGCTTCCTGCCAGTCCTCATCGTCCAACTCTTCTACATCTCGTCTCCAACTCTCTCTGAGTTGGGAGAGGGGGGTCAGGGGCATTGTTAATCAGTTTTTGGTAGGTCAGGGAGATCACTTTTCGGCTCATATAGTCAATTAGGATTCTATCTTCCATTGGAGAAGATTCAGGGAGAACTTTCCCTTTGGGAATTGCCTCTTGGAGAGCGTGTTTGATCTGCATGTATCTGAACATTTATGTGGTGGCTAGGTCGTACTCACGTTGCAGTCGTGCAAAAGGGATTACCCATCCCTCGGACCATAAATCACCTATCCGGAAGATGCCTATTAAGTCCCAGTTATCGAATCCTGTGACATCCCTCAGTGTCCCCAGCTGTTCTGTGTCCCATAATGGGGTGGCCTGTGTAATTTTATTTGCCCAGCCCAGGCTCTTATTTACTGCATGCCAGATCTGAACCATGTGTTTGGTAGGGCCCTTGAGGTATAGTCATGCTGGTGTGGTGTAAAGTGCAATTTTATAGCTCTCCCCCGGGCTAAATTATTTTGTCCATTTTATATCCTGGTTCGTCAAATAGACGATATGTACAATGGTTGATAGCTATTAGTTGCGCTGCCCAATAATATTTGCGTATGTCAGGGAGTCCTATCCCCCGTGATACCACCCCCTTACCAGTTTCTGCATGGCTATTTGAGGTGGCTTACCGACCCATGGTAGTTCTATCTGCTCTCTTTCAATAGCTTTAAAATAGGTGGTTGGGACCGGGTATTGTATGTTTTGCAGTATATAGAGAAAGTGTGGGAGCGCCATCATTTTAAATAAAGAGGTGCGTCCCAGTAAGGTTAATGGGAGGGTTTTCTAGTGTCGCACATTGCTTTTCAGGCGTTGTAGTGGGGGTAGAAGATTCCTGTTGTAAAATTGCGTGGGATCAGTGGTGATGTAAATTCGCAGCTATCGGAACCCTTCCATGGCCATTGTTGCCTCACATTCCCTGGGAAGAGGGGGAGTCTCCCCTCTCAGTACATAGACTATTGCTTTCGTCCAATTGATTGCATAGCCTGAATACTTCCCAAAAATGTTGAATATGTGTATTGATCTATGTATCGAGGATTTAGGCGAAGCCAGATATAAGAGTATATCGTCCGCATTGATGGAGATTCGATCCTCTGTCCAACAAAGCCCCCTTATCAAAGGATCTCTGTGAATCCACGAGGTGAGGGGTTCCAATATAAGGGCAAAGAGTAACGGTGACAGGGGGCAGCCCTGTCTCGTCCTCTTCGTAGGGCAAAGGACGAGGACTGTCTACCATTGACTACTACTTGTGCTTGCGGGTCACTATAGAGGAGCCTAAGCCAGGCTATGAAATTAGGACCAAACCCCAGCTTATCCAAAACTGCAAATAACTAAGGCCATTCAATGGTTTCAAATGCCATTTTGGCATCTAGGGGCATTACTACTGCGTCTTCCCTCAACGTGCTTACTTGTCCCAGTACTCCCTGAAGTCTGCACAAATTAAGTGAAGTACTCCTACCTAGCATAAAGCCGGACTAATCAGGATGTGCTAATTTCAGAATGATCTGCATTAAGCGTGAGACAAGAGTTTGGCAAGGATTTGAACTTCTGTGTTAAGTAAAGAGATGGGGCGGTATGAGGAGTAACTATTTCTTGGTTTACCTTCTTTATGGATGACGACTGTTGTGGCCAATCGCTGGTCGATGGGAAGTTTACCCGATTTCCGACTCTCGACGTACATGTCCCTCAGGTATGGGGCTATTGTATTGGTCGCCAACTTGTAGAGTTCTATTGGAAGGCCATTATACCCCATTGCTTTCCCGGACCTAAGTCCTCTGATTGCCTGTGCTACTTCTTAATTTGTTATGTCGCCCTTTAATAACGCTAGGTCTTCTGTGGTTAGGGATGGGAGGGACATGCCTGCTAGTAGTTCACTTGATTCCGCTTCTGTTAGGGTATTAGTAGTCGAGTATATTTGTTCATAGTATGCGGAAAACTCTGCCACTGTCAATTGTGGATAGCATATTGTTTTTCCTCCCTCTGTCATAAGCTCCATCACCAGTCTGTTCACCTGTTATCACTTGTCGAGTTGGGCAAGTAGTTTCCCTGCCTTGTCCCCAACCTCGTAAATTTGGTTTTGTGCAGCTCTGTTCATTGCCTTTGCGGCCTCAGTCACTAAGTCCTTGTATTCTTTCTTTTTAACGCATAGTCTGTGCTTAACACTTCCTGACTCGTTCCCGCTCAGGTCACCCTCTAATTGCAAGATATTGCTCTCTAATCTGTCCAGTGCTGCATGCTTTTCCTTCTGAACCCCAGCCGTCAGGGAAATGGTCTGCCCCCTAACCACTGTCTTGAATGCTTCCCAGAGGCTCTGGGCAGACCCTACTGATCCTTCCTTTTCCTGGAAGTAGAGTTCCATTGCTTTCTTGACACACTTCCTTATTAGTGGGATTCTAAGACTACATGGCGTGACAGGAGCTATCCTTCCTAGTTGTCGCCCCCCTTCTACATAGAGAGCCCACACAGGGGAATGATCCGAGATGCCCCTTGGCGCATCTCTTTAAATCGCACTGCCTGGTCCGCTGGAGTGAGAATGTGGTCAATTCTAGAGAGGCTATTTTGTGCGCATGAGTTGATTGTGAATTGTTGCTCTTCTGGGTAGAGGACTCACCAGACGTCCACTAATCTAATTGCCACAAGAAACTCAGAGAAGCGTGACTGTGATCTCTGTGAGTCGCAAGGTGGGTGGCAGTCTAGCCTCCTGGATATGGCCTGTAGGAAGGTGGAATCTGACTACATGGTTGCCCCCACTTTTTTCCTGGTGTTTTGCTGGTTTTCGACTTAGTTTGGCTGGGATCCTGCTATTCAGGACCCTAGCCTATCTTCTTTCCCCTTTAATTGACTGTATGTACTTTAGGTACACTCCAGATTGGATTCTGGGGTACCCTTGTGAGTCCCTAGTATATGGTATACTATGTACCCAGGGCATAGGTACCCCAGAGGCCTACCAGGGGCTGCAGCATGTATTGTGCCACCCCTGGGAAGCCTTTTAACATGACACAACAGGTCTGCTACAGCAGCCTGTGTAAGGTGGTGTATCCACCCCTTACTGAGATATAGGTTCCCTATATCTCTCCATATCACTGCACATGTAAACCTATCAGTCAACCCTATGGCAGGCCTTAACAATCCTGAAGGCAGGGTGCTGGGTTTCATGTGAGAGGGTGCCCATGCATGAGCAGAGCCCCTCTGCAGCTTTTGGAATCTTTATTCCAGGGTTGTTTGTGATGCAGCCAGACCATATACTCTTAAGTGCATTATAACCCCGCGGTAAATGCTAACTTGAGAATGGCTGCATGGAAAACTGTCGTGTTTGGTGTCAAACACCTTGGAATCATACCTCCACCCCAATACTGGGGTGGGAGGTATGATTCCTCCCTTCTAGAGGGAGCAACATGGCATCACCAGTACACCCGGTACCAGCTTAACAGAACCCTGGCATCACAAAATGGATGCTGCAGCCACAGACACGAGTCTGCCCTCCTGCTGCTGGACGAAACACCGGCAGGGGAGGCCTGGGCAATAGGTCTCCTGTCACAGGGAGGTGTGACCACCTCCCAGACAGGCTTTAGTGTATTGGGGCTGGGTGGGTGCACTCTCTGAGTGCTTTGAAGTCTGCACTGGGGGCACATATGGTGTCCCTGTGCATAGTCCAGCTCAAACCGGTTGCAGGGGCACACAGCCCCTGCTCTGGCGCGAAACTGGATGAAGGAAATGGGTGTAGCCACCCCTCTTTCCTGACCCTCCCATAGGTGGGTCCCCAGAGTTTGTCCCACCCCTTCCTTGGGTATAAAGTAGGAAAAACTGAATACAGGACTTTAGATTACACCTGGACTAAACTCTGATACCAGAAACCAAGTACTTTGACGATCTACACTACGCTGGATGACTGAAGAATCTCCCTTGGAGTAAAGGAGTTACTCCCCTGTAAGGCAGGCACCTTTAACGCAACTGACCGGTTGGCATCTCTGAAGCTCCTGTGGACTCTGAAGAATATTGCCACACAGGAGGTGGGTTTTCCAAGGTCTCTGAGGTCGATCTGTGCCCACAGCAAGTCTGAGGCCCGTATCCCTCGTGGAGACCGTGCAACCTGAAACCCTGGACACCGCAACCATTTGCAGAAGCATCAGCTTTCCGGCAACCCCTGAGGCTGAGCTTTAGGTTACTTGTAGCCCTGACCCCGAGCAGTAATTGCACCAAAGATTGCAGGCCTACACTCAACGAGTGTTCTGTGGGCCGCCATTTTGTGATTCCTCTTGAGGTCCCTTTGTAATCCCTGGTCCGTTGACCTGTGGGTCCCCAAGAAGGCAACTCTAACTTTTATTGGGCTTCCCTAGTTGCTCCAGATGTGCCCTGACTCTCCATTGCTTGGGGAGTACCCAGGACCTTGCTGGTCTGCACAGAAGCATCTTTTCTCTACCTGTGTGGGTTGCTGTTGCCAAGGCTTGTTGTCGTCAATCTGATCACCGACACCCCAGCACTCGACATCCTTTGTGGGACAGCTCGAATCCGGCTCCTGATCATCGTCGACATCTCCGGGACCCCGTGGCTGCAGAGTCAAGCTTCACCTCTTCGCACCTGAAGCACCCGACATCGGTGGGCATTCGATTGCTCCGCTCCTGGTCACTGGCTAGTGACCCAGACTCTGCCCCCTCTGCTTTCAGGTTCTTCACATCTTCGATCCAGGCTTGGATCCACCCGGACACTTTTCTTCTTCACGGCAGCAGCACTTTGTAGCAGATCGCCATTGAAAACGACGACGATTCCCGACACCCTTTGACACCTATGCACCCGGCTTCCCAGGGTGAGGTAACTCGAGTACTCTGGTGCTCACGTGGGTGTTGGCCCTAGAACCCCTCAAGTCTAAAGGGGTTTGCTGAAAGTCCTCTCCTAAGTGTCCTCTATCTTTAAAATTCCAACCGCGACTTTCCGCATTGAATCCTACGGCGCTCGCGGCTGTGTTCTCACACTGCACAGGTCCCCCGTGGGTCTCCTATGTCACTACCTTGGGTGGTTCCTTGGGGTCCCAGCGATTCTACGTGCTCTAGGCACTGTGTCTAGTCAAGTCGTGGTTCTTATACCACTTTCTTAATATATGGTTTGGTCCCCCCCTGGGGCCCAGTGTATATTGTGCTATTTACTGTCGTTTTAATACTGTGATATTGTGTATCTTGAACTCTAATCTCATAAAGAGATTAGTAGTTAGTGTTTAGAAATAAATACATATATTTTATATATATACCTTGTGTGGTTCTCCTTTCATGTGGTCATTCAAGAGGTTATAATCTGGTAAACCAAGCTGCTTTACACTCCTTCAAGACTTAGTCTGAAGGCTGCTCTCCATAGCTACCACTAGGATAGCTTTCAATAAAGGCTGTCTTTAAACCTATCATCAATAAGGGTCGTTTGGACTGGTGCAAGGTGCCCACTATAACTAGTGGACAGCATATGCCAGGCCAACTTCTCACATGGCCGCATTGATATCCCCTCCTATTAGGAGCCTGCGAACTGGGAAGCTCAGTAATAGATCACCCAACTCTCGAAAAGCCTTATTGTGGAGGGTTGGAGGGACATATATTGTCACTATCCTGATTGGGTGGCCCTCCCAATTTCCTGTGACTGCACCATATCTACCTTGTATGTCTGCCCATAAGCGGGCCACAGTCAGGGGGAAAGTGGTTCGCATAAGTATCCCCACCCCTCTAGAGCCGGTGGAGAATCCAGAATGGACTAATAGCTTATATCCCCAACGATTTACAGCTTTGCATGTATTACCTATTAAGTGTGTCTCTTGTAGCAACACTACATCTGGGGAGTGTCACTTTATGTATTGGTGCACGATCCCACGCTTGAGCTTGTCCCCAAACCCATTTACATTCAAGGAAAGGAGCCTCAGCCCCTTATTGTCATGTCCGGGAGTCATTAGGCATAGGAGAGGCTTTGCTCTTTTCTTTTTTCTGTCCTCTTTCTATGTCGGCGATCTTGCCGTATTCTCCTTTGTCGTGGGAGGACGCGCTGCGGACGCACGGCAGCTCACTCTGTATTTACTTTGAGCTCACCAGTGCTTCCGCGCTTGGTTTCGTTTCCGGTCTCTGGACCCCCGGAATGACTTTGCCGTCAGCTTCGTGGGAACGCGCTGACATTTCCCCTTGGAACCTTCGTATGTAGAGCGGATTGTTTAGGGCTCTACAGAGACTGTTGTTGGGTCATTTTTGCCTTACCTGGAACTGTTATTGAACACTGGCAATCCTCCTTTTTTGCCCTGATAATCGACTAGTGTGAGGCGCATTGTTTGGTAATGACGGAGCGGAGGAAGCCACGCCCTTCGGGCTTCTCCGTCACATATTTTTATGTGCATATCCCTCACCTTGGATTAGTTCTCTCTATAGCTACATTAGTAGCTCCCTGGCGTTTTTTCTGCACTTTTTTCATTTATCTCTGTAAGGGATCCCTTTAACCTTTTTCTTATTTTTATACAGGTGTTTTCCCTGATTGGGTTTTTCCCGTGTAGCCGGCATGGAACAGATCTACTCTTGGATCCAGGATTACTAATCCTTGAAAATCTGGAACACAGAACATGGATATTGTCAGTCCGCAAGGACATGCCTTGAGTCTGCTGGGGTAAGCTATGTCTTGAGAGATCCCAGTGGATGGTTGTTTGGGGAATCGTTCCTTGTATCCTTCTACTAAATATTCTTCTTGTTTCTTTTCTCTTCTCTGTAGTTGCCAGTATTTACCTGGATCATTGTCCCAGCCGGACTGAGGAGCCTAGATCTGTAGTCCATAGCCGTGGGTCCTTGTCTTTCCCTCTTATTTTTCCCCACCTTCTCCCACAACATTCTTTTACTCTTGCCTTAATATCATACGGGTAAGGGTGTCAGATGTGTGGGTAGAGGACTGGGATACACCTTCGCTCCTGCAGTGCTTGGGATTTTGATTGTGACTGGGGGCGGGACAGAAAACCAAGCCCACGAACAACATACTGCCCGAGCGAAGATGGATCCCACGGTTGGTAGCCCTATGTCCCTGGAGGAAAGGGGTGTGGGGGTGGACCTCTCTGTGCAGGAGCTGATGTCCGCTCTTTCTGCACTTCAGTCCGAAGTAAGGGAATTGAGGCAAGAAAATCAAGGGTTACACCAGGAGTTGACATTTGTAAGGCTCGAGAGAATCCATGGGGAAAGGGCCCTGGAGCTACACCTAAAATACCTGGCCCTGTAGTGCAGCCGGCTACTTTTCAGTTTGACAGGAATGTCGGTTCCGCTGGTAGTGTAGGATCTCCGGTTGCAATTACAGTCCAAACACCTGTACAGGTTCCTTTGGCAGTTCCTGAGCAGTTTTCAGGGGACTGTAATAAATATGGCATATTCATGAACCAATGTCATCTGCACTTCATGTGTCGACCTATGTCCTTCCCAGATGATTCGGTGAAGGTGGCCTTTGTAATCTCTTACTTGGCAGGTACCTCAGCACAGTGGTCGGTCCCTTTGGTGGACCATAAGAACCCTGTTTTGTATAACTTCCCTGCATTTAAGGAGCAGATGCGTCGGTTATTTGCGAAACATGCCTTTATGCAGGCTAGTGATACTGAGCTGCTTAAGTTAAGACAGGGTAAACAGGATCTGTTGGTGTATGTTTCCACTTTTAACCATCTTGTTGCGGAAACGCATTGGCCTATGGAAAAGCGGACGTCTTTGTTCTATCAAGGTCTCTGTGATGAACTGAAGGATGTGGTGTCCCAGGTTGTGAGTCCTCCTGAGGACTGCGTCTAATTTATTGATTTGGTTGTTAAATTAAACCATCGTTTGTCCGAAAGGAAACGTGAAAGGAGGCGTTTTCCCGAACCTTATGTTATTGGGGTATGGGGAGATCAGAAGGAAGAAACTGAGTCTAAATCCCAACCAGAACCCATGCAGATCGGGGGGTGCGGGGCCCCTTGTCTAGAGAAGAGAAGGAAAGGAGACGGGCTCATAATTTGTGTCTGTATTGTGGCAAAAGTGGGCATTATGCACCTGAATGTCCGGTAAAACCTTCCAGTATGTTGCCCAAGAAATCCGTGGCCTTTGTGAAGCAAGAAGTAGTGTCTTGTGGGGTCGATGATGGTAGGATTGTAAACCCCTATGACATTGTGGGTTCGGTTCAGAGGGTGCTTCGTCATTTCACCATTATAGTGACCTTGGTGATTACAAACAGCAGGAGGTCTACTATTTCGGTTTTGTTGGATTCCGGTGCTACTGGCAATTTTATGGATATACAGTTGGCAGCCAGATTGGAGGTGCCTTGTGTGTGTAAAAAACAACCAGAACCTGTGAGAGCAATTGATTGTACCGATTTAACATCCAGATTGATTGTCAAACAAACAGAACCTCTCATTGTACTTTGTGATAACGGTCATTCTGAGTCTGTTAGTTTTGACCTGATTGATGCCCCCACTTTTGGTGTAATACTCAGAGTGCCATGGTTGCAAACTCATAAACCGAGGATTGATTGGGTCCGACGAACAGTCACTTTGGATTCAGTGTTATCGGGAGGCTACCGACTGGGTCTCACCGTTGGTTTGTGCAGTGAGCTGTGTTGCGGATGGGGGCAGCCTTCCGCCTGCATAAACAGAGTTCTCAGACGTATTTCACAAGTCTAAAGCTGGAGTATTGCCACCCCATAGGGATTTTGATTGTCGAATTGATTTAGTACCCGGGGCTACCCTGCCTTGTAGTCGGGTTTATGCACTTTCTGAACCCGAAGAGCGGCATTTCCAGTCATATTTGGACGAGATGCTGGCGTCCGGGTTTATTAGGCAATCCTCTTCACCTGTATCCTCTCCAATCTTCTTTATACCTAAGAAGGAGGGTGATCTTCGCTCCTGTGTGGATTATAGAGCACTCAACAAGGTGACAATTAAAAGTAAATAGCCGCTACCTTTGATCCCGGTGTTGTTGGATCAGGTACGGCATGCCACAGTGTTCACCAAACTTGATTTGCGGTGTGCTTACCATCTCATTCGTGTTCGTACTGGGGACGAGTGGAAGACCGCTTTTCGGACAAAGTTCGGTTTGTTTGAATACTGTGTCATGCCATTTGGACTCTGCAATGCCCCTGCTGCCTTTCAGTTTTTTATCAATGAGGTGTTAAGGGAGTACTTGGATGTTAGCGTTATCGTTTACATCGATGACATCTTGATTTTCTCTAAGACAGCAGGGGAGCATGATGCTCATGTCATACAGGTGTTGCAGAAATTGCAGGAACATTGTTTGTATGTGAAAAGGGAGAAATGCCATTTTGGGGTTTCTTGTGTGAAGGTTTTGGGTTTCCTCATTTCTGCTGATGGTATAAAGATGGACCCTAAAAAGACAATGGCTTTTACCACCTGGCCTGTGCCTACTAGTGTGAGAGAGGTACAAGTTCTTTTGGGGTTTGCCAATTTCTATAGGCGTTTTATTTCTCATTTCTCGGATGTCATTACACCTATGACGGCTTTGTTACGGCAAGGGGTGCCCTTTGTTTTGTCTTCTGCTGCTCAATGTGCATTTGAGACATTGGTGGGCAAGTTCACGTCAGCTCCTGTCGTGTAGTTCCTATAGTACCCCTGCAGGACCTGCACGTTTGGATAACATAAACTGTGGGCTTGGTGGCAGACTGACTCTGTGCACCCCCACTGCGTATGTTAGCCGGATTTGCATTAGCTAGCTCACAGTGCCACTAGAATCTCCTCTTATAGGGGAGAGATTAGTTCCTGGCAACCTTAGATCATGACAACCCTGATCCCTCAGAATCGTGGAAACAATGTACTACTTTTCGCTCAGTCACTCGTGCTTACTTATTCGGTTTTGTCTCAGAGAGTTACACAGAATAAACAGTCTGGGCATTTCAATAAGTATTTATTGAACAGTTGTTATTCTAGTGTAAAATATATGTGCTGTAGCAACCAGCAGACAATAGCAGAGATATATTATCAGCAGTACGATCAAAGTAAAAGGATAGTACAGTTCTACCATATTGCAATAATCATGAATGCATACATGAATATAAAATGCGTAATGAAAAGTGTGCGTACTCCTACGATGCCTAACTAGATGTACCTGAGTGTACCTAGCATATGTGTAGGTCTAAAAGCCTAAGAGCCAAGAATCCTTCTAGGATTTAGTCGAACCCCATTACCTGAATAGAGAGAGTGTGGGACCCCGTCCTGGTCTCGAGTTGGACACCCTGCAAGGACTGTGTTAGACCGCTGTCAGCTGGAGCGACTGCATGCAGGAGCCTCAGCGTCTCTGGTCAGTGTGTCAGCATGGAAGTCTCGGTTCCCTCTATCTTACCGTGGCAAGATGTGGTGTATTTATACCCTAAAGCGTCTCGTCCCTCAGTATGGTTTGTATTGGTCTTTGTTAGACATGAGGAAGACGTCAGGGGTGAACTTTGTACATATATATTATGCAGGAGATGTAGCTGGTGAATGCTCATGCATAATTGAGTACATTGTAGGCCTGTGTTCGGGAAAAACCCTGCAGTGTTCTAACCACAGACTAGATAACTTTCAACCCTCAGAGCTCGTTGTGTACTGTAGGGAACTAATGTAGGTGAAAGATCATGCCTATATTAGGACATAGGAGATCATGACTATAATAGGGCATAGACGATTATGACCATAATAGGGCATATGCGAATATGACCATATACGGCATATATGAATGCGTCTATATTAGGGCCTCTATATGAAACATAACACTCCCATATTGAAACATCCCGATCCCGCCCTTCTACATATTTGGGGATACGACGCCGAAATACGGTCCGCGCGCCATTTCCATAGAGGCTTATCACAGCCTTCTATTTTATTGAATGCGAGACTATTAGATGAACGCAACTGCGCTTTCTTTTCTATTTTCATCATACTAAAAGTGGGATACTAGCACATTGGTTTTCAAAATTTTCAATGTTAGAACAGAATAGGATATTAGTCCTTTAACAAAAATTCTAAGCTACTTGGATCTACAATCCTTCATATGCTAAGCCTTGAAGAAGTTACTATGTAACGAAACACGTGTCGGCTGTTATCCATCATTTCCAACAGAGAGGCCATATGATCTTGACCTCCGTGGATTTATTAAATGATAATAGAATCTTTTGTTAAGAAATATATGTTTGTGTATTGGACTACACCCTGGTTATTGGTTGTGTAAATTTGTATGTAATGTCATCTTTTGATATTAAATGTTTTTGTGTAGCAGATTAATTTTATGGATTGGTTTCCTGTGAGTAATCACATTATTTGCTGAATTATAATTGTGTCATATTATATGACAACTGTGATATATTTGAAGAGTGCCGAGGTAAAGTGGTTTGTATGAAACATAACACCCACTCCACTTTCGAATTGGATGACAATGACCATACTTAAAATCTGGACAATTTAAAAATTCTCTTAAAAACATTAAAAACATGGTTTTTAAAAAGACATTTAAAAATGATAAAAAATGTTGAAAGTCAGCTTATTCTTTTGTTGCCACTTGAAAAAGTCAATTCTGTCTCACTTATAAAAGTTGCATTACTACAAGCAGAAGAAGGCCATTCTTTCTCAAGTGAAAGTGTCAATTTAGGAAGTGTTCCAAATTTAGTTCGTTTATTTATGAAACGAAGTGGAGAAGCCGAATTCTTTCCCAGGACGCGATGAGCCAATTCAAGATTAAGTGTCCTGGCTGGGAGATACAGCATTATCGGTGTTAGCTACTGCAGACGACAAAGCCAACGCCTCACAGAGAACGTCAATCGCACATAGATGGAATTCAGCACTGCCAACCGTCAGTGCTGCGGTAGCTTGTGCGGCAGTTGTTACCTGAGTGAATGTGGAGGAACCACCTAACCCAGCAGGAGCAAACAGCACCTGTGGATTCTCAAGGAATGCATTCATCAGAATTGGAAGACGCTGGGGACAACGCAGAGCATGGGCCTTTAGGGGGTCCAGCATAGCATCCATGTCCGGAGGCGTATCTGATGGAAACGTTAGACAGAGATCCAACGTGCATTCTTCTCCGCAAAACAGGCATCGAAGAACAGGTAAGATGCAGTCCACCCAGACTGGTCTAAACGATAGAAACCAAGAGGCGTTCAGTTCTCTCAGGCAAGGTATTCCCAGAAGCTGTACCATGCGTTCACGGTACTTCCGCTCCATGAGTACGTTCGCCATTTCCTCGGAAATTGGGCCGTCTATTGCATAGCAGTAAGATTACAATCAGGACTCCTGCAATTAGGAACAGGATAAGCGGGAGACCTCCAAAGACGCTTCCCAATACGGAGTGTATAAAATTTGGGATTACTCCGAGGACTGTTTGAAAGGTGCTTAATAGTCCTGACCCTATGGTCTTAAATAGGTGTACAATACCGCTCGTATCAGACATGTTAAAGATACGACTCACCATTTCTGCAAAATGAAAGTGGCAGTTCGTACGTATAAGCGCCTGTATCTCATTCGAGGTCCTTGCAACTTGAAGTTCAAAGGTTTCTCGAGCAGAGGTTAAGGGCACGGGTTGCTGTAAAAGCATGGCTTTCAGTCTGCTCAAAGTATCAAATTGTATAAAGGAAACATTCAACGAAGGCCATAACGGCGCCTCCCTGACTGTGTTCAGTGGTGGAACCAATACTTGCATACAGCAAGTAACCCTGGAGTTAACAGTGACCAGATAGGCGACGCCCGGAAGCATCCCACAGCAACCTTGATCGTTTAGCATCAAGTAACTCCCATTGGAGAACATCTGGAAAACCGGCGTGATCATGGCCGCTGGGGTCGCTGACATGTGACAAGATAGATTCGCTACCGAACCACTACATGCTCCGTGCAGAGAAATATCCTGACACATGAGAGAACCGCTTAAAGCGTTCTTGCAGTTTGTACCACTCAGATACACTTCTCGATCCCCATTCCGGCATCGATATCTATATGGTAACTCCCATGTTTCCTTAATGCATCCCTTACCCATTTTTTCATATTTGCCTGCCTGCCTTTGCTCAAGGCAATATTGAAACTGAAACGTAGTGACCGGCAGAGTGATTTGGCCATGAATTAGCCATTCAGTTAATGGTAATTCAGCTACAGTGAATGGTAACCTATCCAGTTTCTCAATACGCAGCATTGTATATTTGGCTGCCCTTTGTGCCATTTCTGTCTGTTTATCAGTTAGATTTTATTCTGAAAACAGAGACGTGGTGTTTATAAAACGCCAGGGCACATAGCCTGCACGCAAAGATTGCAGCGTCCAGCTTAACATCATAATAGAACGTAATTGGGATTGCCCGTGTTGTAACAAGGCAAGATCTTGTTCTAATATGTCGATTGCCAAAGACACAATGATGCCTAAGGAGTAAGTCCATTTTTATATAGCGCAGCTACTCACCCTTACGGGTCTCAAGGCCGTCGTGGAAATTAAGTGAGCTATTGCCCAGAGTCACATGGTGCTGAGCTAAGCTGCCGCCGGAGCCGGGGATCGAACCGTGAACCCTGTGCTCCGAAGTCAGCTGCCCTGGCCGCTGCACCACACCTCTCCACAAAGAGTAAATCCTGGAGGTCAACGTTGTTAACCCATTATCCACTACAGCTAATGCCTTCTCTAAATTAATACGGTCTATTTCCTGTATACTTTCTGCAGCCTCCTGTTGGGATATTTTCCAGTTTTCATTATAATAGGCATAAATGCCAGCATATATGAAACGTTTCTGACGTGTTTTCCTTGGGCCTGACAAGAAATCCCTAAGGTCCACATCAGGTGTGAGTAAGGTCAAGTGATGTTTTACTTCTGTGAGTGTTGAGGTCTCTAGCCAATCAAGGCACAACTTCCCAACACTATAGGATGTCACTACCCCTAAGTGTTGTCTTTGTACATAGCGTGTATCTGGCCTACTGATACTAAACCCTCGGTTATACCTAGGAATCTCTGTTGACATGTGTTTGTGTCAATGGGCCAAATCAGCCATTCTGTCCAATTGGGATCTGACCTGTTGTACTGGAGAATGTCATCTAATCCTACCCCATGTGTAGTTGAATTCTGCCCCCCACCCATCTGTGATGGTGCTGGAAACCCAGGCGAGTTCATTTCCTTGTTCTTGGGTAGTTCAAGACAGGATGTCTGTTGCACAGTGTCATTTAGAAATATCATCTGCTGTGGAATGAGGCATGCTCTAAAAAGCGCTTCTGTTCCCTGGACCTGCCAGTCCCTCGAACCCCAGATTGATTTTAAATCTATAGTGTCCTTCCATAGGTCGAAACCCTGTGTAGACAACTGGGCCATAAAGGAAGCAGAGTAAATCTGTTTGGTGTTAGTCAACATAATTTTCTGTGCTGATGTTGTTGCCACTTTGCAATAAAATGACTTCGGGTCAGATGTATTAAACCCTGAAAAGTATGTGAACTTCTGTGCAAACGTTTGCGAACTACCTCTTGGAGGTGTTGGGCAGTGTTCCCACTGGTGGTATTCAAATACATTTCTCGGTGTTATGGAATTATGCAAGAAATGATGACCATAATGTTGGTAACAGTACAATGTATCATAGTCTGAAGTACCGTCTAACATTTCATTGTTCGGAAATGCTGCAGTTTTTTCTAAATCAGACATCATATTATTCACAGTTTCAGTGTCCCAATCATCAGAAAATGTACTGGAGGTAATGATATCACTTAAAGAAATTTTAAATACATGTTTAAGCTTTAAAAGTTCAGTCGGACCGAATATATCAAAATCAATCTTGTCCCATACTATACCGTCCGGTATAGGAACTGTTGTGATGTTCACTGAAGACAAGTCTCTTGGTTCACGATGTGAAGACTGATGTGGTTTTAAAATCAAATTGACTCTTTGGGCTGTAGAGCTCTGCTGGAGATATCGTCCATTAATAAGCATACTAAAAGTTATAATTAAACCTAGCCAGAAAAGAAAAAATAGAATTCCAGTGATATACCATAGTTCTATCCACAGTGACACCAGGTAAGTCTTTCTAAAAAAGTTCAAAAAGTCAATGAATTTCTGTTTGTGTGATTTTTGGGCTGGCGTCGTTTTCGGCTCGCTTGGATCCAGTGAAAACGTATCAAAGTTCATGAAATAGCCAGAAGCAGTTCGCTCAATTGTTGGAATTGCATCGGGATTTGTTGAAATTGGGTTTTGCTCTTGACGAGGCATGTTGACGTAGACATCTGTAGTCGGTCTTATTGCAACTTGGTTGTTAAGTTCATTTTCTTCTTGTTGAATTGGAACGAGTTCCATAGTATTGTTGCTTAGTCCTTCATTCCGTACAGGTGGCTCTTCAAACGTGATGAGTCTTTCTGTTTGAACTTCTTGGATTGTAGCGAGAGGAGGGCGTCTGCTACTGTGGAGTCCACGAGGCCTACTGTTTAGTATCGGCCACATAGTGTGGTTTGATTAAGTCGATTGAGACAAATCTTTTCTCCTTTTTTCCGGCAAGAGGCGGCAGAAGTACAGTTCTTGTGCCTTGGATGGCTAGGACCGGAACAGCTGTTCTGTAGGATGGTCCTAATTCTTTCTTGTCTACAATCTTCTCTCTGACCAGATCCCCAACTTTTAGGATCCAGACAGGTCTTGCCGTTACTGCCTTGACTTCCTCAGTGGCGGTCTGTTTTAAGTGGACGTTGCTTTGTTGTGTCCTGGATACATTTAGATCCTGTAAAACAGCCAAACAATCATGGATATCAAATTGTTTTTCATCCGCCACTGTGCCTTCACAATCAAGATCAGGTACCCACATTCTTGTCCCAAATAGGACCTCGTAAGGAGTGACACCCCCTAGAGAGCTTCTTGGCTGATTGTTTATTGCTCTTTGGACCCCATAAAGGTGGTCGACCCATCTACCGCCCTTGCCTAATACCCTTGCTGTTAAAGATTGCTTTAAGTAACGGTTTTTCCTCTCCACAACAGAATTTCCCTCAGGATGGTATGGAGAGGAGTACCGCAATGCTACTCCCATTCCTTCCATGGCCTCTTTGTAAGCCCGAGAGCTAAACCCCGGGCCACGGTCAGAATGTAACGTGCCAACTGCGTATGTGCCGATAAAGACTCGCAAATCTTTTATAACAGTTCGAGCGTCAGCACAGCGCTGAGGCCAAACCCATAGGAATCTAGAGCAGGAATCCACTGCAACCATGATATATTTCTTGGCCCCATCCGATTGTAGGGGTCCGCAGTGGTCCAAATATAGACATGCGAGAGGTTTGTCTGATTTAAGTAATGGTGTCTGCGCTGGGCGTGTTACGGTGGAGCCCTCCATCTGCTGGCAGATGTCGCACTTTAAGACATAGTTTTTGGTCTGCTTTGCTAACCCTGGCCACCAGTAGCGCTGTTTCAGTAAAGAAATAGTCGCTGTAATGCCTGTATGTGCAGAACCCAAACCCTCGTGTGCTGCTAGAATTAAGCCTTGCCTACGATCCATATTTGGTATTACTCTATCCCCCACTCCAGGAATCTGAGCATATGGAATGTTTTGTGCATCTAACTTGTAGGAGTACTTTAGTGGAAATTTTTTAGGTACTGCTGTGCTGCCTTTGCGTGAAGCATTGACAGCTACCATAATCTCGCCGCCTATTCTTGTTTTTGAACGAGTGATTGCAGCTACGGACGCTGTATGTACAGCCCCCTTTGCGGCTTCATCAGCCAATGAATTCCCTTCAACGTGAACGCCATCACGCTGATGACTCAGTGTATGTATCACGTGACCTCTTGGTAGTTCGTTTCTCAACTCCACTACCTGTTCCCATAGCATTTTATGCTTAATTGCGCCACCTTTTGCGTCTTTAAACCCGTTGTGTTCCCAATGATGTAAATATTCATTGTACGACTGTACACAGTAAAAGGAATCACACACAATTAGTGTGGGGATTTCGTGTTCTGTATTTACAAGTGCCAGTATCAGTGCTTTTAATTCTGCCAACTGAGCCGTGCAGTCTCCTAGAGGTTGCGCTTTAGTGCAACTTGGATGGAACTTTCCATCGAACATGCGTCCTTTAACAATCGCACACGCTGCGCTGTAAGCTTGCTTACTCCCTATGGCCGGTTGAGTAGATCCGTCAGTGTAAATAATGTATTCATACTGATCTAGAGGCAAAATCTCATTTGGTAGATGATATTCTTGTTCGTATTGCAGAAATGCTTGTGTTTTTAAATTTGGATCAAATCTGTATTCAACATCCGTTGCAGTAAGAGAATTAGCCCATTGTATCCATCTGGGATGTAAGGCTTCCGCATTTGGAATGCTAGCCTTTGTAACAGCCTCTAAGGCTGGTACTGGGGTCACGACTATTATGCGCTTTCCCTGGGCCAGAGCTCTTTCTCTTGCTACAGCGGTCTGCACTGCTGTCAGGTTTTTTTCAGTTGAAGTAAAACGCATCTCTGCGTTTGTGTACAGGAGTGATTTATATGTGATTGGTACCGTTTCGCCTTCATTGAAAGTTATATAAGTGTACCCGGATTGACCCGCTATTACTCGGATCACTAAGTTGTGTACACTTACGCGTGTCTGTAAATGTTTAGAAGCTATCATGTCTTCCTGTAGGGAACGCAGGATATTTGTATGTTCCTGTGTCCATTGTCTGACTGAAAAATCAGGTTTTATTAAGTCATAGAAAGGTTTTGCTCTTTCTGCGTAATCCAAAATGTATGTTCGACCAAAATTTAGGAATCCCAGAATTGATTGGAAATTCTCTAATGATTTTAGAGGTTGGAGCAGTGCACACTTTTCTAAAAAGTTAGCTGCTAGGCTTTTTCCTTCACTTGACAGCTCATACCCTAAAAATAGGACATTGAGATGGGCTATTTTTGATTTTTTTAAATTAAATTTATAGCCCTCAGAGGCGAATCCCATAATAATGGTGCTCACCCTGGTCAAGTGCCTCGGTAAGTCATCGTCCATCAGATAAATATCATCTACATAGGACAATGCTTCTTCATCCAAATTTAGGAGTAACTCTGTTACCCTTGCTGAAAACAACCCTGGGCTATTCTTATACCCTTGGGGCAAACAACAAAATTGCCGTTGGGACCCTAGCGCTGAGAATGCGGTCAAATACCTGCTTTCAGGCGCTATATTTTGGCAGAAAAATCCATTTGAGATATCAAGTGTTGTTTTGTATTTTTGTCGCACAATGTTATTCATTATTGCGGCACTGTGTGCATTTTGTACTGCAAATGTCTTTGTGCAGGTGTTTAAATGTCTGTAATCTAAAACTAAACGATATGTGTTGTCAGGTTTTGATACAGGAAACAAAGGATTGTTCATTGGTGAGGTGCAATTTTCTATCACATCCTGGTATTCTAGTTGATCTAGGATCTCTCTGACTTGTTTTTTAGCTTCCTGCTTTATAGGGTATTGCCTTTGGGCATTTGGGGAAACTTTTAACAGGATCACGTGGTGGGTTGAATCCTCATCCCAACCAGCATGATTTTTGTACAATGCTGGAGCTAGGGCAACCGCCCACTCCTGCGCATATGCATGTTTTAAATGTATGGGAACGAGATCGAAAAATGCTGGAAAAATTACCTTTTCTCCCTTAGGGCACTCCATGACGAACGCTGGCGGCCAGTCTTGCTCTGCTAATAGGATGTCATGTCCAGATGACAGATTTTTCCAAAATACACCTTTAATTTTCCTGGGCTTGTCCCCCTCCATCCGGAGTGTTATCTCATGTAACTTATGTGAGACACTTACCCGAGTATCAGGTGTTTCCACCATGATATACTCACTCAACTCCGCTCTCACCAGAAATTCCTTCAGGTTCTGGCGAGCTATTGTTACTTCTGCTGCGCTGTCTAGCATCATCAGAGCCCATTCCCTGTTCAGAAGCTGTGTCCTCAGAATTCTAGGCATGTCTGATCTTGAGACCTGCTACCTTCTTCTTTTTGAACTGAGGTTCTGATTTTTGTTTATCTTCTTTTTTAGTTTTGTATTCCGCAGCGCTTTGCGTGTCTCTGGACTTTGTACGCTCCTCTGACCGTCCTTCCCTCTCTGAGTTTTTTGATGAACCCTGAAAGGAACGAGAGGAACGTGTATCAGTATCCTGATACCTGTCAGGTTTTTTAATATTATCCCTATTCCTGAGGTTATACCTCCTTTCAGAGGGATCCTGTTGAGGAGACCTACCTCTGGATTGAGATCTGCTGTCTTTAGACTTTTGTTGTTTTTTATTTTCTCACTTCTTTTTAGAAGAAGTAGGTGTCTGCTTTGTACTGTCCTTTTCAGGACTGCCCACCAGTTGTGGTTTTAATGCTTTCCCACCTAAACTGTCTCTGCCTAGTTCTGCATATGCAGTTTCAATTATTTTGGGTAGTTCGTGTTGTTGACCTACTGGACTGAACTCCCTTAGGCGTTGGCGGATCGCCACTGAAGCTGCTTCCCCTTTAATATTAGCTAGTATTATGGCTGATACCTGGTCAAAGTTATTTAGTAACTTCATCCCTAAGTTTAGGGCAGGTTCTGCTCCGTACTCATTTTGTATCTGTCTCAACACGTCAGGTACTACTGCTAATGACGGGATACCATGTGTTCTGGTATATATGGCAGCAAAGACTGAACCCCAAGAGGTGCTGTCCTCTATTTGTGGTGTGATCCCCATGGGCAAGCAGATTGTTAGTATTCTGTATTTATCATAGGTGGTAGTATTCGGGAATACCGCCTCAAGCTGAGTTATTTTCTGAGCTATCCAGAATGGTATTTGTTCACGTTTTGCGGGCATTTTGACCAATACCGCGTGTAATGTTTGAGGAGTAATTTTAGTTGCTGTACCCTGGTTTGGGTCCCATTTGTTGCAACTGTTGTTGGTTGAACTGTGAGAGTCCTCATGACGAATTGTGTCAAGTTCCTGTAGATTTTAATTAAATCTTTGTGTTGTATGAGTAATTCTGGCTGTGGCATTGTGTCAATGTCAGGGTGCGGTGTGTAAGCCGCTAGTATTGGCCATGTGGCCCGTCTCCTCCGAGCAGGCCTAATCTTACTCTTGCTCTTAAGTGGGGTAGGGCGCCTTTAAACCAGTGTAAGTGTTCCTGGTACGTGAGTGGAATCTCTATGTCATCAAATGGACAGTATTCCGCTGGTGCATCTCCTTCTATATAGTAGTGAAATGTCTTTGTTCCGGCATCTGCTGCTGGGAATGTAACCCATGAATAGAATACCTCTGTTTTATTTGATTTGTGTGCCTCAATCACGAGAGCTACTACGCCACCCCTTGGTGGTAAACCATTTTTTAAGTTTCATGGTGAGCGTATGTCTGAATTTAGGTGCAACTTCAATTGCATTTTCGGGTTGTTCTCCTGCTGAGACATGCAGATCTACTCTTTCTTCATCGCTCTCAGTCATTTTGAAAAGAAAATCTTTTCCAAGAGAACTAAGATAAAGGTGTTATGTACAATTTAGGAACTAAATGTCCTTCAAGCTTGAATAACCAACAGCCGATAAATAGGATATCTCGCCTACTCAGCTGTGGCGGAGTTTGTGCCCACCCACTCCAGACGTCTCTGGCGTTTTGTGAGTAGGTTCTCTGAGAATAGCACAACTGAACTACTCAGATTCTACTGTTAAATATGTACCCAACCAACGTTGGCGGTGCCATGTCGTGTAGTTCCTATAGTACCCCTGCATGACCTGCGCGTTTGGATAACATAAACTGTGGGCTTGGTGGCAGACTGACTCTGTGCACCCCCACAGCGTATGTTAGCCAGATTTGCATTAGCTAGCTCACAGTGCCACTAGAATCTCCTCTTATAGGGGAGAGATTAGTTTCTGGCAACCTTAGATCATGACAACCCTCATCCCTCAGAATTGTGGAAACAATGTACTACTTTTCGCTCAGTCACTCGTGCTTACTTATTCGGTTTTGTCTCAGAGAGTTACACAGAATAAACAGTCTGGGCATTTCCATAAGTATTTATTGAACAGTTGTTATTCTAGTGTAAAATATATGTGCTGTAGCAACCAGCAGACACTAGCAGAGATATATTATCAGCAGTACGATCAAAGTAAAAGGATAGTACGGTTCTACCATATTGCAATAATCATGAATGCATAAAGAATATAAAATGCGTAATGAAAAGTGCGCGTAGTCCTACGATGCCTAATTAGATGTACCTGAGTGTACCTAGCATATGTGTAGGTCTAAAAGCCTAAGAGCCAAGAATCCTTCTAGGATTTAGTCGAACCCCATTACCTGAATAGAGAGAGTGTGGGACCCCGTCCTGGTCTCGAGTTGGACACCCCGTAAGGACTGTGTTAGACCGCTGTCAGCTGGAGCGACTGCATGCAGGAGCCTCAGCGTCTCTGGTCAGTGTGTCAGCATGGAAGTATCGGTTTCCTCTATCTTACCATGGCAAGATGTGGTGTATTTATACCCTAAAGTGTCTCGTCCCTCAGTATAGTTTGTATTGATCTTTGTTAGACATGAGAAAGACGTCAGGGGTGAACTTTGTACATATATATTATGCAGGAGATGTAGCTCGTGAATGCTCATGCATAATTTATGAGTACATTGTAGGCCTGTGTTCGGGGAAAACCCTGCAGTGTTCTAACCACAGACTAGATAACGTTCAACCCTCAGAGCTCGTTGTGTACTGTAGGTGAAAGATCATGTATTAGGGCATAGGAGATCATGACTATAATAGGGCATAGACGATTATGACCAAAATAGGGCATATACGATTATGACCATAATAAGGCATATGCGAATATGACCATATACGGCATATATGAATGCGTCTATATTAGGGCCTCTATATGAAACATAACACTCCCATATTGAAACATCCCGATCCCGCCCTTCTTTTTTTTGTGGAGGCTGATGCTTCCCAATATGCTCTGGGTGGGGTGTTGTCACAACGGGATATAGAGACAGGACTTATGCATTCCATAGCTTTTTTCTCTAAAAAATTGCGCCAGCGGAACAGAACTATACTGTGGCTGAGAGGGAGCTGTTAGCCATAAAACTGTCCTTTCAGGAATGGAGGCATTATTTATGGGGGGCTAGACACACCATTTCTATCTACACCGATCACAAGAACTTAGAGTTCTTTCGTTCTGCAAGGGCGTTAACACCAAGACAGATGAGGTGGGTGTTGTTCTTTAATGAATATGATTTCACGATTACATATAGACCTGCTGCTCAACAAGTGAAGTCTGATGCACTCTCATGCATACTTGTAGCACCCATGGAAGAGGTCATGGCTCTTGAGGATAGGCCTATGATTGCTAAGGATAAGATTGTGGGTTGTAACTCGATAGATGACCTTCCTGGTGCAGTCAGGGACCAGTTGTTAGCTATAGACCTGACTCCATGGTTAACTGATGCTGCTTGTCAGCTGAGAGATGGGTTGCTGTATCATGGAGATCAATTGTTTATACCACCTGAGATGAGGAAACAAGTGCTTACCTGGTGTCATTCTTCCTCATTAGTGGGACATCCAGGAATGGCGAAAACCAAGGAGTTTTGTCTTCGTTGGTTTTGGTGGGATACGGTATGGCATGATATACAGGTATTTGTGGCATCATGTCCTGTGTGTGCGATGAGCAAAGCTTTACATACTCCGCCTGCAGGTCTTTTACATCCGTTACCGGTCCCTCCCTCTCCCTGGCATACTATAAGTATGAATTTTGTAACAGATCTTCCCTTGGAGGCGAGATACACTACCATACTGGTGGTGGTGGATTTGTTTACTAAAATGGCACATTTTATACCTTTGCCCAAAGTGCCTACTGCTAGGGAATTAGCTGAAGTATTCATAGCTCAGGTGTTACGACTGCATGGTATTCTCTCCGCCATAGTGTCTGACAGAGGGGCGCAGTTCGTTTCCCATATTTGGAGGGAACTGTGTTCCTCGTTAAAGATGGAGCTGCAGTTGTCCTCAGCATATCACCCGCAGTCGGATGGACAGACAGAGCGTACCAATCAGACGATGGAACAGTACATTCGCTGTTTACTGACCTCCTGGACGGGTAGTTGGGTGAAGGTGCTCTCTATAGCTGAGTTTGCATATAACAATAGCGTGCATTCAGCTTTAGGGATGACCCCTTTTTTTTGTTCTATGGGGTTTCATCCCAAGGTGATACCAATTCAACCCTCAGGCCATGTGCCGGCGGTAAGACACCTTAAGCCAGGCACTTATTGACATTTGAAAAAAGGCACAGGAACATCTCGCTGTGGCTAGGCTCAACATGAAGGTTAAGGCTGATCGTCATCGTTGCCCTGCTCCCTTATATGCTCCTGGGGATATGGTGTGGTGGGCATCTAGGAATTTGCGTTTGGGAGGTCCTAGCAAGTTTCAGCCACGGTTTGTTGAGCCATTTAAGATCGAGCGGGTGGTTAATCCAGTGGCTATGAAATTGGTTCTGCCCTCTGTCTACCAGATACACCCTGTTTTCCATACTTCCCTGTTAAAACCATATACAGTCACTTCCCAGGTGTTGCCCCCACCTTCTCCGGTGGTGATTGATGGGGAAGAGGAATTTGAGGTTAATGCCATTCTGAATTCCCATTGACATCAGGGTCGGTTGTTCTATCTGGTGGATTGGAAGGGTTATCCTCCTGAGGACCTACATGGAAACCAGCTAGTTCTGTGCATGCCCCCCATTTGGTTCGTCTCTTTCATGCCCGTCACCCCTTGAAGCCACGTCCAGTGGGGGGTCGTTTGGGAGGGGTGCTGTCATGTCCGTGAGTCATTAGGCATAGGAGAGGCTTTGCTCTTTTCTTTTTTCTGTCCTCTTTCTATGTCGGCAATCTTGCCGTATTCTCGTTTGTCGTGGGAGGACGCGCTGCGGACGCATGGCGGCTCGCTCTGTATTTACTCTGAGCTCGCCAGTGCTTCTGCGCTTGGTTTCGTTTCCGGTCTCTGAACCCCCGGAAGGACTTTGCCGTCAGCTTCGTGGGAACGCGCTGACATTTCCCCTTGGAACCTTCGTATGTAGAGCGGATTGTTTAGGGCTCTACAGAGATTGTTGTTGGATCATTTTTGCCTTGCCTGGAACTGTTATTGAACACTGGCAATCCTCCTTTTTTGCCCTGATAATCGACTAGTGTGAGGCGCATTGTTTGGTAACGGTGGAGCGGAGGAAGCCACGCCCTTTCAATCAATCAATCAATCAATCAGGGAATTGTAAGCGCGCTACTCACCCGTGAGGGTCTCAAGGCGCTGAGGGGGGGGTCCGCAGATCTGTTTAGCCGAAGAGCCAGGTCTTGAGGGTCTTCCTGAAGGTGTTCAGGGAGGGGGCGCGTCTGATGTCTGCCGGTAGCCCTTTGGGCTTCTCCATCACATATTTTTATGTGCATATCCCTCACCTGAGATTAGTTCTCTCTATAGCTACGTTAGTAGCTCCCTGGCGTTTTTTCTGCACTTTTTTCATTTATCTCTATAAGGGATCCCTTTAACCTTTTTCTTATTTTTATACAGGTTTTTTCCCTGATTCGGTTTTTCCCGTGTAGCCGGCATGGAACAGATCTACTCTTGGATCCAGGGTTACTAATCCTTGAAAAGCTGGAACACAGAACTTGGATCTTGTCAGTCCGCGAGGACATGCCTTGAGTCTGCTGGGGTAAGCTATGTCTTGATAGATCCCAGTGGATGGTTGTTTGGGGAATCATTTCTTGTATCCTTCTACTAAATATTCTTCTTGTGTCTTTTCTCTTCTCAGTAGTTGCCAGTATTTACCTGGATCATTGTCCCAGCCAGACTGAGGAGCCTAGATCTGTAGTCCATAGCCGTGGGTCCTTGTCTTTCCCTCTTATGTTTCCCCACCTTCTCCCACAACATTCTTTTACTCTTGCCTTAATATCATATGGGTAAGTGTGTCAGATGTGTGGGTAGAGGACTGGGATACACCTTCGCTCCTGCAGTGCTTGGGATTTTGATTGTGACTGGGGGTGGGACACTTACCTGTTGTTGGGCCCATCTTGACTCACTGATTATCTCTCAGCTGTTCCGTGTCGCACACATAACTCGGTGACGGTGACGAGACCTGCGTGCTGGTCTCCATTTCCTAGCCACCTGGAAGCCCTCAGCCTCCTGTGAGGCATAGCTTGTAAGACCATGATTACGTTGTGCCTGAGACGAATTGTACTCTCCCTTTACCTTCCTATTTCTGCCCCTTGTGTCATCTAAACCCTTAACAATAACAAGATACAACCTAATGCCCCCTCAACCTGCTTTCCTGCAATCCGGGCTTAAAACTACCCGATCCCCCCAACTATGCAGAGTGCCTTTTGCCCTATCCAAAACTAATGTATAAAATGAGGTGTAGTGACCCACCCTCCACCACCACCTTCAAATCTGATACAAAGCATCTGTATATTTATATTTGCCGTGAAAGGATATAGTCACAATACTACCACTGAGCAATTCGGTATATGTCCATCGAGGTCCATCTTCCCCAAGCGCTGCAACGATAAGAGTCAAACAGCCGGTAGACACCTCTAGTGCATCATCTGCCCACATCAGCTGGATTCGCTGTGTTGGAGTAGATTGTTCCTTGATCTCCATAGTCTGTTGGTTTTTAGTGAAGTCTCTCCCTTCGTGGTCTGGGACTGTTCCCCACAACCGTTCTCCTTCCATCGAGCCATTCCTGTGCTGCTTCTGAGGTGTCGAAAATCCACGTCATCCCTTCTGCCTCAATGCGTAGTTTTGCTGGAAATAACATAGAGTATTTCATACCCTTATCTTTTTAATCTCGATGAATGATTGCCTTTGTTTCTGCACCTTCACTGTGAAATCAGGAAACAAAATTATTTTACTGTTCTCATATGTAACCGGCGGTACACTTCGGGCTGTCTGTAACACAATGTCCCGATCCCAGAAGTTGGGGGGGCAGGGGGGGGCAGGCTTAGGACTATGTTTAATCCTGTGAGCTCTCTCGACAGAAAAGAAGTTAGAAAGGCCCCTTCACTGTAGGTGATTTGTGAATAGATCCTCTACAAAGAGGTCAACTGAGGGCCCCTCCGCTCGTTTGTGAACCCCCAAAATTCTGACGTAATTACGGCAAGATCTGCCCTCATAATCGTCCAACTTAATTTTCAAGTTGTGATTGGAGACTTGCAGTTTTTTAATTTGCTGCTGCATGGTCTTAGTGTCCAGCTGGAGGTCTGAGTGTTCCCGCAGTTGTGATGGAATCCATTCTGTTTTGCAGTGAGGCACGGACTCCGCTTATTGCTTACATAATGTCCTTTAGGGTGGGGCCACCACCTTCTGTGCCCGGCATGGTCGAAGCAGCTGCCCTGATCGATGTTTTAAAGTCTGGAGGCTTTTGGAGTGCATTTTTGTCGAGTTTAGTTTGATGGGTCCCCTTCTGCCCCTTGACACCAGCCATCTTATCCAACGTAGGGAGGGGAAGCTTCCTTATTTATGTCCCTATCTCCCTGAGTAGTAGCCACCGCCTGACCGTGAAGTTACTCACTCCACTCGGCCTGTCGGGTTTCCCCAGGTGAAGTCGGTGTCTACTTCCTGGTGGTGTTGTGACAGCTCTTTATTGATGATTAATTAGTAGGTGATCACAGGGATCCTCTCAGGACAAGTCTGCCCAGTATTATAATGACTGGCTCAGTATAACAAGTCCTGCAGCTATGCGCAACTTCGAATGTGACTCAAAATGACCCAGGTCAGTTGGATGCTTTGGAACACCCCCAGTGGGCTCCCGCAGTCATGCGACTCACCACTGCCTGGTGCACTAAGAAGGGGTGGGGTGGTCTCTCTTTGATCAGCTACATCCACTCCCCAATGCCAACCTTCAGGCCACCCTGGATTCGTTGCCTTAATTATTGCTCTGGGTGCTTACCAGGGTACGCGGGTTCACTTGGAGATCTATGCAGGAATATTCAGTCCCACCGGCCCCTTTCGGTTTTCAGGTGGGTAGCCTCCCATCCGGTGTCTCGTTTCGCCTGTCGGACCGCTCCCGATGTCTGGTCCGCTTGTTGGCCCCTACTCAGGTCTGCTACAGGGAAGTCCCTGGGGCCCAGTGTTTACTCGACCCCGCTCCAGGAACACCAGCGCTTCACCCAATCCTCCACCGCACCACCCTGGCATCCACTCCATACGGCCCTACTGAACACCTCGGTAGAGTCGGGAGGCGGGGGCAGAGGAAGAAAGAAATAGCAGTCGCTGTGCCCTTGATCCCGCTCCCCCAGCTCCAAATATCGTCGCTGCTAGACTGGGCTCCGCCTCCTTTGCCCATCTCTCATCCGGCGTCTCACTTGAGACTGGGGTCCAGTAGGCCCCAACCTGCCACTTCGTCCTCGGCGCCGAGTCGTGGCAGATTTATATAAAAACTGGCAGCGCCAGTCCCGGGGAGGGCCCAACACGGTTTTTATTCCAGCTTCCGGATCTTAGAACGGATTAATGGGTGGTGGAGGCGGATTGAGTCGCGGAGACTCTCTAACTCATGGCCATCATCTTCAGTGCCTGGCCACGCCCCCCCCCCTCTTGCACACAGTTATAATGATTAAAGAGAAAAAAAGATGCTGTTTTGCCAAATTGGGAGTGCATCTGCATTCCTCTTGGACTGTCCGTCAATCTTGGGTGCCTGGTGAATGCGGTTCGGTAAGGTAAGTGTGAGTATGTTACATTGTTTTCCCAGCATGGCGCTGGGTAAAGGCCTGGGCCTGTAGATTGAAAAGCAAACGTTTTATTGAAGAGTCAGGGAGAAAAGTTAAACTGCATGAGGAGTGCAACAAGAACAGAAGACTCAGAGGCAGCATGGCTAAATGTCTGTTTCTGGCAGTTACCTCAGCAACAGGCCCCCACCCAACAACCACTTAGCTTCGAATTAAACAATGAATTTGAGCCAGACAGCACTGAGCAGTGAGCACACACACAGCAACATAGCATTTTTCCATTCAAGTAAAAAATCAACGCACCACTGTAAGTCTCACCACTCATCACCACCACTACACAGACTTGAGTAGGACTGGTGTTGTTTACCTTTAGGCCACTTCAAAGTCATCATCATCCAAATCGGTTGGTTTCAGTGAATATGAAAACTTCCATTTTCTTCAGGTGGCAGTTCTCGAAGTAGTCATTCCATCATTTCTGATGATCCTCCTGAGTCTGACCCTGAGTATGCTGTCCAACTCCAAGTCAGTACCAACAGTGTCTTGAGTCCATACTCAAAATGCAATAGATCGGTCTGTAGTAGTACAATTTTGTTATTGAATAACAAGAAGGGAAAGATTATTATTGATCAGCCATCGGTAGGCCACCAATATTGTGAATCTCAAATTCATCACTAACACATTAAGCGTAACAAACAAACACCCTGTCTCACACTGCCTGCCAGCACATGAATCATCTCATCTCTTCTCAATCTCAACACATATGATGATGACATATCACAACAAGTCCACATCACAAGCACAACAAACAACAATCACTCAGCGGGCAATGCATGCCAGCATTTACCTGTTTTTCCAGTGTGCTCACCGTGATCGGTTGGTGGTACATTGCAGAATGCAGATCCTCCATGTTCACAAAGCAGAGAATTGCCAGTGTAAATCAAATTATAAATGTCACATGTGGGGCAGTCCCTCCAGGGTAGGAAAGCATAGATAGTCATGGCTAAGGGTAGGCGGAGTTCACGGAGTTGCACTACGTGGAATTCCGTGGAGTTGCATACAAACCCCATGGAATTCCGCGTACTTCCGCTCCGCCCTAGTCATTATGCATTAGTCCCATAAATGAACACATAAGTCAATTATTTCAACTCAAATAATTCCCCCGGTATGAATTTGCTGCAACCGTGGGTCCGCTGCCAATGATCGAATCGTCTGCTAAATGTCCCCGCCGGCATGCCTGCATGCCTAGCATTGCTGTGCTCTGCTTGGCCGTGCGCTGCCTGGCCTTTGTCTAGAGGTTCTTTGGGGTCAAGCAAGGGAGGCGCTCCTCGTAGACTCAGGCCCTAACCTTGCCTGGGTGAGTGGACAGGGCTTGCTGTAGCCACACTCACCTCTCAGCCTCCTGCATTGCTTGCCTTCTGCGTTGCTCCCGGGCATGGCAACTACGACTTTCGCTCAGGCCAGTTTGCTCCCACCCTTTGTTGGCAGTGGGCGGAACCTGAGGGCTCTGGCCAAGCCCCTCCCATTCTGCAAAGGAGGACGTGAGCGCACTGCTTCCTGCTCCATTCCATTTCCGGTCCTCACTTCCGCCTGGTGCACCCAAAAAAAATGTTAAACTCCGCTCCGCTGGCGGTAGGGGGAGTTGCCTGAACTCCGCTCTCCAAGCGAAGCACCAGAGTGTCAAAACTTCACAAACTCCGCCAGCGGAGTGGAGTATGCCGCCCACGCTTAGTCACGGCCCAGGGTAAAAGGCAGGCGCACATTTGTTTGTATTCTCCTTACAATGTCTGGCTTGAGGGAAATGGCTTTGGAGGGCAAGTCGGGACTTCTTCACTGACTGCACACAGTTGCAACTCCAATCCGGCAATAAAAATGTGTCTGAGTAAGTTGGTTTGAATCAATTGGTCAACCAGACAGTCAGACACACACAAATAATAAAGTAAATAATGTTCACTTGCTATATATATATATTTTATTTTGGGTATCAAAGAAAGAAAGTCAGGGAGGTAAACTTGTCCTCAAACTCTGGTGGTTCTCCCAAAAGTAGGTCATCTAACACACTACTTCCATGACCTGAGTCTCCCTCATCTTCCTTCTGTGGTACTTCAGGAATGGTGTACTCCTGTGGTATAAATTGCTGATTAATTTTATCATGGTTAATCTCTCCACTCTTTGGGGCAAGAGACTAGTCCTTCTCACTGTGACAACAGCACCAGTAGCACTGAAAACATGCTCAGCGGAGGCACTGTCTATTGGGCAAGCCAGATAGTTTATTGCCAGACTACTGAGCAATGGCCATTGGCGCCTCTTCCCATACCAATACACCAATGGGTTTTGATCAAGGTAGACCTCTGTTGCGTCATCCAGATAGGCCTGGACCATTCGCTCAATGTTGAATGCTGGTGCTCCACTTTGCTCCACCTCTTTTGCCTTTGTCTCTGCGCTGGACTTAAGCCCTGCCAGTAGAAACTACTCAGTTACAGATTGGACTTAAGCCCTGCCAGTAGAAACTACTCAGTTGCAGATTTGGGGGATGATGCTCATGATCTTAGTGTTCTTGATGGTGTTCCTGTCATAGGTTTTGGCTGCTGTGAGCCAACAGCACTGCCCCCAGGCTCTGAACTTGAAGGTTGCCCTCTAATTCCCTGCCGTTCTTTTTCTAGCTCACTGCCTTGCTCACTATCCATGTTTTGTATTTTCTAACATCCCCATCTGAAAAAGGAATGAAAGTGGACAGTAATGGTTTGTACCGTGGATCATGAATTGTAACACATATGTAATGTTTGAAGGTCACAATGTCTCTTTGCAACCTTGCATTAGCAGACAAGCAAAGGATTAAGCTCTCCACCAAGTCATATGCATCATGCTTTTCCTCCACACCTGCGTACATTGCAGACACCTCCTTTAGCTGTTCCTATGGCATGTGCAACAATGGGGTAGCTTGGCCCATAGTACTGTCCTCTTTGCTGACTTCCTGTGTGAACACCTCAAAAGGAAGCAGCATCTCTGTCAGGCATTTGACTAGGCCCCATTGGTCTATCTCAATGATCATGCCTTTTACAGTTGCATCTCCTCTTTGCATGACATATTCATTGATAGGTCTGTACTGCTCAAACAGGCGTTCAAGCATGTAATAAGTGGAGTTCCAGCGTGTTGGAGCCTCCTGAATGGCTGCTTTAACAGGCATTCTATTATCACGCTGAATGACCCTCAGCTGTTTCCAGGCTTTAAATGAATGGCTGAAATGAGTGCAGATTCATCTGCAGGTGGACAGTAAGTTGCTTACTTGGTTTTCTTTTTTGAGAAAGTCCTGCACAATGATGATGATGCAGTGGCCAAACACAGGACCCTGAGATAACCACCATCAGCCATGGCCTTAACTATATTACTGCCATTGTCCGTGGCAACAAGTCCAATCTCAAGCCCTCTTGGTTGCACCCTTTCAAAAACATTGCTGTTAAAGTCTTCTAAAATGTCTACAACTGTATGGGATTTCTCCATTGTGAACATTGCTACTGTTGCAAGCTTTTGAGCAGCATTAAAAATCTCAGCAGTGTAAACACCTGCAGAGATTTTTTCTCTAGCCCTGACAAAAGAGATCCAGTATGCAGTGATGCACATGTAATCAGTCGCTTGGCAACTGTTCCACATGGCTGCTGTCAGGTGGATACTGTGGACAGCCCTGTTGCAAAACGTGTCCAAGCAATTCAAGCACATCGTGATGTAGCGCGGGAACAGCAACTCTGGCAAAATAGGACTGCTGAGAACCTTCCATTGAGGGCAGATGGCTGCCGCAAATTCAAAAAAACCTACCCCTTCAACAAAAGAAAAAGGAAGGAGGTCTATCGCTAACATTTTAGCCAGCTTCGCTTTGTACAAACGTGCTATTGGGTGGTTGCGTTCATACTACCCTTCTGGCCTGAACATGGCAGGAATAGTAGCCTGAATTTGTTTCTTTCCTGATGCCACTGATGCAGGTGCCTTCTTGAGAGCAGAAGGTGGTAGACTCAATGTGCTTCTCATCAGGGCAATCACTGTCCTCTGTTGCCTTGGTGTCTCGACCTGAGTCTTGTGCCATTGCGATGTTGCTGATGTGCGCGATACTACTGCACTTCTTGGGGGAGGGCTGCTTTGCGTAATGAAGATGTCTTCCTCTTCTTCTCCTTTTACTGTGATTGGATCGGATTCAGATTCCCTGCTTAGCCGGCTTTCACCCCCTTCACCAGCAACACTTGCAGTTTTTTGGCCGCTAAAGTGTGCCTCCCAATGGATCGTATGGTGCTTTCTCAAATGGGCTGTTTGGCCCCCGGTACCATAGTTTGTACCAAGCTTACCCCGACTAACACTTGCTCCGCAAACGGCGCATATGGCAATGTTCGCCTCCTTCTGGATAACCGAAAAGAAATCCCAAACTGGGGAGCTCAACTTTCTGACACTGGTGCCACTGCCAATGTCGGATGAACTGGCGGTAGGTGGGTGTTCTGACGTTTGACTCTCTGCAGTACCTACTTCTACTAAGGTGGTTGTGGATGTAGGTCGCTGCCGGGACTTTGCAAATATGGCAGCTGGCAGTGGTTGGATTTGTGGTGCCACTGCCACATCCCCCCGGGAAGTTGGGATGGGGTAACATTGGTCTCCACTGGGGCTGGGCTAACATCCATGATGACTGGCTCGTCATCATCCTCCTCTTCTACATCTGCCTCCATAACTCTAAGGCTTTCTGGATGCTTCCTTTTCCCTAGCCTCATCTGAGTCATCTCGTGACGTGGCTCACTCTCAAACTGAGGCAGGATCCAAATGGCGTCTAGATCATCGGAAGGGGGGCTTGAAGAAGATGATGCATGACTAACCCTCCTTTTTCTAGCTGGAGATCTGGAAGACAATGGATCTTCTGGAGCATATTGATCTCCTTCCTCAGCATGAAGCTCAATCTCTTGTACTTCTCCTACCTTGTGAGAAACTACTATTGGCAGTTGTGGCTGTTGTTCTTGTTGTTGTTGTCCACCTCTTTGAGTTTCCTGCAATGATTGGGTACTACTTTGCGATGGAGATAAGTCAATATCTAAAATACCACCTCCGGTCGCCGTCACGGGAAACATCCTGATCCTGAGGAGACCGGAATAGGTGGCAATGCGGGCAAGCGCCTTGATGAAAGTTTGACAATAGGGGCTCACCCCTCCCGGGACCAGATCAAAATTGTATTTCTGCGAATAACGTACATACACTGTAGTGGACCCAAATTACGGTCAGTCTACTAAGCATATATAGCACACCTTAGCGTGTGTGCTAGAAAATGCACAAACACGTGGTTTATTAACTTTTTACCACTCACTTTTGACACTTTTTTCACTTTCACTATTTAATTCTTTGTGAGAGAGGTCCTGAAGAAAGTCCCATTAACTTTGACCAAGGGCTGAAACATGTAGACCGGCAGATAACTAAGACACAATTAATAGTCTTCATATGTTATCCACTCATAGTTTTTAAACATATCCTGGACCACTGGGAATAAAGTATTTATCAGGTAGAGTCCCAGAGGTATTTTTAAATCACCACTTCATCACACTCACACACAAAAAAAACCCAGCTCCACTGTAACCAGGTGTCGCAGCACAGCTGAGTAGCTTTCGGCTACTCGGCTGGGAACCCAATGATGAAGCATGACACCAACTAGGTTGGTGTGTGAGGGTTCTTTTAACAAACCCTTGTGGTGTCAGGCACTACAGTGTTGGACAACCTGCTAGTCTGGTCCATCCAAGTTGTTTTTCAATTTTTTGATAAGTCAATATCAACATCACTGCTCGTTGGCGTTTCCGTGATTTGACTGGCTGCCTCTGTGACAGACATGGGCTTGGGCCTCGATTGGGGTGGGTCCACTGATTTGGGGGTGCTGCTCCCAGCTTGCTCCCCAGAGGCCGGTGCGGCAGGCACAGTTTTTTGTTTTCCCAAAAAGATCTGGGGCGACATACCAGTGGTGGGTGTGGTAAGCTCCTCCTTCTTCTCACTGGTTTCTTTCTTGGTAGCAGTTTTAGGCTTAACAGTAACACTTTTCTTTGGGGCCTTCTTGAAGCTGTCAGTTAGCAGCGGCACTTAGCTTTACAAGTTGAAGAGATGTCTGATGTCTGGGTCACGCCATGCACAGGCCTTCTTTCTGGCAGTACTGTGAGTGATGTGTTGTTGTCTCTTGTTGTTGCCTTCTTGTCATGCACCTAAATGAAAAGAAGCAAGAAGGACATCAGTGAAACGTGGCATTGTTGCTGATCAATTAGTAGCACAAACTAAAAAATTTTTTTAATATGGTCACTGCTGTTACTCCCTTAATTAACAATACATTGTAAATATATATACTCATTCGTAAAACGGAAAACCACACCAACATATACTTTCATGGTGATTGACCACTCAGGAAGAATAAGAGGGAGCAAAAACAACAATAGCAACATACAGATGAAGCTGTTTGCTTTATGTGTGGCATGTGATGTCACGTCACTCACAACGTGTGATGTGGCACTGAGGGAGGTGCACCTGACAAATGACAATGGAAGGAATAATCCATAGACATTGAATGCTGTTTTGCACCTATAGCAGACATGGGGATGATTTGATCGATGCAAGATGCAGTGGGAAATGGTATAAACAAAACATTTTTTTAAATTATCCCCAAAAATGTAAAAAAAATAAAAAAATAATTAACCAATGCTTTAAAAAATCGAAAAATTTAAATAATTGAACATAAGTGAAGTTATCCTCAAAGATATTAAAAATAAGCTATTATTAAACTGCTATCTCATTGCTCAACCATCCATGCAGCCTATAGCAAAAATGGCTGAATTTGGTTGGATGCACAAAATGGATGCCAACCAGTGCCACATTGTCATCAACAACAACACTGAACAGGAAGGCATTCATTGGAAACAAGGAGAAGACTTGCAAGCCTATAGGGAAAGCACACTGCCTGGATACACAAAATGGCTGCCACCCACATGGTCACAACAAGAAGCAGGAGGCATAGAAAAAAGAACGCATGCAGGCCTATGGCAAAAGCACTCTGGCTGTCTACACAAAATGGCCACCAGCCACATGGTCACAACAAGAAGCTGGAGGCCTAGAACAAACAACGCATGCAAGCCTACGGCAAAGCACACTGGCTGCCTACACAAAATGGCCACAAGCCACATGGTCACAACAAGAAGCAGGAGGCCTAGAACAAAGAACACATGCAGGCCTATGGCAAAAGCACACTGGCTGCATACACAACATGGCCACCAGCCACATGGTCACAACAAGAAGCTGGAGGCATACAGGCCTATGGCAAAAGCACACTGGCTGCCTATACAAAATGGCCTCCAGCCACATGGTCACAACAAGAAGCTGGAGGCCTAGAACAAAGAACGCATGCAGGCCTATGGCAAAAGCACACTGGCTGCATACACCAAATGGCCGCCAGCTACATTGTCACTTACAAGCCAAAACAACAATAGGCAGGAGGCCTGTAAAACAAACAGCACATGCAGACGTAGAGACAGGCCCCTGGCCAGTGGCCACATGGCATCTGGAACGAAGTCAAATGTTGGCCTATGGCAAACACACAAACACACACACTGGCCAGACAAAGAAGGCACGGTAAAACAGAGAAAGCATCATTAATTCAGCAATGACAAAAAACGAAAATTATTGGGCTAAAAAATGTTTACAACACACAACACACCTCCTTCAAAGGCATTACTCCACCTAGTCCTATACACTGATTGCATGAGAAAAAACATGAAATATCACAAAAAAGTACATTTTGTATTTCAATCCAAATCCATCCATGGCCTAAATGCTGTAAACACCACAGAAACTGTTGTTTCATGCACCCATGACTAGCACTGGGCCTGCTGACTGGAAAGCCAATTGGCAGACTAGGCCACATAGTGAATTCAATCAATATTTCAAATGTATTAATAAAACATGTAGAAAATGTAGTAAATTGTGAAATATTGTTCTTCTACAAAAGAAGAAAAATGAAATGCAAAGAAATCACTAGGCCCCTACTGAAACAACAGGCCACCCACCACAATAAATTTACAAAATCCATTAAAAGTACACATAAATCCAGGTGCATGGCCCCAATCAAACACCAGTTTTTTAACTTACTTATAAAATCTCAAAATCAAAATCCTTAAATCCAATGGGACAAGCAGCAGACACAAAGGGGGAGATTTACTAAAAATTCATGCAACGCAGCGCAGCACCCCGCGAGGCTGCGCTGCGTTGTGCGACAGGGAGGGAGCAGGACAGCGCCATATTTTTAAAGATATGGCTCACTCCTCCCCTTTCCATTGCGCCGGCGCTGGTTTCAGCGGCCGTGCACCATGCACACACCTTAGCGCCGTAGTGCTAGGGTGTGTGCATGAGTGTAGCATAGATATTGTACAGGAAGGGTACCCTTCCTGTACAAAATACTGTACTAGGCATGATGCAAAGCTTTTTCCACTTTGCATAAGTGCTGCACAGTGCAGCACGCATGCAAAGTCGGAAAAGGAAGGAGAAATGAAAGCATTTCTCATTCCTTGCGCCTAGTTGAATAGGGCGCAGTTTTCTCACACTAAACCCAATCTACTGTTTTTAGTAAATTGGGTTTAGCGTGAGAAACCTTGGGTGGTTGCATGGGAACTCCCATGCACCACCCTTGGTACGCCCCCATCGCACAAAGTAAGGCGAAGTAGTGCAATGCGCTGCTTTGCACTACTTTTACGTTATTTCCAGCGCTAAACAAGTTTAGCGCTGGAAAGTTAATTAGGAAGTAAAGATTTTGCACCATTTTGTGTCACTTTTGTGATGCAAACACAGCACAAAATCTTAGTAAATCTCCTCCTAAGAGTGATCCTTCCAGCTCCAAATCCAAATGAAAAGTGACCAGAGATGGACAAAGCACAGGGAGGAGCCTGCTGTACAGGAACAGGAAGTTGGAGAATCTGGGGCACTTCCTTCCAGTTGAAAAACAAAAAAAACTTGCACAAAACAAAAACACCACTAAATGTCTATTCAAGGAGGGTTTTAACTCCAAATTGTCAGTTCGGGATGATTTTGATGCTGCTCAAGGAGAGAATCTTCCCCAGATTGCAGCCGCGGTAGATCCTGCGCGTTCGGGATTGCGTACAGTAGAAAACATCCACCGGAAGTCGCTGGCACGCCCAAATGATGTGTTGGAGACTGCAAAATCTTGCAGCAAATCTCATGGCGCCCGCGAACTGCCCTAAAAATCTCGTGGGCAATCGCGTGCACCCGTCAAGTCGCTCCTGTGTGGGCGAAATTATGTTTCGAGTCTGCAGACCAGAAAAAACCTCTGCTACGTTGCGGAGTTTAACAGTAACTCCACGTTCTCAGCGGAATGGAGAATTGCCGAATTCTGCAAACTCCGCGAACAGAGTGGAGCTTTACTCCCAGGCTTAGAAAGTAGCCAGGTGCAGGCAGTTTGTCTCAAATACAATTAACACTAGAGGTGGGTGCCAGTAAACTCCGCTATGTGGCATAGCAGGAGTTTTTGCCAACTCTGCCTTCCAAGCAGAGTAACAAAAACTTTGTGAACTCCGCCGGCGGAGCGCAGTTTGCCGCCCACCCCTAGTTAGTGGTCTGCCTCAGTCAGTGTAGGTCATGGCCAGTGTTGAGTTTAGTTATCAGATGACCACAAAAGTGTGACTCCATGCTTTAGTTGTGCGTAGCATGTGACATGGACACAAGTAACATGTTGACTCTTGATGAAGGCTTGTACTAGATGTCAACTTAATGCGTATCAAGCTGACAGTTATCCTCAAACTTCTAGTTACAATCTGTTTCAACAGCTATTGCATCCATACAGGTCAACGTTCCTCAGAAGGAGCCCGTTTGGAAAGCCATCACCCGGAAGGTGCGTACCCTGGGGGTCTACAACCAGCATATTGCCCACTGCTGGAAGAGGTTGGAGGATTTGCGTTGCTGGATCCGGAAGATCATGAAGGACCAGCTGGGGAAGTCCTTCAAATGTGGGAGGGGCACACGCCGGACCCTGACACCCCCTGATGACTCGCATACTGGTGGTGGCCTATCCGGACCTTGATGGGCAGTTGAGACCAAACAGCAGCAACAAGGGGGTGAGTCCTGGTCACAGTTGTACATGTTACTCTGCCAGCTTTGTGTGTTACAGGCAGGCATGTCCAAACCAAGAATAGTGGTGGTGCATGTGCCGCACACAAGATGAGCCATTGTTAGTGTAATTGTGGTAGTAGGTGCATGCTGCTGTGCTGTGCTTGTTGTTTTTCTGACCTGGAAGACAGCAGATTCCTGTTCACATCCAATGTTCACCTTTTGAGCAGACAACTGGCTGAATGAAGTGAGTAATCATCTCATGTTCTCAGTAAATCTGGGTAACAGTTGTACCAAACAGGCAACTGGTCTTGCTTGTATGAGGAGTGATGCACCCTCAATGTGATGGTGGCCCTATTGCATGTGACATGACAGAGTTCATAGTACATTCAGTGACTGTACAACATTTCCCATTGGTAAGTACTGGTTATACAGTGAAATAAGAGTGCAAACATTACTGGTGCTATCAGCATTAAGGCCTACATGTTGTCCAGTGTGCATTGGCAGTTAATGTTTCATGTGCAATAGTGTTTCAATAAACTCATTTACTGACTGGTGAAATGCGTGAGAGAGTGAGATGCAGAACTTTGGGGATCCTATGTGAGTGCCTACACTGATCCTTCCAAGCAATCTGTGTATGCAATACCAGCAAGTGGTGTGATGTGCCTAGCCATTGGGAAACTAGTGATCCCACATCTTCACGTCATAGATGTCCAGGGACACCCAAAAGCATTCAAAGGCGTATTGGCTTGTTGATATACAATCTCTGACTGGTGTCATCACTTGTACCAAGAAGGATTGGGGATGTTCATATGGCTATATGGAGTCTTGTGCTGTGTGAATTCAGCATATCTATCTCCAAAATGTTAGGACCTCAATGTATTCAGGGAACTTTATCAGCTAAATGGGAGACATGGATAAACTACATGTGTACAGCTTTCATTTGACTTTTCAGGTAGTGGACATATGATGTAATTTGCAGTGCAAAGTCGAGTGCAATGAGGATTTGCATGTGACATGATGTCTGCCACAACTGTAAATGATGGTACATTGGTATACCACTTGACCTTTATGACATCCTGATGTGTCATGAGTTACAGTTAAAGTTGTTTCATTCTGGGCCTTGTCTGAGCATTATGTAAATCTCACACTTGGATCCATCCTATTTGCTTACATCTTATTACAATGGTAGAGAACAAGTGCCAAAGTATGGAAGGGGTGGGAGCACACTGCTTCACCTCCCAGCACAGTTCGCCCCTTAGCATTATGGTAAATGCAGTTCTTAGTACATGCTTACTTGAGATTTTACTGGAGTGTTCCACCAAAGTTGGTGCAGGTTAGTGCTGTACATCTCTAGACACGTGTTTCTGGATTTCATCCGTCATCAGTTGAGATAAAAACGAATTTTATATGGGGTTGCTGAGCAGGCTGCTACAATCCTTACAGGTCTCAGTACCTCTCACAGGCGCACAGGTGCATCTCCACAAGCTCGTCAGCTCAATGGCTCAAGGGAGCCTTTTCAAAACAGGAAGGGGTGAGAGCACACTGCTTCACCTCCCAGCACAGTTCGCCCCTTAGCATTATGGTAAATGCAGTTCTTAGTACATGCTTACTTGAGATTTTACTGGAGTGTTCCCACCAAAGTTGGTGCAGGTTAGTCCTGTACATCTCTAGACACGTGTTTCTGGATTTCATCGGTCATCAGTAGAGATAAAAACGAATTTTATATGGGGTTGCTGAGCAGGCTGCCACAATCCTTACAGGTCTCAGTACCTCTCACAGGCGCACAGGTGCATCTCCACGAGCTCGTCAGCTCAATGGCTCAAGGGAGCCTTTTCAAAACAGGAAGGGGTGGGAGCACACTGCTTCACCTCCCAGCACAGTTCGCCCCTTAGCATTATGGTAAATGCAGTTCTTAGTACATGCTTACTTGAGATTTTACTGGAGTGTTCCACCAAAGTTGGTGCAGGTTAGTGCTGTACATCTCTAGACACGTGTTTCTGGATTTCATCCGTCATCAGTAGAGATAAAAACGAATTTTATATGGGGTTGCTGAGCAGGCTGCCACCCCTTTCTGTTTGAAAAGGCTCTCTTGAGCCATTGAGCTGACAAGCTTGTGGAGATGCTCCTGTGCGCCTGTGAGAGGTACTGAGACCTGAAAGGATTGTGGCAGCCTGCTCAGCAACCCCAGATTAAATTCGTTTTTATCTCTACTGATGACGGATGATATCCAGAAACACGTGTCTAGAGATTTACAGCACTAACCTGCACCAACTTTGGTGGAACACTCCATTAAATATTCAAGTAAGCATGTATCATGAACTGCATTTACCATACTGCTAAGGGGCGAACTGTGCTGGGAGGTGAAGCTGTGTGCTCCCACCCCTTTCTGTTTGAAAAGGCTCCCTTGAGCCACTGAGCTGATGAGCTTGTTGAGATGCACCTGTGCGCCTGTGAGAGGTACTGAGACCTGAAAGGATTGTGGCAGCCTGCTCAGCAACCCCAGATTAAATTCGTTTTTATCTCTACTGATGACGGATGATATCCAGAAACACGTGTCTAGAGATTTACAGCACTAACCTGCACCAACTTTGGTGGAACACTCCAGCAAATATTCAAGTAAGCATGTATCATGAACTGCATTTACCATAATGCTAAGGGGCGAACTGTGATGGGAGGTGAAGCAGTGTGCTCCCACCCCTTTCTGTTTGAAAAGGCTCCCTTGAGCCATTGAGCTGACAAGCTTGTGGAGATACACCTGTGCGCCTGTGAGAGGTACTGAGACCTGAAAGGATTGTGGCAGCCTGCTCAGCAACCCTAGATTAAATTCGTTTTTATCTCTACTGATGTCGGATGATATCCAGAAACACGTGTCTAGAGATTTACAGCACTAACCTGCACCAACTTTGGTGGAACACTCCAGTAAATATTCAAGTAAGCATGTATCATGAACTGCATTTACCATAATGCTAAGGGGCGAACTGTGCTGGGAGGTGAAGCAGTGTGCTCCCACCCCTTTCTGTTTGAAAAGGCTCCCTTGAGCCATTGAGCTGACGAGCTTGTGGAGATGCACCTGTGCGCCTGTGAGAGGTACTGAGACCTGAAAGGATTGTGGCAGACTGCTCAGCAACCCCAGATTAAATTCGTTTTTATCTCTACTGATGACGGATGATATCCAGAAACACGTGTCTAGAGATTTACAGCACTAACCTGCACCAATTTTGGTGGAACACTCCAGTAAATATTCAAGTAAGCATGTATCATGAACTGCGTTTACCATAATGCTAAGGGGCGAACTGTGCTGGGAGGTGAAGCAGTGTGCTCCCACCCCTTTCTGTTTGAAAAGGCTCCCTTGATCCATTGAGCTGACGAGCTTGTGGAGATGCACCTGTGCGCCTGTGAGAGGCACTGAGACCTGAAAGGATTGTGGCAGCCTGCTCAGCAACCCCAGATTAAATTCGTTTTTATCTCTACTGATGACGGATGATATCCAGAAACACGTGTCTAGAGATTTACAGCACTAACCTGCACCAACTTTGGTGGAACACTCCAGTAAATATTCAAGTAAGCATGTATCATGAACTGTATTTACCATAATGCTAAGGGGCGAACTGTGCTGGGAGCTGAAGCAATATGCTCTCACCCCTTTCTGTTTGAAAAGGCTCCCTTGAGCCATTGAGCTGACGAGCTTGTGGAGATGCACCTGTGCGCCTGTGAGAGGTACTGAGACCTGAAAGGATTGTGGCAGCCTGCTCAGCAACCCCAGATTAAATTTGTTTTTATCTCTACTGATGACGGATGATATCCAGAAATACGTGTCTAAAGATTTACAGCACTAACCTGCACCAACTTTGGTGGAACACTCCAGTAAATATTCAAGTAAGCATGTATCATGAACTGCATTTACCATAATGCTAAGGGGCGAACTGTGCTGGGAGGTGAAGCAGTGTGCTCCCACCCCTTTCTGTTTGAAAAGGCTCCCTTGAGCCATTGAGCTGACGAGCTTGTGGAGATACACCTGTGCGCCTGTGAGAGGTACTGAGACCTGAAAGGATTGTGGCAGCCTGCTCAGCAACCCCAGATTAAATTCGTTTTTATCTCTACTGATGACGGATGATATCCAGAAACACGTGTCTAGAGATTTACAGCACTAACCTGCACCAACTTTGGTGGAACACTCCAGTAAATATTCATGTAAGCATGTATCATGAACTGCATTTACCATAATGCTAAGGGGCGAACTGTGCTGGGAGGTGAAGCAGTGTGCTCCCACCCCTTTCTGTTTGAAAAGGCTCCCTTGAGCCATTGAGCTGACGAGTTTGTGGAGATGCACCTGTGCACCTGTGAGAGGTACTGAGACCTGAAAGGATTGTGGCAGCCTGCTCAGCAACCCCAGATTAAATTTGTTATTATCTCTACTGATGACGGATGATATCCAGAAACACGTGTCTAGAGATTTACAGCACTAACCTGCACCAACTTTGGTGGAACACTCCAGTAAATATTCAAGTAAGCATGTATCATGAACTGCATTTACCATAATGCTAAGGGGCGAACTGTGCTGGGAGGTGAAGCAGTGTGCTCCCACCCCTTTCTGTTTGAAAAGGCTCCCTTGAGCCATTGAGCTGACGAGCTTGTGGAGATGCACCTGTGCGCCTGTGAGAGGTACTGAGACCTGAAAGGATTGTGGCAGCCTGCTCAGCAACCCCAGATTAAATTAGTTTTTATCTCTACTGATGACGGATGATATCCAGAAACACGTCTAGAGATTTACAGCACTAACCTGCACCAACTTTGGTGGAACACTCCAGTAAATATTCAAGTAAGCATGTATCATGAACTGCATTTACCATAATGCTAAGGGGCGAACTGTGCTGGGAGGTGAAGCAGTGTGCTCCCACCCCTTTCTGTTCTCTTCTAAGTGCCAAAGTATGCAAGGTGATCAACTATCCTAGTGTGAACATGAGGATGGAGTGTAGAGTATTCCGTCAATGCATTTGGGCCTGTCTGGGGTTATGACATGAGTGGACCCAACTGTTTGCAGGTCATGTAGCATGGATGCATATGTTAATGCTTAATAAGAAGCCTATGGAGTGAACCATGAAGATGGTGTGATATGTGGAGTTCTTCAATGTTTTCTGGTGATTTGGGATGGTCAAGTCTGGAAACGCAGTTGCAATAAACCCATGTACTATGTAATTTCAGATGCATCCAGGGCAAGTGGAGGAGAAGGGGCCAACGTCAGTGGGGACACTGCCGGTCACAGCAGTTTTAAATGTGATCCATCAGACACAGAGGGACCTAGGGACCAGGAGGGTGCAAGTAGTACCCCGGAGGATATCAGCCAAAGCTCTTAACTATCTGAGTGATCCTCCGGTGGACACTCCTGAGTGGTGGCAGAGTCAACTGGATCAGTTCCACCTTCATCCTTGTTCCATCACCACCCTCCCTGTTGTCCCCCCATAAATTGGCAGCTCCCACTCTCATAAGACGGAAGGCTTCTCCTACGCTGCAGGCACCTCAGCCCCTGCCCCAGTTAGCCCCGCTGCCCTGAGTGAGGAGGCTATTGACCTCCTGAGGAGCATCTCTATGGGTCAGACTGCAGTGCTGAATGCCATCCAGGAGCAAGGCAACAAGCTGACCCAGGTGGTTGCCTACCTGGAAGACATTCTTACTGCCATGTCTGGCTTCCAGAGATATTTTCAGGCTCTGGCCTCCTCCCTCATGGCAACCTTCCACCCATCCCAACCTTCCACCCCCCTCCTGCCCATTCCCTATTACCCTTCCTATCGCAAGCACACGCACACCTAAGCATGCATGCACATCATCAGACAGAAGCACCACACACAAACCAAATACATCTAAAATACTCAGACATGCATGGACACAACAGACACTCACCCCCTAACCATCCCAGCATACCCCCAAGAACCACAGCAACACATACAGACCCCTCCATAGACACACCCATACTCGCAGACACCACACTCACACCCACAGACCCATCCAAAACACCCATATCATCAGACACCTCACTAACAGGCACAGACCCCTCCACAACACCCATATCCCCAGACACCGCACCAACAGGCACAGACCCCTCCACAACACCCATATCCCCAGACACGGCACCATTAGGCACAGACCCTTCCACAACACCCATATCCCCAGACACTGCACCAACAGGCACAGACACCTCCACAACACCCATATCTCTAGACACTGCACCAACAGTCACAGACCCCTTCACAACACCCATATTTCCAGACACCGCACCGACAGGCACAAATCCCTTCACAAAACCCATATCCCCAGACACTGCACCTACAGCCACAGACCCCTCCACAACACCCAGCACATCCACAACACTCCCACCAAAAAACGTAAACGCTCACAGTCACCCACACAGCAGCCACCAACACAACACACAGTGCACACAGAAGAACCATCTCACACATACACTCCATCTTCCTCCCAATCCGAACTCCATACCTAACACCCTACCTGTTTCCCCATGAATCTCTCTTGTTTGCCCCTACCATTAACCAACAGGCACAGACCCCTCCTCAACACCCATATCCCCAGACACTGCACCATTAGGCACAGACCCTTCCACAACACCCATATCCCCAGACACTGCACCAACAGGCACAGACACCTCCACAACACCCATATCTCCAGACACTGCACCAACAGTCACAGACCCCTTCACAACACCCATATTTCAAGACACCCACCAACAGGCACAAATCTCTTCACAAAACCCATATCCCCAGACACTGCACCTACAGCCACAGACCCCTCCACAACACCCAGCACATGCACAACACTCCCACCAAAAAACATAAACGCTCACAGTCACCCACACAGCAGCCACCACCACAACACACAGTGCACACAGAAGAACCATCTCACACATACACTCCATCTTCCTCCCAATCCAAACTCCATACCTAACACCCTACCTGTTTCCCCATGAATCTCTCTTGTTTGCCCCTACCATTAACCTTATGAAACCTGCTACCCCCCTCCCAAAGTCCCAAAAACCCCTCCCACACCCAAACCCATCCCTTCAACTTCCCTCTCCACCCCTGATAAACAGCCTCCCCACACCCATGTACCCATTCCAAAAAAAGAAAAAAAGCCTTAAGCCTAAACCGAGCCCCAAAGACCCCAAACCCAAGAAGCCCCCTCCCAAAGACAATCCCACCCCTCCATAAACCTCTGCCGCCCCTTCACAGATACCATCTTCGAGGTGCCTGCTGTGCCCAGTGGATGTACCTTTGAGAGGAGGTTCCCTGGCAGTCTCAGTAAGGGCAAGTTTGGTGGGACAGCATGGTGCTGTGGCACATGGTCTATGAATGGACTGGGCATTGACCTTTGTTTCTTTTTTGGATTGGTTTAAATCCATTAATTAAAAAAGTATCACAGTTTGGAATACATTAGTCCTGACATCACTTTACTATTTATTTGATTTGATTGTTTAGTTAGTGATGGGTGAGTGCATTTGTGTTTGTTTGATCCCTGATTGATGATCCAGTTGTTGTGGTTCGTATGATGTGCCCTTGGAGCCAGTGCTGTAGTTAGACAGGAGAAGGGGAAATGTTGGATGGATGCCTATGTGGGTTGACATCCTGATGGGGCAGACACTGCATTGGGTAACATGTTATGTGGTAAATATTTCAGCTTGGTCTGGCCACTGTCAAAGTAATCATCTCCTATGATGTAGGTAGGATATATGTTTGCTGTGTTGAAGTTAAATATGTGTTTCTTCACACATGGAGGGTGTCAACTTGTGATTCCTTTGTGTAGTTCTGCATGGACATATGTCCATTTTGCAGTGTGTACCTTACACATACTTCAGCTACATGTGTGCCACATGCTGTTAGTGCTGTGTTTGCTTTTATAAATTGCACTTACTCATTGCCTACACATGCATGGCACTTGGTTATGCTTTTGGTTGTCCCTGATATATTTAAGTTTCCAGGTCAAGTGCACATGAAGTATGTCAGACATGTGCAAAATTTACTTTGCCCCAGGGCCCCAGCATTTCAGGGTTCCACCTGACAGAGGCATAACTATCCTGCAGAGAGTGTTTCCATTATGCACTTAAAATGTTTCTTGCACTGATTCTATGTAATCCCATTGATTGATATTGCTTTTTCATGTGGGTGATGTTTGAGAGTCCAATACAGAGTTGTAGCAGAGAAGGTGTGTTTCACTTTAATGACACATCCATAGAGATGTATCTTTGACATCAAAACAGGACCTGGGATATTTGCAATGTGAGGAATGGTAAGCTGCATGACTAGTGAACTTCTGTAGTGACATGGGAGACAGGTGAGAAGGGGCAAAAAGAGTGTAGCATCTTGGTTATAGTTGGAGAGACAAGGTCTCATGGTAGTTGTACTCACTTCAATGTCACTTACCCAACACTTGAGTAATGGTAACCTGCATGACTTGTGAACTTCAGTAGTGACATGGGGGACAAGTGAGAAGGGGCAATAGGAGTCTAGCATCTTAGTTAAAGTTCCAGTCTCAAGGACCCATGGTAGTTATACTCACATCAATGTAACTTCCCCAACACTTGAGTAATGGTAACCTGCATGACTAGTGAACTTCAGTAGTGACATTGGAGACAAGTGAGAAGGGGCAAAAGGAGTCTAGCATCTTGGTTAGAGTTGCAGTCTCAAGGACTCATGATAGTTGTACTCACTTCAATGTCACTTTCCTAACACTTGAGTAATGGGAACCTGCATGACTAGTGAACTTCAGTAGTGACTGCTTATCCTCCTGTATGCTATGTTTGGATTTTAGGTAACTCTATTTAGCTAGTAGGGACTTCTGTTTAAAAAAAAAAAAATAGCTTGCACCACCACAGAAGTAGACAAGTAGGTTTAGTCTCTAGTCTTGTTTTCTTAAATAAATGTTCCTTTGGAAAAGTGAATCTTTTTGCATCATTCCCACATTTTAGACTGAATTTACTGTCCTGTTTTGAGTTGGGCATTGGGAGGCTAGGTAATACCTCCCAGGGAATGTCCTCTGACCTCTAAATTATGGGGAGAAATTGATTAACCTCAATTGGCATATTTACCTTTTTTAGTTAAGACCACTGTAAAAGTGCACACAAACTCCTCAACTAGCATAAACGCCAGATATTCTATGTTCACCACAATATCACTTCACATTATTCACATGAGGGACTTTAAACAATGGGTTATTCTGCAGGGCAAGCTGCAGTGGTTGCATGTAAGATTAAACCATTCCTAATATGTTTCAAGCCTACTTCTAACATTAAATAAAGTAGAAGTGAGAAATTCCAAGTGTGTAACATGCATGTCTGCTGTAACATAATTCATCACAGCTACTTACTGCACAGCCTAAGGCAGTCTTTCCCTTGGCAAAGGCTTTTTACACTGCTAAAGTTCATAAGTGTATAATTTGGCATAGAAACAAGCTTGAATCTCAATTTTGGCGCATTTGTCTTTGTCTTAACTAGCTAAATAGATACATTTGTTTTTTTTAACAAATATCAAAATGATCATGTTTACAAACGTTTTTTGTCTCTGCATAACAGTTTGCAACTTCTAAAACTGGCATTAGCTGCACTATCAGAGGAATCCAATGGTAGGAGAGTGAATCTGAGAGAAACTGTCACACACAAATGACAGGAATTTCTAATCATTTCATGTTAATGTTAGAGGAAATAAGTAGTGTGAGCCTGCATTTGAAGCTGGCGTCTGACACACAAAAAACAGTCACCCAGTAGATACCATGACAACAGGACCAATTTGAATAGGGTGCCACTGATAGGGGGTTAGGATAGAACCTCATTGTGAGAGGTAAGACTATTGGCGTGGTTGTGTAGCCCAAATGTCTGAAATAGCCTTTCTGGGATTCATGAAAGTGCTTTCTTTGATAGTTTTGGCCATAAGTCAGATATCAAACTGAAAAGTTGTCATGGGCCCAGTATGAGAACTTTTTAGGCCTCCTCATCACAATATTACAACTTTTCAGGGATATCACAGTCCCAAATCTGCAAATATTTACTGCCTAGTTGGAGAAGATTGTGTATTGTGTGCAAGTGTTTTCTTGGCTGTGGGGGGTGGTAGACAGGGGCAGAGGGCCTTTAACTTTAGTTGAGGGGAGCTATTTCTGCTCCCCCATGCTGGTGGATGCAGGTAGGCAGGGGCTGGGTACAGCTACTGCCTCCAGTCAGTAGACTCCGAATTTATCTCTAGGCCTAGATTGATCAGGTCTGGAGTTTGTGGACCTTTAAATTCCAGACCCTGAGACACAGGAAAGATTGTAGTCCAGAGAGGTATCCTCCAAGAGGATACCACTGCAGACAACTTGTAATGATGGCTATATTTTCGGGCTGTCCCCTCCTAGAAAATTGAGCACTACTGGACATGGAGAAGACAGGTGGAAGACAACTGTTTGTTGTCAGAGTAATCCTGTCTGCATGAGGGAGGACTGGGGACTTGGATTTCCTGTTCTGTCTTGTTCTGCAGTAGATTCACATAATTTGCCTTCTGAAGTCCATGGAGAGAAAATGGTCAAGAGGTGTATTTTTGAGGAAGAACCTATAGAACATCTGCGATAGACATTGGCTGGGCTCTGGTTGCAGAGAATGATCGAGCCTGCCTCCTGGTGTTATCTGTTTCCTTTTTACATAAAAGGTGTCCCCAAGCAATTTATGAACTTTATTAATTATTAGGAGGCATAATCTCAGAATCCTTTGAATTTGGGGATTGAAAAATATTTGACTTGAGGAGGACTGTGGTACGGTGCGAATGCTATCTGATAAGGGTGCTCTCCAAGTAGACGTTTTCTCACTCAGAGCTTTCTGGTGAGAAGCTCTAGCCTACAGAAGGATCAGTATATTAAGATATCTAGCCTAATTGAATGCTAGACAGCCACATCATCCAGCGCTGCCCCGCTGATGTGTGTCAGGATTTAAAAGTGCAATTAGGTACAAGAGAATAAGGAGTGGGAAAAGGTATTACGTTTTTAACTCCAAAACTAAGGGCCTGATTACGAGTTCGGCGATCCAACCTCTGTACCGCCGATTCATTATGATGTCTCCGATTGGCTGGTGGTGGTCTTTCTGACAGTGGTGAATGTTTTTTCATGCTGATGCATGTGTGTATATTTTGACTGCACAAGTGTCGAATGTACACATATGCATGACACATGTGAAGTAGTGCAGTGTTGCTGGAAAATATGTGCCCAGTCCAGTCAATGTCAGTATTAATCAAAGGGGATACCCAGTATCGCGCAGAACCTGGGGACAATCACGTTAAGCGAACAGTGGTTCTGCCACAGTTTTTACTTTAAAAAAACAAATAACTTCAAAGTGATTTTTCCCTTAATTTCATCGGGATATCAATAAATGATTCTAGAGAAAATTACCTAAACACATGGTATGAATAACAGAGCACAAATTAATTGTGACATACAATGATTTATTTTAGTAAAAAGAAATCGATATTCATGAAACGGCAAGTGCTACACACACTAGTATCTAGTGAGGAATGTGAAACAAAAAATAAAATAACGTATATAACGTACATACATCACAACAAATGTATTGGATACAAAAACAAATTACATAAAACACTCAAGCACGAAGTGAAAAACAAATATATATTCTCTCACAGGGACCTAGATTTTTTCGTTAAACACTTTGTAATGGTCACAGTGGAATGTACTACTTCTAATGGAGCGTCGACGTTTCGACCCTGGTTAATCTGTGCTAATGTTGAGCATCAAATGTGGGTCTTCTTCAGGACAAGACAAAATGAATGGTGTATAGCCTGCATGACAAAAAAGAGCGTGTAAGATTTGGATCACATGTGTTTAGAATAGTTTGTAGGGTGAGGCTTATAGGCTATGCTCACCTATTCCATGTGGTTCATGAGGAATCCAAACGTATGGTTCTATTAAAGAGCTCTAGCGTCGCTCTTTGTCTGTGAATCAATCACTTCTGGAGGGGCTCACCCTGGTTTTGGATGAACGCATAACCCTGGTTAGGTGAATACAGTGTACCAGCGGTTAATAGACTGAAAGAATTCTAAATATTACTGACCTATGGATTATTTACGCATAGTGCCTGTAGAAATTGGTGTATCAACAATATTAAGATGTCCAGTGGGTTTGGTGAATTCACGGGGTCGTGGGTATCCACAGTAAGAAAAAGGAGAACCACCTACACACTTGATGTCTAGCAAGGTGCTTGCGTTTGAACAAGTGGTTATGCGGGATGTATTGAAACTATACGATAAAAAGAAATACATCAAGCATAACATTAGTAAGGAAGAAAGGTTGAGCTTAGAAACCCTGAAGCAAACTCAGGAAGTGGTGATCAAGCCAGCAGACAAGGGAGGCTCAATCGTTATCCAAAACAGAGATAACTATGTGAATGAAATACAGAGTCAGTTACAAATAGCAGAAAACTATAGACGTATCTCAGGTGACCCCACAAAGGAAATAGCCAAACTTATACATCACCTGACCACCAAGGGACTGGAGGAAGGATTCCTCAGTGACCTGGAATTCGGATATCTTAATCAAAAAGAACCCCGAAAGCAAGCAAGCAAAGAACATGAGATTAATGCAGGCACAATTTTGCACTATGTCAAACAACATGGCAGACATGAGGGACTGCTTGAAAGAGCTGACTTCAGCAGTGGTGGAAGGACATAGACAGTCCAATGAGGCCATACAGGAGCTATGCAGGGAGATGCAGGAGGACCAGGTGTCCCAAAGAAAAAGGCATCGCCAATTCTTAGGGCGCCTATATGGATACACCAGATCCATCAACAGGCTGAGCACCAACACAGCTCTCCTCTTCCGTCGTTCTGTGGCCATGCAGGTCGAAATTAGCCATTGCTGTGGGGATGTGGCCAGGGTACTCGTCCAGGTCACAAATGCAGTAGAGCAATTTCAGACAGCTTCTGCTGGGGGCAGCAATGTATAGAGTGAGGAGGCGTCCAGCATCAGTAGTCTCTTGGTGCCAGTGACTACATGCAGGAGGCGCACTACTAGGAGTACCACAGGTTCAGAATGCTCCACGAGGGACGTGGATGAGGCCACCGAAAGGCCATTGGGAGTGCGTGGTCGCAAAAAATAGGGTGGCGTTGGCATAATACATCCTATATGGTGATGTAACCATTATCATGGCAGAAGTTGTGACTGACATTCAAGTCCAATGGTGATGTCTTGTTTGTTTTTTATGTTTACACTCACTGTGCTATTTGGCACATGGTATGTGTGCATTAACACTATCACATTTCTACATTAAAAGACATCCACTACAGTTCAACCATGCTGTGTCTTGTCTCATCATTACCCACCTAAAAAATAATGCTGTGTAATTTCTGCACGTCTCCTTCTCCCTTCTGCTAAGCTTGCCCCAGGTGCTGCTCGTAGTGGTTGCACTAGCTGGTTGTCCTCCTCAGGCTCGCTGTCAGACAGTTCCAGGGGTATGCCTCTCCTAGTAGCGATGTTGTGCAACATGGCACAAGTGGCCACAATTGTGCAGCAGGTCTCTGGTAAGTACTGCAATGCCCCGCCAGTCTTGTGGAGGCAGCGAAACCTACTTTTCAGTAGGCCAAAGGTGCGCTCTATGACGTTTCGTGTTGCGATGTGCGCTACATTGTAACGCTGTTCACTAGGAGTACTTGGGTTGAGGTATGGTGTCAGGATGTAGTTGCGCACCGCGTATGCGCTGTCACCTGCAGGGTAGTAAGCAAACGGTTAGTGACAGATATGCATTACCATTTGGGCATAGTGTCAGAGACATTACGACATATGTTTACCTTGCAGATATCCTTCTCTAAATTCACCCCCAAGGAGACGAGTGTGTATGCCACTGTGTCTGAATATGTAGGAGTCATGTGTGCTGCCAGGGTATTGTGCCACTAGGTCAGTGATTATGTTTTTTGAATTGCAGACTACTTGGATGTTCAGTGAATAGGATTTACGGTTCCTAAAGATGTACTCATTCACTGCTGTTGGACAAATGGCTACATGCGTTCCATCAATGCAACCTATTACATGGGGGAACCGTGCTACCTGATAGAAGTCTAGTTTTGTCTTAAGCAAATCTTGTGGGGCTGAGGGGAAGCTAATGTGGTGGTGTATCCTGCTCAACATGGCGTTGAGGAATGCATTAAAAAAACGTGACAGGGAACTTTGTGACACCCCTCCAGCTACAGCTACTACACCCTGGAAGCTACCTGACGCTAGTAGATGCAGGGAACACAGGACCTGCACATGAGTGGGAATGGCATGTGTCCTGCGAGTCTGTCGCTGCAGTAGGGGATCCAATTCAGCAATCAGATCATGGATCATGGCAGTATTTAAGCTATACTTGTCATAGATCTCTACCTCTGTCTGCCCCAGCAATGTAATGCGCACTCTAAAAATGCGCTCCTGTATCCTCATTCTTCTCTGTGCTGCTGCTCGTAGCCTCATCCTCCTCGCCATGACGTAGAGCGCTGCCATTGTGAAACATTCTGGGGCCTCCTGGGCCTGTTTAAATACTTTGCTTACTTTCCCCACCTGTTTTGATTGTTTTCACCTGTTTACCACCTGCCTGTAGAATACGGTAAATTGCGATCGCTAATTTGCGAATTTCATGAAAATCGCTATTTGCGATTTTTCTTGCATAGCTTTGCGACTCTTTGATAGCGATTCGCAAATAAGGAATCGCAATTTTGGTCCTCGCAAAATTGCGATTCCTTATTTTTGCGAATATCTTCAGGTTTCACAGATTTGTGTTGACGCATTGGAGAGGGCTAATTTGCGAGCGCAAAAGGTCTTCTTTTGCGATTCGCTATTTTTGCGCTAGCAAATTAGCTTGATGCATGTGTACCTTTGGGCCTTATTAAGACTTTGGGGATCCTACTGTGGCACTGCCACCGCTCCGTCCACAGGAGGACTGCATAGGACATGGTGCGCCCGCCTGCTAGATTCAGAGTTGAATCCAGGTCGGGCGGGTGGTGCTGCGGTGGTCTCACGGTGGTGGGCTGCTAGGAGAGCCTAATATGCAGCCTGCCGCTGTGACAGTGCCAACTGCTCATTCCTGCACTTTGCGGCATGCCACACCATGGAGGTACGGGGTGCAATTACAGGGGGGGCACAATATGTGCCCTGCTACATGCACCCCCAGGACCAGATCCTTAGTTGGCTCCACCACCCTTTACATGGCAGGCACAGCACCATGAAAAGGGCGGTGAAACGGCAACTCGTAATATGCTTGGCAGTGCCAGCAGCAGCACCACCAGCATATTGATGCCGGTTGCAGACTGCCAAATGCGATGCAGCGCGCGCAACGAAATTCGTTTCATTTATTTATATGTCTACTTACCTCTATACGGCCGTATTCTGTACTTTACTACCCCCCACCCTGCCCCTCCCTCGCCCCACGTCACCGCCTGGCAGCACTCCCACAACGGGCCGCTACTGACCATATCCCTTTTAAGTGCATTACAGCCCAGAAGAAAAATTGAGTTTCATTTCAGGAAAGAGTATGAAAAATGAAGAGAGCATCAAAAAGTATAACATATATTTCAGCAAGGTCATTACTATAGCCATAGTCAAGATCTTGGGACCTGTTCACAAATAGCATTTTGTTGCAAGTAAAGTAGTAACACAGACCATCCAAAATGCCACCACATGACTCGTCCACAACCTCCCGTGTTGATCCCACACCACTCCTAAGAGTGCTCCACTGGCTCCCCATCCAGTAGTGCTGCCAGTTCAAACTCCTCACACATGCATTCAAGTCATTACACAACACGGGACCCGCATACCTCAATCATTGGCTTTACTTCCACCAACCCACCAGACAACTTCACTCAGCATCACTCTCACTTGTGCACACACCTAGCGTCAACAGAAGCAGAACGGGAGGTCAATCGTTCTACTACTGAGCCGTCTGATCCTGCAACGACCTCCCCCAACACATTAGGGCCTCCTCCTCACTTCCTGAATTCCTCAAGAAGCTGCAGATCTGGATATTCAATTAGCCTTCTTGGGGAACCATCTAGACTGCCTGTATTCAGTCCCAGCCTAACCGCACGCCTACACTCACCTACTCAGCGCCTGGATACCCTCACGGGTGACAAGCAGTGCTCTACAAATCCACCTTACATTACATTACAGTGGTACTACTCATGAACTAAAAATTATTTAGATATTGAAATTATATATCTATATATACCTACATCTATATCTCTTTCTTTCTCTCTCCCTATATCCCTAGCCCTCTCTGTAATGTAATAATAAACATCATTTTAAAATATAAATTTAAAATAACTTTAAGTAGGCACATAACATTTAACAATTTTCTTTAAATATGCAATACAAATAAAAATGATACTGAATGTGGGATTTTGTAAAATTATTGCCTAATATTTTTATTTATAAATTAAATTAATATTATTAAATTAAATCTTTAATTCACAATTAATTTGATAAGTTAATGAGCTTTAACATTTTAGTTTTATAAGATCTATGATAAGAATAAACATTTTTAATTAATTTACATTTATATTTTCCATTAAAATATTGAAAACATTTTTCAAAGAATAATAAGCTTTAATAATTTTTTTATACTTTCCCTTAGGGAGACCTCAGTTGCGGTGGGGTCCACAAACTTACTAATTCTAACTTTACAAATGTAAAGCCGCCTGTAGGAGACTCCACTTCCTGATTTTGGGGGTTGAAGACATGTAGGTCTACATCTAGGTGTAAATCTCTACTTGGAAATGGTGAATAGCATAAAAGTGAATAGTTACACCTAGATGTAGTAGCAAATATACACATGAATAAATATACACATGTATATTTACATTTGTGAACAGGCCGGCTTCTTTTTAGATAGCCACACTTTTGCAGAACAGATTCAGCCCAGCTGTACTACCAGGAAGTGTGTTGCTGTCTCTATATTATTCCCTTGGCCCATCAGCCTTTTTTCGTTAGGTCTACTGCGAAGTGCTAACCAACACAAGAAGAGTGAGACATTGGCTTTGGATCTGGTGAAGTGCAGAAGCTGGATTGTACTCCAAACATCAATCTTCGTAGGCCTCTCAAATTATCCTTGCAACTCTGAACAACTCTGCAATGATCTTTCATGTTTTTTTGGAGGCCACATTGCCACCATTTGCTCCCAAACTAATTCACAATAGATTCCTGAGCCAGACAACATTTCTAAATCACTCAACAAATATAAATCCCAATTTCAATTGTTAAGCTACTAAAGAAGCTATCCCTCTCACCAAGTGAGATGAGTAATTTTTGTCCTCTCTTCTTTTACCTTACTTAGACAAGCTTTTGGAAAGGTTGGTATTCAGTCAACAATGAATGTGATAATCTGAAAGATCTACTACAAACTGGATTTTTTCCACGTTGTAGACAGCTGGCTGTCATCTTAGGCGTGGAGGATCACAGGAATATAGCTGATGGTAGAGGTGCCAGAGCCTAGTATTTTTGGAAATTTGAGAAGCATTCAATATCATCGACCATTGCATCTTCTGAAAGATTAGAAGAAATTGACATCACTGGACCAGCTAAGTGAAGACAGGCACAGATATTAATTTGCTTTCTGACATGATTTTTGTACTGACTGCTTATGCATGACAATTAGATTTACTCAAAAAGTGACATCTTCATTTCAGTTATTCCACCAACTTTCATTGTCTTGGGATTTTACAAACATTCTGTACTTGTATTTGTAATAGCCTGAGGCGGCCTGTCCTGATGAAAACGCATGGATCTCTGCCTCATAGGGTCGAAACATTGATAGCTACTGACATGGCTGAATAGATTTTCAAAATTTCAAAGGAGTCTCTACGACATATTGCATTGAATTCAGATAATAGACCTTGGATCAGCCTGCTGCTCATTTTGTTGCACTTTTACACTTATCCACCTGAGCACCTATGCTCACTGTACTGTACCGTCAGCACTACTTACAATTAGATCACATTTGCAGATATGCATGCTGCATATAAACATATTACAAGCATTAATTTTGCAACCTCACAATGACTTGCTTACTCCCGAGTGAATTAAAAAACACTTAAAAGAACTGCTATTTTGGATATTTGACATCTCACTATCCAATGTAAACAAATGTGGATGTGCATACCACGTAATGAATAACAATCAGCTGTGCTCTGTATATGAATTATTTTAGAATTCCCTTTTTAAAACTTTGCCAGTTTTGCCTTTTGGGTAGCTCAGAAACGTAAACAAAATATGTGATGTTTGAATGTAGCAACTATTGCACACTCATATTTGTCACATAAATTGCCATCCAGCACTTAAGCTGTCCGATAAGTGTACTCTACTGACTGCTACTCACAATGTCACCTTGGTGCTTCTTATGGTTATTATCTACTTAGATCTTTGCAAAACCATTCTTGTGGGTGTATCACCCAAGTTAATGTGTAAACCTCAAAGGAAACAGAACCATGGCACTCACCACATCTTCAACCTCGAAATCCCTAACCATGCAACCACTGCCATGAGCCCTCATGTAAGAATGGTAGCCTGCTGTGGTCAGCAGACCATGATGTCTGTGATTGCTTTTAATAAATCAAACTTTTAAATTTAAATGCAGCCTGTTCTCCTTAAAGGAAATGAAACTGCATCTAAAAAGAAACATTTCGATTTTTTGTTTATTTATGAGCTGATAGCGGTCCCCTGGACCACTTCCTAGTCTTCAACAAACTTTTCTTTTTGTGAATCTATTACCACCTTCTTTGAGGTGTCTGTAAAATATCAATGTTTTGCAACCGGATTTCAGTAAGAAAACATGGATATATAAGACACCAATATGGTATTTGGAATGGCCACTTACAAAAGCCCTCTTCCAGATATTGATTCAGTATACATTCAGAATCCCATTTTAGGAATCAGAAAAACTTTTCAGACTTCCTAAAATGGGATTAGTACATATGAAAAAGCATTTCAATGGCCACAAACACTGAATTGGAATGTTTACGACAGTTTGTCTGCTTAGTACACCTGGCCCTAAATTCTCTATGTCACTTATTTAGATATTTGGAGTTAAAATCAGAAAGATAACTTTTTGAACCCTTGTTTCGCTGTGTGAGAGAGAGATTCAAGGTTGCAGTATGGGATATTGAGTAGGAAATATTGTGCTACCTTAACCTTAAAACTGTAACAAAAATACTATTAACAGGCAAGTTCACAGAGGGAGGAATACAATTACTATTCTTAATTCCACATCTACCTACATTGATGATTTTTATATATTTTCAAGGTACATATTTGTGGAGTTAGGTATAGAAATCTGTACAATACTTTAAAAAAAAATTTTTTATTGTCAGCAAGTAAACCTCATTACAAAAGTAAGAAGGCAAATTTCTCATTATTAAGAATACGTCAAAACATATAAAACATAAAAACCGTGCAATACAATGCCAATGCCAATCTAATCTCTTCACTTTAAATATCTAATTCCAAGGGTCCCCATATGGTGTCCAGGTTTACCATAGAGCGAGTTCCTCTCACTCGAGCTAGTGCTTTTTCCAATTTGTAAGTTTCCCTTACTATAACCCACCATTCACTTATGATGGGAGGTTTTGGAGATATCCAAGCCCTAGCGATGGTGAGTCGCGCAACAACCAGTAGGATTGTGATAAGCCGATTCAAACCTTGGCTCTCTTCCTTATAGCCCAACATGATTTCCATAACTGTGGGAGTAAAATCTGCCCCTGTTCGTTGTCTTATCACCTGAGCTATCTCCTGCCAAAATACTTCCAGCTCTGGGCAGGTAGCGAACATATGCACTATGTCTGCAGCGTACATCCCGCACTTAGGGCATTTTTTCCTGTCCCCTCCTTGAACCCCCCTAGCCCAACTAGCAATCTTCTCTGGGGTATAATAGAGCATGCAGATTGTGCGAAATTGCTGCAATCTTAAGTTAACAGAATGAACTGATTCTTCTACCGTTCCTAATGCCAGCATAATAGTTTTAGAAGCAACATTTATCCCCAGAGTCTTAGCCCATCTTGTACAATACTTACCTGTCGATATTTTTGTCTTTGATATCTTGACTAGGATATTCAGGAAGCAAAATATTTCATACTGGATATTCCGGATCCACACCATGATTCATGAGATTCTGTTTCTGACAGTTATCTTTATTACTTTTATCATCCTGGTTATATAAGCAGTCGCAAAAGAAGTCCGACAGGCTTGGCGGTGTTGATGAGAAAATCTCTCACATATTTTGTGAATCTGCTCAGGAGTAATCAATTTACGCAGGATGTGTTTTAGAAGAGCATTAATTGCAGAATTTCCTGACCTTCTGCATCCGTACAATGGGCAGATTATGATATTCAATGGTTGGACCGCCGACCTCTGTTGCGGTGGTCAGGAGCCCGCCTGACAAGCAGTCAGCAGTCTGACTGCCGAATCATTATGCCACTGCCTTGCTGGTGGTCGGAAAAGTGCACCCTTATATTGCAGCTTGTGCTGCGGCCCAGGAAAAGGGTCGCAGCACAAGCCGCAGTGTAAAATAGCACTTTAGGCTCATCCATGTGGTGCCTGGCACACCGTGTATGGATTTTCATGGGGGCACTACATGTCCCTCCAGGCCCACTTAACAGTGGCCTACGAGGGACGGTGGCCCTACTTGGGCCCCCCAAAGTTTGTTTCCGACTGCCTTTTCATGTTGATCGGACTGCCATGAAAGGGCAGTCAGAAAGGAACGTTGTAATCCCTACTGCGGTGCCTGCTCAGCCATCACCTCCTTGGAAGAGATACGTTTCCAACCGCTGCCCTGATGGGAACTTGGATCCTGTAGGGGGCGGCAGTCTTTCCTCCCGACCTCTGCGGTCTGACCGCCTGCATTGTAATGCGGCGGTCGGACCGATGGCCAGTCTGTCGAGCGGACTGCCACCAACGGCCTGTAGGTGGCGGTTTGCCCAACATTGTAATCAGACCGAACGTTTGGTATTAATTACAGATAAATTCAAGATTCTTCTAATACTACAGCCTGTAAAATACTCAGGTGCTGTTTAAGAGCCTAACAGCTATTTCTAAAGGTTTTACTATCCGGGCATGTTATTTGCTGTTGTTTCCTAATTTAAACAATGAGGGTACCTCTGCCATAGTGCGGATATTATTATCAATTGTTAATCCTTATAATTAAGGGCCCAACATTTGCCTCTTACTTGGAGGTGTGCATGAGTTTTTAAGCAATTGATATAATGTAATAAGGGTTATCACATCTTTCCTTTGCTGCTTTTATGTAATAAGGAATTTTAAAGTAGTGTTATAATAATTCATATGTAACTGTAATTGAGATTTTAATTTACTGTGTTAGTTATTAATCTTTTTTATATTCAGTTAAAGACGCCTAAACGAAATACGCATTGCTTGGTAGCTAAGCGGAAGAAATTAAAACTTGTCTATGAATTTCATAATTTGCTTTCAAACCTACTATAATTGGTTTGTAACATAAAAAAGCAATGAAGCATAACGTGAAGAGTTCACTTCACATTTCTCTGAGTTCTGTTTTACTTTCCTACTGTTCTTTCCATGCCTTTAAAAAAAAAAAAATCTGCAGTTGCATATAGATAGGTGAGTGCAAAAGGCTATTTTGACCAAATACATGTGACAGGTAAAGCTGTGTCTTTGACAGGTTGGGGAAAGCCTGCAGATGAAAGAACGTAAAGTTCATAGATGCCGAGAAAAACAAATCAAAGCTCAGACAGGCTGAGCGAATGTTCCAGTACAATAATAAAAGTCCTTCATGCCCTTGAATGCATGTATACATTGGTGCATAGTCTGCAGGGCACAAGTTCGAATCAGAGCCAGGCTGACTCATTCATTCATCCTTCCCAGGTTAATGCTTTGGGTATGATTACATTGACCAATAGAAAGCATTGCTTATTTATATTATCAGTAGCCTGCTTTAATACAATCGCTGTCCGAGGTCTTGTGGAAGACTTTGTATACAGAATGCTGACAAACCTTATCTCAACTGGTGCATATGGCAGCGTGAAGTCCAATACAATATCTAAATCTGGCTTGAGATAGTTTACACACTGTAAGCCTTCCCGTCTACTTATTGGCGTTTCAATCCTAGGCAGGGCAAGTGGAATTTTGCTGCAGGGGAGCACCAAACTATGCAGCAGGGTTGACTAAATTATGGGACAAGAAAAGGCAAATTATGCGGCATACTGTGGCACATTTTTTGATTGTATGAGTTCATTATTTTGTGATTTTTACACATGGTGTTACTGTCTGGGCAAATAAGCAACTGAAACTTAACCAGTTTGCTAAGGTCCTTCCATTGCACACAAGCAAATTCTGCCATATATTCAGTAACTTTTGATCCATTTGAGCTAGAATTTTTCTGTTGTTAAAAATTGGCAGATTATGCAGCAGATGGTACATTATGTGGCAAATGCAGCAAATCCATAATTATGGGAAAAACCCTCGGCCTCAGAATTGCATTATTCTGGTGGGATTGATCATAGGATTGTAAATCTGTATGCTGTAATGATGTCTGTCATTGCCCAAGAAACACAAAAAGTTAAGGCGGCACCACACAAGATTCAACTAAGAAAACCTGTGCCGAATCAGAGAGCCTATTAATATTAGTGAGAACCCCAAGTGGAAATAAATAGGCAAATACATATTGGAAGATTGTGTCTATTCAAAACTATGTGCAAAACTAGATATTCCAAAGGTTGTCGTATTCTTGAGTTTAACAATTATGCAGGCCTGTGGCTGTATTATGATGCCATTTTCTATGCTCCATGAGCGCAGAAGGGGTATGCGGACATTAACTCTAAATAACTTGTTTTTCGAGTTAATGTATGTGCTTGATGCGCCAAAAAGAATCCCACCGCCCGCTCTCTGCACATGCAGCATAGAATGCGGCCACTAATGTCTATAATCAGTGGGAAATGGGCCCCACTGAAACATCAAAGAGGGGGATGCAAACATTAATCAAGTATGCCACTGTGGATAAGAACACGCCATCAAAGAAATCAATGTAGCGAATTAGCAATTAGTGTTACAAAATCAAAACATTTCAGAACTTATGCATTAAAACAATGCCAAAAAGAGAAATAGCATTAAGCAGACAACCCAAATGTAACCATCATCTCTGTGACTCCAAATTTTTCAGACTATACATGTTCTCTAAAAAGTATGATCGTCTTTATTAGAATGAACAGCTCATAGAGGAACCGTTAACCTTCGAAGCTAGTGCGTCATATTCATTGAATAATGATTCATCTGACAATCTGGACAATCACATTTTGGGTCAAAGCCCATATAGATACAATGATTACTTGATGCTTACAGAATTTGTTTGGAGGGATAAAAAACAGTCCTCAGAAGAGGAAAGGGAAGAAAAACACAAAAGTCTGCTTACAGAAAATACTTCTAATTCCTGCAGAGAGGTTTGACAAAGAAATGCAACACGAGACCGGTGAGGGAATGTTGAATATTACTGTAGGAAAGTCCTTTTTTTTTGCACGATCACCTCCATTTTTTTTTTACTGATGCTGTTGTTTTTTTTTTAATTCTGTGCACAGGGACCCTGCTAACCAAGCCCAGTGACCCAGACCAGTGAATGTGCTCTAACTCCTAAAACATGTAAAACATGGCAATACAGCAAATTGGAATATTTAACTCATGTAGAAGACCCTGGTATATGATGCAGAGTGCATCCAGGACCTGTATGTCAAATGCTACTAATAGGCTGCAGCACACACTGGGCCCCCATTAGAGTGACAGTGCAAAACATGACTGCAGGCTTACCACTGTAGCCTGTCTTTGCAGTTTTAAAACTGCCAATACAACCCCTTTTGACAGGCCCAACCCTTCCTTTTAATAACATTAATAAGCCACCCCTAGGAAAGGCCTTAAATGCCTATAAGGCAGGGTGCATGGTATTTAAAAGTAGGAAATGCAAAGGTTTGATGTTAAGCATAGCTTTACAGTTACAAGGGCTTAAATGCCATTTTCACTGAAGCAGCATTAGGTATTCTATAGGAAAGCATTGAGAGATAATATTAAAATTAAATAATGGTTTCTTCGCCTAGGAACCAGCTACCAAACTCATTCTTGGACTTTTTAAAATATTTATCACAAGCCCAATTCCTTGTTAAAGTTGCATTTGTACTATATGTTTTACAAAATGTACTTTTAAAAAGTCACCTTTTGCCTGCCTAAAGCCTCTAGAAGCACATATGTTTGAGCTTCAAACTGTCACACAGGAGACAAATTGTTCCTTGTTGAGGTGTAAACTTGATCCCAGAGCTGAGCGAAAGGCCTGGAGTGTGGGGAGGGAAAGGATGACCATCTGGGCTGCACCCAAGACCTTAATTAACTTCAAAGAACCCAACCCTGTCACAGGCCGTAGTAGCTAACACCTGGGCCTGCCCATTCCTTGTTTCTCCCAGTTGGCCAGGCACCAATACCAGTGGGAGAGCAGCTGCCCCCAGAACCAGTTTTGAGTGACCACAGAGGAGGGGTTGCTTATTTCCCTGGCCACACTTCTAGGGTCTGCAAATGGGAAGAAAGGTTCTATCATGTTGTATATAGGTAGAGAAGGACACTATGCAATTGTTTGAAATAGGGCACACAGAAACTGCTGCAAAAGTGGGTAGCGTTACCCTTGGGAACTTTTTCATTATTGGATAGGGTAATGCCAGGCATAAATGTGTCATCCCTGGGCACCCTCTTCAGAACACTACTGGACCTGTGGAAGACAGAAGAAGGACTGCACCTATTGTTGAGACCTGTGAGGAGACCCGGAAGGCTGGATCTGGCCCCAGTTGTACCCAGGACAAAGAAACAGACTCTAAGGGTCAGTTGGCTGACCTTCTGCTAAGGCTGTAGTTGAAGAACCATTGAATCTTATGGGCCTGTTGCAGAATTTAGATGTTTTTATAAAAGAGGTTCTAAATTCAACACAAACAAAAGCAGGGAACAAGGATTGCCCTGACGGGTACAACAAGTTATTTGAATACTATCTGAAGTTTTCCCTATAATTTGAATCTTGGCTTTAGATTGTTTGTACAAGACTTGTAGTTTCTTCATAAAACTGGGACAAATCCCATGGCCCTCATGATCTCCCAGATGTATCGCCCTGTGAATGTGTCAAATGATTTTCCAGCATCAAGCAGAATCTTTGCTACTGGGTACTTTAGACTACTTGATTAATATGATCTATGGTTTACCTTCTTGGAACAAACCAATGTTACCTTGGTGAGACCAGCTTAGCAATGATGCTACTCAATTGTCTGGCAAAAATTATGGAATAAATTGTAGTATCACTACTTCTTAGCGATTTAAGTCTATATGACCTGGCACTACAGAAAGTTTAGCTTTCTTTTAAATAATATACTATTTGTCTGTGCCCAAGATACGGTTGTTGTACCCCAAAAACTGTGATAATAGAAATGTATGTGAAGGGAATGAATTTCTTATAAAAAGAATGAAAGTGGTAATACATCCACTCCCACTTCATTCTCAATGGGGAGTGTTGGAATAGCACTTTCTATTTCAAGACTCGGATGAGTAAGGTCAAGCTCTGATACCGTAACTAATTACGATGGGGGTCGGTCTGACCGCTGGCCGCCATCGCAGCAGGCAGGAGACTGCCCGACAATGAGTCGGCAGTCCCATCCGCCTAATTAGGATGAGGCTGCCTTTCAGGCAATCGGATAGTGCTTTTTTCTACTGCGGCTTGTGCTGCGGCCCACAAAAAGCGGCAAAGCACAAACTGCAGTAGAAAAAAGCACTTTGTGTACATCCATGGACCGTGTGCCAGGAACACGGTGCATGGATGTGTGGAGGGGCCCATGGTGGACATGTGCCTTGCTTGGGGCCCCGCATTCCGAAAGGGACATCCTAATCCTCCATTGAAGGGATGGGATTCTGACTGCTGCCCCGATGGGATCATGGATCCTGTCGGAGGCGGCAGGCTTTCCAGCTGACCTATGCGGTACGACCGCCTGAATCCACATGCGGCGGTTCGACCGATGGCCTGTAATTTGCTGAGACCGCCACTATTGGCCTATTGGTGACGATCCCACCGACATTGTAATTAGGCCCTGAATGGGGAGCATCCAAATAAAAGAGAATAGAACTCAGGGGGACACAACAGATTTAGGTAAGCTAGAATTATCTGAAACAGTGGAGATCTCCAATTCCATTTGGCACCCAAGACAGGTAACTGGGCCTCGTAGATGGCTTAGGTCCTAAGTGTGACATTTGGAGTTTGGTTTGGGCCTATGACTCATCATAAAATCAACGGAGAGGACTGTACCTGTGGGAGTTCCAGCATAGTAGCTGTCACAGGCCACGGGAACGGACAGCCGCATACAGGCACAGACGGGCGCAGATGGGTGCAGATGGGCGCAGACGGGCTTGCCTTTGGGTTGTCGCATCCCTGAACATGAAGGTACTTAGGCCCCGCCCCCAGTCAACAACTAGAGGATTGGTTTTGTTCAGCTACCAATGTGTAAGACCAAACACAAAGTGGCACAATTAAAAAACTATGCAGTGAGAGAACCGTGCTGCAAAGTTGAAGGTGGGGAGCCTGACAATTGGGCATTATGGTCGAGAAATTACACAGTGCCTCGCAAGGAGTACCTGAATTCCAGCCAGGTCGAGAATTGTTGTCCTAAGCAGGTCACGTCTGCGTTGTGGCACTGTACATGAAGGCAGCAAGGTCTTGCTCCCCAATTAACAATTAGAGCGTTGGTTTCGTTCAGCTGAGAATGTGTTAGTCGAGAATTGTTGTGCTAAGCAACATGAGAAATAATATGGCCCAATGAGTAAGAAAGCAGTCTAAAAATTATGGAAAATGTGGCCCAAAGTAAATTGAGTTCGCTTAGGTAAGATAAGGCATGCCGAGCTTACACACAATCCCTTTGAAGGCACAAACAGGCAGATGTGTCTCTTTATTTCCACCCATCTACCCAGCACGTGGTCAATGATATTGATATGATGCACTAACCTACAATCGTCCAAATGGCGTCTGTGTTCACCAGTCTCCTCATGACGTATGAGAAAAATATGATTCATTGATTAGGGAAAGTGGCCCAGGAAGATGTAAAATATGTCTCAAATTGGTGTGCTTAGGCGAGTAGCGCTCCATTACACGCAATGACTAAATCAGGATTTGAGGCAATAACCAATCTGTACAAAGATGAATGTTTTATAATGAACACCCACAAAATGGACAGCTTATGGTTTCTCTGGATGTTATATGCTGTATACTTCCATCCACCATAACGATGACCTTAAGCACCAAACCTGCTGTCTTTCAGAAAGATCCACATTTTAGCTTGACCAAAAAAAAGAATTTTTATACACTCATTCATATTGGAGAGCAATTATTTTGTCTTTAATAATAGTCCTTGATTTTAAAGTTTCAGTTCTTCAATGGGGTGTGTACCCAAGTAAATTTTTGATTCTTTCTCCCTTACATCTAAAATCTTTGTTTCTAGAACTTCCTTATTATCAATCATGATCTATATAGCACGAATAATCACCCGTGAGGGTCTCAAAGTGCTGGGGGAAGGGGGCCTGCTGATTCATCTGGGCGCTGGGTTTAGTCGAAGAGCCAGGTCGTGAGGTCCTTCCTGAATTGGGTCAACAACAGGGCTTGCCTAGGTGGAGAGTTCCAGGTCTTGGCGGGGAGGTAGGAGAAGGATCTTCCTCTGGTCCTGATCTTGTGCATCTATGGGACGGTGGCCAGGGCCATTTGGGTGGAGCTGAGGTGTCTGGTGGGTACGTGGAATGAGAGGCGGTGGTTTAGATATGCTGGTCCTGCATCATAGAGGGCTTTGTAGGCATGTGTGAGGAGCTTGAAAGTGGCTCTTCTGTTGACTGGGAGCCAGTGGAGTTCTCTCATGGAGTTCTCACAGGTGTTTAGTGATGTGGCTGCGGCGGGGAATATTGAGGGTCAGTCTGGCTGCGGCGTTTTGAAAGTTTAGTATTTCCTGAGGAGTTTCTGGGTGATGCCGGCATAGAGTGCATTGCCGTAGTCAAGTCTGTTGCTGATGAGCGCATATGTGATTTCTGGATTTGGTGGGGATCCATATGAAGGTCTTTCGAAGCAAGTGAAGCATGTGGAACCATGATGAGGAGACGGAATTGATCTGGTAGTTCATTGTGAGCGAGGAGACCAGTATGATGCTGAGGTTTCGTGCATGGTCCATGGGTGTGGTCCGTGTTCCTAGTGCAGCGGGCCACCAGGAGTCGTCCCAAGCGGAGGAGGTGGGTCCCAGGATGAGGACTTCGGTCTTGTCCGAGTTGAGTTTGAGGCAGCTGTCTCTCATCCACGTGGCGACGGCCTTCATCCTGTCAAGTTGTCTCTGATGGCCGTGGGTTCGTTGGTGAGGGAGAGGATCAGCTGGGTGTCGTCGGCATAGGAGACAATTGTGAGTTTGTGGTTCCTGACGATGGCTGCGAGTGGGGCCATGCAGACATTGAAGAGGGTGGGGTTCAGGGATGAACCCTGGTGCACTCCTCAGCTGATCTCTGTGGGTTCTGAAAGGAACGTTGGTAGTCTGACTCGCTGTGCTCGACCGGTGAGGAAGGAGCAGATCCATTCCAGGGCTTTGTTGCGGATGTCAGCGTCATGGAGTCTTGTGCTTAGGGTGCAGTGGGAGATGGTGTCGAAGAGAGGAGGGAGTGGATGTCGTCGGTGGCAGCAAAGAAGGCAGTCTTGGTGCTGTGGTTGCTTTGGAAGCTGGATTGGGAGATGTCTAGGATGTGGTCGGCTTCAATTAACTCAGAGAGTTGGGTGTTGATGGCCTTGTCGATGACCTTGGTTGGGAAGGGGAGCAGGGAGATGAGTCGGAAGTTCTTGAGGTCTGTCAGGTCGGCAGAGGGCTTCTTCAGCAGGGGGTTGATCTCTGCGTGGTTCCAGTCATCGGGCAAGGTGGCGGTCTCGATGGAGCAGTTGATGGTGCGGCCTAGCTTGCGGACGATGGAGGTGGCGGCTCTGTGGAAGATGTAGTGCAGGCAGGGGTTCGAGGGGGGCTGCGGAGTGGATGCTCTTCATGGTCTTGATGGTGTCGTCCGTGGTGAGGGGGGTCCAGTTGAGCAGAATCTGTTGGGGGCAGTGTTGTTGGGTGCGGGGGTGGCGGGCATGGTGAGAGGCTCTAGGCTGCCTAAGCTGTCATAGATCTGCTTGATATTGTGGTGGAAAAAGGTGCCGAATTTGTTGCAGAGGTCTTGGGAGGGTAGGATGTCTGTGGTCTTGCTGTTGGGTTTGGCAAACTCCTTGACAATGGCGAAGAGTTATTTGCTGTTGTGTGTGTTGCTGTTGATTCTGTCTTGGAGGGCCGTTTTCTTTGTAGTTTTGAGGAGGAGGAAGTGGTGTGCAGTGACGGAGGCTTTGAAGGCTGCGTGGGCTTCTGGGGTTTTGTTGTTCCTCTATCTCTTCTGGAGCCGTCTTCAGGTGTCTGGATTCCTGAAGGGCGGGAGTGAACCAGCTGGCTTTCTTTGAGTGTTGATTGCCGGGGGCTTTCTTGAGGGGTGCCACAGTGTCGGAACAGTTGGAGATCTATCGGTGCAGGTTGCGTGCTGAGGTGTTGGCATCTGTGGATGTCAGCGGTGGGGTTGTGCAGAGAGAGGTGGTGAGATGTTCTTCGTGATCTTGTTCCAGCTTCTGTGGGGAAGGTGGTGGGGGCGGTGGTTTACGGTGGGTTTGGTGAAAGCAAAATGGATGCAGTGGTTATCTGGTAAGTGGTAGTATCGTGATGAGTGTTTATTAGCAATTAACTTCCTCTAGGGGAATTTAAGTCTCAATTGCTTCTCTAATTCTTGGATAAATAGTATGGAGTTGCATGCACAGTACTTGTGAAATATGAGCTAAACTTGCTATTTCAAGTCGCACAAATTCACTTTTTAACAGAGATTGTTCAATGTTCCAAGAGAATGTATTATTGAATACTGGTGGCAGCATAGATTTTCCCAAAGAGGTGTAAAGTGTGAGTTAATCATTTTGTGTGCTGAACTGTAAAGAGAGGACCAAACTTTGACATCTCATAGAAAATCTTATATTTGACTTTGGGGCATGCAGAACTTTGTATGTGCTGATTTTTAGATATGCGCTGTCAGGTTTTAATTTTTAATAAAAGCACTCCATGACATTTGTATGTTTATTCCTGTTATAAAGGGCTCAATCAATTTCACAGTACGTGCTGTGGCAGTGGCATTCAACAACGTTTTTCACCATATAATGTATTTTTATTGTTGCCACTGGTATTTCAAAAAATATATTTTTTTACTACAAACGGGAATATTCGTCAGCTTGTATCACTGACAAAATAAAGTGCTAGTGCTATTTACTTCTGATAAATTAAAATACTGCTGCATGGTTTTAATGGCAGCAAATTCAAATACCGCTGGCTCAACTAGTTCAGTTGTTCCTATGGGCATTCTTGTGGGAGATCTTGTAAATATTTGCAGGCTCTCTACTGCTCTACACTTTGTACTAAGGCATTTCAAATTATTAGCACTCCCTAACAGAAGGTATTTTCCCCAGAACCTATTTTCTATAATAAAAAATGCTCTGTGTATCTCACAGCCATTGATGGAGTGTTAATATTCAGTTGTCGTCCTGCCACAGAAATTGTACTGTGACATTTTTGCAGCATACAGTCTTTATGGAACTATTGTCTGCAGACCAGGATAGGAGGAATTACAGTAATCCAGGGGACGTAAACCACTCACCTGGATCACAGTATGAAACAGATTGCTTGCAAGTAATGGGTTTATTTTCTTCAAGGTGCATATTACAATAAGGCCTGTCTGGACTGCTGAGGAGGCCTCACTGCCTGAAGTAAACATGAGAGTTGCCGTGAATCATACACCTTTCCTTTGGTTGCAGTAATGTTGTGTATCATCCTCTATATAGCTGTAGGATGGATGGGACACCCCTGACTGAGGTCAAGCAATGATTGGGCACTGTCACAAATTTACACGCTCTCATGAAATGTAGAGCCTCTGAGATGAAACTGTATCTTTCTTCTTGTAATATATTTCTTCATACTTATCTCTACAGAGACAAATTGCCACCTCAAATACGGTTCACAGTTTTCCATATCATGGTCGTCACTATATTATTCTGATAGTTTTACATGATGCACACCTAATGTAAGTACAATAAAGATTGGCTAGAAAGCGGAGCTTGCCGGCGTAGAAAATGGCCGCTTAAGTGAGTAGCTCCGCACATCGTAGAACTATCCGGCAGGAATCCAGCGTCAGACACGGGCCGAAAACAGCGCGACCTGGGCCACTCGTGATCGTGAGGGTCTGCTCTGCTGATTGATGCGTCCTGGAGTCGAAACGGGACAGAGAAACGCTTCGGCTTGCTGAGCTGGTGCGGCGGCCCTGCTGAGCCTGAGGATCCCCGGGCTCAAGTGCACGACAGCCGGGCAGGAGGCGCTGCCTGATCGGGCGCCCGTACTTGTGTCTCCCGGTTGGTTCCCGCGGCTTTGTGGGTCGGGCCTCCCCCTCCCCCCCAGACGCGGGCGAGTGCCGATTGCGGATGAGTGAGGTGAGCGCTGAGAAGGAGCGACCCGACCTAGAGACTAGGTGACGCGCTCGCGCTGCTGTGATCGGGCAGCGGGGCGCAAATAGTAGCGGAGCTCGGCGGGAGGTGACGGACAGCAGCAAGGGGCTCCTGCGACGAGCGACAATTCCGGGTAAGGAATATCACCCCCTGATGTGTACGGGCCTGCTCTGCCCCTCCCCCCCTTCCCGCCGACGGTTGGGGAGGTTGGCCGATGCGTAGTGCCTTGACGGAGCGCCTGGCCCGCCCCCACCCTCGAATAGATAACTGCGAGACACTCCTATTTCCTGGCTGTCCCCTTCCCCTAGGAGCACACCGGAGTGCCGCGGCGAGGCTGTTGCCTATTGCGGTGGCGGAGGAGCACGAAGCCTGTCATCGGTGGCCGTTGCCTGCGGCCTGCTGCGGCGGTGGGCGCCTTTGGCCTACCTGTAGTGGCGTTGTACTGATAGAGGCCTGGAGTAAACTGCTGGCTGCATCCTACGGCAGTGAACAGCTGGAGTGGCCCTGCATTAGTCCTGTGCTCCGTTGAGGGTACTGGACCGTCCTCTGGGGGTGCGTTGCGGAGCGTGTGACACCTGTTGGCGCTGATTGATCGCTCTGCTACAGACGCTTTGCCCACTTCCCTGGATACTTGAACACTGGTTCTGCCCTGAGTGGAGGGGTCCTGAGAGGGGGAGCAGCTATGGGACGGACGGACAAAACACAGCAGAAGCTGTCCTTCGATCAGCGCAAGCCCAGAGATGATCAGAGACTGCCTGAAGATGAAGAGATGGCGGCAGAGCGAAGTAAGGACGCTCACATGGGCACGCTCCAATCCATGCTAACCTCCATGGAAAAAGGGTTGCAGGATTCGTTAACGGTACTGGGGACGAAGATAGACTCCCTATCCTACCGTATGGACCGAATGTCCGAAAGGATGGACAAGCAGGCAGAGCGCATGGACATGGCCGAGAGACGCATTACAGAGGTCGAGGAGACGCAGACAGATATGGACTCAAGTCACAAGCGCCTGGACAGGGCACTTCAGGGATTGCTGGATAAGACGGAGGATTTGGAGGCGCGGTCTCGTAGATCTAACCTCCGTATCATTGGGCTGCCGGAAACTACATCTACGGGAAATATGGAACAGTTCGTTGAGAAACTACTGAAAACGCTACTAGGCCCTGACACCTTTCCCAATATGTTCGTGGTTGAGCGCGCGCACCGCTCCCTGGGGCCGCGTCCCACCCCGGGTGCTCCGCAGAGGCCAATAATAGCCAAACTGCTCAATTACCGTGATCGGGATGCGGCCCTACGAGTGGCGAGGGAGAAACGGACCTTGCAATTTGAGGGCTCCACGATTGCACTATTCCCGGACTTTACGATGAAGGTGCAGGAGGCTCGCCGTCAGTTTGCGCCCCTTAAAAAGCAGCTGAAGGAACAGAACATTGATTATGCTATGTTGTACCCGGCTCGTCTGCGTATCAATCGACAGGGCAGGTCACATATCTTCACCGACCCCAAGATGTTGCAAAAGACGATAAAAGACTGGACTAAGGAGAAACGACAGAGTCCAGATAAAGAATCCCTGAACGGTGCGGTTGGTGGTTCCTTGGCTGATCAGTACTGAACTCGCTGGACAATGTGCAGTTAAGATATAATTTACTGAGGGGTCCAGACGAGCTGATGCTAAGCCGTGTGACTGTGGATCTGGGGGGTGTGGGGGGGGCCCGGGGTGCGTCGCGGGGCACGGAGTGGCTGCGGGATGTGATATATGTTAGTCACAAGACGAGATGCCCGATACCTTGGTCTGATGCTCAAATAAGCAGTAGGTGTGCGGGGGACAGTTTGATGTTGTCTAGTTGTACGAAAAGGGAGGGCCGGTAACCTCCGCCTACACGTGTAACACACACTTGGGGTTAAGTCCCTACACTCTTTTGCTGGTGGGAGGGATGTGGCATTTATGTGCTTTACATTATAAAATTGCACTGTATGTTTTGGTTGTAATGTGGTTTTGGGTAATGTTCTCTCAGGTCCTAGTTGGGGGGATCTCGATGTGGGTGGGGGTGGGGAATGGTTGAGACTCAGATGTTGCAGTTTATTTCAGGGCCGACGAACACATCAGCTGTGTTACATTGAGATACCGCACACCATTGATACATGGCAGATATGACTGACCCTATTCCACAATCTATAGGGAGGGATGGTGGAACTAAAGTGCCCACAATTAGAGCTCTTACATGGAATGTCCGGGGTTTGAACGACCACAGAAAAGTCCGCAAGGTCCTCTCCTACCTGCAGAGGCACAAAGTGGACGTGGCACTTCTGCAGGAAACCCATTTGCCGATTGATTCACCGATGTTGCGGAGCAGAGGCTTACTAGGGAACATACACGCTGCGGGATTCACCACACACACGCGGGGGGTCATCACGTGGGCCAATCCGGGATCTGGGTTCACTATACAACCGTTATTTACAGACACTGAAGGTAGATGCGCAATCACCAGATGCAGAGGGAAGGGTATGGAATTACTTGCTGTTAATATCTACGGACCAAATTTTGATGCCCCAGATTTCTTTGCCAAGATAGCAGACACGGTGGATAGTTATGGTGAGGGGCGATATCTATGGGGCGGAGACTGCAATTTAGTTAGGAACCCAGCCTTGGATAGGTCAGGGGGACCAGAGAGGAACATATCAGCTGCTGCTAGAGAGCTAGAGTCGGTCCTGACCCGGCACGATTTTATTGACGTTTGGCGCTGGAAACACCCACACGAAGGGGGCTACACACACTATTCAGCCTACCACAATCTACAAACACGCATCGATTACTGGTTCGCATCTAGAGCACTTGGCGATCAGATCCGACACTGTCAGGTGCTACCTCGCACACTTTCTGATCACTCACCGATTCTGTTGGTATTAGACGCTCCTACTGGTCGCATACCTCCATTTACATGGCGGTTTCCCCCATATTCCTTACTGGATACAGTTTTTAAGGAAGAGTTGGCCGAAGCTATTGAAACCTTTTTTGACCAAAACGTGGGTTCTGTAGATGATTTTCAAGTGGTGTGGGAGGCTTTTAAGGTGTACATTCGGGGGATCACTATTTCAAAGCACGCGGGGTCCTTCGGTCGATACGAGTACGTCTTTCTGAATTAGAAGGGAGAATCAAGTTCGCAGAGCAGCGATTGCTGGCTGATAATAACAACCCAGACGGGGGAGTACTAGCTGAACTGTTAAGAGAATATAACGCTGCGGCTGACGACGAAGTCAAACACCTTGGTAAATATGCCACCGCCAGGGCCTACGGTGAGAGTGAAAGACCGGGGTCGGTTTTAGCGCAACTTATTAGGAAACGTAGAGATGCGCTACGATCTGTGCAGGTGAAGTCTGCGGAGGGCGAGCTTCTGACCGAGGACGTCAGCGTTGCGAGCAGGTTCCGGCAATTTTACTCTGAGCTCTACGCGTCTCGTGGCGCGACATCAGATGCGGAGATAATAGATTATCTATTGCACATACGTCTCCCATGGCTCACTGATACGCATAGGGAATTTTTAATCCGACCTATAGAAAAAGACGAAATACTCCTTGCTCTAACTAACATGAAAGCGGGTAGTGCTCCGGGGTCGGACGGTCTCACGGTCCCCTTTTACAGAGCCTTTATGGATTTGTTACTCCCGCAGTTAGCCGTGCTCTTTGATGATATGTGTGTCACGGGTCGCATGCCTCCATCTATGTCGGAGGCAGTTATAGTCGCCCTCCTCAAACCCGGCAAAGTGGCGGAGGAATGTTCCTCTTACCGCCCTCTCTCTCTGTTAAATGTGGATGCGAAGGTGTTCGCGAAGATACTTGCTAATCGACTGATCCCATTAGTCCCATTATTAGTGGCACCCGAACAGGCGGGATTTGTGCCAGGGAGAAATTTTACTTACAACTTGCGCACGATCTTTGGCACCATGCAACACGTTAGACAGGAGACACCCGCAGAGGCGGGCTTCCTTGATATGGAGAAGGCGTTTGACTCCGTGGAGTGGCCATTTTTACGGCAGGTTTTAACTAAGATGGGACTTGGTCCTGTGTTCCTCCAACTCATAGGTACTCTCTACAGTAATCCCACTGCTCGTATTAAAGTAGGTAACATAGTGACGGATGCCATTCGGATAACCAGAGGGACGAGACAAGGTTGCCCGTTGTCTCCCTTACTTTATGCGCTGGTGGCGGAGCCTTTGGCTTGTGCTCTAGGGAATATCATCAGCATCGGGGAATAAGCTTCCCACGCTACAAGATTATAGTATCCATGTATGCAGATGATACGCTGCTGTATCTCAGACATCCAGAAACAAACCTCTCAGCTGTTCTTCGGGAGGTAGTGCGATTTGGAGGGCTGTCGGGATTGCATGTCAATTGGCAAAAATCTATCATTTTTCCTCTCACACCCAATACGCCTCGTCCCGAGTCGGACTACCCGCTGATGTGGTCCACCGAGGCGATCACATATTTGGGGATTAAACTGCATACAGATGCAGATACGGTGTTCAGAGATAATTATGGGACGATTTTTAATAAACTAGAGGACGAGGTGGAATGATGGATAAAGCTACCATTGTCCCTCCTGGGAAGAATTTCCATCATGAAGATGGTGGTGCTACCGCGCCTACTATTTTTATTTATTAATATTCTTATGGTTCTGCCCAGAGTTTTTTTTGATCGACTCACCTCGTTGATGGTCCGATTGGCGTGGGCAGGTAAGCAGCCACGTGTGAAGTGGCAGATACTGGTACTCCCCTACTCTATGGGTGGACTAGGGGCTCCGGATTTTAATTTATATTACAGAGCTGCACAATGCTCACATGCATATAATTGGATACATGGTTCTCCAGACATACCGTATCTACGTATAGAATCGGAAGTGGCTGCTCCACTCCCACTGCCTGCACTGTTGTTTAAAGCGGCAGACCGTCGGACCTGCTTATTGGACTCCATAAATGCTACTACGCATGCTTGGCACCACCGACTACAACTGCAAGCGGGAGCAATATTGTATTCCCCAGCAGCTCGGTTAGATTGGTGCACTTGGTTGCCGCCATGTCAGGAGAAAGGGGTTACAAAAGCAATGCAAGCGATGGGTGTTAACGAGATAGGGGAACTATTTGAGGAAGGAGTGGCTAAGGGATGGGAGGACCTTGCTGCTGATAGACCGGAGCTTACTCTACTTACGAAGTTCCAATTTCATAGAATGAGACATGCACTGAAGGGGCTATTGGGAGATGATTACCAGGAACCACCGGAACTAGAAGCCCTGACACGCACTATTCGCGCGAAATCCCCGAAACGCATGGTAGCGATAATTTACGGTTCATCTATGTCACACCGAGCTAATTATTACACTAAAGCGTGTTTGGAATGGCAAAGAGACTTAGATATGGAAATTGCAGATGATATGTGGCTCTACTGCTGCACTAACACTAAGCGAATTTCACTCAATGGCCGACATCGATTGGTACATTTTAAGTTCCTTAACAGGGTATACTATACCCCGGAGAGGCTTCACAGGTATGGCTTACGGGAAACTGCTGAGTGTGAACGATGCAAAGAGAGATCGGCAGATTTCCTCCATTTAGCATGGTTATGCCTGGGAATAGCAGCCTTCTGGGTTCTAGTGTTTAGGGAGTTGAGTCAGGTCACGCAGCTGGCCCTAGAACCGGAACCGTCGTTAGCACTACTAGGTCATTCCAAGTGTATCCCGAGAGGAGTCAGGCGACTAATTGACATGGGACTGTTGATAGCCAAGCGCAGGGTTGCTATAAATTGGTTCAGGGGTCCACTTCCAACGCTCGTGCAATGGAAATCTGATCTGACATACTGTTGCACACAAACAGAAGTCTACAGCGAACTACTCCCTCCACGCAGCCGCCCAAAGAGCTTCTGGGAAATATACAGTACTTATTTACACACAAATAACAGCGTTGTCAATGATCTCTCCACACAAGAACACAGTTAGATACCATGTAATGCCTGAGCATTTCTGGGTAGCTACCAGGTAGACGCATATTAGGCACTACCCGCGGCACATGAATGGGCAGGTGGGAGTGTCAAGCACGACAGACACCATCAATAGTTACCCCCTTTTGGGCGATGTAGATGTATAATGATGTCAGCCATGGTTCGCCAATATATGTTCTGTATCATTAACAGCAGTGCGAACGATCTTCCCTAACAAGTACACAGTTAAAGAACAAGCAATAACTGAGCACCCCTGGGTAGCTACAATGAAGTCGCACATTTGTTATCACCTACGGTTCATGAGTGGGCATGCGGGAGAGTCAAGCACGACAAATACCATCAATAGTTCCCTCCTTGGATGATGTTGATGTATAGTGATGTCAGTCATGGATCGCCTATATGTGTTCTGTGTAAGACCCTGCTGTAACCGAGTCTTTTTGTTGAATGTTTCTAATTTGTTTTTCTTTCCTCTTGATGTAATGTTTTGTCTTTGGGAAAACAATAAAATACATTAATAAAATTAAAAAAAAAAAAAAAAAAGATTGGCTAGAAAAATAAAGATTGGCTAGAAAAATATACTAAAACTTTAAAGCAATTAATACACATGGCACAAATAATACCTCATTGGTCATACAACGAAAAGGTAAGCATGTATGAATGTTTTTAGCTCATATCTTAGTGGTACTTTTTGCTTTACAAACCCATGTGGAAAGATTATTTTTTGGCACAATAATTTTCACGTGAATTGTGGTTTTGTTGTTGCATATATATAACAGACATTCATGAAAATAGAATACATGAGGGGGTCAAATAAACCAATCTAGCTCCTAACAAGTGTAGTGAAAATGCATACATGGGGAGGCCAGATTTTCAATAGTAACTCCAGTCAAATAAATACTGTGGAAAGTACATACGTAGGGAAGGGGGGGTCAGATTTACTATTCTAACTCCAGTCTAACAAACATTGCAGTATCAGCATATATTCAATGAGGGGATTTAGACCTACTATTCTAAATCCAATACAACAAATAATGGGGAAAGTGCATACATTGGAGAGTGTCAGATTTACAATTTTAACTCCATTCTAACAAACATTGGGGAAAGTGCATGGATTGGGGGCAGTCAGATTTACTATTCTTATTCCAGTATAATAAACGCTGAGGAAAATGCATACATTGAAGAGGGTCAAATTTACTATTTTAACCACAGTATAACAAACATTGAGGAAATTGAATCCATGTGGAGGTCATAACTAATCTCACTTCAATTTAACAAACATTGGGGAAAGAGTATATAGATAAGGGGTCACATTCACTACACCCAGATAATATAATTTCTCTTTGAAAATATTAAACAAAACGATTAATTTATATGACATTTTCAAAATAGTAATTCTACCTTTTAAAAGTTATAAAAGCAATTACAAAATGTAATAAAATGATTTAGAAATATATTAAAATTAGAAGTACACTTCAAACACACTCACAAAACACACACACACACTTTAAAACAATTCTTTCCATCATAAAATATTTAAATGTTAGCAAATATAAATATAACATAACATATCCAAAATAGTTAGCAACACAATCAACCCAACAAAATATGATGCAAGCCAATTAAAATTATAATGTATTTGTAACAATTGTATACACCAATAATTATGAATACCAAATCCGGTGAAAAATAAAATTGTTTCAATTATTAAATGTTGTATTTAAAATAACTACCCATCCAATCCAATCCCGACAACCTGCACTTAAAAATTAATATGTAAATACAAAATGTAATAATCTATACAGTAAATAAATAACAATTTAAACATATAAAACAATCAACACAACACTTAACATTTAATAAATAAATCTTTCAATATTCTACCTACAAAATACTCCAATAAAAACAACAACCCGAAGTTGAAATGTAATACTTAATAATAGAATGCATTAATCTTTCTGAAAACTATAATTAGCAAATTAATTAAGATGGATTAATATATTTAAAAAGTAACACAACCCAAATTGCCCAATAAACCCAGCAATACTAAAAAATATAAATGACAATATTCTGTACTTTAAAATGTATTTTTACAATGAAACCTATAATAAAATTAAAACAGCAAACAATACAATAAAACACCATAATATAAAACAATATTAAAGTAAGGTATGTTTTATATTTTGATATAATACTGCAAAAAGTTAACAAATAATATACTAAGAAAAACATATGGAAGCGGTACCAAAAATTAGATGATCTAGAGTGCAGTTCCCATTTGGATTTTCCGATTTATTTTAAGCAAACACATATCCCTAAAATCACACTTAAGATCACAATATGAGCTAATATAGATTCTCATATATATAGAATTTCCATTTCTTAGTGTATAGCATTCATGTGGCTACAGCATATTTTACAAACAATCCATATTAAGTAAATGAAAGGAAAATACAAATATAGTTGCAATATTAAAGTAATGTTACATCCAACACGTGTTTTGCTGCAATTGTTGCTTTTTTAAGGCAAAAACTGTTGTTGACACATCTCCAAAATGCAGTTGTTCATCACTTCATATACTGTTACATGTGAGTAGAATAGATTGTTTCTAACATAAATATCCTAGTAACACTCCAGAACATGGGTACTCGTGAACATTTTCCAAGGGTCCATAAAGTATGGTCTGTGGTGTGCCTGAGGGCTGCATTGGTGCCAGCAGGGTGGGAGAGGGTCTTTGCAGGGAACGGGGTAAAGGGGGTATAGGGGAAGCGAAGCATGTACATGGATTGGCAAGTGAGCCATAGAGTTATTTTGAGGGATTCATTCCATACTGTCTTCTTAAATTAAGCCCCTAGTCTCTAGAAGAGTCATATATTTGACAACTGTGTAATGCAGTTTCTGAATTGCAGACTCTCTACCGCATCTTGGGTTAAGCCTTCTTGCTTGTTTAGGCTAACTTGGGAGAGTCAAGTGAAAAAAGGAAACAACTAACAAACTAAATAAGAATGACATAGAATTGCACAATGTGAAGCCAGAAAATCTAGGATCAATCTCGGCTTCCTCACTTGACCAAATTGTGTGATCTTAGGCAATTGTTTTTTTCACTTTCCTCTTTTTTTTCATTATCACATATAAGAGCACGTTAAATTACTCGAGCTCTGCATGTGTGCTTTACAAAATCTTCTCCAGTGTTTGATTTGATGATCAATAATATTGTCTATGTATAATAACAACCCAGGCCACCCAGAGGGGCCCACATGACCCTGGTGATTTACTGACTTGCCTCTTAGTTCACTATTTGCATTGTTGTCAGGGTGGGAGGAGGCATGAACGTTTCTACGTTCATTTTTTAAAACCATCACTTTTAAAAAATGCTTCTTAATGCACTGATATAATCTCTGTCTCTGCATGCTAATAAAATACACTTTTCCGAAATTTGAAGAGGCTTTTATCATATTTTGTACATGTTTAACGCTAGATATCTTAAAAGTAAATATTGCTGAAGTTAGTGTGCAGGACACCTTATTTGCTTTTCTTTTACTTCATTTAGATGTAAATAAAAGCTAAACAGTTTAGTTAACATCTTTCTGAATATTAGTGCTCTCTTAAGAAATTACAGCAGGCCATAGCTGTTGTGCAGCAGGCATATGAAGTTCAGGAGGGCCTCATGTGGAGGCATAGGCGGTCGGTGACCATCAAAAGTGGAGGGTCGTCGAGCCAGTGCCAAGCCCGCTCACATTCCAAGCTCTCAATCATGGCTCGTTAACAGGTTTTATAAAGGGCCCTGACTGAGAGCTCTGAAATTAAGGCTGAAGTCAATGCGAGTTTCTCACAGTGCCTGTCAGCGGGCCAAAAGGATAAAAATATAATGAAAAATGTACTCACCCACGCTCCTTGTCCTTGTCTTGACTGCAGTCAGCGCGACAGCACCTCATGGAGCCTCAGTCAGCTCCTCTTTCCAAATCCTGACACTGCTCTCATGCTGCAGATGGGCTGACTGGAGTAGGCTGCCTTGACCCTCCAGCAGGCATAGGGGGTCTGTGCCTGCTCTCCACCCGGCTGTCTAAGACAGCCGGGTGGAGAGGTTTACACTGCGCATGTCAGGCTGGCCGTTGCAAGACAGCCAGCCAAAGAGACATGCGCAGTGTAAACTGGTGGAGTGAGCACCACTCCCCTGCTGCCAATCAGCAGCAGCCTGCCCCCAAACACTGCTCGGATTGGGTGCAGTGAAAAATATAATGGTAATTCATTTTATTTTTCACTTTTGCTGCACTGGCAGCAGGATGGTGACTTTTCTCCACCCTAATTGGGGGGGGGGGGCGCCGCTGTGTGAAGGTCAGGAGGGCCACAAGCGGCCCCTGGGCCGTACTTTGAGTATTACTGCTTTAGAATGTGTATTTTCACAATGGTTGTCAAAGAAACCAGTATAATATAAGCAATAAATGGAAATATCACAGAAGCAGATGCAATAAGTGGAAATATCTCAAAATCAGGGCATAAAATTCACAAAGAACTGAAGGTTAATCTAATTATTGCAGACTGGTTACAAAAAACAGTAATTCTTTAAATCCAAAGTCAAATATCTTAATGATGATAAGTATATCTGTCTAATAAGTAATTTAAGTGTTGTTGCCATGCTGTAAAACACCTCCAGACTGTTAGGAAAATAAACTATGTGGGCACTATCAATATAAACAACCTCAATGAGTACATATCCATGGGCTTATTCACAAACTGCATTTTGTGATATGTTTATTAGTTTATTATAAGTGATGTATAGAAATAAATAAAAGTAATTTAATAAAAATTAATGTTACATTAATTTATGAATTCAAAAAGGTTGTTAAGAGATTCTATAATTAAATAATAAATATGAATAATTTTCAATTTTTTTTAACGCTAACATATTTATTTATATTTTTAACTATTTTACATAATTCAATTTAATTTAACATTACTTCCTGTGGGGTTTTATTTTGAGTCCCTATCTCCATATTTCCTATAGGAGGGAGTTGCAGTGCCGTAGTTGGCCATGTGTGATGCAGGGCTTACTACTGTTTCTTTTTTTGCCTAGAAACTTGCACTCGTAAATTTGGCTCCACACCCTTTTTCAGGGGATGGTTACAGGTAAGCGTACACTTTTGAGAAACTTTACACTCGGATTGTGTGAATAGCTTTAAGTAGTAAAGTTCCCAATAGTGTAAGAATAAATTACATCTATAAATTACTCACAAGTGTGAGTTAACTTTGTGAATAAGCCCTCCAGTGTTCACGCTAGGTACCGGTTTATCAACAAAATTCGAACTCAACTGAAATATCTCCCCAGACCTCTGTAATATAATTGCACATCTCCTTTATGCATTTAGCAGGACTTCGGACATGCATTAGGGATCTGAGGTGAAATGACACTCGAAAACCATAATGCTTTTTTCAATAATGACAATAAACAGTAACCACTATTTTAGTTTCATAAACAACAAATGCACTATTGTCTAAAAGACCCTGAGGTTTCACATAAACTGAGTTTCCATATCCGTTATTAACTGCAACCTATACATCAAAGTCAACCTCGGATGTCACGGGAGCTCAGTGCCCCAGATGAGTCTTAATGACGGGGGGCATGTTGGTGGTCAGATGTTTAGCATCACACCTCTTCTAGCAATGCAGCTGTTCATGTTGTAATGACATTATTTACAGAGTGCAGGTTACAAAGTGCTTTCCCCTGAGATCATGGTACTGTACCACCAAGGTATCTTTAACATATGGACCACTGCAACAGCAATCTTATAGAAACACAGCATAATACAGCCTGCATCCGTAAATCCTTTGTAATAAACATTGCCCCTGGGAACGCAGTCTGTTGAATAACGGGAGGAAATCTAATTTGGAGAGGTAATTTTTAAACGCAGAGTAAAACTGACGTTGCTTGGCGGCTCTAAATGACGCTGTTCAGCCAGCGATACCATATTTATCATTTAATACACACAGCACAGCGGGTAATTCTCCACGGATCCCCCCTCTGGATGAGCAGCAAGCAATATCCCAACGCATGTGGTTTATTTCCCTTTGTTTTATTAGATTTCGGCTCTGCCGCTTTCTGCTGTAGTCATTACTTTGCCATCCCTCAGAATGGCTCAGCCTGTCCTACGTGGCAACTTGCTTTCTAAATTGTCTCGCGAATCAATACAGTTTTACTGTCTGTCAAGATGTCTGCGCGGAATCCAGGGTGCATCGGAGAGCCGGCTTCTGGAGGGCGAAGAGTTTTCGTATTTGATTGTTAATATAGTTCGATCAGTTTAATCCAATTTCCGATATGTAATTGAAGTAGGAGGCAGATGTGATGGAAAACGCAGTTCCGCTCAAGACGCCAGGCATCCTCTTTTCACTGTAAGATATTGACCTCATGTTATCAAAATTATGCTCAGTGAAAACAGCCTGTATCTTCGACTGACGCAATGCTTTTATTAAAACATATTTAAAAGTCAAGAATGTTCCAGTGGTGTTTAGTATCTGAAGGGCTTATTTAGAAGCCCCTTGCTCCCCCGGTACGTCACTTTTTCCCATATTAAGGGGCAGATTTACAAGCCCCCTGCGCCACCAGTACGTCACTTTTCGTGATGTACTGGTGGCGCAGGGGGCTCCTCCATATTTACAAGGACAGGAAAAGCCACCGTGCGTGACTTTTCCTCTCCTTGTAAATGCGGCCCCTTCACACGCAGCACTTTGCATTGAAGGGGCGTTCCATGGGTTTTGCTGTGGGTGTTCCCACGCAACACCCATGGAACAAGACACATCTCCAGATTTACGAGAAATCGTAAATCTGGAGATGCGTCTGAATGCTGCGCCACCCTAGAGGTGGCGTAGCGAGGCGCAACGAGGAGAAAAGTTTTCATTTCTCCTCGTTTTTTCCTCTTTCAATGCGTGCTGCATTCTACAGCACGCATTGACAGAGGAAAATGCTTGTAGTGATTGTTTTTGTGCAGGAAGGTGCCCCTTCCTGCACAAAATTAATCTCCCCACGACGCACGCATCCTTGCACCATGGTGCAAGGGTGCCTGCGCCAGCGCATGGCTGCAGTTTGTGCGCCCGCGCAGGGGGAAGCACAGAGATGCTACATATTCTTGCAAATATGTTGCATCCCTGTGCTTCGGAAGTGCTGCAGCGTGGCGCAGCCAAAGGGCTTGCGGTGCCACGCTGCGGTACTTCCTTGTAGATCTGCCCCTAAGAGTGACACACCGGCGGCGCAAGGGGCTTGTAAATAAGCCCCTGAGTGTCGTACAACGTATTGCCGCAGTAACATTCATTCAGGGATTGGTAGGTCTAAAATCAAGCAGAACCCACTGACAAAGTTAATTCTAGTGGTAACTTCTAGTAAATCCTGGTGGCAGAATTAGGAGCTGTCACTGTTAGTGTACAGGTAGGCAGGGGCGTTTTAAGGATTTTGGAGGCCCTGGGCCAAATGTATTTTGGGGGCCCCTGTTCGGAACAGCGTTGATTTTATCATCCATTTCAGCTATCTTCATGCCCTGTTAGGTCAAATTCTAAATGTGTGTACATCTGATATTCAGGGATAATGATGTGCGTTTTCAATATTGTAACACAGCAGCAGCTCACTAATATTACTGCAAATAATCTTTGTCACACCCTCCCAATTCTCATATGTGAGGTCCTATATTGTTCTAAAAGAAACATTTTATATGGATGTTGCATGCAACAAACAGATTTTGTCTGCAAAATGTCTATAATAGACTCTCATACATTTAAAATAAATTATAGAAAAAAAACTATTTACTACAATCTGTTTAATAAGTATTCAAGGTCATCAGTGCAAGAATCTCTGCAGAACATAGCTGGCTCTATCAGGGGGCCCCCTGAAAGGCTGGGGCCCTGGGCCAGAGCCCACTATGCCCATGCCTTAAAACGTCCATGCAGCTAGGAGAACTTCATTAGCATGGGCTCACAGGGGCCTCACTATGGTCTTCTCCACTTAATGGAGACGTTTCAAGGCAGATCCAGTCGACCAGAGGGTAGAAATGTCTGTGCAAGTGGTAAGGAAGAGTACTTGTCTTACTTCACAGCCGGTCAGGCACAACATTGTTTTCCTTCCACAATCCCTCTCTATCCCGGCATAATGTATGGTAGGGACGTGTCAACAGGAGGCAAACTGAACAGCTCAGTTCCGGCTGAGATTCCCTGGATGCCATTTTCTTTATTACAATGTTCTATTCTTTGAGTATAGGGAAGTCAAAGTGTATTTTGTTGGCTTCAAAAGCAATCCCACCATATTTATGCCCTTTTGCACTAGTACTTGTTTATGTTTCGCAATTTGGTCTGATTGTATTTAGAGGAAAACTTCAGCAAATTAGATATGGAGTGTAAGACAATGGGTTATTAGTCAGGAGGGGTGGAAGCCGAAGCCCCACTCAAATCACTAACACAATCTTTGTCAGGGTGAACCACAAAAGTCAGTAAATAAACCTGTGCTTAACCCCCTGGTAAGCTGGCACAAAGCAGTCACGCTTAACTTGGAGGGAAAGTGTAATGTATTCATGCAGCACACAAACATTAATAAAGTAAATCCACCACACAAGAAAATACCAAACCAATTTTGAAAATAGAGTAATTCTTTAATAAATATAATGACACCAAAATGACGAAAATCAATACAGTAGAACTGGAGATATGAGTTTTTCAAGTTGTAGATGAAAATAGTGCCAAAAAGCATCACTTGCGGTCACACTAGACAGGGGGAAAGTCACACATTCAGGCTCACCACGATGGAGCGTGGGCCATATACAGGAACCAGGTTAGTCTCGCTGAAGAGTTAATTCCTCAAGTCCGGCGTGAAGGGTGTCATACGAATTAGCAGGAGCTGTGAGGAGGAGGGTTTCGGTGCAAAGAGCAGGCTGGACTTCGTATATGGACACTGCTTGAGCACAAATAGCTGGTCATCACTGGAGATTCGTGCTGGTGGTTGATGCAGATGGTCACATCGTGTTCGCAAGGAGCCCAAAATGTCTGTGTCTTCACCTTTTCTTCTGGAGGAGTTCACACAGATGCCAGCCAGGGAACCAGGACCTGGAGGGAACCTCTTGGGGATCAAAACTCACTCCCTCCCCTAGAGTCTTGAGACCCTCGCGGGTGAGTAGTGCGCTTAACAAATCCCTGATTGACTCCTTTAGAGGCCAACAGCAGGGCTCAGGCAGGTCCAGTTGGTGCTGGCCAGCTGGGCAGTAGCAGGGAGGTCTCTGGAAGCTTGTTGTGTTCCAGTAGCTCACACAGGAGGTCAGCCAACTAACCCTTGTAATCACGCTGGGTTGCCTGGGTTCAAGGAAAGCAGGTCCAAACGTCATTCAGTATGGCATTCCCTCTTCCTCAGACAGCATGGCAGTCCTTCTGAATCTTCCACAGGTCTAGGAGTGTTTTGATGAAGGTTTCTGAAGGTCACATTCTTATACCTCGTGCCAGCGTTTGTGTGGGGTAATTCCCTGAGCTACCCCAAAACTAGTTCTGATCAGTTATTTTCCTTTCCCTGATCCTGGATCCAACCTGTCTAAGGTGTCAAAGGCAAGGGCATGCCTGGTGCCAGGTGCCTTTGTGTGTGCTGCAGACAGGGGCCTTTACAGTGTCATCAGTACAGGGAACAGCTCCACTCCAGCCATACTGTCAGGAAGGCCCACTTCCCTCATACCTCGGCCTTCTTTGTTCCTATTTCTGGAAGCAGTACACAACCTGCAACAGCAGAGCATCCACTATCAAGTAACCCAGGACATTGGCTGAAAGACACAGTTGGTTTGGGCAGAAAAATGCCAACTTTCTAAAAGTGCCATTTTCAGAGTAGTAACTTAATAAATGACTTTGCCATTGAAGAGGACTTTAAATTACAATTCATTTGAGTGTAAACATAATGTCTCTGCTACCAATGTGAAGTTAGCACTTATTAAGTGTAATGTGGTAATCTAACGCTGGTCTATGTGAGAGGTCTTACAGCAGTGAAAAATGAGTGATTTACAGACCCTGGGTACACGTGGTACCAATTACCAGAGACAAATAAGTAAATTAAATGTGCCAATTACGTATAGGCAATTTGACCATTTAGACAAGCAATTTACCTCTGATTAGCAGGGAAAATGTGCTAAAAACCAGCAAAAACAAGTTGAGCAAACTAAGGCAAAAATCTTGGGTGGCCCTGCACAAAGGTCCAACATGAAGTATTTTTAATGATTTGTGTCAGTGTTGGTTTTTAATTTTGCAAATGTCTGCCCTTACCAACTTAATAAACCGAATCTGGTTAGTCACAACACAGCTCTAAGAGAATATGAGTTTGAGCCTTGGTTGCAATAGCTCAATCAGCAGATAATTCCTCTTAGAAAGTGTGTTAGGTTCAAGCATTATCAAACAATTTTAAAGTCAAGAAAACAACACAGTAAAATTCCCAAACCAATTAAGAGGAGTAGAGAAAAATTAAATGAGCCAAAAGTCACCAACTTAAAGTAAGTGGAAAGAGAAATATTTATTAAAGTTTTGAGTGAAAGCATAAAGCACCAATCAGACATTACAGTTTGTGGCTGACAATAACATAGGTGTGATTTCAAGAAGACGGCAATGGAGTGTAGGCCAGTCAAAGATTTAGCTTTCAAACTTTCTGAGTCTACTTTTTTCGTACTCCAAGTTCTCCAGCAGGGCATGGAAAGAAGCTGAAGCTAGCGAGGGTCCCTAGACATTCGATACATCTTCGTCTAGCTCCTTCTGATGCCTTCAATTTTCTCTGAGCGGGAAAAAGCTATGTTCCACAGCCAAGGAGGTCACTTTGCCATAGGGGTAGATTTGCCACCTCAAATCAGTCAATTGTTTTACCTTCTGACTTAGTTACTTTTTTAATTCCCAAAATCCACAGTTCAGACAAGATTTGGGGTTGCAGCTGGGCAGGGCTCTTTGAAGCTGTATACATTGACCACAAAGCCCACCTGAAGCCTTTTTCAGCATGGCAAAAACCTATGAGAAACTTCAGCATCTTGTGCCCATCTTCCGAAGCTGGAAAAAATGATTAAGTCCAAATCTTTTCTAACTGCTGGGAAAGTTCACCCTGGTGACTCTTGTAGCCCTCGTGTCCTCAGGGCAGGCTTCTAGGCACAAGGTCTTTCTCTAGACAGGGATCCTGCAAGGTCCAGTCCACAGTGGTCAGCTTGCTATTTTTGAACTCAGGGGTCCTTCTGCTTCTTGTTTTCCAATAGCCTTGGAGAGTAGTTCCAGTCCCTGGGAGCCAACAGGAGTGAAGATCCCTTGGGTCATCTTCTTCCATCAGCCAAGCAGAGTCTTCTGCCTTTGGATGTTTTCTTCTCAAGTACAAGAATGTTATGAGGAGGTCGCAGTGAGATGTCAGTTTTATCCTGTGCACTAGCCAGTGATTAGAGAATTCCCTACACCCACTCCTGGCTACTTTCTTCCAGTGTGGCCAACTTCTTTTAACACTTCCTTTCTCAGATTGCTACAGACGTTCACTGAGCCCATCTGCCAAGATGGCCCTGAATTCCTTTTACTTCTGGGAGCCTTGGCCTTCGCTCTAGCCGCTTCTCTATGAAAGGGAAATGTCAGTGCTCATTTTGGCTTTTTCTATTGTTGAGGTCACAGACAGAAAGTCTAGTGTGGCTCTGAGAATCAGAGGCTGCAGCTCCTGACAGCCCCAGTTGGATATTCCTCTAAAAATCAAAAGCTGTGATAGCTGTTATGTGTGTTACCAGCTTTTCCTGTCCCCCTCCCAAATGCCTAATTCCTGCTAAGTGGCCACTGCTACCACCACCCGCCTTCCTGCACCAAATGTCAGTCAATTGTCTTCCAAAAGAGTCATTGACAACTGTCAGGACTGTCTATTTAGACTCTGAAGTAGGGTTGTAAGGCAAACCAATTCTAAAGAAAAATATTCTCAGCAGAAGAGAGTACCCTTTTCTGATGTTACCTTTTGGGAGAAATCAGGACCTGTTTGCAGTGTCCCCCCACTTTTTGCCCCTATTTTAACCAATAGATGCTGGTTTTCTGACTTGGAATGTGCACCGGGCTCTGCTAACAAGACCCAGGGCCTGTGGTCTGTGTAAAAAGTGCATGGAAATTTGGTATAATTACAATTGACAATGACAGACCCCTGTAAGCCCCTAGTATATAATAAGGCAAGGGGGATTCAAATGACCTATAAGTACCTGGTATGTAATAGGGCAGGGCATTTTAGAGGCCCAGTAGATTTCCTGCAATGGAGTGTGCGCTACTGTGGTGCCTGCTGTCATTTTAAAAGCCAGCCCTGTCTTACAGGCTACTTTTAAATTGAAATTATATGCAAATTCGACTTTGGATTTAAAGTACTTCCAAAGTATGAATCTACCTTATGCTACATATAGGTCACCCTTAAGGTCTCCCCTAGGAGTCCCATGAGTAGGGTGCCTTGTAACTATAAGCAGGACATTATAAAATATGTTTTATAAGCCATGGTGAGGGAAAAACTGCCAATCTAATTTCCCCATTGTATTGAATGTCTCCACTAACACTGTAATATTTTATTGAAGTATACATACTGTTAGGGGCCATGTAAATATACTTAAAGATATCAAATTAATACTTGAAATAATCCCAACAATTTGCCACTGTTGGATTTGTAATAACTATTACAGGAAAGAAGATATTAAACTTTCTTTTCTGTGAGCCAAAGTCCAGCATTCCAGCTGTTTTCTCCTGATTGGCCAACCAGAGGACACAATAGGTTTCCTGTGGGCAGAAAAGTACAAGCTGCAGAGCAGATGGCAGGAAGTGGGTGAGGGGTAGCCAAATTGGTCTTCAAGTGGTTAATCTGATCCAGCTCATCTAGAGAGAATTCCCCCATGCAAGATTTTGAAAGGATGAGGCTGTCTGTGATAGGAATATGCCACACTTTGGAGGAAGTGGTCATACACCTGGGTGGCACCCTGCATCCCAATGGCCAGGGGTGCCACCCCACTTGATGCCCTGAAACCGTGGCTAAATATGGGAGAGCTGCATAGCTCCTCAGATATGCTGCCTTAAAAGTCAAGAAGAAGAAGGACTGCCCTGCTGACTCCCTGGCCTTCACCAAGAAGACTGCACTCATCAAGTCTGCACCTGCTACACACTGCGGGGCTCAGCACCAGAAGGACTTTGCTTGACTCTAAAAGTCTAGGGAGTGGACTCCCTGCAAGCTACAGGTTAACAGAACCCACCTGCATAATCTCTAACAAGAGTCCCCATCCTGGAGTGCGTCCAGTAGACTTTTAACGATTTGGCCAGGTGCATTGTGAGAATTGTAGTCCAGACCATCCAAGGACCATCCTGGAGATTCCAGACCCTTGGATTTGTGTTTAAACACTTTGAACCCTCAAGGGGAACTTCGGGAAGGAGTTCTAGAAGTTTGGAGCAACTTTTGGAAAAATCTTCATTAGTGACCGACCTGACGTCGAGAGTCAAGCCGGCTTCCTTCAACCGGGACATGGCCTGGATTTCAAGTCTGTCCCGCTGAAAGTTCTGGAGCTCCAGACTTCCAGGATTTAACAAGGGCATCGCAGAAACTCAAGCCGGTGAACCCGCACCGAAACCGGCCTGACGAAGTGGCTTGCTCGATGTCGGGAGAAAATGCTCCAGAAAATCGACTAAGTCAGAAGGTCAAATTTTGACAGAGGCCTCCCGCTCAGTGTATCCGACCAGGGCTCCATCGCAGTCAGCCTCAAACTTTGACTTTGCCCAGGTCAAGTACAACCAGATGTCTCAAGTGAGTGCTATATGTTTTTAAACACTAGAAAGTGTTTATTCTTTAAAAACTCATATCTCTTGTTCCCTACATTGGACTTTTGTTGTTTTGGTGTCTATTTGTTCATAAAAATATAATCTGTTATTATAAATTAGATTTGGATTTTTATTGTGTTGTGTCTTACTTATTTAATGTATTGCTGTTTTTTTATTTATTTATTTTTATTGGCATTTCGTGTAAGACAAGAAACAATAACACAAAATTGCAGTACTTTGCGTGGTTATCGAGAGAGCCGGCCTTCCAGGGGTACAAAAATACGTTGCATGGCAGTAGAATGTTTCCACATCAGAGTAAATAGAGTACAGACCATTGATTCTCCCACAGCTCACGCCACCCAGGTCATAAACAATACATTACAGCCATAGTTACGTTTAGCCCCAACCCTTTGCGCCATGCAGGCCGTGGTCAGGCCACCAGTGTTCGTAGTGTCATGGGTCATCCGCGGCTGCGGAACCTAGCCAACTTGTGAATGGTCCCCAAATGTCCTTTGGGCAGGATTGAGTCGGTAAGAGCTCCCAGTAGCAGGACAATTGATCCCTGCAGTATGTGACATTTTTGACCCAGTCCCTAGCGGTCGGAGAAAAAGAAGCGGCGCCCCAGTGTAGAGCCACCTGTCTCTTTGCAATCAGCAATAGCAGCGCCGCGAGCTTCCTCGACTGGGGAGATATGTTTTGAACGACTCTCAGCAACGCCGCCAGTGGTGTGCAAGGCAGCTCCTGCCCTATTATGTTCTTGATGTGCTGCAGTATTTTTAACCAAAAGTTAAAGCCAGGTGAAGGAAGGTCGCTCGGGGGGGCCCCGCACCTCCAGCAGTTATTGTCAGAACGTAGCCCCATCCTGGGGTGCGGTAGAGGCGGTGAATGTATTTGAAGTGAATTAGCCTAAGACGGTAGTTAGGAGACAGCTGCTCCAGCTGTCTGCAGCTGAAGTCCCACTGTTCGTCAGTGATCTCCACCCCCAGGTCCGCCTCCCATGCACTACGTGACGTTGGCGCCACTATGGGAAAGTCTCTCTGCGTTATAGTGTATAGGCGTGAGACTAGCTTCCGACCCGATTCTACGGTTATTATATTTTCAAGTGCCGGCAACGTCTGGGGTGGGGATGGAAATGCCTTAAACCTACTCCTGCATGAAGCGCGCAGCTGATAGTACAGTAACATATCCAGCGCTGAGGGAGGTGCAGGGCTGCACATTTGCTGAAGCGTTAAAAAGCTGTCTCCTGGGTATAGATCCTGGCCAGTCTGAATGCCTTGTGTTTGTGCTCGCGCCTGCGCCTTGCCATCCATCAGGGGAGGGAACAGCAGGTTATTTGCCAGCTGCACAGAGGGAGCATAAAGTGTGTCCGAGTTTGCCCGTTTGCACAAACCTCCCCAGGCCCAACACAGGGTTTCCGTGGGGTCTACTTCGTCGCGTGGGCGTTTGAATGTCTGGTAGAGGGCCGGCTTAAGGGAAGAGGTGCCACCCTGTCCACCTCGACTGCCACATGAGGCTGGAATGGTGTGGGGTGTACCCAAAAATGTAAGTATTGCGCCTGGGCGCTGTGAGCGTAGAGGGCGAAGTCCGGGGCCCCCAGTCCCCCTTGTGACAGCGGCAGCGGCAGTGTCTCCCAGGATACCCTTGGTTGACCTCCGGCCCACACCAGTTCGATCATGAGTGATCTGAAGCGTTTGAAAAATTGCGCTGTAAGCGGTATAGGAATGTTGACGAATAAATACAATAGCTTATGCAGGATGATCATTTTTGTAACGGCAATGCGGCCCGCCAAGGAAAGGGGATGTGTTTTCCATCTTTTCACTCTATCTTCGATCCAGTTTATCACCCTGCCTTAGTTGGCCATCCAGAGTTCCTGCCTGTTACTGCTTATCCAGATGCCTAGATAGCACGTCGGGCCGTCTGCCCATGCTATAGGGTATTTGGTGTCAAAGGCCTGAGTCCCAGAGGTCAATGGAATGATGATCGATTTACCCCAGTTAATCAACACGCCGGACATGCCTCCATATTGTACCAGCTCTCTTGTCATAGGCGCGAAGTTGTCCTTTGGGTTGGTCATGTATAAAGTGATGTCAGCTGCATACAGTGACACAGTGAGCCCCCGTGTGGTAAATCCAATTCCCCGATTTGTGTGGTGCTGCCTGATCTTGGCTGCCAGTGGCTCAGTTGCGATAGCAAACAATAAAGATGACAGAGGACATCCCTGCCTAGTTCCTCTAGTGATGGTTATGGGATCAGATACCATGCCATTGACCCTAAGGCGCGCTGTGGGTAGAGTGAAGAGAAGCCTGACCTGCTGTATGAAAAGGGTCTCAGGCCTAGCCTGTAGAGCAGCGGGAACAAGAAACCCCATTCCAGGGAATCAAACGCCTTAGTAGCGTCTAGGAGCGCCGCGATTGCCAGAACATGGGGGGCGAGATAGTGTATCAACGCAAATAGCGTCCTGAGATTATGTGAGGTAGACATCCCCGGCACAAAACCAGATTGGTCCGGCCTGACTATCAGCGGGAGCAGCGGCTGGAGTCTGTTGGCCAGGAGTTTGGCGAAGACCTTGGCGTCTAGATTGATCAAAGATAATGGGCGATATGAATCACTTTTCGAGGGGTCCTTGTCTGGCTTTAGCAGTGTAATGATGATTGCCTCCCTCATAGACCCAGGCAGACTCCCTAATTGCAAGGCTTCTTGATAAACTGCTAGGAGGTGAGGAGCGATGATCTCTGAGTACTCCTTATAAAATTTGGCCGTGAGTCCGTCTGCCCTTGGGGCTTTGTCAGCCGGTAGGCTATTTATAACCCGACGGACATCCTCGACTGTAAATCGGACGTCCAGGTAGTCGCAGTGCGCTCTGCCCAGCCAAAGGAGCTCTATTGAATCAAAATAATCCTGCAGCACTGAGTCAGGTGGACTAGACTGGGAGGTGTATAATTGCTTGTAGAAGTTTCTCATGGTATCTAGAATGGCTGGCGGTGTAAACACTGTCTCGCTGGCGGGGGTGGTGAGTGTTAAGATATACTGTGAGCCTCTGGGCGGTGCCAGGAGATTTGCTAGAGTCTTTCTGGGCCTATCTCCCTCACCGTATCTGCGCGCAGTGGCGTGTTTATGTAAGAAGTTTGTTTCCCTAGTTGCCTCTTCTTGGAACTCTGTTATTTTACTACGAATGTGCCCTAATGTGGCCGCCGAGGGTGAGTGAAAGTATTGTGTTTCCAATGTTTGTATTTCCTGTTCTAACCGTCCCAAACTACCCCGGATATCTCGTAGCACCCCGGATTGAAGAGCTATGCAGGACCCGCGAATCACCACCTTGAGCGCCTCCCATAGTGGCCCGGCTGTGTCCACTGGCCCAGTGTTATTTTCAAAGTTCTCTGGTATTTGCGTCCGAATCCCCTCCCGAAAGACCGCATCCAAGAGTGCATTAGGGGGGAGGCGCCAGGCAAAAGGTTGTATGTAGGGTTTTGGTACGGAGAGAGTTAGCATGACTGGGGCATGATCGGGCAATGTGCGGGCGTGATGCGTGGCCGCACTGGCCCAGGAGTGTAAGTCTTTGGATGCTAGCCAGAAGTCTAGTCTGGACCAAGCTTGGTGTTGTAGCGTGATACAGGTGCCCTCGCGGGCGGTGGGGTGAAATACCCGCCAGGAGTCTATCAGTTGGTAGTCGGCCATTAAACCTTTAAGGGCAGCTGCCGCTTGCGGATGGTGTGTGCGTGAGGTACCCGCCCTGTCTTCTGTGTGACAAAACAACATTAAAATCACCTCCCCACAGTATCGCGGCGCTCCTCAGGGACTGCATCTTATGCCATACATGTTGGAAGAAAGCAGGATCATTGGCGTTGGGGCCGTATGTGTTAGTAATAATAACCTGTTGATGGAATAGTGACCCTAGTAATATTATATAACGGCCTTCAGGGTCGTTAAGCTCTTGCTTCAGCTGCCAGGGAACACCTCTTCTGATCAATATTGCCACCCCGCTGGAATAGCTGGAGTAATTGAAGGTATATACTTCGCTCCACCTATTGGCGGCCAGCCTGGACCGGGCTGCGTCCTTCAGGTGGGTCTCCTGTAGGAGACAAATATCAGCTGCGTGTCTGGTAAGATATGACTGTACAAGCCTAGCTTTTCGATGGTCATTCAGACCTTGAACGTTCCATGTGATGCAGTTTAGCTTTGACATCTATACGCTAATTATATCAGCATATACGTCTATAGGAGTGAGTCTGGTCCGGTGCTTACTTATGCCTGGAGTGGAGCCAGTGGCTTCTGCGGGATGATCCTCAAATAGTGTGGTGATAGTGCGTGGATAGTTTGCGTTATTCCCTGTTTGTAGGGCTAGCAAAGTCCTGCCTGTTGCGTACTGTGGTGAACAACAAATAACAACTTTCCCTTCCCTCCCACACCAATCCCCCAATCAGGTTGTGATACCCATGTTAACAATCCCACCAAAAACATTCGCCCTTGAATCTGAGGGCTAACAGGAATTATCCCACGGGGAGCGTGGGGTTGCCGGCATACTGCCCTGTCGCTAAAGAACAGGGTGGCCGAGCTTACTGTTTTCTACCAGTATTAATTTTAGAAGACATTACTTTGCTTTAAGTAAAAGGAAAAGAGATATAGGGGTGCCCAAAGCATGTATGTCCCACAGCTCTGATTTAGTGGCAGCACAGGAAAACAGACCAGAGCGAGTTAGTTACTTTGCTCCATGATGCCAAGCGCCAGGCCCGGCCCCCCAGCATCACACCCCCAGTAAGGGAGGTGGCCTTTGCTCTGGCCATCATCAAGGAATAGTGGTTTTTTAGTCATTGTCACTTAGCTGGCTTCCCGGTGGGCTGGCAGTCGCTCCGTCTCTGCTTTGTTGCTTCCGTGCTGACTGTTTGGCGAATTTTAGGGCAGCATCTGCGTCAGTGAAGATCATGGGCTTACCTCAAGCCTGTACTCGGAGCTTGGCAGGATAAAGCATTGCGTATTTGGTGCCCGCTTTTTGGAACAGTTTTTTTGCAGGGATGAACTCTCGACGAGCTGCTTGTACTGCCTGCGTAAAGTCTGGGTACAGTGCGATGGCATTTCCCTGGTAGTGCACTTCTCCTTGTTCGCGGGCCATCCGTAGCACAGTGTCCCCGTCCCTATAGTTTAATAGTCTGGCTATTATCGGACGGGGCTGAGCTCAAGGGGGTGGTCTGGGACCCAGAGTGCAATGAGCCCTTTCTACCAGAAACATGGCAGACAGGTCAGAGCCGAACAAGTCTTTCAGGAGCCCTTCTATATATTTCTCCATGTTGGTTATGTTCGTGGACTCTGGAATTCCGGTGATGCGGACATTGTTTCGTCGTGATCTCGCTTCGAGATCTTCGTTGCGTGCCCTTATCACCTCCAACACTTTGTCCATTCGGAGGAGTTGTTCCTGCGCCTCTGTTTGTCAGTCGTCGGAGTCTGACACTCGAGTTTCTAGTGCATCAAGTCTGTTCTCATGTTTCTCAAATTTCTGCGAGACATGATCCATGCGCACCGCGAGCGAGTCCAGCTTGGAGTCAATCGCCTGCAGACTGACTTTCACCTCCCGCAGCAAGGCCTTGACGTCGTCCTCCTGGTCAGACTCCATCTGGGCTTCTAGTACTATGGTTGGCGGTGCTGTTTCTGTGTCTTGCTGTCTAGTGGCGCGTTTTTCAAAACATATCTTTGACTGTTTATTGTCTGTTTTCCCCATTGCGCCGTCATAATGTAGTGCACCTCCCTGGGAAGCACACCGTTGAACCTCAGTACATCCAGCCCAGCTGAGCAATGCCCAAGTGATATGGAGTGAACACTGTATTTGCTAAATGGCGATGGGCAGCACCATGTTGCACTTGTTCATGGATGTGGGCAGCAACCGCGGCGAACTCTACATGGTGAGTGCCCTGCTTTTCCTTCTCGCCTGTCCCGCCTCCCCGGGCTGCGTATTGCTGCCGGGCCTCTCTTTCTGGGGGCCCTCTGTCACACCAGCTATCGGCGGTCTAGATGCACCTCGCCCCAGCCACATGCGCAGTGGTTGCCTGAGTGTTGCGCAGTTTAGTTTCTTCGCAGTGTGTCGGGCCTGTAAGGGCACTCTGTTGTCCCAACGGGGGCCGCTGGACTAGAGGAGCTGCAAGAACTAGGCCTGATTTCAATCCCAAAACACGGGACTACGTTGTGCACAATAGCGCCGGGGGGGCCTCAGCGGGGCCGCACCTGCCCTCCCCGATCTCGAGCTCTCCGCAGCGGCTTTCACGGCAGTGTCTTCCCTCCTCCCAGATGCGAGGGCAGGCGTCGCCGCCGCTACACCACTCACCGAGACGCTCGCTGATGTGGACTTCCTGGCATCTGCGGTATCTCGTGCTCTCCTCTGACCACGCAGGGAACCAGTTCAGGGAGCACTGGGTGCTCGCACAGCTCTGCAGCGGGTCGCAGCAGGAAGCTACGTGACTGCGGCGTGGCTCACCTCACAGTCGTGTGGTCCCAGTCTTATACGCTACAGCGCGCACCCACAAGGACGTGTTGGCCAGTCCGGATGGGTCGCTGGGCCGCAGCTTCGGGAGTCGCGGTGTCGCTGTGCGTGCCGCTGCACCAGCGGACGCTGCGTTACGCGTGCCCCCGGGCTCTCAGTTTCCCAGTTGCGGGCACCGCAGCCACCTCAGAAGGGGCGACGCTGACGCAGCCCAGGTGGTCATGCCTCGGTGCAGTCCGCAGCTGCCCCCAGCAGTCTCGACCGCGGGATCATTGTCGCAGCACGTTTCTCCAGGCCAGAGGTAGGCCACAACCACACGAGCCCCGCAGCTGCGACAATAGGCGGCGTAGATCCACTCCAGGCGTACCAGTGTGTGCCCCGGCCATAAGTGCTGTCGATGCCCTGCTTGGACCTCTGGATTGAAGGGTAGAACGCAGGATATTTGTCGGATAGTGTGCTCGGCCGGCAGAGCCTCTTTACCAAGTGGCCATCTTGCATCTTGCAGCTTGGCTCGGCCACGCCCCCCTATGTATTGCTGTTTTTAAATGCTTTACGCACCTGTCTCCTAAGTTATGCCTGCCTGCTCATGGCCAGTTACCAAGAGGTGAGCAAGGGAATAATTTACTGAGAACTTGACTGATCCTTTTATTGTGTTTGTGGCATTATTACTAGTGATAATTCACTACTTACCACTACTAATAATCCACTTTCCAACACCTTTTCACTAACGTTATTAACTGGTTAAATGCAAAGGACAATTTGATCTTGTCCTCAGTGCAGTCCTGATTGTGCTAAGGACAAGATCATCTCGTTCCTCAGTGCAGTCCTGATTGTGCTAAGGACAAGATCATCTCGTTCCTCAGTGCAGTCCTGATTGTGCTAAGGACAAGATCATCTTGTTCAGGCAGCTGAGGCTGGAATCTCCTTTTTTAGTTTCATGTCTGGTTGCTGAGAATGTTTCCCCAGCAACCAGACACTTGTAATTTTTGTTTTCCTCTGAATGACGATCAGCGAGCAGAGTGCAGAGTGCTCACATCACCACAAGTGAAAGTGAAGCTAAAGAACTTTGGCTGGTTTCACAGTAATCAGTTTTGGGGGCACAGCTCAGCCCCCCAAGCACCAATTTGTATGGGAGAAGTACAGTTGAGAAGGGGGGAGTCTCTCCTTTTCAACTGTACCTTTTCTAAGTAGATTTCTGGACAGGGATTGATGCAGGTAGGTGATTCGTGAGAAGGAATCCACAACATTAGACTGCCAGGGTTTTAATAGGGGGACAGCCCCCGCATGGTCTTTGCTCCCCACATTTTAGAGTGTTTTTACCCCTTTGTGGGAGGCAGATTGGAGCATTTTCCCCAATCTGTCCACCCCAGGGTGACAGGATGCCCACTAGCACCAGGGAATTGTTTAAAATTAAAGAATTGGATTGGAGCAGCCCACCCATGCATTAGGACATGTCTACACCCACAACAGGTCCAGTTGCCTTTATGCCCCCCTGCCGCCTTCCCCAGGACAGATTGGGAGGTGTTACCCCAAGTTCACTCCTAGTGGAGCAGAAAGCCCTCTAGATACCAGGAAAGAGGGTAAAAAGTGGTGAGGATGGCCTACCTAGGCATGGCCCTTCTTCCTCGCTAGGGGCCCAACTGGGGGGGGGTCCCCTCAAATCAGCATCCCAGGGGGGCAAAAACCCACTAAACACCAGGTAGAATTTAAAAAAAAGAAGGGGTGGGTGTGGTCCTTCTAAGTACTGGTCCATAGCCCCACTCCAAACAGACCAGCCAGGTTTTTGGTTTTCTGGGGGACAGATTGGGAGGGTTTACCAGCAGTCTTTCTGACCCTCATGGCAGACCAGAGGTTTACCTGAATCTGCCCCAGCAGGGGGAGCAGAAAGCCTACTACATACCAGGGGAAGAGGATCTTAAAAGACAAGAAGGGGAAAAGGTGGCTCACCTAAGCATTGGGGTATCCCCCACCTAGAACAGGTTAAAATTCCTACCACCTTTAACCTACCACCAAGAGTTCCCACATTTCTCCCAATAAATATGGGAAACCACTTGTGTGGCTGGGCCTATCTCCCACTACAAAAACAGGTATAAATTGTGACCATATGTAGTCAAACTGTTCTGTGCATGGTCCTTGGTTTGGTCTGTTCCTGTCACAGGTGCTAGGCCCAACAACACAACTGGAATGCCATTTATCTCAGGAGAAGTGTGGGAATGCTCAAGGGTAAGGATTTTGTGGGTCCCCAGAGACTCTGGAATTTTCCTTCACAGAAATATGAGGTTTCCCTGGGTTGCGACTGAGCCTGGGCCCAAATTGAGCATAAATCCAAATCACCTAACTAGTTTATTTTTCATTTAAAAAATGTCATGTCTCCAGTTCACATTTAGGAGCCTCTCCTGTCATGCACGATAGGCCCAGCTACAAAAGAGCAGTATTGTTTTTATCGAGAAAAGTGTGGAAATGCTGGGTGGTAGGAATTTTGTAGATACCCACAGATTCAAAAGCTTTCCCTCACAAAAACTGGAGGAATATGCAAGACGTTTGCCAAAGTTTGAGGTTTACAGGGCATTATGTGCAGGACGACGTAGTGGGGTCCATGTAAGTCACACCACCCTAGACTACCCTGTGCATCTAGTTTTAAAAAATGTCTGGGTTTGGTAAATTTTCCTGGGTGGCGGCCATGCCCAGGCCCAAATTATGCAGCTACTCACATCGCTAAACTGAGTAATTTTTCCTGACAACAATTTTATATCTCCAGGTCACATTTTGGGGTCTTTCTTGTCGCGGGCACTAGGCCCAGCCACACAAATGGGGCATCATTTTTTATTGAAAGAAGGGTGGAATTTTGTGTGCATTTCACAAATTTAAAGTTTCCATCACACCCATTTTTGATTCATTTGATTTTACCACATGAATTGCTGTATGGTCAGTATACAATGAAAAATCATTATAACATGCACCTCAGTTGAAAGGTCTGGGTATCGTGTGTTTTTGGACAACCAACAAACATTACATGTCTCTGCGACCAGTAGGGTCTGACAGATGTAAATATATATTACTTTTGTACATCGGCAAATGGGGTAATTAATTTCAGATGAAACCGTTATCACCAACTGCTATTTTATCCTTTTTATTTTCACCATTGCTTAACCAACTGCTATTTTGACCTATTTATTGTTTTTAAAAAAAAGTTTATTTCAATGATTAGTTTCTTTGGGAAAACCATGAGTGATCTATAAATAATCCCTTGTTGAATGTGGAATTTTGTCCAATTTTTTATAAATCTATCTCTTTCAAGGTTCAGTCATGTGTTTCACACATGTTTCCACCACAAACTGCATATAGGTTGAAATCACAAAATATAGGAGGAATGGACTACTGACATAACCTTTGCATTTTCTGCTTATGTACCCCTCATTGGATTTCAAGTATTTCATATATCAATTTCTTTCAATTGCATGTTTCCCACGTATAGATGTGTACTGCACTTAATGTTGATTGCACATGTATAATTTATAATATTTGCTTTATTATAGTTTGATAGTGTAGCAATTATTCACATATGTGTATTTACATAGTTTATAAAGTTTTATGGAATTAAGTGCAGGTACAACAAGCTTAATATGCTGATTCTTGCATTCAACATCATTCGATGTAAGGCCTGCTCTATTCAAAATAATTATAAAAGCTGGGTACAGATATGTACAAGGGAGAGAGAGTAATCTTTGACTTCCTTGGAGACCGTAATTGAACAATCAGAAGCTGTAAACACCCTTCGTGAAGGTCAAAGTCAGGTGCCTTGGAGCTTCCCTGGCCCTATCAGCCTGTTTGAACACCAAAATTACTGAGCGCAATGATAGCCAACAATCTTATTCATACAGAACAGCATTTCTGTTGTTACACTTAGGTATGAGGGTAATAAGCCTCCTTTGAAACTCGTACAGGCCCCTTTGGGCTGAGCCAACTTTGCTAAAGGCAAGAAGTGAGGAGTTGTAGAGCAGGTGGCTGGTTTCATCTTTTCAATAAAAGGAAATTTAGAACTACCATTACAATGTTGCAATTCTTTTTAAATCGTTTGTTTCTTAATCATTTTTATTGCCACTATTTTGTTCATGTAACATAAAAACATTTTCCTAGTATTTTCTGTGTATCTATTCATGGCGAAAAGAGGTTCAGAACTCATCTTCGGAAACTAATCCTGTGAGTCTCACAGGATCAATTGCTACTAAAAATGCACCATGATGATGTCATACTTTGCAATATTAGCTTGCTTCCTCAGTACTCTGCTTTGGGTTTGCAAGGCGCTTGACAGGTAAAAAGTATTTCCCATTTTTATTCGAAAACTGTGGTAAAAAAATTGGTATTCATTTATCACTCAGCTTTTCCTGAAGGCTGGGAAGATGGTGATCACAGTACAGCAAACCTTTTGTTTATACCATTTTTATGAGAGAAAGCATAGGCTTCCTTGCACAATATGTTTTTCCCATTTTTCTAAACAAAACTCGTACAGACCCTTTTGGTGCTAAGACAACTTTGCTAGAGGCAAGAAGAGAGGGGTTGGAAAACAGAGACTAGTTCCATCTTTTCCATAAAAGGAAATTCTTTTTTACCATTATAGTGTTGTAATTCGTTTTAAACATTTTGTTAATTAATTATTTTGATGGCTACTGTTTTGTTCATTTAACATAAAAACATTTTCTAGTGTGTATTTTTGAGTGTATCTTTTCATGGTGAAAAGAGGTCCAGAACTCACCTATGGAGAACAATCCTGTGATTTGAAAAATGCAAAAACTGTGGTGAAAACAATTGGTATTCATTTACACTTCAGCTTTTTCCTGAAAGCTGAGAAGGTGGTATCGTAGTACAGCACACCTGTTGTTCCCTCCAGGGGAATCCACAGTCCCTGGGTAATTCTAGAACCACTAACATGTGGAGAAAAGGACACACATTTGATGTGCATACCTTTTGTGGAAAAAAAGACAACTGGCAAGGGGTTACAAATCTACCTTCACCAGTGAATTTGACTTTTAAAATTAAGGGCCCAATTTATATGTTGACGGTAAGCATATTCCGTCGCTATGGAGTATATGTGGCATCCTGTCGTGAGTGGTTAATGTACTGGAATGCGGAATGTATTCCCTGATTGATTGATTGATGGCTGGGAGTGTTCTACTGGTTTACTCTTGGTTTGAGGAATGTTGGGAGGACAGTTGAGACTTGGACTTTGGAGAAGGTGGAGCCAAAGCTGTGGGTAGAGTCTGCATATTGGAATAAACCTACTTTCCACCCAATACCTTCTTATTGTGCCTTATTGGAACACCTCATTTTGGCGATGAGCGAAATCCTTCTTTTTGGGTGCTTTACAGTGTATGCAGACTTCAACATAAAGTGGACATTTTATTTGTTTTTTTTTGTTTTGCTGTTGTGTGGCCCTGGATTGGACTGGCCGCTTACTGGACTAACTGGATTTCTTTTTGGTTTATTCAGGAATCTAAAGCCAGAGACTTACCTTTTGTGTAGGGTGGCAGTTGGGAAGAGAGACTCGAGCTTGGGCCGCGTGTATTGTGCAGTGAAGCCGGAAGCCCCACCCTTGAGTTGCCCAAGATTGTGTCATTTGACTCACACGTACCAGTGGACTCGCGAAGAGTCGCGATGCCCACTATTGTGCCATTTGCCTCGCACGGACCAGAGGAGTCGTGAGGTGTTGGGGATCCTTGACTATAGTTGTTGTGTTTCTGACATGTTGCCTGATGTGCAACATTTCTTACACCTCCCTGCTTATGCGAGTTAGTTGCTGGGTTACCTCCAATGCATCTTTTGTTTGGTGGCCTTTTCAGCATTTGTTCCTGGCTGATGCACAACGGTCCTTCATCTGTGACGTACTCCACAGCTTCACGGTTGTCTGCACGGATTTCGTCCAGCGCGAGTATGTGCCACACAACTCAGGAGTGAAGCATTTTTCTCTCACAGCAAGCCGCGGTGACTCGTACACCTTGGTATTGTTTATCTTTGCGAGTCACAGTTATAATGGCGACTCACAAACCTATCTGGTTCAATCCGTGTGTGATCTTTGGAAGTCTTCTTTGTGGGTCACAGTTTACAATGGTGACTCGCACACCTCACTGGATCAATCTTAGTGCACGCTGCAGAAGCCATCGGATGGCGTTTGAGAATTGGTGACTTCTTTATTTGAGTTATCATTTTTTTTGGTAATTGTATTTGCATGGCTATAGTGTACTTTATTGTGGGTTCATCCTATTTGTGGATATAGTTATCTGTTTTAACCAGCACTTATTGCATACTTTGCTTGTTTTAAATAGCATTTGTGCTTACTGTATATTTCACTGTGGTTTTATTAGCAGCATTTCTTCCATACTTACCTTGTTTGAAATAGCATTTGTGCATATTGTATATTTCCCTGTGATTTTATTAGTGGGAATATGCAGCACATATCTCCTTTTTTCTGCCATCTCTGGGAGAGCCATTAATCAAATGGGAGAAATGGAAAACTGTGTTTTCCAGATATGTCAGAGTGTGTGGTACGAATTTGACTGCGGAAAGGAAGGCATTTTATTACTGCACTGTTTAGGACCAGAAGGTCAAGAAATTTATGATCATTTGCCCAATTTAACAGATGAAGAGAGTGATGGAATGAATGAGTATGAAGAAAGTGGACTCACAATTTCTTCTAAAGGTATCATCTATACTTGAGCATTTCCATTTTGGGAAGAGCATGCAAAACAAAGGGGTTAATGGAAGTATACATTATTGTTTTAAGGAAGTTGGCTTCAACTTGTAAGTTTGGTTAGTCTGTCGATGAGCGGTTCAGGGAACAATTTATGCTGGGTTGTAGCAATGATAAGGTATGAGAAGAATTGTGGTCCAGGGATGATCCCTCTGTTATTGAGATGATTAATTTAACTAAAAGGCTGGAGCACAGTTTAGCATGTGTGGACGTTCTAAGGAAAATTTTCCCTGAGAATTCTGCTGGTGGAACGGTTTCTGTGTTGAATAAAAAGGAGATGAGTGACAAAAGCGTGAAAGGATAAGGTGACAGAGTTGTGAAAAGTCAAAATAAAGTCAAACAGTTTACAGGTAAGTGTTTTAGAAGTGGGGTGACTGGGCACATGATTAATGACAAGAGGTGTCCTGAATGGAAATAACTTGCAAGTTGTGTTTGCGTAAAGGACATATGAGTAAGTGTTAAATGAGTAAAGGTGATAAAAAGATTATGAAGTTTTACAAGATTTGGATGAGTGCCAAGAGATACGGAAGGTGCCATTTGAGGTCAGGGAAGCTGTGCTTGGAGAATTGAAGAGGCTGGAAGGAGCAGGTGTTATTGAGAAGGTTGAGGGTACAGAGTGGTTAAGTCAGGTGGTGGTGGTGGCAAAGAAACAAAATGGCAATATGTGTTTGTGTGTGGACATTAGGGGCCTTAATAAAGCAGTTGTGGTGGACAGGTTTCCCAATCCTGGGATTCAAGAGTTGGTGTGTATGCTGGGGAATGCGAAGTGGTTTTCCACTTTGGATTTAGCCTAGGCATACCATCAGATAAGATTGCATGAAAATTCGATGGACCTTACTGCGTTTGTCACATTCAATGGGACATACAGATTTAGAAGGATTGCGATCGGTCTAGTGTCAGAGGCATTTGTCTTTCAAAGAGCAATGATCCTAATTTTAGTTGATACACGTGTAGAGCGTGATGAGACAGTGAGGCCAGTGTTGCACGAGCTGCGTGAAAATGGATTGACCCATAAGGTGGAAAAATGTAAATTTCATAAGAAGGAAATTCAGCTTTTGGGTCACACATTGATGGAAGATGGTTTAAACTCAAAATTGGAGTTAGTAAGAGCGATCACTGAGATGGCTGCTCTATAAAACAAGGAGGAGTTGGCTTCATTTTTAGGACTTGTTGAGTTTTATAGTACGGTTGTGAAGAAAGTTGCAGAAAAAACTTTTAAGTTGCATAGTTTACTTAAGAAGAATATGGAATTCAAATGGTGTAAGGAGTGTGATGTTAAATTTAGTCATCTGAAGGAGGAGTTGCAGAATATTAAGAATTTGAAGAGTTATTGCCCTGCTCAGGAGAATATAATCTGCACTGATGCCAGTGTAATGGGGATGGGGGTGACTTGTATTTAGAGGAATGAAGGATTAGAAAGAACTGTGACCTTAATTTCATGTGCTTTAAGGCCTGCAGAGAGCAGGTATTCGGTGATTGAGCGCAAAGCTCTTGCCATTTTTTGGGCGGTTAAAAAATTGAAAAGATTTTTTGGGGCAGGTAGTTTGTCATTAGAATGGATCACAAACCTTTGAATGATGTATTTGTGAAGAAAATGGTAGATATAGGCTCTAGAAACTTGCTAAGTGGGTTGTGGCATTACTGAAATATGAATTTCGGGTGGTGCACATCCCTGGGAAAAGTAATATGGTGGCAGATTGTTTGTCCTGGATGGTGGGTATAGAAGAGATTGACAGTGATGATGAGTTCATGGAGGATGAAAGTGTGTGTGTGGTGATTGAAGGTGTGATTTGTGAAGAGGATTGGAGAAAAGAAATTGAAAATGATGCAGTTTTGCAGAGTGTGGTTAATAAGTTAAAGAACAGTTGGGGTGACAAGAGATTATTGGAGTGAGGTAAAGGCGTAATGGAGTGTCAAGGAAGAGTTGTCCAGTGACAGAGGGTTGGTGTTTAGAGGAACCAGATTGGTGCCTCCTGTAGTGGTCAGAAGGAGGTTGATTAAAATAGCTCATGAGGGTCATCAGGGAATTCATACATCTAAAGAGTGTTTGTGAGCTGATTATTGGTGGCCCGGGATGGATAGAGAGATTGAGAGAGAGGTGAGGGAGTGTGTAGAGTGTTGCATGATTGGTAAGGTTTGTAAGATGAGGGGACAACACATGATGGTGAGGAATGTACCTAAGAAAGCAAGAGATGAGGTGACGTTGGATATTTTGGGACCTCATAATGTCAATTAACACAAGAAATTCATCATTGTTTTGATGGATCTTTATTCCAGATGGCCAGGACTTATGATTGTCATGAGGTCACATCACAGAAGGTGATTGAATTCTCATCACAGGTGTTTGCAAGGGAAGGTTTGCCTGAATAAGTGCTGACTGATAACGATGTGCAGTTCATATCGAGAGAGATGGAGCAGTTTTTAAGCAAAAGAGGTCTTGTGCTCAAGACATTTGCCTTGTACCACCCAGAAAGCAATGGCACTGTGGAAAGGATGACTCGTACCATTAAGGAGGCTATACAATTGGCAAGAAGTGCGGGGAAGGAATGGATGTCTGAACTATGGAAGCAGTTGGAAAGCTGTAGGGTGACACCCCATAGTTAACTGGAAAGATGCCTTTTGAGTTACTAAAAGAGAGAAGAGCTAATTCTGTGTTATCTCCTGCATGGGTCAAGCATTGTACTGGAATGAATAGACATGTTGAGGATGATGGGTAGAAGGAAAGAGTGATGGAAAGGGTGATAGTTAGTAAAGTGCACATTGACAAATTGAAAGCTGCCAAAACTGTTAATGCGAAGGTGGCAGATGTAGTCAGAGTGAAAGATCTTGTCATACATGGTCCGTGTTCCACATACAGTCATCCCATGAAGATAGTTAAAGGGAAGGGGATGTGTGGTATACTGACTTGAGTGGGTAATGCACTGGAATGTGGAATGTATGGCTGGGAGTGTTCTTCTGATTTACTCTTGGTTTTTGGAATGTTGGGAGGACAGTTGAGACTTGGACTTTGGAGGAAGTGGTGCCAGAGATGTGAGTGGAGTCTGCATATTGAAATAAACCTACTTTCCACCCAATACCTTCGTATTGTGCTGTATTGGAACACCTCGGTATACTTACCGCCAATATAATTGTCTGCCCGCCGAATTTGATGCATGTGGACCTTTGGTTTGATCAATTAAACCACTTTGACGGCTGTGAGGAGTAAGTGCCGTCAGAGGCAGACCTCTAATTCTGCCCACCTAATTTAGATAGGCAGAATTAGAGGTCAGTTTTCACTGCCCGTGACCGCCAGGAAAACCCTGGTGATAAGGGGTAGTGAAAATTGCGAAATGCTTCCCTCGCCATGGGAGCATTTTCCTTTTTATTTTCCAAAAAGAAAATTCCTCTTCAGGATTTCCATTTTGAAAATGAAAGAGAAAACAGTTTGGTGCAGGGCTCCATCATGTTTGTTTTTGTTTGTTAAATATTTTGATTGAAGAATTAAAAAATGAACACTAGTTATAAATACATAATAAATATATAACAGGGACAATAAAGCCTATAAACTAATACAATTGGTAAGGATATTAAAACCAGTAACATAAGTATATAGGTATAAACTAAGAATATTATTTTATATAAAAATCAGCAGGGAGAAAGAGAAAAGAGAAGAGGAAAAGAGAAAAACGAGAAGAGAAAATAAAAGAGAGAAGAAAAATGAAAAAGGGAAGGAAAGGTATGAAAAGTTAAAGGGAGAAGAAGAAAAATAAGAACTAAGTTACAGGTGAATGCGAGGATAAATATGTAGTAAAGGGTAACCAATGTATCTGGTTTAATCTTCAGATGCACTGATACCAAAGACACATTGGCTATTCTATGTTTGGCACAAATAAAATTCCATCATGTTGATATAGATAACTTAGAAGTATCCATCCTACTGGAAAGTATAATCTTAAACACAAGTTCAATAAAAAGATCAAACAGCATAATTTTCAGTGAAATGCGTTCAAAGTCAGTTGCAATAGACCCAAAGAAAACATTTTCAATCGATAACTGAATATTTCACTGACATTTTTTTTTAAACATTTAGAGCATATAACATTCCAGAAACTAAACTGATGAGGGCAAGAATAAAGTAAATGAGTTAAAGGACCAGTAGAGGTGGAACAAGACCAACATAACGGAGAGGAAGTTGGAGCAAATTTGACATACATTCTGGGGTAATAACAACTCTATTATAAACAAAAAATAAAGATTGTGTGATACGTGCAGCCTTAGAGGTTCTAAATATTTTAAGCCACAGTTTCCCATAGTAATTCAGTAGAGTGTTTCAATCGTACAGTAGTAGGGGATAGTAACATTTTATATAAATAAGCAGCTTTGGGAATAGAACCAGTAGCAATACTATGTAATAGTGTCATGGATGACATTGGTGCAATATCAGGAGGAAAATTACTGGTCAATAAAAAAGAGTGAAGAGCAAATGATATTTGGTTGTATTCCTGTAAAAAAAGAGCTTGGTTTATTGTATTGTGTTTGTAGTTGGGGAAAAGGTATAACAGATTTATGTTTTACAAGTTGATTGACAAACATGATATCCTTCTCCCTCCAATGTTTGAAATAAAATGATTTACATCAACATTTAATAAACGTATTGTACCAAATTGAAGAGGCTAAAAAACATTGATAAAAATTAAAACTCATGGCAAATATTGTAGGCATCAAATGTTGGGTATATGATATAATTCTGTTTTTGGAGATAAAAGTACAATTAAACATATACACTACATCAGTAAAGGAAAGATTTTTCAATAAAGAGCATTCAAATACATACCATTGTGGCATGGGAGAATCCTGAAAGTCCTGTATTGGAGCATAAAATTGTTGAATTAAAAAAGCAGAATGATATAACTTAAAATCGGGAAAACAAACACCTCCTTCATTCTTCGGAAATTTAAGTTTAGGCAAGGCAATACTTGAGAGTTTGTTATTACAGATATATTTGGTAGAAATAGAATTAATCTGAGAAAAATAGTAAATGGGTATTTTAAAAGGTAACATAGACAATATAAAAAGGACATGTGGTACAATCATCATCTTGATGGTATCTAATCTACCCCACCATGACAGATGAAGGAGAGACCATGATGAGAGTACTTTCTGAATTTTAAGTTTTAAAGTGCTAAAGTTATAGCCAATAATGTTGGAAATAGAAGGAGAAAACCAAACACCTAGGTATTTAATTTTGGGAGGGCCCCATGTAAAATTAGTGTCAGCAAACATATATTGATTGCAGGAGTGATTTAATGGTAGTACTTCAGTTTTAGAGAAGTTTAGTTTATAACCATAGACATTAGAATATAAGTTGATCTCTTGTAAAAAGTGATTTAAATAGGAAAGGGGTCAGACATATATATTAAAATGTCATCAGTGTTAAAGAAAGCGTTCTAAGGAAAGGGGCAGCCTTGTCTGCTACCTCTGTGTAGATTAAAGTATGGGGAAAAGTGTCCATTAGCAAACACAGTGGCACAGGGGGCAGAGTATAATAATTTAATAAAAGAAATAAAACTAGGGCCAAAGCCAAACCAATGAAGAGTGGTAAACCTATATTGCCAATTAATGCGTTGAATGCCTTTTCAGTGTCAAGAGATAAGGCCGCCAGGGGAGAGTGATATTTCTTGCCAAATTGAAGAATATTGGAGAGCATTCTGGCATTATCCGCAGCAAATCTACCCTTAATAAAACCAGTTTGATCAGACATGACAAGTAAGGGAACAACATTTTCAATGCGGGATGCTAAGATTTTGGCAAATATTTTGCAATCATAGTTAATTAATGAAATGGGATGATAATTTTTACAAAGGGTATGGGGTTTAGGGATAATAACAATCAGTGCTTCCAAAAAGGCTCCAGTAGTTTTGGAATCTAAAAGAAAATAATTGAAAAGTTTAAGTAATTTGGGGGCAAATATTGAAGAAAAAGCAGAAAATAAATCAATAGAAAAATCATCTGGGCACAGGTCTTTATCTTTTTTTAGGAATTTAATAGCATTCATAATCTCCTGAAGAGTTATGTCGGCTTCTAATGATTTAAATTTATAGGGAATGGAAGGAGGATTAGGAAGCCCATTAAAAAAGTATAAATATCATGCTCTGAAGGATTGGTATCTTCTGAATATAATGATTTGTAATAATCTTGTAAAGTTTTAGAAATGTAAGCATCTGAGGAAGCAATGTAGTTAGAGAGTTCATTATGAATATTTCCAATATTTTTATGTTCTGTTTGATTTTTAAATAATTAGCCAGCATTTTGCCTGCTTTATTTTGACCTCCATGATACTTTGACTTAACTTTAAGTAGGATATTACAAGCATCAGTGGTAGCGAGTTTATTGAGGGTAGACTTGGCTGTAATCAATTCGTGTAAAAAGAGAGGAAGATTTAGAGGTGAAACTGGTATGTTCCAGTGTTTTAATTTGCTGTAATAATGAGGTATATTGGGAATTTGCTACCTTTTTCAGTTTAGCTGAATAAGCTATAGTAAAGGCTCAAAAAGGAAGCCCTAAAAGCATCCCGGTTGTTTGGAATGGAGGTTTCAATAGGACAGTTACATTTAAAAAACTCATTAATAAAAGCACTGGCTTCTGTGAAAAGATTGTTGTCTGATAAAAGGAAATTATTAAATTTCCAACAGCCAGTTTTAGAATTAGTGAAGGGTAAATCAAAAGAAGATAAAACGGGAGCAAGATCTGAGATAAAATGAAGCCAATTTCTGAGGATTGAAGGGAGGGAAGTTAAGACTTAGGGTCTTATTATGAGATCGTCGGTGTGGGAGTGGGACCGCCTTGCTCCCACACTACCAAAATCAAGTACAAACCGCCCACCAGATTAGGAATTTTCTCCTGTCTGGAGGGCGGTTCTTTGCCATTCCCAGGTGCGGTGCCTATGAAATAGGCACCGCAATTGGAACGTCAAAGGCAGTACCTGACCAGCATGGACTGCTGCAGTTCATGCCATGCAGGTACTGGTGTGCATGCACAGAGGGAGGCACATGTTGTGCCTCCCTGTGTGCCTTTCCATGGCGTGAGGCACCAAGGGGCCCTGTAGGTTCCCCTTCGCTTCCCCACGCCACACTTTTCATGGCGGTCACACCACCATGAAAAGTGTGGTGGTGAGGAAACTTGTAATATGCTTGGCAGGGCCGCAGCAGCCCCACCAAGCAGATTGTGGCCTCAATACCACAGAGTCAATGTCAGGGATCTCTGATCCCTGGCAGTTGCATGGTCCCAGGGCAGATGACCGCCCTGGTCATAATGGGGTGGTCGGAAGACCGCCACCACTGCACATGCACTAGACTGGTGGTCCGTGGCCAGCGTACTCGTAATAAAGCCTTTAGTAACTAAAATGTAATCAATTCTAGACATGATGTACATTAGAGAAAAACGTAAATTCAGAAGTATCAGTATTACAAGTTTTCCAAACCTCAAATAATGGATGACTGGCAATGGCTGATTGAAATACATTGATGAGCTCTATCAGCGTAAAATTTACATTTGGATTTCCTATCAGTAAAGGGATCTAGTCACTGATTAAAATCTCCTGCTACAATAATATTAGGATTGTCAATTGAGGCCAATTTTATCTTCATATTATTTCAAAAATCAGGATTGGGTTTGTCAGGACCATAGATATTAAATAAAGAAATCTGTTTGTTCTGAATAATAACAGTAGCCAGTACCCATCGCCCATCAGTGTCACATTGAGTTGATATAATGTATGCATGTAACATTTTATGAAACAGAATGGCGACACCACCTTTACGGTTAAAAGCTGCAGAATAAACAACCTGAGCAACCCATTGCCTTTTTAACTTAAGTGATTCAACAGCATTACAGTGAGTTTCCTGCAAAAAGTAACATGTGAATTTAACTTTGATACATGAGAAAATACCTTTTGTCTGTTGAAGGATGTCCCAAACCAAGGACGTTCCATGAGACAACGCTAAGCATATTGGGAATTAGGAGTAGGGGAATAGGAACATGGATGACAAGCTGCAAGAAACAAAAAGACACCATATATTAACATCCATATAAGCAATACAAGCATGATGACAATAGAAAACAAAAGAGCACTCACAAGAAAAGAACAAGAGAATGAATAAGGGAGTAGAAAAGAGAGAAAGGGGATGGATAGTAAATTGAAGTGACAGATCAAGGAGAGAGATGCAGATCTGAAGCAAAGACTATGGAAAATGAGAATGAGACGTTACCGCACATGGAGCAAGAGAAACAGCAGAGAGATCAGAATAGGAATTATGAAAGACAGCCATAAAGACTCAAACATAGAGAAAGAGAAAAGGTAAGAAAGTCAAGCTCATAACAAAGTTGTTAAGAGCGCTGGACAGATGGATCCATAGAGTGAGATGCAATAGTTTGAATACATGATTTTAGTTTAACAGGATCATCAAAGGATCATGTGGTGCCCTCATTGGTGACAGGGATGCAAAATTCTATCGCGAATTTTCAACTGTTTCATTTTAAGGTCAAAGGGCAAGGAATTAATTTTGTCTGGCATTTGCAGCATTTGAAAGGTCTTGAGAGATAAAAATACTTTGGCCGGACCAGACGGGATGGTGTTTTTCTTTAGCTGCCTTCAAAACACACATCGGGTCCATGAATTCCAAATATAGCATTGTGATAAACCTAGGTCTATTGGAATGGGGCTGAGATCGACTCAGACGATGCGCTCGTTGAAGATTCAAAGGTGGAGTGATGGGAAGATCCAATAGTTCAGGCTAGAATTTTTTCAAGAAGGCAAGAATATCCGGACCCTCAAGGTTTTCTGGTAGACCATATGAACAGAGATTATTACGTCTGTTTCTGTTTTCAAGATCCATGAAGTGAAGTTTAAGTTTGTGAATTTCTTGTTCTACAAAGGAATCTTAGTAGCATCATCTTGGAGATCACTTATAAGTTGTTACATGTCAATGTGTTAGCCTACATAGCAATACACCGGTCTTTAATTTGTTGAAGTTTGTCATTAGTTGCACTCATAAAAGGTTTCAGACCCCGCACCTCGTCAAGTATGGTGTCCAAAACAGGATTATGGGAGGACTTAATGGGTGACAAAGGATCATTTGTAGGCCTTTTTTGGTTTCGCACCAGAGAAAGAGGGTTTAGAAGCAGAAAGAAGATCGCTGGCCATTTTGACGTAGTGCATAGAGTGATGAGGAATCTTCTGATACAATCTAATCTTGCCCGTACACTATGATGACGGATTGTACAGATATGTTGGAAATATAAAACGAAGAAGGGGAACTTCCAAGATGGAAATATTTGATAATATCAGAAAGTTCAATTTACCAGAATAGCCGAATGACCAAAGGAGGCACCTGCTATTGTTTAATCAAGCTCAGAAATATAAGGCCTTAGGCGAATAAATGAAGCAATTGTAAAAGAAAAAAAGGAAAAAGAAGAGAAATGAAGCAGAAGAAAGTTACTCTATTATTTATATAGACTAGGAAGGTTGCCACAAGAGATGCTAAAATACAGGCAGCAGGTCCAAAAGGGAGTAACATGAAGATAAAAATTATGAAGATTGAGCAGCATGCAGACAAAATGGCGGCCATTCAATCGAAAATAATTATTCTCAGGTGCAGATGAAAAATATATGATGAAGCAACCCTCATAAAAGTTATGAATGAGGGTTGTTGCTGCAATAGCTTATATTTCTGAGAAAAGCATGTTTAGGGCGTGTACTGAGGAGAGAGCGACACGAGGTGTCAGAAAGACGGTAATGCGATTGGCACACTTATTAAATGGCAGCCGCTCGCGTCTGACTGGAACTCACCGCCGCAGCACTGGGATGAAGGAAAAGCTTCGGCGAGGCCAATGGCTGGCTCAAAATGCATCTTTTTGTGTTGCATTTTCACTCTAGGTGAGAAGGGTATGCCCAGAAGTGGGCCCTGTGCTCGCTATGCCACCGGTTTCAAGCTAGCATGGCTGATGAGGGGTGATGCCTCAAAACCGGTCCCAGGATGCTTGTTTTCCGGTTCAGGGGGGACCTTGCCTGGCAGTTGGGGCTGGACTGTTCCCATGGGAAACAGGGTCAAGGCTGATTTGCATATGGCTGGGTCCAAACTGGAATAGCGTAGCGAGCAAAATAACGATGGAGTAAATTCAGCGGTGTGACTGGGGGTGAATGTTTGACAATGTTCAACATTCCATCCATCATCTTTTTGTGTTGCAGAGATGACAGGCATCATTTGTAGAGGTCCCGGCCGGCATACAGAAACAGTGGAAAGTGACTGTAGAAGTGCTGAAGAGCTCCGCGGTGTGACAGAGCTCAGCTATCTGTGGCCATCTTGCTCAGAGCGTAAACCATGCCCCAGGGCTCAGTCATGTGATAGAGCCCTGCACCAACTGCAAAAAGCATTGATAGGAGCTACTTTGACTGCAGTTCCTGTCAATGCTTTAAGAAATAACCACTTGCCTGGCAGTCATTTTTCAATCTGATGGACGGTACCACCATCAGAGCAATGGAGTAGTTTACTAAGTAGCCCCGGCAGAGATATGAGCCATCTGCCAGGTTATAAATCTGGCTGTAAGTGGAAAATGGACGATTTGCCATTTCTAGAAAGTAAAAAGTGATTTTATATCAGTATTGCAGTACCAGACTGCCAAGGGAAGAGGCTAAGTTCTAAGTATGTTGCCCTTTATGTTAGTTTCTGAATCATTAAACTCCAGCATAGAAGAGAACGGAAGCATTTCAAGGCTGGGCAATGGAGAGTGAGAAAGTTAACCACTAACTGCCACAACAGAACTTCCACCTTGCAATACACTTCTGGATCAATAGTGGTGGGCCATAATTAACCTACTACACACACGTCTCTGGCAATGATTCATAGTTTTATTGGCTCGCCTCTTCATATAGTTCATCTACCTGATCCTAAATCCCCCAGTTTTATTATTTTTACCCTTTTCTGGTCCCCTTGCATAGCCCTTACGTAGATACCCTCCTTTGACTTTCACTGTTTGTCTTGCTTACTTTTGTTTGGAGCATGACCATCTGCTACTGATTCTTGGTTTCCAATGCCTGGGCTTCCTGGGGAGAAATGCTAGTGTTCTGGTCAATTTCTGCTCTCAAGACCTCAGCATCCAACCAGGATTCAGTTAGAGTCTGGGTTTTGTTGGGGTAAATGTCTCATTCTGCCTGACATATTGAAATCCTACCTGCTTACTGACCTCTGCCTCTTTCTCATACTCATTTAGTCTTTGCTCCCTACCCTATCTAAGAGCAAGTAAGTGGGCCTTAAAAGCAAGCAGATGCTACCCAATCGTGAGTTTGCCCATGTTGATCCACTCCTATGCCCTATCTCACCTTTCCAGGTTTCCTGTTCCTTCTCTTGTGTGGTATTCAATAGAGACGTTTTAAGGCATGGACAAAGTGGGCTCTTTCCCAGGGCCCCAGCCTTTAAGGGGGCCCCCTGATAGAGCCAGGTCTGTTTTGCGAGTCTTGCCCTGATGACCTTGAATAATTCTTAAATGGATTGTTTCAAATATTGTTTTGAATACTGTTTCCTGTAATTTATTTTTAATGTTAGCGGATGTGATAGAGTCTATAACTTCATCTGCGCACTCCACAACGTGGATGAGGTGCAGAGCAGATCGTTGGGCTCCAGCTTTATCCTCAATCTGACCCGTAGGTCGGGACCCATTCCTTCATGAAGAATAAGTCCGTGCGGAGCTCTGGTTACATCAACACAGTTTTCTATTTCGTGTAGTATATCGGTATCCTTTCTGTGCCTTAATGATGGGCGGCAACTTTCTTTTCACCGTAAAGATTTAAAGCCCAGTGTGGGCACGTATTTTTACCTTTGCTCATTTGTAATTTCGGTTACGGCCATCTACTGAATATTCCAACATAGTATTTGACTTAATGGCCTCCTGATCTGATGTGTGCTATTGGCTACCATCACTAAAGGTCCTTTAAACATCCACAATCATCATAACTTTCGACCATTAAAGGCTATTGGTCGGATGCCCCCCTGTTTCTATTATGGTTTCATTATTAACAAGTACATGGTTCCCAATGAAGGCGCATCGCCGAAACGCGCGTAGGACACAGATTTTCAAGAGCCATGCCAAATATGATTGTCCTCCAATGAAATGAAGTGAATTGTTTTGCATAATCCATGTTCCTTTTTTCAAAACATATATAAATTTTGTATGATATTTTCACATACAATACTGTGTACTAATGGGCACTGCGTGAATGTATCAGCATGTCTGAATATTTACTCTAGGAAACATGGATATTCAATGTAGCTGAAGATATTAAATCTATTATCATTGTGCACATTGTGAAATTGTACTTAACGAGAAAACGTCTCCTTTGTTCTCTCTTTTTTATTCATAAACAAGATAAAATTGTCTATATAAATGAAATATATTTTTTATATCTAAAACATGGGTGTTTATAAATTGTTTATGTAAATATTTAGGTCCACGTTTGTAACCAATTTCCTAATTGTTTTGTTTACACTCGATAGAGTCTATAACAGCCATTTTGCAGAGAAATTTTGTTTTTATGTGTCATGCAATATTCATAAAAAAGTTTCTTTTAGACCAAAACAGGACCTTATATGTGAGAAATGAGAGGGTATCACAGAGATTTTGCAGTAGTATTAGTGCACTCCTGCTGTGTTACAATATTGAAAACACACATAACTATCCCTGAATATTAGATGTAAACACATTTAGAATTTGGATGAGTGTGCCTGTGCACTGCCAGTGACCTGGCCAAAGAAGGCATCAAAGAGCTAAAATTGGATCATAAATTCAAAGCTGTATCAAACAGGGGCCCGCAAAATACATTTGGCCCAGGGCCCTCACAATCCTTAAGATGCCCCTGGTATTCAAGTGTTCAATACCTTCAGCAAGAGTCGGGGGTAGTAGGAAAGAGTCATGGACTCTCAGCAGATCTATATATTTGGCTAAAAGTAACAATGTATATCTTATTAGCCTTATTTATGGAGAATGCAAATGTATCTACGCAATGAAAACAGATTTCTGTACCTGTTCACTGTACAAGCATTCTTTCTCCAATATCTAGCCTGGTCCACTTCTACATATTAAGCACCCACTCCTGTGGACATACAGAACACACCTTAGGGGGTGACTTAGTTAATAATTAATAGTTAGATTTTTCTATATGCCACAGGCACTTTTCCTTGCCGTGTGAAATTTATCTTCCAAGCCACTGGCACATTTTCTGCTCTAACATAGAGTGGCATTATTGAAAAGTTAAATAACCCAATTTGGCAAAACTAATGTTAACAGTGCAATTTTAGAGACAGAGCATACTCAATGTGGCACTAAATGGATGTCTCTCAGAGCAATGACTCATAATACCAGTAAAATAGGGCCCATAAAAGGTGAAAAAACAGTTGTGACCATGCTGAAAAAGTAGACTTTCTACAGTTGCCTTTTGCATTAATCAACATTCTTCAGTACAAAGTTCCTCCTGGCCTGATGGATGCCACAACACAATTTAAGAAGTGGGCTTCTAATCAAACTAGAGTGCTCTTAAATGAGTTCTGAGCAAATTTTCTTACTTTAAAGCTTGCTCAAATCCTTGGTATATTAAGCAACACAGACAAAAGAATAAAGAGACTTTTTAATAAAAATGCATCTAGTGTTTGACATTGTGGTTTGTTCATCGCATAATGCTTCGACTGTGTTTAATATACTTACCTATTGCTGGTGCTGGCAATATTATATATTAAGGCTTAACGATAAACCAGTTGTGTGAGGCGCTGAATACATGAAAACAAAGTTGTTACAGAAATAGGAATGACAGCACTGTCTCTTGGGAAGGAGGCACACTGTAGGCATTTGCTCAAACAACTTGAAATTGCATGCTTCAAAACATGCAATTTCCTCAGCTTTTGTCTGTGACCTTGGTTGCTTTATGCTTTAGAACTTGAGTTTGGGCATCTCCGGTGATCTTCTATTCATATCACTGAAGGACAGCTAATATGAAGGTTAATGCATTCTACTATTAAGTCAGTTGCATACAGTGGATGACAAAAATCATTATATCTCCCCTTGTGCTGCTGTCCTTAAAGACTGGTTCGACAATAGGCAGGGACTGCTGGTGATCAGTGTCCTTGAGTCGTTTCACTAAGGTTAATGTGAGCATCTCATAAGCTGGAGAATCACGTCTCAGAGTATTGATTATCTAAGAAGCTCAGATCATACCCAGACTAAAGGACTTAAATCCAAGGTAAGCATTTAATACAAACAACTGAAGCTCAGTACCTAGAGACCTCAGAGACCTCATAAACCTGCAAAGCACTGGCCTTATTACAGCCCCGTCTTTAGTCAACAGAACCTATGATGCATTATTTAAACAAATGAAAGCAAAATGATTTCTCATTATTTTCCTATCTCTGTGTACTAAATGACCCCTCCGTCTTTCCCTTTTGAAATATCATGGAAAGTTTACGGAATCTTACTGGGATTTTAAAACAATGGAGGGGAGGTCTTTTTACATGTATATGTGGCATTTAAGTATGTGTGCCCCTTAAAACACCCGTAAGCCTTTCCTCCTCTCATTGTTCTATGGTGAGTGTAGCACTTTATCCAAGTACTGGTTTGCATAAGAGCAAAGCGTTGATGATTTTATGATGGCACGTAATTCATTATTTCCAAACAAATGTTATAATTTTACATCAAAGCCACTGTGATTTTGCTGTCGGGACAAACGTTATTTGTTTTGCAGTTTTATATATAATAAACTAGGCCTTTGTGAGAATCAGAGAAATTTATAGAGAGGGAATCAAGTGGGATATGGAAACAGTTTTCTGTAAGGGGTTCACTAAAGTGACATCATTTGCCGCATGACCCCTGCTGGCAACACAGAAAGGACATCTTGTCAAGATACAAACCAATCAACAGTCTCTCATTTACAATGATTGCGCTCAGGGACGGTCATGGTGTGGAAACAACAGACATTAAACCATTTAATTTTGTTTGCAGCTGCTGCCTCCATGATTTATGAGATCAGAGGTAGTAATGGCAGTACAAATTGTACCAATTGGCAAACCAGGGGTCAAAGGAGTAGCCAGAAACTTAAAATACCCCCACATTGTACTAAACATCAAGTGACATCAACCGAATGTGCTTGTGTTCTCTCCTTAAAACATGCCGGATCTACATTTGGCATGGAATGGTGGCCGAGATGACTTCCTACAACACTGCGATATAACCCAAATCGGAAGACAGTATAAAACAGCAGAACAATTGCTCCAAAGAAGGCATATCACATTCCTGAACAACCTTTGGATTTTGTCTGCCCCAGAGGATACAAGAAATTGTCCCATCAAGGTCCTGATGAGAACCATAACTCCCTAGTGGTTCGAAACGGATTGACAATAGAAACTTGGGGATCCATTTAAAAATGGACTTGGACAGTGGAAAAACAACCTGAAGAATACAATTCCACCCTGGTTAAATAATTTCTAATCCCCCAAGTTCCTGTCGAAAGGGTCACAACATCCTTAATAAGTGTGATACATACACCTGGCTTCAAAACGTTTGACTGGTTCAGATTATGTTGTTCAAGTCTATGTTGAAAATGTTTTATTTACATGGAATCACCAATTAGGTGGTTGATCATTGTTTTGTTTGCATGAATTCACAGTTATTGGGTTTGTATATGTTTTACTATGTTTGGTATTAGGATTGGAATGTTTTGTCCTGCGGGACATATGTGATATATTGGATCAATTAAAAAGCAGAGAGGTGTCACTTTTCATTACATCTGAAACTTCATAATATGCACTGGAACATTTTAATGAGTAAATTGTGTAACAACTGCATGGGCCAAGAAAATAAAGTTATTTGTCCCAGTTATGAAAGAGGAAGTTTCAATATTTACAGCCATTTATTCTGTTTTGTGTAATTTTGAAGAGGTCCAATTTGGCTGTAGGGCTTATGGGCCCAACCCTTAAGTGTGTCAACTTTCAAAATGTGGCATTTTCAAAATTGTAATTTAAAATCTGACTTTATCATGAGAGAGGATTTTTACAATTCCAAAGACACCAAACATGAATGAGTCAACTGCTCCCATTTGGAAGTTACAGCTTATTAAATGTATTAAGGTAACTCCAATGTTATTCTATGCGAGAGGCAGGACTTGAAGTAGTGAAAAATGAATTTAAGAGTTATAAAACTTAAAACTACATGTACTACTTTTTGAAATACATTGCACCCTGCCTCTGGGCTGTCCAAGGTCTACCATAGGGGTGGCATATATGCATTAACAACGAAGGTTTGGGCCTAGCCAAAGGTTTAGTTTGCCGGGTCGAAATGGCAGTTAAAAGCTGCACACAGGCTACAAGGGCAGGCCTTTGACATGTTTAAAGGGCTACTTAAGTGGGTGGCACAATGAGTGCTGCAGGCCCACTTGTAGAATTTAGTTTGCAGGCCCTGGGCACATGTAATAAAGTAAATTAAATATGGCAATTGGGTTTAGGCCAATGTTACAATGTTTTTATGAATGAGCACATGCACATTAGCACTGGTCAGCAGTGGCAAAGTGCGCAGAGTCATAAGACGAGCAAAAATTAGACCATCAAAATTGGTAGAGGGAGGCAAAGAATATGGGGGAAGATGACTCTAAGGCTGACAAGGCTAACATACACCCAGTCATGTGACCCAGAGATAGGCTGCAGGCACCAAATGCTAAGGTAGGAAGATGCCAACTTTGTAAAAGTGGCATTTTCAAAACTGTATTTTAAAATCTGACTTCACCATAAGTTAGGATTTCTCATTACAATTCCAAAGACATCAAACATGAATGAGTTACCTGTTCCTATTTGGAAGCTGCAGCTTATTTAATCTAATAAGGTAACTTCAATGTTGTCCTATGGGAGAGGTAGTCTGTGCAGTCGTGAAAAACTAATTTAAGAGTTTTTGACTACCAGGACATGTAAAACTTAAAAGTACATATCCTCCTCTTTAAATACATTGTACCCTGCCCTCTGTGCTGTCCAGGGCCTCCCTTAGGGATGGCTTATATGAATTGAAAAGGAAGGTTTGGGTCTGGCAAAAGGTTTATTTTGCCAGGTCAAAATGGCAGTTTAAAACTGCCCATCCGGGATGCAATGGCAGATCTGAGACATGTTTAAAAGTGCTACTTAAGTGGGTGGCACAATCAGTGCTACCATCCCACTAGTGGTATTTAATTTAAAGGTCCTGGGCACAGGTAGTGCCACTATACAAGGGTATAAGTCAATCTTATTATGTTTTAAGGAGAGAACACAAGCACCTTAGCACTGGTTAACAGTGGTAAAGTGCAGAGGCATATGGCCAGCAAAAGCAAAGTCAGAAAAGCAGGAGGTCTGAAGGCAAAATGTTAAGGGGAAAACCATGCCAAGTATTCTGGGTCCAACACTCATTTTCTTGCATCAACATGCATGCTCTCCCCTTAGGTGTTGTCCATTAAAGGTCTTAAAAAATGGAAGGGATGAGTTTAGGGAGTAGAACTGAGGATACCGACCATCCAGGGTTACTGATTTAGAGACAATATTTATATTATACACAGAAACAAATGCACAGCCTTCCTCTCCAAATATGACAGCAGTAACTAAAGGAATTACACTATCTTTAGCCATACCCTTAGTAGTGCTGGATCAAATTTCAGAGTGAGGGTGCATCCATCGATGTTACAATAATGAAGTTGTAGGGGTCAAAGAAAAAGTATAGCAAATTAGTCACTCCAGTTCAACAGGAGAGTGGTAAGGGGGTGGTATGCAGCCAGTAGAGCATTTTGAAGCTCACTATTGCAAATATATTACTATTGCATGGTGCATCATTTCCAGACAGCAAATATTTCATTAAAATGGCCACAAAATTCGCACTGACATGCAGTTTTACTGATAAAACTTTAAAGCACACAAACTATAATGTGTGGAAATTGTTTTTCAGCAGATGTGTACCATTTGCAATTCACCAAGTGTCCTGATTTGTTTTGATCTTATTAAAATCTTTGTTTCTATCACCATCAGAATTACAAAAAAAGTGCTTCATTTGCGCTTTCCTAACTGTTGATATAATGTGAAATATTTGCACAGTTATTTTACAGGTAAATAAATGTTGTGCTGTAGAAAAACGAACATCCTGCAGCCTTTCCTTTCACACTCCCTGCAACATTGTGGGACAGTTGACTTTACAAAACTTTGCAGTCAGAGAAAGAAAATTAAACACTAATCTCCACGTTAAAATAAGCAGGAATGTTTCAGAAAACATAGCATGGCATTTGATCTCTGTCTATGAACCACACAAATGACACAAGATAAAAACAAATTTAAAAGCATCTTTATTGCAAATTCACCTTCTGATCTTCAGCATGGTTATGTTGGGGGTGCTGCTGCACCCCATACACCTCAACTTCCAGTGCCTATGCATACCCTGCAAATATTTGGGCTTATACCTAGATGCACAATTATAATTAGTCATAAAATTACACTTAAAATAAGTGGCTGGAAAACAAGTAATTACTTCTGCCTTATAGACAACATTTTTGTTAACGCTCTTCAGACCTTAACTTGTTGTCCATGCATTACTCATATCCACAATAGATTAGGATCATACTTTTCACTAGGGTTTGCCACATATCCACTCTCATTCACATGATAACGGTCATTCACACTGTGCCCAAGTAAGTCACAGGTACCAAAAATGTAAACTTATTATCCATGACCAAAAAGTGTGTAGTATTCTTCTAGTTACCAACATCCAGATTAAGTTGCTTGCTTAGTTTAGGCACGGTGTCTGATGTGCTGTCACCAATCATGGGTATACTGGCTGACAAATCTATTTGTGCTTAGTTTCCTGGTTTTTGCCTGTTTAAAATGTCTGTTTTGTCTTAATTGCACATCAAACTTTTGCAATTTGTACATTTTTTAAAGTCAGTAAAATACTGACCATGCTCTTTTTGCCTCTTTTTTTAATGATCTTTACTGAAGTTCAGTAGGATACAAGATGCAATGATAGTACATGGTTGGTATACAGTTCAGTCTCCTGTGGGTGATCATAAACAAGGGAACATGATCACCAAAATAGACAGAAAGGACACCCTAAAAGACAAACCCCAAAAGAAATCAGAGAAAACAAATGACATTCGCCTCATTACTGATTACACGGAACTGTCAAACAGATTGACATAGAGTATGAGAAAACATTGGCACATCCTCCAGGCTGTTATATTCCATATAGGTACCCTATATAGGCGCAGGTAACATTGCAACCTTTCACCTATATTCTTCCCTACATTACATACATAACGGTTCTTAGGGACTGACCTTTTACCTAGATACGACACTGCATTCAGAACTCGGATTTCCCCCTAGTTCGAATCTCATACATTATGCATGAGGCTTCTTGGAAGCACAGCAGGACTAACATCTCCTGTATAATATCTCTGTATAAAGTTCAGGCCCGACGTCATCCTTTAGGCCGACACAGTAACACAGCAAGGTAGGACTCATGGGGAGACCTATGGGTATATATACATCACATCTTGCTTAGAAGGAAGAGGAGACCGAGACTTCCCGGCTGACACACTGACCAGAGACGCTGAGGTTCCTGCATGCAGATGCTCCTGCTCGCAGTGGTCTAACATCCCTCGCGGGGTGTCCAACTCGAGAACAGGACGGGTCCCATATTCTCTCATTCTAAGGTAATGGGGTTGACTAGATCCTAGAGGGATTCTTGGCATAACACCTACACAGATGCTAGGTACATTTAGGTACATCTAGTTAGGGAGGCATTGTAGGAGTACGCACTTTTTGTCATGTGTTTTATGTACTTGTATATATTCATGATTATTGCAAGATGGTAGTACTTTACCATCCCTTTACTTTCGTAGTACTTCTAATCATATATCTCTGCTACTGTCTAATGGTTGTTGCAGCTCATCTATTCTACACTAGAATAACAACTGTTCAATAAATACTTATTGAAAACGCCCAGCCTGTTTATTCTGTGTACCTCTCTGAGACAAACTAAGGGAGCACGAGTGACTGAGTGAAAGGTAGTATATTGTTTCCACGATTCTGAGGGATCAGGGTTGTCATGTTCTGAGCTTGCCAGAATCTATTCTCTCCTTGGAAAGAGGAGATTATAGTGGCACTGTGAGCTAGCTGATACAGACAGGCTAACATATCCGGTGAGGGTGCACGGAATCAGTCCGCCACCAATCCCACAGTTTATGTTATCCAAACGCGCAGATCCTTTATAGGTTATGTAGGAACTACACGACATGGCGCCGCCAACCTTGGTTGGGTACTTATTTAACAGTAGAATATGGGTAGTTCAGTCGTGCTATTCTCAGAGGCCCCTACTCACAAAACACCAGAGACGTCTGGAGTGGGTGGGCACAAACTCCGCCACAGCTGAGTAGGCAAAAAAATCCTATTTATTGGCTGTTGGTTAATCAAGCTTGAAGGACACAGTGTTACTAAAATTGTGCAAAACACCTTACCTTAGCTTCCTTGGGAAATCATTCAGTGTTCTATACACAATGACTAACGAGGAAATAGATCCACTACAGCAAACACTGCCCCTCTCAAAAGATGAGGATGATGCAAACGCAATACAAATTGCGGCAATTTTAGAAATACAGTCACCCTGAAATTACTTGCGCATGGTGTAACAGCCAGGGGTGGCATAGTAGCTTTCGTGATTGGGGCACACGAAGCATATAGAACAGAGGTATTTTATTCGTGGGCTACATTCCCAGCAGCAAATGCAAGAACAAAAACATTTCATTCCTACACAGAAGGAGATGCACCAGCGGAATATTGTCCGTTTGAGGACATTGAGGTTCCGCTCACATACCAGGAACACTTATACTGGTTTAAAGGCGCCCTACCCCATATAAGAAGAAGAGTGAGACTCGGCCCGCTCTGAAGAGAAGAGGCAACATGGCCAATATTAGCGGCCTACACACCACATCCTGACATTGAAACAATGCCACCAGGAGACTTATCACACAACACAAAGAATTAATACAAATTTACAGAAACTTGACGCAATTCGTCATGAGGACACTTACAGTCCAACCAGCAATAGTTGCAACAAATGGAACTCAAGCTCAGAGTACAGCAACTAAAATCACACCACAAAAATTACACGCGGTGATGGGGAAAATGCCCACAAAACGTGAACAAATGCCATTCTGGGTAGGTCAGAAAATAACACAGCTAGAGGCAGTATTCCCGAATACTACCCCGTATGAAAAACACAGAATGCTAACAATCTGCTTGCCCATGGGGATAACACCACAAATAGAGGATTGTACCACTTGGGGTATAGTCTCTGCTGCCATTTATACCAGAACTCATGGTATCCCGTCATTAGCAGTAGTACCAGACGTATTGAGACAGATACAAAACGAGTACAGAGCAAAGCCTGCTCTGAACTTTGGGATGAAGTTACTAGGTAACTATGCCCAGGTATCAGCCATACTATTAGCTAACATTAAAGGGGAAGCAGCTTCAGTGGCTATCCGCCAACGCCTAAGGGAGTTCAGTCCTTTAGAACAAGAACATAAACTCCCGAAAATAATTGATACTGCATATGCAGAATTAGGCAGAGACAGTTTGGGTGGGAAAGCTTTAAAACCACAACTGATGGGCAGTCCTGAAAAGGACACTTCCAAGCAGATACCTGCTCCAACAAAGAAGAAGTGGGACAATAAAAAACAACAAAACTTTAAAGGAAACAGATCTCAATCCAGAGGTAGATCTCCTCCACAGGAGCCCTCCGAAAAGAGGTATATCCTTAGGAATAGGGATAATATTAGGAAACCTGACAGGTATCAGGATACTGATACACGTTCCTCTCGTTCCTTTCAGGGTTCATCGAAAAACTCAGAGCGGGAAGGACGGTTAGACAGACAAGAAGAGCGTACAAAGTCCAGAGACAAGCAGCACGCTCAAGATTACACTTCTAAAAAAGAAGAGAAACCAAAGCAAAAGCCACAGTTCAAAAAGAAGAAGGTTGCAGGTCTAAAGACTAGACATGCCCAGAATTCTGAGGACTCGACTAATGAACGGGGAATGGGCTCTGATGATGCTAGACAGCGCAGCAGAAGTAACAATAGCTCACCAGAACCTGATGGAATTTCTGGTGACAGCGGACTTCAATGATTATATCACGGTAGAGACACCCAATACTAGGGTAGGTGTCCCACATAAGTTATATGAAATAACACTCCAAATGGAGGGGGACAAATGTAGGACAGTTAGAGGTCTCTTTTTGGAGAATCTGTCATTTGGCTATGACATTTTGTTAGCTGAACAAGATTGGCCGCCAGCATTCATCATGGATTGCCCTAAAGGAGAAACGGTAATTTTACCGGCATTCTTAGACCATATTTCCAGGTGCCTAAAACACACATATGCGCAGGCGTGGGCAGTAGCCCAAGCCCCTGCATTATACAAAAACCATGTTGGATGGGATGAGGATGGGATGGGATGAGGATTCAACCCACCACATAATTCCAATACTCCAGCTAAACAGAGGCAGTATCCAATAAAGCAAGAAGCTAAAAAACAGGTCAGGGAGATCTTAGATCAACTTGAATACCAAGGGGTGATCGAAAATTGTACCTCATTGATGAATAATCCTTTGTTTACGGTCATGAAACCTGACAATTCATATCGTTTAGTTTCAGATTATAGACATTTAAACACTTGCACTAAGACATTTGCAGTCCAAAATGCACACAGTGTGGCATTAATGAATAATATTGTGCGGAAAAAATATAAAACGACACTAGATATCTCAAATGGATTTTTCTGCCAAAATATAGCGCCTGAAAGCAGGTATCTAACAGCATTCTCAGTGCTAGGGTCCCAGCTTCAATTTTGTCGACTCCCCCAGGGGTATAAGAACAGCCCAGGGTTGTTTTCGGCCAGAGTAACTGAGTTACTTCAAAATTTGGATGAAGAGGCATTGTCCTATGTGGATGATATTTATCTAACAGACGATGACCTAGAGGAGCACTTGAACAGAGTGAATACCATAATTTTGGGATTTGCATCTGAGGGCTACAAATTCAACTTTAAAAAATGTGAAATTGCCCACCTCAGTGTCCTGTTTTTAGGATATGAGCTTTCAAGTGAAGGGAATAGCTTGGCAGCCAATTTTTTAGAAAAGTGCGCGCTGCTCCAACCTCCAAAATCATTGAAAAACTTACAATCAATCCTGGGATTCCTGAACTTTGGCAGAACATAAATTTTGGATTACGCAGAAAGAGTAAAACCTTTCTACGATTTAATAAAACCTGATTTTTCAGTTAGACAATGGACACAGGAACACACAGATACACTTCGTTCCCTACAACACTTACAGACACGCGTAAACGTACGCAACCTGGTGATCCGTATAGTTGCGGGACAATCTGGGTACACCTATCTAACATATAATGAAGGTGAAACAGTACCAATTGCACACAAATCACATTTGTACACAAATGCTGAGATGCGCTTCACATCTACAGAAAAGATTCTAACAGCAGTACAGACTGCTGTAGTAGGAGAAAAGCGATACCAAAGGGGGTGCTCTCCATGCCACTGGAGTCAAGCTATCCTGGCTGATGAGGGCTGAAAGCCCGAAACCGGTCCTAGGATGCTTGTTTCCAGTCCAGGGAGGACCTGGCCTGGCAGTTCGGGCTGGACTGTTCCCATTGGGCGCAGGGTCAAGACTGATTTGCATATGGCTGGGTCCAAACTGGAATGGCATGGTGAGCAAAAAAACGATGGATTTAGGCCCAGATCTCTGTACTGGGGTGAATGTACGACATTGTTCTGCATTCTGTCCATCAATTGTTGTTTTTGTAGTAGGAGAAAAAGCACTGGCTCAGGGGAAACGAATAATAGTAGTGACTCCGGTTCCAGCCTTAGAGGCTGCGACAAAGGCAAGCATTCCTAACGCTAAAGCCTAACATCCAAGATGGATACAATGGGCTAATTCTCTCACTGCAACAGATGTATAATACAGGTACGACCCGAATTTAAAGACACAAGCATTTCTGCAATACGAACAAGAATATCCTCTACCAAATGAAATAATGCCTCTAGATTAGTATGAATATATAATTTACACTGACGGATCAGCTCTACCGGCCGTAGGAAGTAAGCAGCAATATAGCGCGGCACGCGCAATCGTTAAAGGTCGCATGCGGGATGGAAGGTTCCACCCAAGTTGCACAAAAACGCAATCTCTAGAAAACTGCACGGTACAGCTGGCAGAGATGAAAGCCTTGATACTGGCACTAGTAAATACGGATCGAGAATTCCCCACACTCATTGTGTGCGATTCGTTTTACTGTGTGCAGTCATATAATGAATATTTGCAGCACTGGGTTCAAAACGGGTTCAAAGATGCAAAAGGTGGCACAATTAAGCATAAAATGCTATGGGAACAGGTAGTGGAGTTGAAAACCGAACTCCTGAGAGCTCACGTGATACATACACTGAGTCATCAGCGTGATGGCGTTCACGTTGAAGGGAATTCATTGGCTGATGAAGCCGAAAAGGGGGCTGTACGCATGGCTTCCGTAGCTGCAATCACTCGTTCTAAAATGAGAATAGACGGTGAGATTATGGTGGCTGTGAATGCTTCTCGCAAAAACAGTGGAGCAGTACCAAAAAGGTTTCCACTCAAGTACTCCTACAAGTTAGATGCCAATAACATTCCATTTGCTCAGATTCCTGGAGTGGGGGATAGAGTAATTCCAAACATGGATCGTAGGTTAGGTTTAATTCTAGCAGCACACAAAGGGATAGGTTCTGCACATGCAGGAGTTACGGCGGCTGTTTCTTTATTGAAACAACGCTATTGGTGGCCTGGGTTAACTAAGCAGATTAAAGACTATGGGGCCTATTAGCAATAACCGGCGATAATTATCGCTAAGCGCAGTTAGCGCTAGGATAATTATCGCCGGCTATCGCAGGTTTCTATCGCGGAGATAGCGTGCTATCAGCAATGCTTATCTCCAAAGCGATAGAAACCCTGGAGAACAGTGTGAATATCGCTTGAAAACAAGCGATATTCGCACTGTGACCAGTGTTAGCTTGGTGATAGGGCGAGGGGGATTTAGCCATGTAATCCACCTCCCATTGGATTACATGGCTAAGTCAGGTTTGGACCAGGCGTTAACAAACCAGCGCTAAACGTGTTTAGCGCTGGTTCGTTAATCACCTCCCTGCCTCGCTAATAGGCGATAGCGACCTTAGCGACTGTTTACAGTCGCTTTTAGGTTGGGAACGCCTACTTTGCATGCCATTAGCGATAAATATCGCGGGCATGCAAAGCGGCACCCAACCCGGTCGCTATCGCCTAGAAGCTGTCGCTAACAGCAGTTAGCGACAGCTTGCTAATAGGGCGATTGAATTATCGCCGCTTTAGCGGGAAAAAGTCCCGCTAAAGCGGCGATAATCACGTTGATAATATGCCCCTATGTCTTGAAATTCGACATCTGCCAGCAGATGAAAGGTTCCACCGTAACACGTCCAGCATAGACACCATTATTAATATCAGATAAACCACTAGCGTGTGTTTACTTGGACCACTGCGGCCCCTTACAAAGACATGGGGCTTACAGGTATATCATGGTTGCAGTGGATTCCTGCTCGAGATTCCTATGGGTGTGGCCCCAATGCTCGGCTGACGCTCGGCTGACGCTCGAACTGTTATAAAAGATTTGCGAGTCTTCATAGGGACATACACAATTGGCACATTACATTCTGACCAGGGCCCTGTGTTTAGCTCTCGGGCTTACAAGGAGGCCATGCGAGGATTGGGTGTAGCATTGCGATACTCCTCTCGGTACCATCCTGAGGGAAATTCAGTCGTGGAGAGGAAAAACTGAGACTTAAAGCAGTCTTTAACAGCTGGAGTATCAGGCACGGGTGAGAGTTGGGTGAAACATCTGCATGGAGTGCAGCGAGCATTGAATAATATGCCAAGAAGTTCTCTAGGGGGGGTCACTCCATATGAGGTCCTATTTGGGACAGAATGTTGGTGCCTGATCTTGATTGTGAAGGCGCAGTGGCGGATGAAAAGCCTTTTGACATCCATGATCGTTTGGCTGTTTTACAGGATCTAAATGAGTCCAGGACACAACAAAGTAATGTCCATATGAAGCAGACCGCCACTGAGGAAGTCAAATCAGTCACGGCAAGACCTGTCTGGATCCCAAAAGTCGGGGATCTGGTCAGAGAGAAAATAGCGGACAAGAAAGAATTTGGGCCGTCATACAGAAAGCCTGTACAGGTCATAGCAGTTGAAGGAACAAGAACTGTACTTCTACTGCCTCTTGCTGGAAAAAAGAGGAAAGATTTGTCTCAATCGACCTAATCAAGCCACACTATGTGGCCAATACTGAGTAGTAGGCCACGTGGACTCCAAAGTAGAAGACGCCCTCCTCTCGCTACAATTCAAGAAGTTCAAACGGAAAGACTCATCACGTTCGAAGAGTCTCCTGCACGGAATGATGGACTATGCAATAATGCTATGGAACTCGTTCCCCTTGAACTTGAAGTTCAAATTCAGAACCAAAATGAAAGACAAATTTCAATTCGACCAAATACAGATGTCTACATCAACATGCCTCCACAAGAGCAAACTACGATTTCTACAAATCCTGACGCAATACCAACAATTGATCGAAATGCTTCTGGCTACTTCATAAACTTTGATACGTTTTCTTTGGATCCAAGTGAACAGGAAACGATCCCAGTCCAAAAATCGGGCAAGCAGCAAGTTAAAGACTTTCTGAACTTTCTTAAAAAGACTTACCTGGTGTCACCTTGGGTAGAACTATGGGTAATCACCGGGATACTTTTCTTTCTTTTCTGGTTATGCTTAGTAATAGTTTTTAGCATGCTTGTTAATGGAAAATACCTTCGACAAAGCTCTGCAGCCCAAAAGGTGAACTTAATTTTAAAACCACACCAATCATCTCATCGAGAACAAAGAGACTTGTCATCAGTGAACATTACAGCAGTTCCTATACCTGATGGTATAGTTTGGGACAAGGTTGATTTCGATATATTTGGTCCCGACCGAACTTTTAAGAATTCCTCATTTATTTAAAATATCATTGAGTGATATCATTACCTCAAGTACATTTTCCGATGATTGGGATTTTGAAACTGTAAATAACATGTTCTCTGATTTGGAAAAATCTGCTGCATTTTCTAATAGTGAAACATTGGAAAGCACATCAGATTTCGAAACAATGTATTGTTATCAACACTATGGCCATCACTTTCTGCATAAATCTGCAAATCCTAGAAATGTGTTCACTTACCACCAGTGGGAACATTGTCCAACACCGCCGAAAGGCAGTTCAAAAACATTTACACAAAAGATTCCATATTTTTCAGGGTTTAATATGTCTGACCCAGCACCATATTATTATAAGGTTGCACCAACATCAGCACAGAAAAATATGTTAACAAACACCAAACAAATTTACTCTGCTTCCTTTATTGCCCAGTTGTCTGAACAAGGTTTCGACTTATGGAAAGACACCATAGACTTAAAATCAGTCTGGGGTACTAGAGAATGGCAAGGTCAGGGAACAGAAGCTTTGTTTGGAGCATGCCTTATCCCTCAACAAATCATGTTTTTGAATGAGACAGTGCAACATACGTCTAGCCTTGGACTAGCCAAGAACAAAGACTTGAACACACCTCGGCTGCCAACTCGATCACACACCGAGGGTAATATAACATCACAGAAAGAGATTACGTTGAATCAATCAATCAATCAATCAAGCATTTGTAAAGCGCACTACTTACCCGTGAGGGTCTCAAGGCGCTAAGGGGTGGGGGAGTGCTGCTATTGTTCGAAGAGCCAGGTCTTGAGGAGTCTTCTGAAGGTCAGTAGGTCTTGGGTCTGCCGTAGGTGGAGGGGGAGGGTGTTCCATGTCTTGGCGGCGAGGTGGGAGAATGATCTGCCGCCGGTGGTCACTCTTCGGATGCGGGGGACAGTGGCGAGGGCGTGGTCGGCGGAGCGGAGCTGACGGGTGGGGGTGTAGAAGCTGAGTCGGCTGTTGAGGTACGCTGGTCCGGTGTTGTGGAGTGCTTTGTGTGCGTGGGTGAGGAGCTTGAAGGTTATCCTCTTGTTGACGGGGAGCCAGTGCAGGTCTTTCAGGTGGGGTGTGATGTGGCTGCGGCGTGGGATGTCGAGGGTCAGGCGTGCAGAGGCGTTCTGGATGCGTTGGATTCGTTTCAGGAGTTTGGCCGGGGCTCCTGCGTAGAGGGTGTTTCCGTAGTCCAGTCTGCTGCTGACGAGGGCCTGGGTGACCGTCCTTCTCGTTTCGGTGGGGATCCACTTGTAAATCCTGCGGAGCATACGGAGGGTGTTGAAGCAGGAGGAGGAGACGGCGTTGACCTGCTTCGTCATGGAGAGGGTGGAGTCGAGGATGACCCCTAGGTTGCGTGCATGGTCGGTGGGCGTAGGAGCTGTTCCTAGTGTGGTAGGCCACCAGGAGTCGTCCCAGGCCAAGGGGGTGGATCCAAGGATGAGGACCTCCGTCTTGTCTGAGTTCAGCTTCAGTCGGCTGTTTCTCATCCAGTCGGCGACGGCCTTCATTCCCTCGTGGAGGTTGGTTTTGGCGGTGTGGGAGTCTTTGGTGAGGGAGAGGATCAGCTGGGTGTCATCGGCGTAAGAGATGATGTTGAGGTCGTGCAGTCGGGCGACATAGGCGAGCGGTGCCATGTAGATGTTGAACAGCGTTGGGCTGAGGGATGAGCCCTGGGGTACGCCGCAGATGATCTCGGTGGCTTTGGAGCAGAAGGGGGGGAGGCGGACGCTCTGTGTTCTGCCGGAGAGGAAGGAGGTGGTCCAGTCCAGGGCCTTCTCTTGGATCCCGGCGTCGTGGAGGCGTGTTCGTAGTGTGCGGTGGCAGACCGTGTCGAAGGCGGCTGACAGGTCCAGGAGGATGAGGGCCACGGTTTCTCCATTGTCTAGCAGGGTTCTGATGTCGTCGGTGGCGGTGAAGATGTGGTGTGGGCATGGGTCTGCCGGGGATCCGGAGTGGACGGAGTTCATGATCTTGATGGTGTCATCGTTGTTGATGTTGGTCCAGGAGGTCAGGCGGTTGGTGCGGGTGGTGGTCGTGGGGGAGGAGGTGGAGGTCTCAGTGGTTGCAGGGGCGGTCGCGGTGTTGAAGCTGTCGTGGATGTCTGCGATCTTGCGGTGGAAGAAGGTGGCCAGCGAGTCGCACAGGTCTTGCGAGGGTGGGATGTTGTCGGAGCTGGAGCTGGGGTTGGAGAGTTCTTTCACGATGTTGAAGAGCTCTTTGCTGTTGTGTGCGTTGTTGTCTAGGCGGTCTTTGAAGGAGGCTCTTTTGGCAGATCTGATGAGGTGGTGGTGTCTGCGGGTGGCGTTCTTGTGGGCTGCGTAGCTTTCCGGTGTTCGTTCACGGATCCAGTTCTTCTCTAGCTTTCGGCAGCTTTGCTTGGAGGCCTGGAGGTCTTCGGAGAACCAGCTCGCTTTCTTTCTGGTGTGGCTGTTGGAGGGTTTCTTGAGTGGGGCATGGGTGTTGGCGCAGTCGTCGATCCACTGTCTGAGGTTGTGGGCTGCGGCGTCGGGGTCGGTCGGGTCTGCGGGTGGGCTTCGGGCGAGGGTGGTGGTTAGCTGGTCTTCGGTGACTTTGCTCCAGCAGCGGTGAGGCATCTGCTGGGTGCGGTGGTGTGTGGTGGTCCGGAAGGTGAAGTGGATGCAACGGTGGTCGGTCCAGTGGAGTTCGGTGGTGTGGTTGAAGAAGACGTGGGAGCTTGCTGAGAAGATGGGGTCAAGCGTGTGGCTGGCGGAGTGGGTGGGTGTTGTGACGAGTTGTCTGAGTCCGAGGTTGGCGAGGTTGTCGATCAGGGTGGAAGAGTTGGAGTCGTTGTTGTTCTCGAGGTGGAAGTTCAAGTCCCCGAGGAGGATGTAGTCCGTGGAGGCGAGGGCGTGTGTGCTGACGAAGTCGGCGATGGAGTCGCTGAACTGTGGTCGGGGTCCGGGGGGTCTGTAGACGAGTGTTCCTCTGAGGGTGGTGTTGGGGTCAGTGTGGATCTGGAAGTGCAGGTGTTCGGCGGTGCTGAGGGTGTCATCGGTGTTTGTCGAGATTTTGAGAGTGATCCTGTGGACAATGGCAATTCCTCCTCCTACTCCGCTGGTGCGGTCCTTGCGGGTGATCTTGTAGCCTTCCGGGATGGCTATGGCGATGTCGGGTGCCGAGGAGGAGTTCAGGCAGGTCTCCGTCAGGAAGGCGACATCTGGGGTGTTGGTGTCGAGTAGGTCCCAGAGTTCAACGGCGTGTTTGCGGGCGGAGCGGGTGTTGAGAAGGATGCATCTGAGGTAGTTGGCTTCTTTGGCGGGTGGGTTAGCGGGCCGGATGCAGGTGTAGGTGCAGTTCCGGCAGGAGAAGGGACCTTGGGTGCGCTTCGGAGCGGCCCGCAGCAGGTGCGTGATCGTCTGGTGTTGAGTGCGTGGAGGGTGCTGGTAGCGTAGCGGAGACGGGTGTCGTGGCGGTCGCGGGGGCCAGGGGTTCTGGCGCTGGGCGCGGTCCAGGCACGGACGGGCGCAGACGGGCTTGCCTTAGGCACGCCTGCTGCGCGCGTCCGCTGCGCGGCCTCCATATGAGGGGAGGTGGGAGGGAAGAGCAGCTGGGAGGCGGGAGCGGGGTGGCGAATGGGAGAGCAGGGGGGCGGGCCCGCAGGGAAGCAGCGGCGGGGAAAAAAAAAACGGATGAGGGACGGCGGGGGGAGCGAGGGAGAAAAACCGGGCACAAAGACAAGTAATGCACAAAAAAAAAACGGGAAGGGAAGCAAGGATTAGGCACACAGTAGGCTGAAAAGGCTGTAAATAAGAGGGAGTACAAGTACAATAAAAGAGTACAGGCAGTCAAAATCCGGCAGAACCGTGCAGCGGCGTGGGGGGCGACCTGCCTGCGAGCAGGGTCAGAGTACAGAATACATTACAGAATGACATTATACAATACAACAGATCAGACCCCGATTGGAAAAAATGGTTGATTTGGCTCACAGACACTAATAGTTGTCAGGCGAGATTCATGGGTAAAACCGAAGGGTTCGCTATCCATAGGCCAGATCCACGTTATGTACAGAGAGAACATCCAGGGGTAGTGACATCCTACAGTGTTGGGAAGTTGTGCCTTGATTGGCTAAAAACCTCAACACTCACAAAGGTGAAACAACACTTATCCTTACTGTCACAGGATGTGGATCTCAGGGATTGTTTACTAGGTCCGAGGAAGCCACGTCAGAAACGTTTCTATTATGCTGTTTACAATGAAATTTGGAAAATATCCCAACAAGAGGCCGCAGAGAGGTTACGTGAAATAGACCGTATAAATCTAGAAAAATCTCTAGCAGTGGTAGACAATGGGTTATCTACATTGACCTCCAGGATATATTCTTTAGGCAACATTGTATCTTCTGCGATAGACATACTGGAACAAGATTTGGCCATATTACAACACAGGCAATCTCAATTACGTTCTATTATGTTATTAAGCTGGACGCTGCAATCTTTGCGTGCAGGCTATGTGCCTTGGCGTTATATCAACAGTACGTCTCTGTTTTCTGAATACAATCTAACAGATAAACAGATAGAAATGGCACAAAGGGGAGCAAAATATACAATGCTGCATATCGAAAAACTGGATAGATTAGCATTTACAGTGGCAGAATTACCGTCCACAGAATGTCTTATCCATGGCCACATAACTCTACCGGTCACAACTTTCCAGTTTCAGTACTGCCTTGAACAAAAGCAGGCAGGCAGATATGAAGAAATGGGAAAGGAATACATTAAGGAATCATGGGTATTACCATACAGATTTCGATGCCGGAGTGGGGATCGAGAAGTGTTTCTAAGCGGTACAAACTGTGAGAACGATTTAAGTGGATCACACATATGCCAGGATATAATGCTGCACGGGGCTTGTAATGGTTCTGTAGCAAACCTGTCCTGCCATTTGAGGGGTGCCCCAGCTGCAGTGATTACTCCAGCATTCAGGCTACTTTCAAATGGGAGTTACTTGATGCTGAACAGTCAAGGCTGCTGCGGAATGATCCTGGGCATCGCATATCTGGTAACCGTGAGCTCCAGGGTTACTTGTTGTATGCAAGTATTGTTTCCACCACCACATACAGTCAGGGAGACGCCATTATGGCCTTCACTGAATGTTTCTTCAATACGGTTTGATACTCTTAGCAGAATGAAAGCCATGCTTTTACAAAGGTCTGTGCCCTTAACCTCCGCTCGAGATACTTTTGTTCTCCAGATCGCAAGGTCTTCGGCAGAGATACAGGCGCTTATTCATACAAACTGCCCTTTCCATTTCGCAGAAATGATAAATCGTATCTTTAACATGTCTGATACTACAGGCATAGTCCACCTATTTAAGACCATAGGTTATGGACTTCTGAGCACCTTTCAGAATGTACTTGGAGTTATACCAAGCTTCATACACTCCGTATTCAGAAGCATCTTTGGAGGATTTCCGCTCATCCTGTTTCTAGTAGCAGGTATCCTGATTGTTTTATATTTTCTACGCAATGGACGTCCCAGTTACCAAGGAGATGGAAAGAGCACTCCTGGAGCGTGACTACCGTGACCGCATGGTACAACATCTAGGCACGCCTCGCCTAAGAGAACTAAGTGCATCTTGGTTCTTGTAATTTCGACCAGTCTGGATGGACTGCATCTTACCTGTCCCCCGATGCCTGTTTTGCGGAGAAGAATGCGTGTTAGACCTTTGTTTGACACTCCCATCATGTGCGCAACCGGACGTGAATGCTTTACTGGACCCGATAACGGCCCATGTTCTGCAGTGTCCTCAGCATATTCCGATGTTGATGGTGGCATTCCTTGAGCCCCTACAGGTAGTAACAGCACCTGTTGGTATGGACACCAGCTCCTCCTCTGACACCCAGGCTTTGGACGCCACACAGGCTGCCCCAGCACCAGCTGCGGACAGTGTGGAACAGCATCTGTGCTCGATTGACGTACTCTGCGAGGTGCTACAGGGGCCGTCTACTGTGGAAGCAAGCAACGAAAATGTTGCGTCTACCAGCCAGGACACATAAACATTTGACTCATTTGGCTCATCGTATGCTGGAAGGAGTTTGCCCTTTTTTAAAACAAGCTCAAATTTGGAACTCAAAACAAAAATTGACATTCCTTTCATTTATTGGGCATACATGGCATTCTAATGCTTATAGTGCTTCGGACTATAACTAAGGACACCTTAGAGCTATGCCTTGCAAATTTGTTTTTAGACAGTTTTAAAGTTTTTTAGAATTATTTTTTAGAAGTTTTAAAAGTTTTTAGCTAAATAAATGATATACCAATATCTAGTTAGGCTAGTAGTACGGTAATAAGTTACATATGTCGTCCAGTCGGATGAGGAGTGGGTGTTATATTCCATATAGATACCCTATATAGGCGCAGGTAACATTGCAACCTTTCACCTATATTCTTCCCTATATTACATGCATAACGGTTCTTAGGGACTGACCTTTTACTGAGATACAACACTGCATTCAGAACGCTGGTTTCCCCCTAGTTCGAATCTCATACATTATACATGAGGCTTCTTGGAAGCACAGCAGGACTAACATCTCCTGTATAATATCTCTGTATAAAGTTCAGGCCCGACGTCATCCTTTAGGCAGACACAGTAACACAGCAAGATAGGACTCCTGGGGAGACCTATGGGTATATATACATCACATCTTGCTTAGAAGGACAGAGGAGACCGAGACTTCCCGGCTGACACACTGACCAGAGACGCTGAGGTTCCTGCATGCAGACGCTCCAGCTCGCAGTGGTCTAACATCCCTCGCGGGGTGTCCAACTCGAGACCAGGACGGGTCCCATATTCTCTCATTCTAAGGTAATGGGGTTGACTAGATCCTAGAGGGAGTCTTGGCATAACACCTACACAGATGCTAGGTACATTTAGGTACATCTAGTTAGGGAGGCATTGTAGGAGTACACACTTTTTATCATGTGTTTTATGTACTTGTATGTATTCATGATTATTGCAAGATGGTAGAACTTTATTATCCCTTTACTTTCGTAGTACTTCTAATCATGCATCTCTGCTACTGTCTAATGGTTGTTGCAGCTCATCTATTCTACACTAGAATAACAACTGTTCAATAAATACTTATTGAAAACGCCCAGCCTGTTTATTCTGTGTACCTCTCTGAGACAAACTAAGTGAGCACGAGTGACTGAGCGAAAGGTAGTACATTGTTTCCACGATTCTGAGGGATCAAGGTTGTCATGTTCTGAGGTTGCCAGAATCTATTCTCTCCTTGGTAAGAGGAGATGATAGTGGCACTGTGAGCTAGCTGATACAGACAGGCTAACGTATCCGGTGGGGGTGCACGGAATCAGTCCGCCACCAGTCCCAGAGTTTATGTTATCCAAATGCGCAGATCCTGTATAGGTTATATAGGAACTATACGACAAGGCAGACAAGACACTGGATGATTTTATCTTCTACAATGCCGAATGTTACTTTTCGTAGGGGTAGATCACTCCGAAATTCATTTAGCCCCAGTTACTCATCAATAGTGGCACAGGAACATTGGATGAGTGCTTACACATTATGTTTTTACAAATCTGCACACATAAGAAGAAATAATTTGAAGGATGCACAAACAGAAGATTTGAAATACGTTCCAACATAAACTGCAATACTAAATATGTAGTGTATGCCATAGAATGCAAATGTAAACCCAAATATGTAGGCAGCACCATTAGGCCACATAAAGACAGAGTGAGTGACCACTTGAGAGCAGTGAAACAAAAATACCCTAGATACCCTATAGCAGCACACAGTACAGAATGTGCAGTTCAAGATACACACAGCACATTCAGATTCTATGGTATTGATCACATACCTAGAGACTCTAGGGGGGTAATAGAGAACTAACCCTACAAAGGAGAGAGGCGATGTAGCTTTTACGCTTGAGAAGTGTAGAAATAGTCCTCAATACAGACCATGAACTCCAATATTTTATGGGTGATTGATGAGACTGGATTAGGATATATGATGTGATAGGAATATTCATGAATGCCCACAGACAACAATGTTTTTCTGATCATAGTGATACTGTACCCAATGTGAATGCCTTATAAGAATACTCTGGATACTAAGTTGGGGTAATAGCAATAGAAAACTGGTTTGATATCTCCCGGAAGCGTCCCGGAAGCGTCCAGCGCCAGCCACGCTGCCCGGGAGCTTATAGACGGTAAGATGCTCATCAAATATAGCAAAGAGACTCTGCTTGATATGGTATGGTGCCATCAACAAAATGCCTATCAGGATCAATGGCATTCCTTGGGGAAAAGGCATATTGTCCAGACGGTCACTTCTGCTTTATGGTGGATGTAGACATAGCGAAACACATGCCGCCCCGTCCGCTAGAAAAGGCTCTTCCTCAGTGCGTGCTGTATTAGTAAATGCACACTCTATTCAAAAACACGCATATATCATCTTTGACCTCCTAGAGGAAGGTAGCCTCGATATTCTGTGTATCAAAGAAACCTGCCTATCAGATTAATCAAATCCTACCATTACTAATGCTATTCTGAGGGGTTTAAAAATACTTTTAAAGATAGACCAGAAGGCAGGGGAGGTGGTTTAGCAATTATTCTCAGAGAAGACTGGTCTCTCAAAGACACAGGGGTGATGGATTTGGCAGGTGCAGAAGCCATGAGTTTTTGCATTTTGATCTCTCACCAACAATCAGTAGCCGGGGTGTTAATTTACAGGTCACTGGGTCCCGCAAGAGCTTTTCTGAAGTCTTTGGATCATGCCATTGCCCACTCGGTCCTTAAATATGCGCACTTTTATGCTTTTGGGTGATTTTAACATACATCTAGATAAAAATGACGGCGCCGATGCACTCGTCTTCAAAGAAATAATGAAAATGTTTAATTTATGCATGTATGTGTTAAAATCAACCGACTAAACAAGGCGGCCAAACACTAGACCAAGTTTGTTCCAACATGCCTATTCAGGTGCAGGATCCGCAACCTTTGTCCTGTTCAGATCATTTTTAGGTCGAGCCTATAGCGGCAGCGCGCATGCGCTGCTCGCTTTGCGAGGCATGCAGTTATCTAGTATGGAGTGGAAGCTCCGTGGAAGCTCTGCCCACTCTCCGCCCATGTTTTTAATTGGCTCCTGTCATTGTCTTTCTTATATGCTGCCGTCTGATTGATTATGAGGCTTGTTAGTCCCTCCTTATTATGGCCATGTCGTCATTTGTATCCTTCCACGGCTACTGGCTCCTTTACTTCGAGTGTTACACGGTATGTTTGGTTTAGATTGTAAGCACTATTTACTTCCTGTGACCCCCCCGCAGTCCGTGCCTTCGCGCCCCCCGCCCGCCTGCACTCCCGTGCCCGCACTCACGTTTGCAATGCAATAGGTCTCGCGTAAATGCGAGTCCTATTGCATTGCAAATGCTTATTTTTTTGTCTTACTGCAAGTAATGGTGACGTAGATCTAGGGGCCCTGTGCGAAGGGTGCCATAAAGCGATGACGCAAGAGGGTGGGCGTGACTTGGTGAGCTGGTGAGGCGGGCGCAGAGTCTCAGCTAGTCCCTCTGCCAACACTGGCTGATTGTGCTAGCTTTGGTTGTTGCCGCTGTGAGCACCTAACTGCTGCCCCCACCATGGCCGGAGTACTGGCCCGCAAGGGCATTGACTACATGAAGAGCAAGGACTTCAGGGACTATCTTATGAGGTACGTGTCCGGTTGTCCAGGCAGCTCCTGGTTGTGCACCAACAGGCCAGTATACAGCCGAGTACTGCAGTATGACAGCGTGAAGGTTAAAGGACGGCCATGCAAGACGTCCCCCCTCCCCCCAAATGACATATATGTGATCTAACTGTGAATAAGGGCTGGATGTACACACACAACAGGGGTATTTATTCGGTGAGTAAACTCCATCCCCACATTCCAGTCCTTTCCTACGGTTGTAGTTCCCAATCATTTGCGATGATCACGGTCCTCTGAAAATAAAATGCCTTGTACTTATACAGGGGGAAACTGGTCGTTTTTAATTAAAATGTGTGGCTGCATACCTCGCTCATGTGAGAGCTCCTCTGAACTTCAGCACGTTAATGAGAGCAACCTGGTTTGTGCTTCTTTTATGTAGACACTTTGGGGTGGTTCAGAGATGAGAACTCCGTAGACTCACATTTTTTGATAGTTTATATGTTGACGCAAATGTTCATGAGTTTCGAAACAGCAGCGAGTTAATGAAACATGGTACAAAAATACTCCCTTTAGAAATGAACCATGTGTTTCAGAGGTGGTGGAGGCTTGCCAGATAACCAGGGCCACTGGAGTTATGCGGCAGGGGAGGGCCAAACTATGCAGCAGGGTTGTTGAATTATGCGGCTCAATGAGGCACATTTTATGCCGGTATTACATCATTATTTGTCATTTCCACACTTGTTAACACTGTCTGGGCATTGGTTGTTCCTCATTCGTTCCAGTTTAACACTCAAATATAGCAATAAGTAACAGAAAGGTGACCAGTCAAGGTTTTCAGAGGGCCTTCCACTGCTCTGCAATACGTGTTGGTGCACTTTTTGTAACTTTTGAACAGTTTGAGCTAGAAACGAAGTTTGTTTTTTGTTAAAATCTGCAGACTATTCAGCAGCTGGTGGATTATGTGATAAATGTGGCAAATCTAAGAGTATGCGAAAAACGCAGCAGCCGCACAATTGCATAATTCCAGTGGCTCTGCAGATAACCAACAAGTTGAATGCACCCATTAGAAAACCCTAAATACTGGTTGATGAAATAACATCGCTGTGCAACACCAGAGTTTAGAGTAACAAGGCGCTTGTAAACTGAAATTGCCTTATCATAGCCAGTGTTTGGAAGTAAGCTGCAGCAATGCTGCTGCTTTGAAATGAAGCGCAAACATATGCAACATATTTTTAAAGTCCTTATTTAAATTTTAGTTACGTTTTATGTGCGTGATTTTATACATGTTTTTTCACTCCTACCGTTCCCATATATATATTACTGCAGTTGCACCCCCTTTCATTGGCCTGTCTTTCTCTAAGTATTGGAAGTGGGCACGTCAGCAATTCTAGAGAAAACCAAGTTTAAGCAGAATCAAGGTTCTGGTTTTATCTAAGAGCTACAGCAATATCGATTTTGGCATATAAATCACTGAACAAATGTCATGTAAAATACAATACAAAACTTAAAAAAAAAAAAAAATCTTTGACATTGATGTGTAGCATTTACTGAAGTAGTAGCAACATATGGGAAACCTTTTGTTTTATAGCACCTAGTGGCTGGGTGGAATACCATGAAATGTCAGTTTGTCAAGTGCACTCCAGACAGACATATGGCAATACATAACCAGGGCACAAGTCGGGGGTACACGCAGATACAGGGCGCCCACCCACTATTTTCACAGAGTGGACGCTGTCCCCCCTGCCAAGATGTTGGGCCCCACAGAAATATGCTGAACTCGTCCCGGTGTAAGACACCAGGACACCTTCAGCAGCGCCTGTACGTTGTCTGCTTTCAATTCTCTCCAGCCGAAGTTAAGGGGCCATTAGGCCTCCTTTTGTTTGAATATCCTGCCTGGAGGCCCTAGAACCTCACACTTAAATGTAAATGCCATGGAGGGCAAACAAAGGCACACAGCTTGCTATCTCTTCACAGGTACAAGAGAGGCATGCGTTTGCCTTTGTTCAGTCCCTGTATATGAGATGCATGCACTGTAGGATTTTAGATGTGTTGGTCTGTCCCAGTGTTTACACAAATAACAATTTCAATAGAACTATTTTATTTCTTTTATAGCGTTACGCAACCCAATGCAAGGTGTCAGAGCTCTTTACGTAACAAGTAACATACACATTATACATTGACAATAAATCATGTACATGTGTAAATCAATGTACAAGATGAGTTACATGAGACTGGGTTACCAGTTGTAGGAGTCACATTTCCTTCATAGCTCAACGTGCTATATTACAAGGATTACAATTTAGGAACTGCAGGAAACAAAAGGATCTCTGTGTTAAAAGCAGTAACCCACTTTACTATCTACATAAAATAAAAATCTGTCATCTGCATGTTATGTGATGTGCTTTGCAGGAGACACATTAACAGTATACTACTTTGATTCAAATCTGGGACTTCACAAAACACAGATCTCTCCAACAAATGGGTTAAACTCCAGAGTTATCTCACCATTATTACTATTCCCTGAGATTTACTGGGCACCTTTACAGCAGATGCCTTAACCCGATCAAATATTTTAAAATGTAGACTTTGCAACCAGTTAAGCATAACAGATCTACTGCCATGCTTCTCCTTGTTGCCAATTTCTTTGTGGTATAGCTTAAAAAAATAAATGTATTAGTTGAAGCCCAGATTTTGCGTCGGGATTGCGCCACTTTTTTGGTACAACCCCGACACCGAATCTCATTTGTTAAATCTCATAATGCGCTTAAATGTACTCATGATATACCTGATAATCATATGGGTGAGGTTAATACCTGATGTCACTTTCAGTGATGTCACTTCCTTTGTCATATGCAATGTAACGCGTCGTGACATCATGGGCTGTGATGGCACGCGTCATGATTTCACTTGCATACTGCTTAATCTGGTGTACAGCTCACATCCTGAACTGAAGCACTTCAAGGTGCTTTCAAATGTGGATAAGGAAACTCGCGGCAGTCAAGGAAAACATTTGGCTACGGTGATACCATTTGAACAAGTGGGAAAGGTGGGGTATAAGCCCCTGTTTCCTAGTTAAACATTGCACTGTTCACCGTTTAGTACCATCGGTTACGCTTTTTGCTTAAGTCTTTCACTAGCGAAATGAGTGTACAATAAAAACATGTAGCCTTACGGCTAGAGCGGTCGACCTCGAAGCTCTATCACAGATCCCATACTTTTTTAGGTCAAGCATTCAAGACCTCTTGTATATACTTTAGTATGTACTTATATGTGTATGTACTTTGTGGGCTCTGGAGATCAGCCCTAGGACTTGTCTACTTCTGCTTAGGGACTTTTTTTCTGTTCAACTGCCTCTATTTAACTGTCTTGATAGAAAACGACCAGTAGATGTCAGTAAATTACCAGAATTGCTTTCTGATAGAAAACGACCAGGAGAGGTCAGTAAAATACCAGAATCACCTTAGCATTCTCTAGATTCCAGTCCATAGAAATTGTCTTCCACGAGCACCCGTAGACAATAATATTTTTTTCAAATCTTGTATTTTCAGTGATATGACCACCGAAGGCCCTGATTTTATATTAAAAACAGAGCTTTGGACTATACCATTTCCCGCTGAAAGGCAATATTTCTCTCCATGTGTTCCCATACCTGGCGTGTCACGCAGTTTGGTGCTTACTTTCCCTCCATGTTAAAGAACAGTAGATGTTTCAGCACCCAGGCTAATGTGCTGCATAGCTAAATACATATAAGGTCCCAAAGGCGAGACCGATTGCATTGCAAATGCTTGTTTTAATTAGGTTTTCATGGTGACGACAAGTAATTCAGGACCTCCCCCAGAACGGGTTGATCCGCAATGGGAAAGCTTTTAATAAAATAGATCTGCAGGAATTCTCGAGAGGGCTAAAGCAACACCCTCTTATATTATCTGGCATTCCCATGGCTGCATTCAAGCCACAGGGTCCATACAACAGCATCCCAGCGAGGGATCCTCAAAGCCCCCAAAAATGAGCACAGCTCACAAGCCCCATTGTGTTGGAAAATACCACCAAGTTCATTTATGCCACCTCCGTTAGGCTAGACACCTAAAGTCTCAACTGGACTCTTGACTCTTGCAGAGAAAACACTGCGAGCAAACATAGTCCTAGCCATTTTTCCCACTGCAGGCCCTCAGCAAGGGGTCCACACATGACCTTCCAACCACCTCCAGTGTCCTTTGTTCAAAGTGGCATCACCCCAGAACAGGAAACAGCCAGCTGCGACCCACACAAAGGAGCCCAAAGGTTCTTGACCCATTCAGAAGCACGGGACCCGGAAATTTAGCCAAATTAGAGAAACCTCGTTCCACTACACGTGACCCAGGGGCACGCATGTGTCAGCAAACTTAAACCTAAAAAGTAAACATCCGCCTCGTCCCACAATCGCAGGCAGCCCAGATAGTTCAAAAGGACCCCTCAGCACCTGCTAAAACATCACACTCTGAACAGAATAGCCTGCAGAGGAAATACTGTCCCTGCTGTGGCAAGGAGAGGGAGGAGGGAACCCATAATACGAATCGCATTAAAATAGCTTAAAAGTCCCCAGTCATCCACAAAATTTGAATGCTTTAAAATTTGTTAAAAAATCTCCTGTTGTCCCCAAAATTCTTAAAGCTCACTGAAATTGATTTAAAAACCCCACCAATGCCATTAAAAAGTCTATCACCTCCGTCCAATCGAGAGAGGAAAATTCGCTCCCCAGTAAAACCATATATCCCCCAGCAAAACCATTTAGCAGGATGATTTTACAGATGAAACAGGAATGTTCCATTAAATTGGCTAACAAATGTATTTTTCCTAGTTAACCTACAACTCACAGCTCTGACCCTACAGGTCAGTGATCAAACTGTAAGTGCACCAATGTTGCCACAGCCCGCCATTCATTTAATCAGGACTCACAAAAGACTTTCAAAAGACCAATCGCTCAAGTACTTCAGATTTCAACGGACGTTGTAACTTCGTTTTTAAGAGACATTCTTTCTGCACAGCACCAAGATGAAAACACCCCTGGGTGCCCAGACAACAGCCACCAGACACCAAAGCGCAGACAACAGCCACCAGACACTGGACCACAGACAACAAACAACAAAAGACAGGCCCAGACGACAGACATCCCTCCCAAACACGATCCTGCTTTCTACAAATGCTTCTTAAGATACGTTCCTTTATATTTTTGTACACGCTCTCCTTAGCCGGGCTGCTTTCGGGCCCCTCCGGAACCAACAATTTACATGATTTTGTAAGCTCTACTTCTACATTCTTGCAAAGCATGCGCAGAGACCTCTCTCACCTCACAACACCTACACTGTACCAAACATTAGTATTCATCATGCACTACACAGCGCACTCCTACACAACACCTGGTACCAACATATGTCCGAGGTAGGCACACAAACTATGAACAAATCATGTTACATCTGTTCATTGATACCTCACACCTTAGGTGCAGACAGACTTTATTTAGCGCAAGAGATAGCACCTGAAGGATCAAGATGCCTTGTCCATGTGTACCACTGTAGGATCATGGCACAAATCCAACCCAATAGAGTAGAACCCCGTAGGACACTAGTAAACATCACCTGATGTGAGACCAACCCCACTACACTATATATCTTCACTGAGCCAAGTGACAACCAATCTGAGATAGACAGGATGCGCAGAAAGGGCACTGTTGGACCTGTCAGCCTTAGGGTGGTCTCCCCCTACCTTTTTGCCCTTTTGCCTTCCACTTTAACTGTACATTTTTGTTGGACTTAGGACTCTGGGCACTTTACCACTGTTGATCAGTGCTAAGGTGCAGGTGCTCTCCCCTAAAAACATGGTGACATTGGCTTACCTGCCGCAGGCCTCTGCCATCGCAGTGAGGCCTACCCCTCCATAGGCTAGCATTGGAAATTCCCTTATATCCCTTTTAGTGATAACTCCTGAATGGGAAGTAGTAGATATGTCATGTTTGGTATGGTTGTAATGGTAGTGAGGAGCCCTCTCTAGTGGTGTATTGGGTTTTGACATTACTGTTTCAGAAATGCCACTTTTAGAAAGTGGACATTTCTCTGCCCTGTGTACCTGTAAATGTAAAAAATAAAAAATGTAAATCCGTATTTGTAAAGCGCGAACTACTCACACTTACGGGTCTCAAGGCGCTGGGGGCCATCGTGGAAATTAAGTGAGCTATTGCCCAGAGTCACATGGTGCTGAGCTGCTGCCAGAGCCGGGGACTGAACCGTGAGACTGTGCTCCTAAGTCAGCTGCCCTGGCCGCTGCACCACACCACACCACACCACACCACACCTGTAGCTTGCCCCAATCCCCTTCTGGCCCGGGTAGCAGCCTCACACTTGGAGACTCCCCCAAACACAGGAAGGGCTGCCTTCATCTGCATACTGATGACCTTCTTGGACTGAGAGGAGGGAGTGGTGATTCGTATTTACATTTGAATAGGCTGGGCCCTGCTGCCCAACAATAGGCTTAATGACCCTGCTTTGTCAGTGCAGACAGCCAGGAGCCAGGTCAGGTGAGACAGGGAACACCCCAGAAACTCAAAGACCCTTCCAGAAGCTTCTGCCTCCTTCTAGTAGCTGGGCACCAGGGTATAAAAATAGGGCCCTGGCCACACATCTTTGTTACACTACTGGGCCAAGGAGAAACTCTGCTGGAGTAAAGACTGCTGCGCCAGGAGGATTGCCACCTTGCTGGGTTTGACTGTTCCCAGGACTGCTACCCTGTTTTGCTGAGCTGCCCTACTGCCTGCTGATCTTTGCCCTGCCAGGGAGAACTGAAGAACATCTCCAGAGTGTCTCCAAGGCTTGTTGGCTGGCCCCTGTCCTCCACAATGTACCAGAGACCACAAGGACTCTGTGATCTGCATGTTCGCAACCACCGCACCATTCTACCCTTGCCAGCACTTCACCTAGTGAGAGTACGGTGGAGTGATAACTGGCGCTGCTGAAAAGTGAGCGTGGTGGTTGTGCCTATGCTTCTGCATGCTCCCACGTACTTCCCCTCACTTGAGCCTGGAAAACGTAGCAACCGGCACTCAAGACGTGCGTGCCGATCGGAACCGCTGCCACTATTCCTGTGGAGCCTGTGGTCATTGAAAGGAAGCCCTGAATGCAAACCGGAACCATCACCTGGGCAGCGATTCCACCTCGGACCGCACCTAGGGAACCTCCTGCTGCACGGCCCTTGCTGTCAAAGCATTGCCAAGTAAAGTCGGGCTGCAACGCGACACGCCGCAGGGTGGCTGCAGGAACTTTGCAAAGGTACGGTGCCTGCCGGGCTCGTGCGGTCTTGACTGCTGGTCTAGACAATGCCAAAGATAACTTGGGGGCCATAAACGGTTGACTCTTTTTCTGCTTTCATCCCCCGAGACTGCCGGAGACCTCGACGACTTCACAGCCGCCCCAGCCGTAACCGGCCCCGGGCAGTCCCCGAGTCCCAGAACTGTGCCTCTCATAGCGGGGCACTTGCATGCTGGCGGAACGGCCGTGGTCCCAGTGTCACGGTTGGACACTTACCTAGTTGTGGATATTTGGACCGAGCCTGAGTGGTCCCCCGTGTCCCTTTACAAAGCTCCTCATTGTCGGGAACTCTGGACTTCTCAGGACCCTCTACGCAATCTCTGGTAAACCCGTATCTGACCTAAGAAAAGCACATCGGCTTCTGGGACTGCAATAGTTACCGCACTTCCTGAAACTACGGTTAAGGCTCTAAAACGAGCCCAACTTATATGTAAAGTACTGCTTTTCAAAATTGAGTAATTCTTAATCTGTCGATTGGATTCCTGTCATTTTGGCCATATTTTTACCACATAAAGGTCTACTATTTTTCTAAGACTGCGTGTAGTCTTTTTCTGCGGCGTTCTCATTGGGTGGCTGAGGGTGTGTGTTACACAAATACTTTACACATTGCCTCGTGGGTTAAGTCTGACTGCTCTGCGCCAACCTACCAGAGGGTGGGACAGCACTCCCTAGAGGGTTTTGGAACTTACCCTGAATAGAGTGGTGGTACCTACTTGGACAAGGGCGCATACCCCTGCCAATTAAAGACCCCATTTCTAACAGGCACCATAGGGGAGGACACTGTTTGGCCCTGGGACTTCATAGAAGAAAGGTTCTTGGAAGTAGCACAACCACCCCACCAGTGCACAAATACGTCCACTCACGCCTCTGACTGCGGTTCCAGGGTAGCCCTTAACCTCTTTGGGGCTACCTTCTTTAACGATCAATGGACCCCGGACATTGAATTCCAGTGCAGGGCCGCTCACCTTAATCTTAAAGGAGTAAATGAGTCTCAGTGCCAGGAAATCTGGGATAGCACGATCAATAGGTACACCTGGTTTGGAGGGGAAGGGGCAACTCCTAATTGTACGGAAACTTACTTTGACTCTTTATGTTTCCGAGGCAAAGGAACCATACTCTTAGCCAGCAACGAGAATTGTGGCATGATACTGCACATACCGGACCTGCAATGGGGCACCTCTATGCTGATGGATATGTACTGGCAATGTGGTGACCTTGCCTTCACCCAATCATCCCTGGATGGCGGGGCCTCTGCACCCTCATGAGAATACACACCCCAACCCTGGTCATCCCTTGAGAAGATCTGTGTGAGTTGTCTCAACATCTAATACAGAAGAAAACAACTCATTTGCATCAGGCTTGAAGAAGAAGAACTGCTGATTATTTTGGCTGTGCTCAGTACAAGGACATTCCAGAAGAATTCAGACTGTTCACAGATGCTCAAGTAAACGCCAGAGGATTAATACCCTTCTTCACCCTGAAAAACAAAAGCCAACGCCTCCTGGTTACAAATAACCAGATGGGAGCTGATGCAAATGATCAATAATACTGAGCTCGGCCAAAACTATCAAGGAAGAACTGCGAGCCATCCGCCTTATGGTGATGCAACATCGGTACATATTGGACTTGGTGACCTCTATGGAGGATAGGCTGTGCGCCAAGATTGGTACTTCCTTTTGTACTTTTATCCCTGGTAACAATATGAACAATGGGACTTTAGCCCGTGCCATCCAAGATCTGCATAATCTACAAGCCGACATGAAGAAGGAGGTAGGTGCACAGTATCTTTTCGTGGATCCCCTTATGGGTGTCCAAGCTACTGACATTCATGATACCTATTCTCCTTGCTGTACTTCTGTTATGTGGTTTCCTACAAGTGTTGGTTTCTTGCTGTAAAAAAGCAGTACTCAAATTGGGTAGTATGCACTTAGCTAGGAAAAAACAACGAACACTGCACACACACTTTCAAATGACATAACTGTTATGACATTCGAGGAGAATAAAGTAGTTGATAACTCAACTAGAGGGGGAACGATGGGATGGGTAAATACAATGTCAATGAATGTCATGATATGTGCAGGCCTGGCAACGGCAATATCAGTAAATGCAATGTGAACGTATGCCACAGCCTGTGCCCACATAACCTTGTCAATGAAATGTCAATGTATACTGTAATTTGTGCCCACAAATCAGCGCTGGCATCAGCAATAATGATACCAATGTATGTCATAATCCATGCTTGTATGATAATATTATTGTTGCCAATAAGAACAATGTCAATGTACATTCGGATCAAAGCAAACATAACTTTGAAAACACCAGTAATAACGATATCAATGTGCAAGATGAAAACTGTATGCGCAATGTTGATAATGTCGATAATAAAAAGGATACCAGTGGCTGTCATATTATTCTCAGGAGTTCCAATGAACTTGCATCATTGCTGTCGGATTCACCCAAGGTGACCTCCCCATCAACCCTGAGTCAGAGATACCTGGTCAGGCAGGTCCTGTGACCCATGCTCACGCTTATCGAGTAACAGGTCACAGGTGGGGTCCACCATAAGTTACAGGCAAATTCACACCCAGGGAAAACACTAATCAATTCCACAAATACATAGTTGCACCTCAAACAAGTCTGAGGTAATTGGCTCCAATAAAACACCGTTTAGCCAAAGGCTTGCGTTCCCCAGAAATGCTACAAAGCTAGATACCACATGTAGATGGGTACACTTAACCAATCAGGACACGACATGCACACCACACTGAGGGCCAGATTTACGATGGGATTTTGCATGCGCAAACGGGTTTGCGACCCGTTTGCGCATGCAAAATCCCTGTACGCCATGTACTAACACTATTTCGCGAGTCGCAAAAAATTGTGCCTCGCAAAATAGTGTTTAGCGACTCGCAATTAGGAAGGGGCGTTCCAAGGGCGTCCCTTCCTAATTGCGACTCGCAGCACTATGTATGAATGTTTTGCGACCGCAATTGCGGTCGCAGAACACTCACAATTTACCGCCCCCTTCAAGAGGGTGGTAATGCAGTCGCAAATGGGAAGGGGTCCCCTAGGAGACCCCTTCCCCTTTGCAAATACAGGGGAAAATATTTTTTAGGGGCAGGCAGTGGTCCCAGGGACACTACCTGCCCTTAAAAAATTAAACGAAAACGTTTCATTTTTTTTTTTTATGCATCCCGTTTTCCTTTAAGGAAAACGGGCTGCATTTAAAAAAAAAAACTGCTTTATTTAAAAGCAGTCCCAGACATGGAGGTCTGCTGAGCCCAGCAGGCCACCATACCTGGGACGGCCTGCCATTCTCAATGGGGTCGCAAATTGCGAGTGCCTCATTAATATTCATAAGGCATGCAATTTGCGACTCCATTGAGAATAGCAAACAGTGTCTCAGACACTGTTGTACATTGGAAATTGCGACTCGCAATTTGCGACTCGCAATCGAGCACAAATTGCGAGTCGCATTTTCCAATGGTCGTACATCTGGCCCTAAGTGATCACGCTCTCCCCACACCGGACATCTGAACACATACACTCTGGCCCACATTTGCTCTCCCCGAGGTTGAGAGCCATCTGTGTCCTTTCAATGTGCACATGTGATTGATTTACGACTAAGATGCTCTTCAGGAATGTAGAGAACGTTTTATTGTACCTCATGAACTGTATAAATTGACAGCCAAAACTTTGTACATCAAGAGTTTGTGAGCAGATGCATTCTGTCCAGGCTCTCCCAGCCGCAGCATTTAATTAAAACAACTTGGTCCTGTTTTGCCAAACTCTTGTTGTCTTTTCATTTATTTAAGGCAAATTCATATCCGAGCAATATCAGCACATGCACAGCTATGTTTTGATGCAAACTTTGCATTAATTTCTCATTTCAGCCTGGAGATAGAAAGAAAATGTGAAAATATTTTAACAAATTTGCTTAATATTTATTTGCATTCCCAAATGGAAAAACATAAAACTTGGAACACTAACAAAGAAAGGTTGCCCTGAATGTTTGAAGTCCTGCAATACCAAATATGCATAGGTTTTTCCTTGGAATGCAATATGCAGAATCAATTACGTAATATGAGCAAAGATCACAAAATTATGGCAGAATCACTGCTGTGCACTGCTGATTTGATGACAAATATCAAGCTCAGGACTATATGTAAAGTATACCAATGATGCATTTTTACATTCTGTATTACTAAAGGAAACTAATGGTGCTTGTCAGTCCTCCCTTACCCTGACTGGCTAGCCAATAGAACTCTCTTAACATGATGTTTAATAGATGTTTAGCATATATTTTCCAAACCAGGGTTGTTCGCTCCAGTCTCTATCGAGAAGGGAGAGATCCCTGCCAAGACTTGATACCCAGCTTTGTTCCTCTAGGTCTCCTGTATATTGGGGTTCCGGACATGTGAGGGTTTCTATGGGTTCAGGGGACCCACAGGAAATAAACTGGGTATAGTGCATATTTGAAATCTGGAATGCAGCTGTAAGCAAAATGTCAGTTTAGGGTACTTGTCATTTTGTCACAGATATCAACCCAGGGTCTTATGGAAGAGTACCACAACCTTATTTTTTACTATCTACAGATTCTAAGGTTACTATCGATAAGTGTTTGACCTCCCTCTCCGTGCTTGGCTGGCTGGGAGATTGTGCTGAACATGAAGGGGCAGATTTACGTTGAACTAACGCAGCGGGGTACAGCAAGTCATTTTGCTGCGCCGCGCTGCGTTAGTTTTGAAGCACAGGGATGCGACATATTTACAAGAATATGTCGCATCCTTGTGCTTCCCCCTGCGCTGGTGCACAAACTGCAGCCATGCGCCGGCGCAGAAACCCTTGCACCATGGTGCAAGGATGCCTGCGTCGTGGGGAGATTGTTTTTGTGCAGGAAGGGGAACCTTCCTGCACAAAAACAATCACTACAACCATTTTCCTCTTTCAATGCCTGCTGCAGAATACAGCACGCATTGAAAGAGGAAAAAACGAGGAGAAATGAAAATATTTCTCCTCGGTGCGCCTCGCTACGCCACCTCTAGGGTGGCGTAGCTTTCAGACGCATCTCCAGAGTTACGATTTCTCGTAATTCTGGAGATGTGTCTTGTTCCATGAGTGTTGCGTGGGAACACCCACAGCAACACCCATGGAACGCCCCTTCACCGCAAAGTGCTGCGTGTGAAGTGGCCGTATTTACAAGGAGAGGAAAAGTCACGCAGGGTGGCTTTTCCTCTCCTTGTAAATATGGAGCAGCCCCCTGCGCCACCAGTACGTCACGAAAAGTGACGTACTGGTGGCGCAGGGGGCTTGTAAATCTGCCCCGAGATCTTTTAGATTTTTTGCATTTTTCCCCAAAACATGAGCAGGGTAATTCTCTCCAGTCCCCTTTGTGCTGGAACATATCCTGGCTGAGACTTGACCTCAACTTTGTTCCTCTGAGTGTGGGGGTACCAAATGTATGAGTTTCCTAGGAGTTCAGGGTACCCACAAGAGAAAAACTGGGTGCAGTACATTTTGGAAATTTGCAAAGCAGCTACAAGCCAAATGGTGGTTTAGAGTACCTGTTTTCTTCACAGATATCACTCTTGGGCTGTATGGAAACATACTGCAACCATACATTTTTAATATCTACACATTGTAAGGTTTTTATTTCTGGCTGCCAGGCCACTCTCACCCTGATTGGCTGGTCAGGGTGATAGAGCGAAATGTTCTTGTGAATTGTAGGGGTGCATCATAATCACTGATAGGCCGCACCCACATGTATTCAGACATATATTCATTGTATACTCATGCATGTTTAGCAAAGAATGAATAGTTCACTGAAACGAAGTGAACTCAGCAGTATAATGGTGTTAGGATAATGATGTAATGTAATGCTTTTTGAATTGTGTGAACATAATGCATAGAGGAATTAGTTCGTGTATGTAATGTAATTGCAGTAGTTTAAACGTGCACCATATTAAAGTTGCACATGTAATTCATTGTTTGCATAATGAATCGTAATGAATATGCTTATAGGGAAAAGTAAGATGTGTGTTTAAAAGTTATATGTAAGGGCCTGACTACATATATGCTTAAGGAAGGCCTGGTATATTCTTATGTTAGCTTATAATGTAGGCCGAAAGGGGTTTCTCTTGGAAAGGCTCTCTGGGCACAAACGGTAGATTTAATTAGCACAGTAGAAGGTTTCTGTTGACCGTATCTTTTGTTGCAGGTGCAAGGACACATGTCTCGTTAGTAAAGACTAACTCTTTGTTTTCAAAAGTTAGAAAGATGGGAGGCATGGTACGGGGAGTGCAATGGAATTTAGGGATGATACTTTCAGCGGAGAAGGCGCCTGGGACTCAAGGTCAACGAAACCGTCCAGGATGAAGTCACCGTTTCAATGGAAAAGCACAAGAAAGAAGACCTGGCCAAGAGGGCGTAAACAAGGCGTGTACCTTTGTAGTATGGTTTTGTATTAGGGTTAGTGCCCTGAGGGAGGAGGCCAGAGAAGCGGTAGGGGAGACCTGAGAGAAGGACAGAGCTGAGCTTAGGTATATGGTGATTGCACTTCTTAGGAAGTCTTCACAGCTGACACCTTTTATTCTTTCTTGCCTGGGAAAATCGTTATGCAGGGATGTCACTTAGCGTTAGTGTAAGGACAGCAATTGATTTTAAGCTTGTTTAGGCCCATGAAGAGCAACTTAGAAATAGGAGCAATCATAGTCTGGTTGGTCCTCCTAGAACTGTCTATTCTTCTTATCCTGAGTCGGATGAGACTCCTGCGTAGATTATTATTTGTGTTAGTGCCCATCTATTTCTTTAACCTCGTGTTGAGGTGCCTGCACGTTCAGTTATTTTTGGCGATAATAAATTCTCAAACTTGAATTCGGAGTCAGTGGTCCTTTCAGACAAAATGAATGCTGATATCTAACCGGATGAGATTCTCTCCTTTACACTATACAACAGGTAAAAAGATCTTGGCGGCCAGAAGGTTCTTATAGATAATTAGATAAGAATCGGCGTTATCAGTTGGTAGCAGAGTAGGATGGTTACCTTTGATGGTAAGGGGAGATCTAGAGCAAGATAGGAGATTAAGTTGCCCCATAGAGCCCGAGTGACGCGGATCTAGAGAACCGCGAGAGACGGATGTCGGAGGTCGTGGAAAACTGACGGAGAGTGACGGTGCGGCGGAAGTAGCAGTTCGTAGTAGAGTGAGTATGAAAAGAGTGATGTTTGATAGATTGCGGTGTTATATTGTTGTGTGATGTCTTGCGGAGTTGGAACAAAAGTTGTGTGATTGAGAAACGGACCGTGAGCGCGCGCGGGACCGGGAGATTTATTGTGGTGTAGAATACACCCAGAGTTGAGAACGTTGACCAGAGTTGTGGGGGTCACGAGACGTCATTGACAGACCCACAGAAGATAGGGACACATGTGTGAGTGTGTGAATAACCAACGCAGGTCGTAGGTTATTGTGTGCAGAACATCGAGTGATTGAATCCTATTGAGTGTATTAGAGGCGATTGTCCGGTCGTTCGTGGACAGACGGTTGCCAGATTGAGGTCAACAAGCTTAAGAGACTGATCGGTCATTGGTAAGACTGACGGTCAGAGAGGTAATTGTTCGGTAGGACGGACATTATTTCAGAGTATAATTGGGACGGATGCGAGTGAGAACAAGTGAATTAGAAAGGAGGGGAACTGCTGCGAGCGGAGGAAACGTGACGTCAGACTAGTGCCGCGCTGCGATAGGCCGGTTGGTGTGAACCGCGCTGGGATTGGAGGATTGAAATCAGGAAGTAAAAGCGGACATTTTGAGTACGAATAACAAAGTTGATTCATCATGAAATGTTTTAAAGCTTTACGAGAACTTTGTAGAGGTGATAGACATGTGGTTGTTCGGGAGGGAGAGGAAGCTCCTCCTGAGGACACACCAGCACATTATATGGCAAAGAATGTAGGATTGCATACTATAATTTGGCTCGAGAATTGGCATAAAATGACAGAAACAGAGGGAGATTTGTCGTTCCCTCGATATGGTACTTTCAGGTTAGAGGTGCTGTACCAGCTCAAGAGTGTAATGGCTTCATTACGACCACTACCTAGACCAACACAGTTTGAGGCACTACATGCGTGGATAAGGGCAGCGTATGATAGGAAGAAGGACAGATGCCAGGAAAGGGTGAAGAAATCGGTCAGGGCATTTCAAGATGCAAAATGGGATGCCTTGGAGAAAAGGTGGAGAGCAGACACGATCGAAGGAGATAAGTTATACCCACTGCTGATACAAAATGGAAAGATTACAAGAATCGATGAGGATGACAGTGATTTAGATGACGGTCTGTTGGATAGGATGTTGGCGGAGAGGCCACCACCATTTAACCCAGATTCAGAAGAGGGAAAGACAACCCCAGCAGTGGCAATAGTTGATGAGAGTCAGAACCAGACTAGCATGAGAGTAGTGGGAAGAATTTCCACAGGAACGGAGGGGGCTACGGCGTCTATGATAACACAGCCTCCTGGGGGAACACAAGATTACCGGACTCCTTGACAGTACCGGTTACCATTGGCCCTATAGTACCGGTATATGACCCAGACCGAGTGAGAGAAGGGAGCTCCGTGCCGATGAGAAGGGAAGAAGGAAACAGTGAGAGTGGGAATGGGTTTGGAGTAAGGGTGGTTCATTTCCCAAGACCAATAGACACAAGTACGCCGTTACCGGCTACTGCGGACTCTTCATGTGGGCGAGAAGAGGAGAGACCGGAAAGACCGAGGTCTTTACGGGAATCTAAGTCAGCTTTGAGGGAGTGGACACCAACAGTAACGAACCAAGAGGATAGGATGCAAAGAGATAGGGCACAAAATGTCTCGGAAGACAGACCAGGTTCCAGGAATATGGAAGGGAATAGGTCACAAGGACAGAATAGTGACTGTGATGAGCGGGACGGCTCAGGTTGTCGAGATGTACTGAGGAGTGCAGTACAGGCAAGGTTGCTAGACGTAGTGAGGCTGAAAGCAGAGGTAGACGAAATGATCAGTGGGGGTCTGCCTTTGGAAAGGATAGAAATCTATGGATCAGATGAGCTGCTGTTTGTAGCAAAAGATGTGACTCGAAAAGCTAGAATGGCACATGATAGATTGAGGGATTTGGCCAAAAGATATGAGGTGGACCTGAATAAAACTAAAGCGTTACAGGGACCACACAGATTGCATTACAGTGATCAGGAGTTGGAGGAGAAAAGAATCACAGGGTTAAAGACGCACACCAGAGACCTGATCATAGGAATGAGAATATGGATTTTGTTGGACAAATGGGAAGAAAGGTGGTCCAAAAAGAAACCAGTAAAGAGAGCAGAAGGGAAACGCCGCCGCCAGGAGGGGGCGACGGGTGTAGGAAATTTTCCTTTACGAGAAGTACAGAATGGAGGGTACGTGCATGTGCCGTGGAATAGAGGTGATTTGGCTGCATTTACAAATGATTTTCCTCGGCTGAGGGAAAAACCGGTGGAGTGGTACAAACAGGTTGAGCGGTTTGTGAAGATTTCAAAAGTATTGTGGATTGATTTGAACACTTTGTTTGACATAGTGGTACCAGGAGATTTGTGGACAGCATGTAAAGTCGCTATTGAGTGGCCGACTTCGGAACCGAAAAGAGAGGCGGTTACAAATGGTCCATCACCTGATGTCATGAAAAAGTATGAGCAGGTGATTACATGGTTGAAGTCGAAGATTTCACCTCAGGATATAGATTGGGTTAAGATAGATCGGACTGTACAAGAACCCAAGGAAACGGTGCATGAATACTATGAAAGACTTCTGCAAGTTTTTAAACAGTATAGTGGGTTAGATGTTTTGGACCCTAAGGATATGGGACAGTTTGTCTCAAAGTTTGTAACGGGTCTGAGAGGGGAAATCAGCCTCATGATACAGCACCATTTGATCTGCTGGCAGAACAAGCCACTAGATGAAATTTTGCGGTACGCGAGGTACTGTAGTGATGAGGTGGATTCAAAACATCGAAAGCTAAAAGACAAATTGATGCTTGTCCAGATGCAGACAGCACAGAATCAGCCTAGTGGAGGGACCTTGGGGAGAAAGCAAGGAAATTTCCAGGGAAACCAGAATGGGCAGGTACAGGGAAAGGGAAAACCAGTAGACCCCAAGACAGGAGTGGACGTGGCCACACTAAAGAAGACCACTGCGTGTCATCTTTGTCGCCAGGTCGGACATTGGAAACGCGAGTGTCCTTTGAACCCAGCTAATCAGGTACAGGAAGAGGAAGAGGGGCTCAGGCACCCGCGCAAGAGGTGGTTAACACAATAACGAGACCTAGAACGATGAAAGGGGGGTTTACAATTCTCAAGCTCAGATTCCCCAAGCTCCAAGGTTTTCACAAGGAACACGAACATATCAACAGATGCCCCTGTTCGAACGATATGCTGAGGATAGCTTAGACCCTTTATCCTGACGGTGCCTGAGAGGGGAGGAAGACTGCACACTTGGAGCGGTCTTGGAGGTAGACCAGAGAGGACCTTTTGTAGAGGCAGAGATTGAGGGCAATCCTGCAACACTTTTGGTTGATACTGGAGCTACCCGGTCTACTGTACGATCTGCAGTAGTCCCTAACCTACCCCTCTCGGGACAATCGATCCAGGTTGTTGGAGTAGCGAACAAGAAGATGAGCAGCCCATTGACAGAACCGATCTTAGTAAAGATAGGTACTTTCCAAACTAGACATCAGTTTGTAGTATGTGACACGAGTCCAGTTTGTCTTTTGGGAAGAGATCTGTTGTGCAAATTGAACTGCACGATTTATTGTACACCACGAGGAGTGGAGGTCCAGACGAGAGATGATGATGCTGACTTTAAGATGGCCAATCAGCATCTGTGTATAGATCTGTACCCAATGGTGACTGTGGAAGAACTTCCACATGATCTGAGAGACGCAGTGTCGCCTGTGGTGTGGGATTTCGCAGGAGACGAAATAGGTTTAATCAGAGGGGTTGAACCAGTGCGGATTGAGGTGAAACAGAATGTTGATTTCCCCAGGAATAAAACCTGTGATCGAGACTTTCATTGAGAAGGGTATTTTGAAGGAGATCAGAGGTAGTCCCTGTAATTCACCCATAATGGGACTACAGAAACCGAGCGGGAAATACAGGATCGTGCAAGACCTGCGAAAGGTCAACATGATAGTTGTCCCTTGTTGTCCAGTGGTACCGAATCCTTCAGTAATACTGTTCCAGATCCCATGTGAAGCCGAGTGGTTTACGGTTATCGATTTGTGTCAAGCCTTCTTTTCGATACCGCTCCACGAGGAAAGCCAATTTCTTTTTGCATTTAGGCTAGAGAATCGCGTGTTAACATGGTGTCGTATCCCTCAAGGGTATACGGAAAGTCCATCGATCTTTAACCAGATCCTGAAGAAGAACCTTGAGAGTCTTGTGTTGCCGCAGAACTCAGTTCTCGTGCAGTACATAGATGACCTGCTCATTGCCTCAGAAACAGAAGATGCTTGCAGAATTGACACAGTAGCCTTGTTGAACCACTTAGCAGAGAATGGACATAAGGTGTCCCCGAACAAGCTGCAGTACTGTTTGAATGAGGTACAGTACTTGGGACACAGATTAGAAAAAGGCAAGAGGAAGGTGTCACCAGATCGAATTGAGGCAATAATGAGCATGGCGGTACCCACTACACAGAGGGAAGTTAGGATGTTTCTGGGAATGGTTGGCTATTGTCGACAGTGGATTCCTAGTTTCTCCTTGAGAGCAAAGCCTCTGCAGAGGCTTACACACAAGGATGTGAGTGATCCGGTACCATGGGACGAGGAGTGCTTGATGTCATTCCTGCAGTTGAGAGATGATTTGTGCAGGGCTCCCGCACTGGGAATGCCTGATTACAACAAGGCCTTTTCATTGTTTTGTTACGAGAGAGGAGGATGTGCATTAGCAGTGTTAGCTCAGAACCATGGAGGTGTCCGTAGACCAGTTGCTTATTTTTCAGCTACTTTAGATCCAGTAGCTTCTGCGTTGCCCGGATGTCTAAGATCCGTTGCTGCAACAGGTGTCAGCATTGAAAGATGTGAAAGCATTGTAATGGGACATCCATTGACTGTACATGTGCCACATTCGGTTGAGTTATTAATGACCAGGACCAAGACCCAGCACCTAACGAACAATAGGTTAACGAGGTACGAGCAAGTCATACTTGCCGCAGAGAATGTGACTCTGAAAAGGTGCTCCATCTTGAACCCTGCGACATTGATGCCTATACCGAACACAGATGATGAAGATTGTGAGGACCATGACTGTCTCGATGTGACCGAACTTTGCACCAAACCGAGACCTGACATTGTCGATGAGCCATTGGATGACCCAGATGAAATTTTCTTTGTCGATGGTTCATGCTTAAGAGACAGTGTGGGGCAATTGAGAGCAGCGTTTGCTGTATGTACTATTTCAGGAGTGGTCGACGCCGCTTGCCTAGAAGGAGTACGCTCCGCGCAGGTAGCTGAGATCATTGCCTTGACCCGTGCCTGTTTGGCCGCTGATCGAATTCGAATCACGATTTACACAGACAGCCAATACGGCTTTGGCGTGGTGCATGACTTCGGGCAGTTATGGTCTCAGAGGGGATTTTTGACATCATCTGGCTCACCCATTCGTAATGGAGAATATGTAAGACAATTGTTAGAAGCATTACAGCATCCGAAAGAAATTGCTGTTGTAAAGTGTTCAGCCCATGGGAAGGGGGAGGACTTTGTATCCTTGGGTAATAACTACGCAGATGAGGTAGCCCGCTTCTGCGCAGAACAAGGATGCATATACACAGGCAGGGAGATAGAAGAGAGCCAAGAGGGAACCGATCTCAGCATAATGTTGGCCATGGCAGACACTTGGGAAGAGCTTAAGAGATTACAAGATGAAGTCTCAACCAAGGAAAGAGAGGGCTGGATCAAGGCTGGGTGCGAGAGAGGAGAAGTGGATGTGTGGGTATCAACCGATGGGAGAGCTGTGTTGCCGGAAGAATTGCTGAGTCCGATGGCAAGATTGATACATGGTCAGGCACACCTGGGTAGAGACGCAATGATGAGGGTATTCAGACAGACGTGGTATAACCCACGGTTCCGAGCAATGGCTGAGACGGTATGTCAGAGGTGTGTTACATGTCAACAGATGAATGCTGGAAAGAAAACTGTAGTTACACTGAGTCATATTGGAAGGTCAGGAGGGCCCTTCAATAGACTACAGCTGGATTTCGTGGAGATGCCTAGGTGCAATGGCTTGAGGTACATTCTAGTGATAGTATGTATATTCTCACGGTGGGTGGAGGCATACCCCACACGAAGGTGTGACACTCTGACAGTGGCTAAATTACTGTTGAGGGAGCTTATCCCTAGATTCGGGATCCCGACCTCTTTGGAATCAGATAGAGGTGGGCACTTCCATAGCGAAATCATGAAGTTACTTTGTGCAGCATTGAACATTGACCAGAGACTCCACTGTAGCTACAGACCAGAGGCTTCTGGGATGGTGGAACAAGTTAATGGAACTTTGAAAGCCCGGTTGGCAAAAATGTGTTCTTCAACATCCCTGAAATGGCCCGACGCCTTGCCACTGGTGCTCATGAGCATGCGAAGTGTCCCAGACAGAAAGACCGGGTTGTCCCCCATGAAATAATAATGGGGAGGGCAATGAGACTGCCAGCAGTACCAACTACAGCCTTGATAAACATCACTGATGATTTGATTCTCGATTATTGTAAAGGACTCTCTGATGTGGTCCGTTCTGTATCCCAGCAGGTGCAAGCAGCTGTGGTTCCAGCCTCGAGTGATCTGTGCCACGACTTGTGTCCCGGTGACTGGGTGCTCGTCCGGAAGCACGTGAGGAAGAGTTGCTTGGATGCCCGTTGGCGTGGCCCGTATCAGGTGATACTTATCACGAACACAGCAGTAAAGTGTGGAGGATTGCCGAACTGGGTGCATGCTTCCCATACCCGCAGAGTTCCAGCACCCTTGGAAGAAACAGCTCCTCTCGTAAATGAAAACCCAGCTGACGTGGTAGGGCCACATGAGAGGACAAGTCAAGCTGTAAGGGTCGCTGACACAGCTGGTGGTGCACTAGAGCAAGCTGAAGGGGGTTTCCACAGTTCGAACCCTGATTCAGGCACTGAAGAAAGAGAAGGTGCAGTGGGCGGAGAAGAGTCAAATGCAGCAGAAAGAGGAAGTAGTGCACTGGGCATAGAAGGAGAAGGCAGACGAACGAACAGAAGTGCTGAAAGTTGGCCTGAAAGACAGAGGCGACTGAACCTGAGGTTAGCACCTGAGAGAGACCTTGCTCCAGTGTCCGAAGTATCTGAAACCGAAGCAAGCGACGAAGACCAAGCACAAGACAGTCGGCGAAGGTCCAAGAGAACAAGAGTGCCTTGTCGCAGATACTCTACCCCTGAGTGGACTTACACTGTGTTTGATGCAGGGGGTGGTGAATACAGGGAGACTGAAGTCAGTGGAAGTGTTCAGTCGGAGCCCGAAACTGGTGGTGAAGGTGGTGCTGCGGATGCCAGGGTTCGAGATAGACGGAACACTGACACTCACGATTCCGAATCCCCCACTTCTGAGTGAAGTCCGAAAATTGCTTTTGCATCGGGTCGAATTCCCGCCTTTCGGAGCTGAGCCGTTTTCACACGAAGTGCTGCTTTTGCGTCTTGAACATTTTGTATCACGTTCTGGTCGTGCTTAATGAGGATCTCATTATGGATCAGTAATGAACTGTAAATAAAAGTCTGAAAGAAGAAGATAACCTAGGTCCAAGTGGAAGAAGAATAAACTTAGGGACTTTCCACAAGAAGAGGAACGAAAACTAGGGAAGTCTTTTTCTGGACTGTGTAAATAAGTTGTGATCGGAAAGGGAAAGCCCGGAGATTTCATGGTTGCTCGAACTGGTTAAGCAAGTCATAAATAAAGGACAGAGACTTTTCTGAGTTCTTTGCGATAACCAAGACTTTTTGAGAACTTTCGAAATCATGGAGCCGGGAAATCCCAATCGTAGAGCAAAATGGATTATAGGCATTCTTATAAGTAGTGTGATAATTTCAATAATCATAGTAGTTGTAGTCTCATATACTGGTTCGCATGAGCCAGAAGTAGAGGCAGTGACAGGGACACCCACACCTATCACACCTAGTCAGAAGGGGGTAGACAGGGCAGCTGATAGAGCTATGATATTAGAAGAAAGTCGTAGATTACATGTAGATTTGTCTAAGGGTGATTTTAAGCTTAATGCGTATGCTAAGTTGTTGTATGAGTATGTTGACGTGATGGATGCGAAAGATTGTTATGTGTGTATGCAGTTGCCTACTTCGGTGGATGAGGGTATTAGATATCATCATCTTCCACTGACTTATGGTATTTCTTGTAGTCTTTTGCTTAGTTTGTTTTATGAGAGAGATCAGTTCGAGTATTTCTTTTCCAATTTCGACGCAGTACTTCCTGAAGTTCCAGCTTACAAGCATTTGAATAAGTATGACTATTATAAGACCGAGGACAGACTGAGGAAGTACTTCATACCGAGTTTGGAATTGGATACAGCATTCGCACACAGGCACAATCTGACTTGTTTGATGTCGGATGTAGAGAGAAAGTTTGTAGATCAGGTTGAAGATAGGTATAGAAAGCTGACTGAATCCCGAGATTTAGGGCATCACAGGACAGATTGGACGGAGGAAGAACGGTTGCACAAGACCAGGGGAAGCTATGGTCCTATAGCGTTAGATAAGGAGCAGAGGGGTAAGTTGTGTATAAGGCGTTATCAGACTTACTACGAAAAGGTTCCAGTGGGACAGAGTACTTGTGATCACGTTTTCACCATGGCAGATGAGGCAAAAGATTTTCTCCAAGGTCCTGTACAAGTGATACCTACGGTGTATTACGTATGTGGGAAGAATGCTTATGTGAGGTTGCCTGCAAATTGGTATGGAACATGTTATTTGTCAATAATATTTCCAAAGATTTACCATACAGAAGACTTAAATCTTCTGGAGGGTGGAGAGCATTCAAGAACGAGAAGAGCTGCAAGTGCAGGAATCGTTGTGGGGGATATCTTTGGAGCTATGATACCTAGTCTAGGAGTAGTCTTGAATGATGTGAAGATCCGGAGGTTAGCGACTGTGGTGGATGAATTTTCGATGAACACAGCAAAATCGTTGGTGTTGGTGGAAGGAGAGATGTTGTCGATAAGGGGAATGGTTTTGCAGAATCGCCTTGCTTTGGATGTCCTATTGGCAAAAGAGGGCGGAGTCTGTAAAATGCTGAAGGTTCAAGAGTGCTGCACTTATATACCAGACCGTAGCAAGGATCTGGAGAAATATATAAGTAACATCACTATGATCCACACAAAGATAGCGGATTTGACCGAAGAAGGGGCCTGGGAAAAGGTCGGAAAGGGTTTTGGTCAAGTGGGAGGTTGGTTTGCAAACCTAGGAAAGGGATTCCTTGGGTACTTCCTGAGACCACTCCTTATCTTGGTGGTTTGTGTGGCTGGCTTGTGGATTATGATCAAGGCCTACAAATGGTATCGAGCAGGCAGAGTCAAGAGAGCTTTGAGGGAAAATGACATGAGATTGGCAAGACTGCAGGACAATCAGTATAAAAGGCTCAAGAGCATGGAGAACTTCAGATCAGGGAAGATGGGAACAAGTTCTGTTTAGGTCGGTTCCTTCTCCGAGGGAGTAGAATGGGATGTGATGACAGGAGTCATCAAAGGGGGAACTGATAGAGCGAAATGTTCTTGTGAATTGTAGGGGTGCATCATAATCACTGATAGGCCGCACCCACATGTATTCAGACATATATTCATTGTATACTCATGCATGTTTAGCAAAGAATGAATAGTTCACTGAAACGAAGTGAACTCAGCAGTATAATGGTGTTAGGATAATGATGTAATGTAATGCTTTTTGAATTGTGTGAACATAATGCATAGAGGAATTAGTTCGTGTATGTAATGTAATTGCAGTAGTTTAAACGTGCACCATATTAAATTTGCACATGTAATTCATTGTTTGCATAATGAATCGTAATGAATATGCTTATAGGGAAAAGTAAGATGTGTGTTTAAAAGTTATATGTAAGGGCCTGACTACATATAAGCTTAAGGAAGGCCTGGTATATTCTTATGTTAGCTTATAATGTAGGCCGAAAAGGGTTTCTCTTGGAAAGGCTCTCTGGGCACAAACGGTAGATTTAATTAGCACAGTAGAAGGTTTCTGTTGACCGTATCTTTTGTTGCAGGTGCAAGGACACATGTCTCGTTAGTAAAGACTAACTCTTTGTTTTCAAAAGTTAGAAAGATGGGAGGCATGGTACGGGAGTGCAATGGAATTTAGGGATGATACTTTCAGCGGAGAAGGCGCCTGGGACTCAAGGTCAACGAAACCGTCCAGGATGAAGTCACCGTTTCAATGGAAAAGCACAAGAAAGAAGACCTGGCCAAGAGGGCGTAAACAAGGCGTGTACCTTTGTAGTATGGTTTTGTATTAGGGTTAGTGCCCTGAGGGAGGAGGCCAGAGAAGCGGTAGGGGAGACCTGAGAGAAGGACAGAGCTGAGCTTAGGTATATGGTGATTGCACTTCTTAGGAAGTCTTCACAGCTGACACCTTTTATTCTTTCTTGCCTGGGAAAATCGTTATGCAGGGATGTCACTTAGCGTTAGTGTAAGGACAGCAATTGATTTTAAGCTTGTTTAGGCCCATGAAGAGCAACTTAGAAATAGGAGCAATCATAGTCTGGTTGGTCCTCCTAGAACTGTCTATTCTTCTTATCCTGAGTCGGATGAGACTCCTGCGTAGATTATTATTTGTGTTAGTGCCCATCTATTTCTTTAACCTCGTGTTGAGGTGCCTGCACGTTCAGTTATTTTTGGCGATAATAAATTCTCAAACTTGAATTCGGAGTCAGTGGTCCTTTCAGACAAAATGAATGCTGATATCTAACCTGATGAGATTCTCTCCTTTACACTATACAACAGGTAAAAAGATCTTGGCGGCCAGAAGGTTCTTATAGATAATTAGATAAGAATCGGCGTTATCAAGGGCAGCCCCCTGAACAAGACATTTGTCGGATTTTCAACTTTTTTCCTCTAAACATGGTAGTTTGTTTAGCCTTCATCACACAGGATGATATCCCTCCCAAAGCTTGACCCACAACTGTATTCCCGAACTTTTTCTGAGTGTGGAGTTATCAGACATAGGTGGATTTCCCCTTGTTTTCAGCATGAATCCACACTCTAGCCACCAAGGAATGTTTATGATGATGGGGGAGATATTATTGGGGATGCCTGAAGTCTTTGAGCACAGGGTCGGCTGGCACCCAGAGTAACCTACCGACCCCTGACATTAGAAATATAGAGGTATGGGAAAATCCACAAGATGTGCCTTGCATGAATTCCAACATATTATATTATTCGGAATACTCTGGAAATGTCAAAGTATGGATAAACTGCCAGCAAAATGCCAAAAGTCCTACCATCAAATGATCTTACACTTCTTATAAAAATGGTACCCACGTGTAGATGGACCTATTGCACAGGACAGGATTTGGCCAATTGTGTGACCATGTGAAGATCGCAATGGCACTAGATTGACTTCACATGTTCACTTTTTTAGCCTTTTCCTGTCTTTTATGATAGGCCTACCCAGACATTTAAGGTCCTGCTTTTATTGATAGATGTGTGGGAACAATGGGAGGGAAGAGTTATGCTGTTCTCCACACATTCTGGAACTTTCAGTCACAGAACTGTTAGGAAATCTTTTATCGACCAATGTTTGACAAGCGAAGGGAATTCTGAGTAGGAAAAAGTGATGGTGTATTCACAAGTCACTCCAGCCAGGAATACTCCACGTGTCTCTTTTACAGAAATGTCTAAGATTAGTATGATTCCCTAGGTGCGAAATGACTCCAGCCCCATACGTATGGTTCTATACCCCAACGAGCTGTTTGAAATTATTCTGGGGTAAAGAAAAAAAATCCCAAGAGCCTCTGCCTTGCTGGGGTGCAGACTTGTGTGTATCTGCATATGAGCAAGTAGCCAAGTTATGGTTTGGATTTTTTCCAAGGCTCGTTATTTTACATACACAGCAATTGTTTTGAAATCACATTTTAGGTGGTAAGTACCAAACCAATTTCTCAGTGAGGCAATAGTTTCCTATTAATGCATAACTATAGCTTATTTAAATGACGGCTGCTGCAGGTTCCATGGTTAAATGTCAGCACAACTAACATTTCTACAGCTTAGCCTTGACCGTACAAAGGAGGACATACTACCAGTCTTCAAACCCTTTTTTGTGCAATTATATAGTCCTGATATTTTTGTTCCAGAACTGCAGCTTTTGCATACTCTGGGGCATATTTATAAGGAGTTAACGCCACCAGAATGTAACTTTTTGCGATGTTATGGTGACGTTACGTCCTGCGCCTTATTTGCAAGGTGGCGTCAAGCTACTTAACGTGGTTTAACGCCGCCTTGTAAATAATGCCCCTATTCACGCAGCACTTAGCGTGAAAGGGGTGTGCAATGGGTGTTGCAGTAGGAGTTCCGCCGCAACACCCATTGCTTTTTTGACGCTGCCCTATATTTACAAGGTATGGGGCAGCGCCAAAAATAAGACCAGGAAATACCTGGTCTTAAACAGGTGATACAAGGAGACATGTTTTATTTCTTCTCATATATTGCTCTTTCCACATGTGCTGCATTCTGCAGCACACATGGATAGAGCAAATCGCCTGTTAAGATTGTGCAGTGTTAGAACTGGGGGTCTCTAGTTGGCTGAGGTAGGTACTTTAGGCCAAATAGGGACCCTTGCTTCTACGTCAGGGAAAGGAAGGACACCTTCTCAGATAGCCCCCGCTCACCCCCTCGGTAGCTTGGCACGAGCAGCCAGGCTTATCTCCAAGGCAAATGTGTAAAGTATTTGCAACCACGCTCTCAGTAACACAGTGATAACACCACAAAGGGACTCCACATGAGTTTCATAAAAAAAAACAATTATATGTTTATATAAAAAAGATATACGCTGAGACCACACGATAAAAATCCAACATATACGTATTTGTAATATTTCACCTTGCCGGTTATTAGGCAGGCATGCACTGGTAGGTTCTTGCAGTATTAATGAGCCATTCTCAATGATCTGATGCAGTCCAAATACAATGCTATGGAGTTCGTAATGCAACAATCAGGCAATTCGTAATGCACCAATAAGGCAGTTCGTAATGCGAAAATAATGCAATTCGTAATGCAACAATCAGGCAGTTCGTAATGCAAAAAATAATGCACTTCGCAATGCAACAATCAGGCAGTTCGTAATGCAAAAATAATGCACTTCGTAATGCAACAATCAGGCAGTTCGTGATGCAAAAATAAGATACTTCAGCACCGATAGAGGTGCTCTGGACGGTCTCTATGCCACTCTTACTGACTCGCAGTCAGCTACTGCCAAAAAATGCCCCCAACACTGTCCTGATGTAAAACAAAGTGCAGCTCCACACTCTGGCCCCAGTACTGCCACTCCTCGGCAAGTATGGGCCGCGATACGAATTTGAGCGGAGGCTCGCGCTGCAAAGATGGGAAAGGCCGAGAGAGTTTCTCTCGGAGCCCGCACCCCGCCCCAGGCGGCGACACACGCATGCTCGCTGAGTGTTACCTGGGGGGTGTGATCTCACTCTCCTCTCCTCTCCTCGTGACATGGGCCTCCGGTGCGACTTCGTTGATTTTGGGCAGTGGAACTCGGGCCCCCTCACCCCCCCCGACGGGGATGGTTCAAGGTCCCTCCTTGGCAAAGGCAGGCTCGGGCCGGCGGCACAGCTCCTCTGGGGACGCCGGTCTGGGCCAATGGCAATGAAGATCGCAGCAGCTCTGGTCACGCTGCTCGATCGAGGCAGAGAACAAGACTGCTCCGGGACACACAGTCACGGGGCAATTCCTCACGAAGGTCTCAGGCTGCAACAGGGCACACGCACACAGCGTCGCTGAGACTCACTTGAGCTCCGGGTGCACACGATCACAGGGCAATCCTCATGAAGGTCTCAGGCTGCACGAAGCACACGCACACAGCGTCGCTGAGACTCACTTGAGCTCCGGGTGCACACGATCACAGGGCAATCCTCACGAAGGTTTCAGGCTGCACGAAGCACACACACACAGCGTCGCTGAGACTCACTTGAGCTCCAGGTGCACATGATCGCAGGGCAATCCTCACGAAGGTCTCAGGCTGCACGAAGCACACGCACACAGCGTCGCTGAGACTTCCTTGGACTCCGGGTGCACACGATCACGAGGCAATCCTTAAGCAGGTCTCAGGCTGCAAAAACACACGCACTCAGCGTCGCTGAGACCCACCTGGAAACTTTTATGTTCCTGAGTTTCCACAACAGGGAGCCAGCTCTCCTCGGGCCCTTGGGGACAAGTTACTTCAGGACACAGCACACAGCAAAGTCCTTTCAAGCAGGGGGACACAGCACACAGCAAAGTCCCTTAGCCTCTCCTTGGTTATGATGCAGCGCGTACAATAAAAACTATTCTCCTCCTAGGTTACTTATAGGTCATCCAGGGGCAAACTATATTTCTCATATCCACATGACGATGGGGCCCATAAACATCGTCTAACACACACGCACACTCCTGGATTTCCTTTACACCTTTGTGAAATTCTGTACTCCTAGGAGAAGCATGAGAACTAAATGGAGAACACCATTTTATGTACCGCTGGAAGAGCCAGGATATCTTATTACCTTATTTTGTCCCTTTATTTTAGTTATTTCTTAAGATATTCCTGCTTATTGTTTGTCGATGAATCATTCATTTAAGAAATTAGTTCATAGTGATTAAGACCAGCTGAATCACAATAAACAATTACTTATGTCACAATCATTTAGGAAAATAACCACTGAGTCATTTTGGGTTTAAAGAATCTTAAATTTTATATAATTTTAAAAGCATGAAAAGAATTTTAATACTTTATTCAATTATTCATTCTTAAATTCACAATTTTATTAAACATAATCAATTTATTGCAGAAAGGAAATTTTTGTCATGAAGCCAAAACCCTAATTACCTGCCTAGCTTCCTAATTTAGCCTAATGATTTCTAACCTAAGTTAGGAATTAGAAATAGCCTGATTCTCATACTCAACTGTAAAATAAAGACAGCAACAGCAACTTCAGCTCGTCAGCATCAGCTACCTGCAACCCGTCTCTTCTAACAGTCTTTCAGCATCTCCCGCTCAGTAAGGGATCGATCAGGACCACCCAGCACTGGAAGCCACCTACACGACTCTTCAACTCCTCTCCTGACTGTGACTGCAACCACGACTCTCGAACTGCCTGGAACTCAACCCCTCCCACTAAGAGTAGGCCCTCTTATAGCCTAATTCTAACTTTGCTAACTAACTGTTGCAACATTAATATCACGCTTTTCTTTCATTGGTCCATGCATGTCAGCTTATTCATTCTTTAATCAAGTTCTCTTGGATTCAAGGGTCCTTGGATCATTTCCTTTCCCATACGCTTAAACATTTCCATCCGATTCGATCAGTTCATTTGTAACTTCTTTCGACACATTCGAGAACTCCGCAGTCATTGTCCTTTCTCTTAGACTTGTTTCCCACGGGCTCTCTGCTGATCATCATGGCACACTATCAGTTCAATTAGGTCACACCAGCCTTGACCATTTCTTGCATCCTAGCCTCTCAGAGACATCACGAGGTTCCGGATTCCTCCAATCTCATCCCGTACCACGTGTCCCCTTGCGCCTGCGCACATCTTCCCACTGGCGGCCATTTTATATCGCCACTCGGTTATACTTTAGAAGCACTAATTTGAGGCAAACAAAACATAATTAAAATAGAGAAGAATATCCCTTTCGTTTCCCTCCCGTCTACGTACCCCAATTAGTTGTTACCTAGCAGAAAGCAACACTTAAACTGTTCCTTACTTACCATCACTATTTGTTTTTGCAACGACACATTTTATTTCTACGAAGCACAACAACATGCATTTATTTTATTAGTACGCATTTATTTTTACGTTATAATTAGACACACGGACATTTATTAATAGATTATTTAGCACACACATTGGCATATTACCATTCCCACACATACAGTGTTGATTAATACATTTAAACGAACATTTTATTTAATTAATTATAAAATTTGTTAGGGGTTAAAAATTTTATTTTTCCTGCTCCATCAATCCCCCTTTGGTGATTTTTAAATCACCACATAAAACCCAAGTCATACTTCTTTTCAGGCAGCATGTCTTTCATCCTTTGCCTTCTGTTATTTATACATCTGTTTCTTCTTCATCTTGCCTTTTAGTCTCTTTATACATGCTTTCTTTCATTTTCTCCAACTCAATTTCACCCATCTCTCTCTCTCTTTCTCTTATTATTCTGTTATTTCTTCTTATCTTATTCTGTCTTACTTTTCTCTTTATACATGTTATTACTATTTTCAACATCATTGCTAATAATATTACTATAGTTGCTACTATTATAACTTTCCCTATCACTAGTCTACTCATCCTAGTTAACCAATTCGCTACTGAGGAAAACCCTCTACCAAGTTTTCCCAAAACACTTTCAACCTCCAGTGGAACTAATTCTTTGTGCAAACTTGTAATATTTGTAATATACTTCTGTATATTTTCACTGTTATCAGGAATGTAAGTACAACAATGTTGGACTTTCAACATTCCACAGACTCCACCCTCTTTTGCCAAAAGAATATCAAGGGCAAGCCGATTTTGCATCACCATAGCTCTCATGGCAACCATTTCGGTATTTACCATTAAGAACCCTCCCGCAGTATCTGTAGATAAACGATCTACTACTGTGGATAACTTCCGAATTTTAAATGCATTCAAAGATATTCCCACTGCTGGTATCAATGCTCCAAAAATATCACCTACAATTTCTGAAAAACTTTCCCTCTTTCTACGTGTAAATCTATTAATCATCTTGTATGTTCCCTTTTCTTCTCTGTCCATGTGAAATTTTTTGGAAAGACCAGGCCTACATAGCAAGTTCCATACCAATGGTCCGGTAACCTGTAATAAGCTCTATTCCCACAAATATAATAGATACCTGGAAATATTGGGTCCTTTCCACCTTTGAATCCCCAACCTCCCAGAATTTGATAATTGTCATGGCAGATACTGGAACCTACAAAGTAATTGTCATAGACTGTCTTATTTCTCCTAATGCACAACTTTCCTGTTTGCGGCCAGTCTAAAGTCATTGCTGCATTTATCTTTTTCCCTTCATGATTTCCTTCCTCAAACGTCCATAAGCATTTTCCTTCCTCTTTTATTGCTTCTTTCTGAAACTTCATTCTTCTTTCTTCAACCATTTCTAAAAATACTTTTTCTTCTTTCTTTAACTCACAGGTAAGGTTGTTACTAACTATTTCTTCTAACGTTAATTTTCTATGTTCTAAAAGAATTCTCCTAAAACCTTTGCTGGTTTTACTTTGTTAAGTTCTGGTACTACTGGAATGTTTGCAAAAATCTTATCTATATCAGTATAATAAGATTCTAATCTACCTGTTTTATAAAATAAACTTGCTATTACACTACATGTTATTCCATAAGTCAAAGGTAGGTGATGATAAGTCACACCTTCGGATACTGATGCAGGCAACTGCATACAAACATAACAATCTCTTACGTCCATTGTTTTTACGTACTCATACAACAACTTTGTAAAAACATTCTTTGAGAAATCTGTTACTGACCTATCCTTATGCAACTCTGCACTACTTCTTAAAATAACTGGTTCTTTATTACTAGTTTCTTTTTCTGGTTTAGTATCATTTTTTGCTTCTATCACAGCTACACTAATAGGAATTGTGATTGCTAAAACTATCCATATGGTCATTAATAACCCTGTACAAAAACAGCACATTTTGCACCATCTTTTTATAAATTCACATTTATTTCTTCTACTCTCATTATTTTCCATTTTTCTTTTTCTATTTGTTAAGTTTCAGAAAATTGTGTCACTACACCTCAGAAATGACTTAGATGCCACTCTGCTTTCAAAAAGTCTTTGCTTGGTACTTTCTTTAATTCTCTCCAGAATTCTTTCGTTGTCACATCCGGTGATTTGTCACGTCCAGTAAATTTGTCACGTCCGGCAGAAGCACTATAAGTCTTCACTTCAGTTTTGTTGCATCTCACCTTTTCCCATCCGACTTCTCAGTCTCTGGTTTCCGTGAGTGTTTTCTTCTTCTTCTTTGTAATCAGTTAGTGCAATATACAGCCACTCAGGTGACTTAAATTTTGAATTCACTTTCTTTGTCCTTTTGGAGTTTTGTAATCTTTTTCCACTGGGTTTTTCTTGTCCCTTTTGACTTGTTACTTCATTTACTTGTTCAGCACCTTCGTCTTCCGCTCTTATTATTCTATATCTCAATTTTCTTACATAGCTGTTGGGCCAATTATCTCCTCTCCTTGGCCTTTTGGCTTCACCTTCTCTTTCTTCTCTTTCTGATTTCCAATTTCTTTTTCTTGATTCAGTCTTTGCTTTTTCCTCTCCTCCACTTTCTTCTGTTTCTGTTTCAACTGTCTCACTATTGTCTCTTATTTTGAAACTTATAATCTCGTCATCTCCTACTGGTGGATCTGTCTTCTCCTTTTTGTTTTCCCTTATTACTGTCCCTCCTCGGGGTTCTTCCGATTTGGTGTTTTTCTCCTTTTCTGTTTCTAAATTTCCCTGTTCTCCTGTTTCTCTATCTATCCCTATTGCTCCTCGGGGTTCTTCTCGATTTTCTAACCTTTTGTGTACTTCTTTCCCTACTTCATCTATTAATATTGTTTCTGAAGGAGTTCCACCATAACTTGTACCTGGTTGTTCATCTAACTCAATTTCTTGCTCAGTTTCTTCTCTAATTGGTTTATAACCCCAAGTTCTCTTTCGGAATTCTTCCCAGTTTGCAGCTGAATCATCAGATCCTGAAGTTGTGTCAGATATTTCCAGATGTCGACTTACAGGTCGATCTTCAAGTTCTGGAATTTCTGAATTTCTTTCTTCTTCTTCTTCTTGTTCCTCTTCTTCTCTAGAGGTGTTTTCCGTTGGGGTTTCCAGATGTCGACTTTCAGGTCGATCTTCAAGTTCTGGCACCCTTTCTTTTATCTTGGTTGTCCCAGCCGTTAAACTTTTATCCCACACTTCCAGACGCCGACTCACATGTCGATCTGTAGGTTCTGGAATTCTGATTGTGTGGCTGGCATGAACCCAGTTCTTCACCCCTGCACACTTGACAGCAGTCGTTGTCACTAGGATTACCTGTCTTGGCTCATCCCAACGTGGAACTAGACAGTTTCTTCTCTTGTGGACTTTTATGCGGACCCAGTCTCCTGGATTCAAGTCGTGGGCTGGTTTTCTTTCAAGAGTGGTCGCATCCGGTCCAACCTGATGAAACACAGAATGCACCACATCAGCCAGTCCCTTGCAATAATCCAGTACTAGATCATCAGTTATAGTTAATAACTTGTTGACGGGTACGTGTGCTTGTCTCATTGCTCGTCCCATGAGCATCTCATGAGGACTGAGTCCCGTTTTCTTTTCAGGGATGCTTCTGATGGTCATCAGAACAAGAGGCAGTGCATCCGGCCATTTGAGTCCTGTAGCTTGACACATTTTTCCTAATCTGTTTTTAATTGTTCCATTAATCTGCTCTACTACCCCAGAAGCCTCTGGTCTGTAAGCACAATGCAGTTTTTGTTTAATACTCAGAGCTTCACAGATCAATTGGATCAACTCATTTTGGAAATGTGTTCCTCTATCTGTCTCAACCGTGACTGGAAAACCATACCTTGGAATGAACTCTTGCAGCATAAGTTTTGCCACTGTTGTTCCATCATTCCTTCTTGTGGGGTATGCTTCCACCCAACGAGAGAACAAACAGACGACCACTAGAACATATCTTAATCTGTTACTAGGGGGCATCTCAATAAAGTCCATCTGTATTCTTGTGAATGGACCTCCTTCTCGTCCTATTGTTCCTAGACTCACTACGGTTTTTCTTCCTGGGTTAAACTGTTGACAAATAAGACATCTTTGACAAAGACTTTCAGCAATGGCTCTGAATTTTGGGTTATACCAGGTCTGTCTAAAAGTCTGATCATTGCATCTCTCCCAATATGAGCTTGTCCATGGTACATCCGTGCCATGTCTGCAATCATGCTATCAGGCATAACTGGTCTTTCATCTCTGTATACCCACACACCATTATTTTCCTGTCTTCTACATCCTGCTTTTATCCAGTAATCTTTTTCCTCATCTCTTGCCTTACTTCATCCCATGTTTCAACAGTATTAGTGAAAAGCAAAGGACAAGAGACATGCTCCCTTTCTCTATTTTTGTTCAGGGACGCCATGTTTTCCGCACAATATCTAGCGATCTCATCAGCATAATTATTGCCGACCGCTATGTAATCTTCGTTTTTCTTATGCGCCTTGCACTTCACTACAGCTATTTGTTTAGGCAACTGTATCGCCTCAAGCAGTTTTTTAACATACTCTCCATTTCTGATAGGTGTTCCTGCAGATGTCAAAAATCCTCTTTGTGACCAAATCTGACCAAAATCATGTACGATGCCGAAACCATATTGGCTATCGGTCACAATCGTGATTCGTACATTTTTCCCCAATTTACATGCTTGAATCAAAGCAATTAGTTCCGCAACTTGGGCAGACCTAACTCCTTTCAGACAAGACGCTTCCATCACAGTTGCCACTGTGCATACTGCGTAAGCTGCGCTTAACACTCCTTCTTTTGTGCGTAAACATGAACCATCTACAAACATGACATAATCCGATTCCTTTAAGGGCTCATCTTTTATGTCAGCTCTTGGTTTTGTGCAATATTCCAGCACATTCAGACAATCATGATCTACTTCGTCTTGTTCAATTATACTTTCTTCATCTGGCAATGATGTAGAAGGATTTACATTTATGCATCTATCTATGGTCACATTTTCAGCACTCAAGATGACTTTTTCGTACTTAGTCAGCCGACTATGTGTCATGTAACTGTGTTTTTGTTCTTGTCAAAAGAATTTCTACTGAATGGGGAACATACACTCTCAGTGGATACCCCATCACTATACCTTCACTTTGTTCCAGACTTACACAAGTAGCAGCAACTGCTTTCAGACACCCGGGCAATGCTTTTGCTATAGGATCTAAAACAGCTGAAAAGTAAGCGATAGGCCTCTTCATGGTCCCGTGTTTTTGTACCAGTACTGAAAATGCACATCCATCTCTTTCACTGCAGTATAACTCAAAATCCTTCTCATAATCAGGCATGCCTAATGCAGGGGCCTCACACAGTTTCCTTTTCAATTCTTTGAAAGATTTCATTTCTTCTTTGTTTAACTCAAAAGGGTCTTTTACATCTTTCTTTGTCAATTTTTGTAAGGGTTTTGCAATCAAAGAAAATCCACTTATCCACTGTCGACAATATCCAACCATTCCCAAAAACATTCTTACCTCTCTTTGAGTCATTGGTGCTCTCATTCCTTGAATCATTCTTACTCTTTCTGTCGCTATTTTCCGCACTCCTTTCTCAATTTTATGCCCTAAATACTGGACTTCTTTCTGACAAAACTGTAATTTTGAAGGAGACACTTTATGTCCTCTTTTCTCTAAATGGTTCAGCAAAGCAATTGTGTCACTTACACATGCTTCTTTGGTTTTCGATGCCACCAATAGGTCATCGATATACTGCACCATCACTGATTTTTCTGGCATCTTCAAATCTTCCAGAGATTTCTTTAGAATCTGATTAAAAATTGAGGGGCTTTCTGTATACCCCTGTGGAATTCGGCACCATGCCAAAATACGCTCTCCGAAACGGAATGCAAATAATGGCTGGCTATCTGGATGCAAAGGAATAGAGAAAAATGCGTGACACAAATCTATCACAGTGTACCACTCAGCTTCATGCGGAATTTGATAAAGAATCACTGCAGGGTTTGGCACTATTGGACAACATGGTACAACTATTTTGTTTATCTTTCTCAAATCATGTACTATTCTATATGTTCCATTTGGCTTTTTCAGCCCCATAATAGGTGAATTACATGGACTGCTCATGATTTCTTTCAGAATTCCTTGTTCAATCATTTTATTTATCACAGGAGTTATTCCTTCAATTATTTCTGGAGTTAATTTGTACTGTGGCGTGTTTGGATAAATTATCCCTTCTTTCACTGTCACTTTTACAGGATCAACTTCTCTCATTAACCCAATGTCTTCTCCTGTAAAATCCCACACACTTTCTTTTACTACACTTTTTAGTTCTTCTGGAAGTTTTTCTGCATCAAATGCAGGAAACAAACCATTTGTTTCAGGTTCTTGATTCATCAAAGTTACTTTGTACAAAACATCTTCATCTGAAGTCTGAAAACCTATTCCATCTGGCGTACAATAAATTGTGCAATTCATTTTACACAAAAGGTCACGACCTAAAAGATTTACAGGACTACAATCGCACACTAAAAATTTATGCATTTTGCTAAAAGAACCAATTTTTACCTCTACCAATTCAGTAAGTGGGGTTTTAATCTGCTGATTGGCTACTCCTACCACTTGGATGTATTCACCTGAGAGAGGAAGGTTCGGAATTTCCACTGACCTAACAGTAGAACGGGTAGCTCCAGTATCGACAAGGAATGTTACGTTTGCACCATTCACTTCTCCATCCACAAAGGGACCAGACTGATCTACCTCTAGAGTTGCGCCAAGCACACACTCTTTCCCCTCTCCTGCGCACCGTCAGAAACTTTCATCCGGGTCATCCTCACTCTGACGCAACCAATACTGAGAAACGTTAGCTGCTCGCGGCAACTGTGTTACCTGCTCTCCTCCGTAGAATCCTGTTTCTGTACTGTATCTTTGCTGGTTAACAGTGTTGGGAAGTGGTGGTTGTGGCACCTGACTTTGTTGAACAACTACCTCATTCTGCACCTGTGGAGTTAATGATTGATGTTCCGGATTAGGTTTAGGTGGGAACTTACACTCATTTCTCCAATGCCCTAATTTTCCGCAATTATGACATGGCCATTTCTTCTTTGCCTCTTCTAGACTCACCTGTCCTTTTCCTTTACCTATGTTTGGTCGCATCTTATTCTGTCCTGATTCGTTTCCATTATTATTGTCCAATTGGGCTTCTTGTTTCTCTGCCACTTTCACTTGTGCCCACATTGCCTTTTCTTTCAATTTACGCTGTTTACTTTCTATTTCATCACTACAATACTTAGCATACCTCAGCACCTCATCTACACTTCCATTTTGCCAGTTTATCATATGTTGCTTAATCATATCGCTTATTTCTTGTTTCAGGCCAAACACAAATCGGTATACAAAATGACTCATGTCCTTTTCACTCAATTCCTCATAACCGCTATACTGCTTGAACACCAATAACAAACGTTCATAATATGCATGTACAGACTCCTTACTTTCCTGTGTAGTTCTATCAATCTTAACCCAATCTGTCTCTTTGGGAGGAATCTTATTCTTCAAAAAGGTAATCACTTAGTCGTATTTCTTCATCACATCTGGTCCTGGAGCTCCTGTCTTAGGATCTCTTGGATATTCTGTAGTTGGCCAGTCAACTGTAATCTTACATTCTGACCACAGATCCGTTGGTACCACTATGTCAAACAATCCATCCAAATCTATCCACAACACTTTTGAGACCTTTACAAACCTTTCTACCTGTCGGTACCATTCAACTGGCTTCTCTCTTAGTTTTGGAAAGTCATTTGTAAATGACAGGATGTCCTGCCTAGTCCATGGAACATGCACGTAACTACCACCTGGAGTTTCTCTCATGGGATATTCTTTGACAACAGATTCTTTTTCGGTTACCATAAAAGCCAATGAACCTTTGTCTATACTTTTCTCATTCTTCTTTGTCCATCTAACCTTCCATCTGTCCACATCACCCCATTTTCTCAACAAAACAATCAACTCTTTTATCTGTCAGCCTTCCTGCTGTATTCAAATTTTCAATATCTTTTTCACAAAAATCTACTCTGTATGGTTTCTGCAATGTTTTTACTTTTGCAAAATCTATTCCAATCTCACTAGCCACTTCTTCTAGTTTGTCATGTAAATTCTTTGCCCTCCATGTTATACTTTTGCACAGAAACATTATTTCATCATCCTGATAATTTTTTATCTTTTCAGTACCAATCGTTCCTAGTATTAATTCTTCCATGTCAATCTTTAATCTGATCACATCTAATGGTTTTTCTTCCGTTTCTTTTATTTTAAAAGCTTTTATCCACTCATTTAACTCATCAGGAGTCGGACCTATGGGAGTACTATTTATTTCTGTCCAATTTCCACTCTTTTCAGGTGTCACTGTTGCAGATTCAGTTACCATAGGTATTTTCCTACCATTACACTCATTTACTGTTAAATTTTCAGGTGGACTTGGTCTGTAAGCACTAGCCAAATTGCTTGTACCTGGACTTGTTTCCATTCTTTCCTTTTCTCTCTGAAATTGTGAACTCAAGGGAATCACCAAGGATCGCTCATCAATTTTCTGATTCTCAAAAACTGGTATTACTGGACCTATTGTTACAGGCACAGTAACTGCTTCCATATTTTTCGTTAATTCTCTAATTTTCTCAGTTAGTTCTTTTGTTGTTCTTGCCAATTCACTTGCATTCTCGCTTTCTATTCCCTCATTTTGAGAAGTTCTCATTTGTTCTTGTGACCTATTTACCTCATTTCTCTTTTCCGGACTTTTATTTCGCATAGTCTCTATTGGTGGCGCATTTGGTGTCACCACTGTAGAACTCTGCTGATACGGAGGTGGATTTCTATTTAAAATATCTTCCAGCAATTCGTCATCCGTTTCGCTCTCATGCATATACTTTTCTCTCTCTATATGTTTCTTTTTCTCAGTCCGTTTTTTCTTAGTCCCCTCCTCAACTGTAAAAGCTGGAAACAAACCTCCTGTCATGTTAGCACATCTCCATCGTTTTATTCTGTCCTCATGATTCATTCCCCACAATCTTCCGGGCACAAACTCATAACCTTTCATTCCTCTGAACCTTTCTCGCTCGTACATCTCATCTTCCCATTCTGTTAAAGCCTCAAACTGTGTCGGTCTAGGTCTAGGTTCCAATTTAAACATTTTCTCTCTTAGATTCCGTAAAACCGCTACATTAAAAGAACCATTTTCAGGAAAAGCCAATGCTCCATCATTCTTTGTATATTTTACCCAATTGTCCAACCATATGCACGTATGATATCCATATTTCAGCATCATATGTGAAGCTGCTGATTTCGGCGGAGGAATTACTTGTCCCTCTCTAGTCACAACCTTTTTGTCTTTCTTAAAGAAATTCTTCAATTTCGTCGTCCATGACGTTCTCTCCCTTTCATACTCGTAATACGGCATGTTTTCTATTTGTTTTCTCTTTACTCTAACGCTGTTTCTGTGTACGGAACTTCGACCAATTACAGCGCGATTCACACTAACGTACCAATCAGAACAATTCCCACCGTCCGCGAACCAACCAATCCTAGCGCGGCACTTTTCTACGTCACTCCTGCTCTGTGTTCACGTGTCTAACGCACTATCCAATCCTAGCGCGGCACTTTTCCACGTCACTTCTACTCTTTACCCCTCCTTTACAAAATTTATCGGCAATTTTTCTTTTCACTGTTTTCTTCATTAGTTACAACAAATAAACAATTCCATAGTCTGATTCGCTAAACAAAGTGACAGCTTTGTCCTTTTACACAAGAATCCTGTTTTTCCAGTAGGCAGCGCTTACCTCTACCCTACCACAGAATTATTTACTTTCGCCGATAAAGTAGCACTTCCCTCTACCTTACCCTTCTTTCAAACAAACAATTTACTCGTTTCTCTGGGGATAAGACACATGTGGAGACTAGGCTCCTGAGAATTAAGGCCAAAGTTTCACAAGTAAACGTGATTTGCTATTTCAATTACACACTTTTCACACAGAAATCCCTAACATAACACAACCTGCGTTATAACCAAAAAATGAATTCAAACCATGTACCAAATTCCATGTGACTTCTCTTGTCACACGTGTTCCACTTCCTACATCCCAGAAGCGTGAAAACTTACATATAACATAACGTGACTCAACATATAGTGTTAGTCATCAAAAATAATCAATAATCAATAAACAATAATCACTAAACTAATCTATAGAAAACCATAACTCTGCTACCAAGAAATCTGATGCAGCGCGTACAATAAAAACTATTCTCCACCTAGGTTACTTATAGGTCATCCAGGGGCAAACTATATTTCTCATATCCACATGACGATGGGGCCCATAAACATCGTCTAACACACACGCACACTCCTGGATTTCCTTTACACCTTTGTGAAATTCTGTACTCCTAGGAGAAGCATGAGAACTAAATGGAGAACACCATTTTATGTACCGCTGGAAGAGCCAGGATATCTTATTACCTTATTTTGTCCCTTTATTTTAGTTATTTCTTAAGATATTCCTGCTTATTGTTTGTCGATGAATCATTCATTTAAGAAATTAGTTCATAGTGATTAAGACCAGCTGAATCACAATAAACAATTACTTATGTCACAATCATTTAGGAAAATAACCACTGAGTCATTTTGGGTTTAAAGAATCTTAAATTTTATATAATTTTAAAAGCATGAAAAGAATTTTAATACTTTATTCAATTATTCATTCTTAAATTCACAATTTTATTAAACATAATCAATTTATTGCAGAAAGGAAATTTTTGTCATGAAGCCAAAACCCTAATTACCTGCCTAGCTTCCTAATTTAGCCTAATGATTTCTAACCTAAGTTAGGAATTAGAAATAGCCTGATTCTCATACTCAACTGTAAAATAAAGACAGCAACAGCAACTTCAGCTCGTCAGCATCAGCTACCTGCAACCCGTCTCTTCTAACAGTCTTTCAGCATCTCCCGCTCAGTAAGGGATCGATCAGGACCACCCAGCACTGGAAGCCACCTACACGACTCTTCAACTCCTCTCCTGACTGTGACTGCAACCACGACTCTCGAACTGCCTGGAACTCAACCCCTCCCACTAAGAGTAGGCCCTCTTATAGCCTAATTCTAACTTTGCTAACTAACTGTTGCAACATTAATATCACGCTTTTCTTTCATTGGTCCATGCATGTCAGCTTATTCATTCTTTAATCAAGTTCTCTTGGATTCAAGGGTCCTTGGATCATTTCCTTTCCCATACGCTTAAACATTTCCATCCGATTCGATCAGTTCATTTGTAACTTCTTTCGACACATTCGAGAACTCCGCAGTCATTGTCCTTTCTCTTAGACTTGTTTCCCACGGGCTCTCTGCTGATCATCATGGCACACTATCAGTTCAATTAGGTCACACCAGCCTTGACCATTTCTTGCATCCTAGCCTCTCAGAGACATCACGAGGTTCCGGATTCCTCCAATCTCATCCCGTACCACGTGTCCCCTTGCGCCTGCGCACATCTTCCCACTGGCGGCCATTTTATATCGCCACTCGGTTATACTTTAGAAGCACTAATTTGAGGCAAACAAAACATAATTAAAATAGAGAAAAATATCCCTTTCGTTTCCCTCCCGTCTACGTACCCCAATTAGTTGTTACCTAGCAGAAAGCAACACTTAAACTGTTCCTTACTTACCATCACTATTTGTTTTTGCAACAACACATTTTATTTCTACGAAGCACAACAACATGCATTTATTTTATTAGTACGCATTTATTTTTACGTTATAATTAGACACACGGACATTTATTAATAGATTATTTAGCACACACATTGGCATATTACCATTCCCACACATACAGTGTTGATTAATACATTTAAACGAACATTTTATTTAATTAATTATAAAATTTGTTAGGGGTTAAAATTTTTATTTTTCCTGCTCCATCAGTTACATCAGCAAACTGCAGGCCAGCCCCAGAACACACAGCAAGGGTCAGTCCTTTCCTTCAGTCTCTTCAGCTGTTTCTTCCTTGGTAGAGGTTCCTCTTGACCACAAAGTAGTTTCAATCCTTTTCAGTCTTGATCAGTCCAGCGTGCAGGGGTTTCAGCTCTCATAGTTATACCCCTAAATGTCTTTGAAGTCTTTGTGTTCAGGGGGGCACTGACCCCTGTCTAAACCAGTTCTTGGTGTCTCCCTGCCAGTGACACCTTCTTCCTTTGATAGTGGGGGTCTGGATCTTCAATCACTCAGCAGGAGATGGAGCCATTGTTTTATGGCGGCAGCCCAGGCCTCTTCACCTCCAGGGGCTACTCCTCCCCCCTACACTCCAGATGCAGGTCAGCCTGTTGCTGTCTCACCTCCTCCCCTGGGTCAGGACATTTCCCAGATCCTATCACATTCAAATCCAGACAGTCAATCCACAACCAGGCAGAGACACACAGAATTGTTAGAACAAAAAAAACAGCCACTTCTAAAAGTGTGGTTTCTAAACACACAATGCAAAAACCACCTTCAGAAAAAGATGTGTTATTAAATTGTGAATTCAGGCACACTAAACTTCACCTCTCCATCTTAAGCCTATGGGAAGATAGGCTGGAAACATATTACACAGCCTCCCCCATTCTGTCCTACGGGCAAGATGGCCTTGCAACAGTGAAAAACGAAATGGAGAGTTTTTCACTGTCAGGACATGATACACACCTTAGTACATGTCCTACCTTTCACATACACTGCACGCTGCTAAGGGGTGTACCTTGGGCCTACCATAGGGGTGTCTGATGTGCATAAAAAGGGAAGGGTAAGGCCTGGCAAGTGGGTGCAATTGTCAGGACAACAAGGCAGTTTAACAAACTGCGCGCAGGCACTGCATTGGCAGGCCTGAGATCTCTCTTTAAGGCTACTGGCGTGGGTGGCACAATTAGTGCTGCAGGCCCACTAGTAGCATTTGTATTACCAGCCCTGGCACACATAGTGCACTTTACTAGTAAGACAAATATACCAATTATGGACAACCAATTACCATTACACTTTATACAGGGATCACTTGCACTTTGACACTGATCAGCAGTGGCAAAGTGCCCAAAGCATCTAAGCCAGTAAAACGAAATCCATCACAGCATCAAAAATAGAGGAGGTAGAGGCAAAAAGTCAGGGTTAATCACGCCAAGAAATGCCAGGTCTAACACGTGTCCCCTCCAGCCGAAAAGTGGGGGGAACTACCCACCCTCATGGGAGTTCTCATCACTAAGGCGGAATAATCTGGGCAGACCATCAGCATTGGCGTGTTCTGTTCCAGGTCGGTGTTCCACCGTGAAGTCCATTCTATGTAGGGAGATGGACCACCTCAACAGTTTTGGGTTCTCACCCCTCATCTGCATCAACCATCTGAGTGGCCTGTGATCTGTCTGAACCAGGAAGTGAGTCCCCAACAAGTAAGGCCTCAGCTTCTTCAGCGCCCAGACCACAGCAAAAGCTTCCCTTTCAATTGCACTCCACCTCTGTTCCCTGGGAAGTAGCCTCCTGCTAATGAAAGCTACGGGTTGGTCTAAGTCCTCATCGTTCAATTGTGAGAGTACTGCTCCCACACCATGCTCTGAAGCATCTGTCTACACCATAAATTCTTTGGAGAAATCGGGCGCCTTGAGCACGGGCGCCGTGCACATGGCAGTTTTCAGGGCATCAAAAGCGGTCTGGCAGGCATCAGTCCAGATCACCTTCTTGGGCTGTTTCTTTGAAGTCAGTTCTGTCAAGGGGGCAACAATGGTGCCATGACCCTTCACAAACCGTCTGTAATACCCAGTGAGTCCTAAAAAGGCCCTCACTCCTGTCTGGGTCTTGGGGGGTTCCCAAGCCAGGATGGTATCAATCTTTGCCTGTAGGGGCGCCACCTGGCTGCTTCCTACCTGGTGTCCTAAGTACACCACAGAACCCTGCTCTATCTGGCACTTACTTGCCTTGATAGTTAGGCCTGCCCTCTGCAGGGCCTTCAACACTTCGCAGAGGTGTTGCAAATGTTCCTCCCAACTGGAGCTGAACACCGCAATGTCATCCAGGTAGGCGGCGCTGAATTCCTCCAGCCCACACAGCACCTGGTTAACCAGTCTCTGGAAGGTGGCAGGGGCGTTCTTCAACCCAAAGGGCATAACTCTGAACGGGTAGTGCCCCTCTGGCGTTGAGAACGCTGACCTCTCCTTGGCTCCCTCGGTCAAGGCAATCTGCCAGTACCCAGATGTCAAGTCAAATGTGCTGAGGTACCGGGCAGCTCCCAGCCGATCCACGAGCTCATCAGCTCTGGGGATGGGATGAGCGTCAGTCTTAGTGACCGCATTGAGCCCACGGTAATCCACACAGAACCGGAGGTCTGGGGTGGCACCTGGTGCAGCAGCTTTTGGCACAAAGACCACTGGGCTAGCCCAGGGGCTGCTGGATGGCTCAATCACCCCTAGCGCCAGCATCTTGGAAGCCTCCTCCTTGATGCTGGCCCTGACCTTATCAGCTACTCTGTAAAATTGTTGTTTTACAGGCAGGCTGTCTCCAGTGTCCACATCATGGACGCACCAATGGGTGACTCCTGGGGTCAGGGAGAACAGGGAGGCGAACTGACCCAATACCTGGTGACAGTCCCCCTGCTGTTCTGGGGTCAGGGTAGGTGAGAGGTTCACCCCGTCCACTGACCCGTCCTTCTCCTTGGCTGACAGGAGGTCAGGGAGGGGTTCACTCTCCTCCTCCGCCCCATCATCTGTAGCCAAGAGCATAGTCACATCGGACCTCTCAAAGTGGGGTTTGAGGCGGTTCACATGGAGGACCCTCAAAGGGTTCCTAGGAGACTGTAAGTCAACCAGGTAGGTCACTTCGCTCCTGCGCTCCACCACCTCATAAGGCCCAGTCCACTTGTCCTGGAGCGCGCAAGGCTCCACTGGCGCCATCACCCACACTTTTTGCCCAGGTCGAAACTCGACCAGAGTGGCATTCTGGTCGTACCACCGTTTCATTTCTTCCTGGCTGGCTTCCAGATTCACCTGAGCGAGTTGCCTGAAATGCCTAGTTTGGTTCCTGAAGGCCACCATGTAGCTATATACAACCTAGGGGGGTTTACTAGGAGCCTTCTCCCAGCCCTCCTTCACCAAACTCAAGGGTCCTCTTACGGGGTGACCATACAGCAGCTCAAAGGGACTGAACCCTAAGGACTTCTGTGGCACCTCTCGGTAAGCAAACATCAGGCATGGTAAAAGGACGTCCCACTTACGCCTCATGGGTTCCTCAAGACCCATAATCATGCCCTTCAAGGTCCGGTTAAATCTCTCAACCAGACCGTTACCCTGGGTGTGGTAAGGCGTGGTGAACTTGTAGGTTACACTGCACTCCTTCCACAGAGATTTCATATACCTCGATATGAAATTAGTACCCCGGTCGGACACCACCTCTCTGGGGAATCCCATGGGGAGAAAATCCCCATCAGTGCACGGCCCACCACGGGGGCTGTCACCGTCCGGAGAGGGATGGCTTCCGGGTACCGGGTGGCATGGTCCACCAAGACCAGGATGAACCTGTTGCCCATGGCTGTCTTGGGATCCAGAGGCCCCACGATGTCAATGCCCACCCTTTCAAAGGGGGTGCTGACTACAGGGAAAGGTTGGAGGGGAGCCTTGCGCTTCCTCCCACTCTTACCACTTGCCTGGCAAGTCTGACAGGTCCTGCAATGAGTATCAGAACTCTTGCGCATTTGAGGCCAGTAGAAGTGGGTGACAAGCCTCTCAAAGGTCTTGTCCTGCCCCAAATGTCCTGCTAAAGGTACATCATGAGCCAACCCCAGTAGGAAGGCTCTGAAGCGCTGGGGTACCACCAGCACACGGGCTGACCCAGGCTCAGCAACCTTAGGCTCGCTATATAGGAGATCATTCTCCCAGTAAATCAAATGTGACCCGGACTGATCACCTGCTGCCTGGTTTGCTGCCCGTTGTCGCAAACCTACAAGAGAAGGGCACTTCTTCTGCTCCTCACAGAATTCCTCCCTGGAGGGCTCTCCCTCCTGCTGCCATTTGGTCAGCTCAGGTAGGTCCCCCAGTTCAGCTACTTGCTCCCCCATAGGCTCCAGGGCATCCCCCTCAAGGTTTGCCTCCTCCTGGACCGTGGGAACCTTGGGGGCGGGTTTCCCGCACCCCCTGCCTCTTCTCCTTAAGGCAGGCACCTGGGCCACTGTTTCAGGCTCCAGGTCCTCTTGAACACCTCTACGGGCTGCCATAGACCGAGTGGTCACACAAGCCCACTCAGGCAGACCCAACATCTCCAAATGCGCCTGGCGACCCACCTCCTTCCAGGGGGAACTCTCCAGGTCATTCCCCAGCAGAAAGTCTACAGGCATGGACGGACTTACAATGACCTTCAAGGAACCTGAGACCCCCCCACTCAAAGGGAACTAGCGCCACCTTGCAGAGGCGCACGGAGTTGTCTGCTGCAACTACAGGGTGAAGTACATTGGGAATTACCTGCTCCTCAGACACCCACTGACACCTGACAGATGTCAAACTGGCTCCTGTGTCTCTGAGAGCCTCCACCCTCCTTCCATTGATGGTCACCCACTGCCTGTACTTCTTAGTATTCTCAGGCAGAGAGACTTCATGGACCATCTCTCGATCTCCTAATGAGACCAGGGTCATAACTGCTTGCTCCTCCCCATTCCAAGGACTCAATTCCTCCCCCAATGCTACACTCACTAAAACCGGTGTTGGAGCACCAGTGGGTGCAGGTGACTTCTTGGGGCATTTAGGGGCAATATGACCCACTTCTTTACAGAAATAACAAGTAGGAGGACCTCTGTTGTCCTGCTTGCCCTTATGGGGCCAGGACCTCTTAGCCTTGGGGCACTGGGACCCTTTTACCTGGGAACCACTTTGGGGCCCTTTAGAGAACTCCTTGTGGTTACCCTTGTCCTCCCCCACCTTCTGCGGGGGACCCTGTACACCTTTGGTAGTGGTACCTCCAATCCCCTTGTGGACCCTGGTGCTGGTCCAGCGGTCCGCCTCCTCAGCAAGCTTACTGGGATCACTCAGCTTACTGTCTAAAAGATGCTGGCACAGCTCTGGAACACACAGGCTACTCAAGTGCTCCCATCTAATTAAATTGCATAAGCCCTTAAAATCAGTTACCTTGCTGCCCGTCATCCAACCATCCAGTGCACGTGTGTACGAATTCACACACTCAACCCAAGTACTGGATTTCAGTTTCTTGAAGTTCCTGAATTTCTGCCTGTACTGTTCAGGAGTGAGCCCATACCTGAGGCATAAAGCCTCCTTCATATTGGCGTAGGTCAGGGTTCCCGCCCTCTCTAAAGGTGGTAAAACATCCCTCCCAGAAGCCTCAAAGTGTTTCCATAGGCCCGCCCCCCAATGCTTCTCAGGCACCTCATTCATCCTTAGTGCGATCTCATATGCCGTGAACCACGCATAAATATCATCACCCCTTTGGTAATCTCGCACTAAGTCATTGGGAATGTACACCTTACCCGCTGGCACTGGTTGTGTGCTGCCACCATTCGAAATGGACTCCGCCTGTTTAGCCTTAATGTCCAGTTCCCTCATGCTTAACTCATGAGCTAAGAGAATATTCTTCTCTTCCAAGGCGAGAGCGTTCCTGCTCTCCTCTTCTTGCTTTTCACTTTCAATGAGCAGCTTTTTCTCTTCTGCTTGAGCCTTAAGCTTTAAAACCTCCAACTCATGATCTCTGACCCTTTGGTTTTCCTCCAGCTCCTCTGTGGAAAAACTCCACCCGGAATGGTCACTATCAGCCCCTGAGGCTGGTCCCTCCACCGGCAAATCCTGTGGACCAAATCCATTCCCTGGGTCATCCTCATTCACCTCAACATCACCTGTCTCCTGAGCCTCTTTGGCTTCCTACCAGGCCCTCAAGGCCGTTTGCAGCTCCTCCTTCTTGGCGCTACTCTTCATGGGACATCCCAAAGCTCTGCAGAATTGCCTCAATTGAACAACTTTGTAGGTAAGCAAGGCCTCAATGTCGAACTCCAATTCTGCAACCTCACTGGCTACTCGACTCCTCTGAGACATGATGTGTGGCTTAAAGGTCGCTCCAAAGTAGAACCAAAAATCAAAACACAATATGTGGTTGCGTCGTGGTCTGCGCTAAACTAGTGATGTACACCAATCACTGTGAGTGAATTTGCAAATACACGTTCCAATCCCACATCGCTGACCACCAATGTTAGAACTGGGGGTCTCTAGTTGGCTGAGGTAGGTACCTTAGGCCAAATAGGGACCCTTGCTTCTATGTCAGGGAAAGGAAGGACACCTTCTCAGATAGCCCCCGCTCGCCCCCTCGGTAGCTTGGCACGAGCAGCCAGGCTTATCTCCAAGGCAAATGTGTAAAGTATTTGCAACCACGCTCTCACCACAAAGGGACTCCACACGAGTTTCATAAAAAAAACAATTATATGTTTATATAAAAAAGATATACGATGAGACCACACGATAAAAATCCAACATATGCGTATTTGTAATATTTCACCTTGCCGGTTAGTAGGCCAGCAAGCACTGGTAGGTTCTTGCAGTATTAATGAGCCATTCTCAATGATCTGATGCAGTCCTAATGCAATGCTATGCAGTTCGTAATGCAAGAATCAGGCAATTCGTAATGCACCAATCAGCCAGTTCGTAATGCGAAAATAATGCAATTCGTAATGCAACAATCAGGCAGTTCGTAATGCAAAAAATTAATACACTTCGTAATGCAACAATCAGGCAGTTTGTAATGCAAAAATAATGCACTTCGTAATGCAACAATCAGGCAGTTGGTAATGCAAAAATAATGCACTTCGTAATGCAACAATCAGGCAGTTCGTAATGCAAAAATAAGGCACTTCGTAATGCAACAATCAGGCAGTTTGTAATGCAAAAATAAGGCACTTCGTAATGCAACAATCAGGCAGTTCGTAATGCAAAAATAATGCACTTCGTAATGCAACAATCAGGCAGTTCGTAATGCAAAAATAATGCACTTCGTAATACAACAATCAGGCAGTTCGTGATGCAAAAATAAGATACTTCAGCGCCGATCGTGGTGCTCTGGACGGTCTCTATGCCATTCTTACTGACTCGCGGTCAGCTGCTGCCAAAATATGCCCCCAACACTGTTCTGATGGAAAACAAAGTGCAGCTCCACACTCCGGCCCCGGTACTGCCAATCCTCGGCAAGTACGGGCCGTGATACGGACTTGAGCGGAGGCTCGCGCTGCAAAGATGGGAAAGGCCGAGAGCGTTTCTCTTGGAGCCCGCACCCCGCCCCAGGCGCCGACACACGCACGCTAGCTGAGCGTTACCTGGGGGGTGCGATCTCACTCTCCTCTCCTCTCCTTGCGACTTGGGCCTCCGGTGTGACTTCGTTGATTTTTGGCTGTGGAACTCGGCCCCCCCCCCGACAGGGATGGTTCAAGGTCCCTCCTTTGCAAAGGCAGGCTCGGGCCGGCGGCACAGCTCCTCTGGGGACGCCGGTCTGGGCCGATGGCAATGACGATCGCAGCAGCTCTGGTCACGCTGCTCGATCGAGGCAGAGAACAAGACTGCACCGGGACACACAGTCAGGGGGCAATTCCTCATGAAGGTCTCAGGCTCCAACAGGGACACGCACACAGCGTCGCTGAGACTCACTTGAGCTCCGGGTGCACACGATCACAGGGCAATCCTCACGAAGGTCTCAGGCTGCACGAAGCACACGCACACAGCGTCACTGAGACTCACTTGAGCTCCGGGTGCACACGATCACAGGGCAATCCTCATGAAGGTCTCAGGCTGCACGAAGCACACGCACACAGCGTCGCTGAGACTCACTTGAGCTCCGGGTGCACACGATCACAGGGCAATCCTCACGAAGGTCTCAGGCTGCACGAAGCACACACACAGCGTCGCTGAGACGTCCTTGGACTCCGGGTGCACACGATCACGAGGCAATCCTTAAGCAGGTCTCAGGCTGCAAAAAGCACACGCACACAGCGTCGCTGAGACTTCCTTGGACTCCGGGTGCACACGATCACGAGGCAATCCTTAAGCAGGTCTCAGGCTGCAAAAACACACGCACTCAGCGTCGCTGAGACCCACCTGGAAACTTTTATGTTCCTGAGTTTCCACAACAGGGAGCCAGCTCTCCTCGGGCCCTTGGGGACAAGTTACTTCAGGACACAGCACACAGCAAAGTCCTTTCAAGCAGGGGGACACAGCACACAGCAAAGTCCCTTAGCCTCTCCTTGGTTAAATCAGCAAACTGCAGGCCAGCCCCAGAACACACAGCAAGGGTCAGTCCTTTCCTTCAGTCTCTTCAGCTGTTTCTTCCTTGGTAGAGGTTCCTCTTGACCACGAAGTAGTTTCAATCCTTTTCAGTCTTGATCAGTCCAACGTTCAGGGGTTTCAGCTCTCATAGTTATTCCCCTAAATGTCTTTGAAGTCTTTGTGTTCAGGGGGGCACTGACCCCTGTCTAAACCAGTTCTGGGTGTCTCCCTGCCAGTGACACCTTCTTCCTTTGATAGTGGGGGTCTGGATCTTCAATCACTCAGCAGGAGATGGAGCCATTGTTTTATGGTGGCAGCCCAGGCCTCTTCACCTCCAGGGGCTACTCCTCCCCCCTACACTGCAGATGCAGGTCAGCCTGTTGCTGTCTCACCTCCTCCCCTGGGTCAGGACATTTCCCAGATCCTATCACATGCAAATCCAGACAGTCAATCCACAACCAAGCAGAGACACACAGAATTGCTAGAACAAAAAAACCAGCCACTTCTAAAAGTGTGGTTTCTAAACACACAATGCAAAAACCACCTTCAGAAAAAGATGTGTTATTAAATTGTGAATTCAGGCACATTAAACTTCACCTCTACATCTTAAGCCTATGGGAAGATAGGCTGGAAACATATTACACAGCCTCCCCCATTCTGTCCTATGGGCAAGATGGCCTTGCAACAGTGAAAAACGAAATGGAGAGTATTTCACTGTCAGGACATGATACACACCTTAGTACATGTCCTACCTTTCACATACACTGCACGCTGCTAAGGGGTGTACCTTGGGCCTAACATAGGGGTGTCTGATGTGCATAAAAAGGGAAGGGTAAGGCCTGGCAAGTGGGTGCACTTGTCAGGACAACAAGGCAGTTTAACAAACTGCGCGCAGGCACTCCAGTGGCAGGCCTGAGATCAGGGCCGGACTGGGAACAGAAACCGGCCCTGGCAAACTGCTCGGCCGGCCCCCCCTGGGGTGAGGGGAGTGCAGCCGAGCAGTTTGCGAGGGCCGGTTTCGGCCGATTTTGTTACAGGGGGCCGATATTGCCGACCCCCGGTAACAAAACCGGCCTCCCAGGGGCCCAAAACCGTCCCCCACACTAGCGGCCTACCGGGGAAACGCCCGGTGCCCGCTATGGCCAGTCCGGCCCTGCCTGAGATCTCTCTTTAAGGCTACTGGCGTGGGTGGCACAATTAGTGCTGCAGGCCCACTAGTAGCATTTGTATTACCAGCCCTGGCACACATAGTGCACTTTACTAGGGACTTTACTAGTAAGACAAATATACCAATTATGGACAACCAATTACCATTACACTTTATACAGGGAGCATTGCACTTTGACACTGATCAGCAGTGGCAAAGTGCCCAAAGCATCTAAGCCAGTAAAACGAAATTCATCACAGCATCAAAAATAGAGGAGGTAGAGGCAAAAAGTCAGGGGTAATCACGCCAAGAAATGCCAGGTCTAACATGCAGGAAGGTGTCCCTTTCTGCACATGAACAATCACCCTAGCAAAATGGCGCTAGGCAGCTTCTTTAGCACCAGTGCTATGGGAAACGCAGGGGTGCATCATCTTCATGTGGGGCTGCTTGTCGCCCCACTGCCAGTCGCACTGCTAACGATTGCGCGTTTTCTGCGCTAACTTGAACATTCTACCGCTTTACTCATAGTTTTCCAAATATTCCATGTTTTACTCTTTTTACTTTCTTCCACTTTCTTGTTCCCATTCATTCCACACGTAGGAATAATGTGCCATTTCCAAAGTTTCCCATGTTTAAGTTGTGCCCCTGCTTAGGAGCAATAGTCACATAAAATTGAGCATTGTACAGTGAATATTGATTATGCAAGATGTATTAGGATATTAATTGAAAAAGTGTGCATAATGTACATTAATGAATAATATGATAATGGGAAATGTTTTATTGTTATTTACAGTTACCCCTGAAGAAGGGCTCTGGTAGCCTGAAATGCATTGGGTTTTTAATAAATACTGTCTTGGACGAATTTGCATCAGTTCGTGTTTTTGTAAGAGGCCCGGAGGGCACAACTTAAACATGGAAAACATAGTATTTGAACAGGTGGTATATCATAAAATGATTCCAGCTACTAAGTACGTACAAAGGACCCCCTACAATATCCAACAAGAAGAACATCAGGCTTTATTGAACCTGAAAAATAACCCTGCAATCACAATCAAAAGTTGTGATAAAGGAGGGGGGATAGCAATCATTAATACCGTTAACTATGTGTCAAAAATGGAGGACATGCTAAAAGATAATAATTTTTATATCAAAATTAGGAGAAATCCAATTGATAAAATAAAAACCAAAATTCAACGCATCACGAGTAGAGCACTCAGAGATGGTGATATCTGCGATAAGGAATATGCTTACCTCAATGTACAAAATCCCAAAACATCCTGTTTGTATGGTGTACCTAAAATACACAAGAATGAGGAAGATCCCCCATACAGACCGATTGTTTCAACAATAGGCTCGGTCACAGACCCATTGTCTAAATATCTGGATGTCATTCTACGCCCACACACTAACAAGACACCGGCATATGTCCAAGACACGCGACATATAATAAATCTCGTAGAGGATACTCCCTTTAATTCACAACAACAATGGCTAGTAACTCTCGATATAGAGAGTTTATATAGTAATATCCCAATTCAAAGAGCATTGCTAGCAGTAGAATGGTTCATTGAAATAATGAACATCGACTGCAATGCAGATTTCATCATTAATTGTCTAAAAATAATCCTTGAAGATAACATCTTTGAATTTAATGGCCAGTTATTCCAACAAGTAAAGGGAGTAAGCATGGTTGCGTCTTGTGCACCGACAGTGGCTAACATCCACATGGCTAAATTTGAATACACCCATATCTACAATGAAGTGGCACCATTTTTCGAGTCCATCTGGAAATGGTCGCGCTTCATTGATGATATTTTCTTTATTTGGTCGGATAATGAGGATAATCTACATGAGTTCCTGTTATGGCTAAATTTATGTGATCAAAATCTACGATTCACCTCGGCCATAGACAACAACCAGATAGAGTTTCTGGACATTGTCATTAAACATGTAGAAGGTAGGCTGGCGGTTGATTTGTTTATCAAACCCACAGCACGTAATACACTTCTTCACTATGACAGCTACCATCCAAAATCACAAAAAAATAGCATTCCATTCGGTCAGTTCCTGCGGCTCCGCAGAAACTGTACCACCATTGCTGATTTTGATATAAGAGCCTCGGAAATGAGAGAGAAATTTATATCCCGAGGATATCCAAGAAAACTCGTGAAAGATTCATATAAGAGAGCAAGGTTCTTTGACAGGCAACATCTACTTACCAACAAAAAGAAAAAAAGCGCCGCTTAATTAGTATTTGTTACTAGACATTCGATGATGAATGCTAAAATAAGGCAAATTATTTCATCAAGTTGGCACATTTTGAATGTCGACAAGGAACCCAAAGATAAAATCCCTAAGCCTCTATTTGCCTACCGTAAGAACAAAAATTTGAAAGACCTTATAGTAAGATCACGACTACCCCAAGCTAAACAACCAATACAGAGAAGTATTGTAGGGACATCGCCAATAATAGGTAATTTCAAATGTGGCACCTGTAAAATTTGCCCTTTGGCGATAGAAAATGACAGAATAGAACTGAATGGCCAAATTGTAAAAGTCAAACACATGAGTAATTGTAAAACCAAGAATGTTATCTATTTGTTACTCTGCCCATGTGGATTAGGGTACATTGGAGAAACCTCTCGTAGTTTCAATATACGACTTGGTGAACATCGCTCAGCAATACGAACTAAAAAGATGTCAGCACCTACTGTAGAACATTTTGTAACATCTAATCACACCGAGGATGACATTAAATGGTTTATCCTTGAAACAATCGGTCAGAAAAACAACCAAAGCAGTGAAGCTGTAAGGACAAAACGTGAGGTATACTGGATATTCACGTTAGATACATTCAAGAGAGGATTAAATCAGGATTTACCATGGGTCCAAGTGATTGAATATAATTAGCACTAACACATAACTACTAGGAGTAATAATAAATATACCTGCTTCATTTGATAACTAAAAATTGGATCATATAGATACAAAATATACTCTGAATATAATGAAATATCAATGACCCATTAGAATATGGAAGCTATAATGATATTTATAACAAGTCCGCTTTCTACTTCAATGGTTAGATCGGTATAGGCAGTATTGAAATCTATGTCCTGCATAGCTTGGCTAACGACGGATACCGCCTGTACTAGATAATCATAAGGATATTAACACCGAGGACAGCAACAGAGTTACGTTCCATTCCATTCCAATATGGAAGCCAGAGTAATGTTTACAACAAGTCCATTTTTTATTTCAATGGCCAGATCGGTAAAGGCAACATTGAAATCTATGTCCGGCGCAGCTAGGATGACGTATAAACACCGTAGCCAGTAATAGAATCACTTCGTGCTGCTGATGCGGAGGACGAATATCTGGATTGTCAGTGCATGCTCGAGTTCTGGTAAGTGGGGCCACAATCAGTTAGTAAGTTTATTCATGGGGACATTAATGGAGAGACAGCCAATAAGATAGAGGCACTGATAATTTTATACAAAGTACCGCAACAAGACATTTCTGTTAAGTTTAAATAATCGATATATAAGGCAAAGTCAGGAAATAACTATGTTTGGACTATGACCCATCTAAAATATATATGTTAAGGCGGTAGTATTTAACCAATACGCCAATAAAAGATATAAATATAGTAATACAGTGCATGTACAAACCGAGCACAGTATAGAAATTAATTTAAATCTGAACATATTTACGTCTTTAGATATCTCCAGGATACAGAAAAAAGAATATATGACCTTATGACGATATGAACGTGGCAAAAATATACTAAGTAAGTAAAGATCAAGCTATGTCTCAACATACAGAATAGTAAATCAAATCTACTTTAGCCTTCACACATAATCGATATGAGCATATGGGTTCATATCATCTCTATCTTCACTTTTGTCTTTAAACAGCACAATAAATAAAGTGCTGCATGCGAGCTGACCATCAATAAAACCATCTATAAAGACCTTCTATGTGTTTAAAAAGGAACTAGCAGACTCACTATAATGTAAGTACCACCATTCTATGACGAATTATTTAAAACTGGACCAGAGAGTTAAAAATAGAAGCACTGCCACTAATATTGAAGAGCGACTTTTTTCAGCTCATCGAATTGTTCTTTGCCTTTAAAGTATAAGTAAACCGCGGAAAGACGTAAACCTCAGACTTATCTACGCGGTACCTGCGGGTGGTATCGTCTCCCTTTGCCCTAAAATCCAGGTAGATACCCAGAAGTTACAGTTATAAATAGCCTATATACAAAATTAAAAATAGACATAACTGTTGTCTCTTTCTTTTCTCTTTTACATGTATCATGTAAATACAGAAATTACAGATTGCGTATGACGCTCTTCACAATATAGAAATAACTACTAATGACGGCTGTCACTTTTATACTATTGATGCACTGAAATAATACAGGTAAACATATATAAAAAGGATTGTGACCACTCAATATTCCTCTTGGTATATCGGAAAAAGCATGGTAAAATCTTCCTCCCTTCATTTTCCAACTATCCACGTTCAATCACATTAAAAGTTTCTAGCATTATTTGTTCAACACGGGCGAATTGACTTTTAGAAAAACCCTTCCCTCTTTGTCTCAAGGAAACATACGGATATGTTTCCTCTTTGTGGACTATCCATTTTGGATAAAATACGCTTTTGGGAGCACTGTTGTTTTTAATATGGAGTATATGAACTGTTCAACAAAATTATATTGTATCTCTGACTACTAAGGAAACAGAAAATAAATTAAAGGAAGCATTTAGTGCTCACTATTATATTAAATATCAGAACCTAAGGCCTAGAACGATTTTCATGTCTTTTTATGTTGTTCATTTCACACTTTGTTTTAGAGAAATTTGAGACGGTTTTTTCCTGACGAAGGCTTTAACGCCGAAATGCGCGTCGTGTCTTGCATCGACCGCCAGCCTTTGAATCAATTGACAAGATAAAATACTCTTTCTCTTGGTTTTTAAATATACGTTTTTGTATGTACAGCACTGTGATGTAATGTCTATGAAGAATATGTTTTGTATTTATATGTTTTTGTTTATGAAATGTAAAGAATATATCATAGGTCTATAAAAAGAATCAATAGAAAAAGTACTATAGAAAAAGAAAAGAAATAAAAAATATTTAAAAAAGACATCAATTTATCTATATTTATATATATATACAAAAATAAAGCAATATATATTTTATAACAGATACCTGTGTTTTTTCAACTATATACACATGCTCACTTTTGATATGTACTGCATTCCCAAAAACTGAGGCCTAAGGTTTTTTATGATTCAATTATTGTCAATCTTGTGTCTAGCTCTTTCTCTTACCCCATATAATAATTGTTATGTATCAATGTATATATTCATGACTCGGGTTATATGAAAATAAATGCAATAAATGCATAATTGCACACCTACTCCTTTAAGGTTTCTCTGTCTCAATTCTGCCTCTATTGCCGTGGAAGTCAAGGGCCACACTTCCCCAGTGGGGACCTCCTTTTACATAATTACCGCCAAGGAGCCTAGCATGGTTTGGATTTTTTCTGAGACAAGAAAAATACAAACAGCATCTGGACTCCTTGCTTGTGCATAGGCGTGTGTTTGTGTGTATTATCCTAAGAAAAGGTCCAAACAGGCTCTGACTCAGGTGCAGAAACACGTGTGTAAGCCACCCCAGTGAGGAGCCAGGCACATTTTTTCTTAACCTCAGAAAAACTCCAAATAGCACACGGTTTCTTGTTGGGGCACATCTGCACCTCTTCCCCTTCCTTTCTCTTTGACAGAGAAGCACTGGGAGATCAAGGGGCTTTCTTAAACTGAATCAGAAAGTGGGGAGTGGAAGGGGAGGGATTAAGAACACCACCTCCTGGTTCCTTCCTTCTATGGAATGGGTGCTATGTGTGATGGAGGGTAGGAGCAGCTGGGCTGCTCGAACTGGTGGGAATGGGTAGGAAGAAGCTGAGGGCAGTAATTACTGCCCTCAGCCCTTCCCATGGCTCAGACCCCCAGATTATCCTTAGACGGATCTGGGAGGGGCTAGGGAATCACTCCCAGATCCGTGTGTGACATCAATAGGGATATCACATGTATATTAATGAGGCTAGAAGTGAACACCAGTCCCCCTCATCAGTGAGTTTGCTGTGCCCAGCAAGGATCAGGAACCAGCAGACTCCTTCTCCCTGACTCAGGCCAAGAAGGAGATTGTACCACATTGGTGGGGGGAAAATGAAAAGAGAAACATGTTTTTTTGCAACTGAGAGTACATTTTCCCTGGAAGACTCAGGGAACCACAGAGAACGTTCATTCTGGCACTACAGCAGCTCCCAGAACCTCAGAGTATGCTCCTAGGCATCAGGTCTCTCTTCAACCAGGGCTTCTACAGGTTCCAGCAGGGGCGGCTCCTCCGCAATGGCGGAGGAGCATCACCCCGCTGGCTCAGAGACAGCAGCTAAAAGATAAAACGATATTTCATCATTGTTTTATTTTTCAGCAGCTGGCTCAGCCAGCATGTGTAGGGAGGGGCAGGTTTGGGCCATGGGAGGAGGGAGAAGGAGTGCTATGTGCACTCCCTAAGTGCGCATGTGTGTTTGGACTGTTGTCTCAGGCTGGACAAACACACATGTGCACTTAGGTTTCTTTAACCCAGCTGTATTGAATAGCTGGGTTAGAGAAACAGCACAGACTCCCAGTGCCTGAGCCAGTGTCTTTTCAGCCCACTCAGGCCAATCCCTGCGCTGCTCTCATAGCTTGAGAGCAGCGCAGGGATTGTCAGGGAGTCTGCTGCCGCCCCAGTGCCTGCTGGGACAATGAAGAAGAACACAATAGGCACGATGCGGGAGGCTGCCGGCACCTTAAGGTAAGTTTTCCTTTTTTTTAAAATAATTAAACTACCCCACCTGCGCTTCCTGTCCCGCGCATCCTCCCCACACCCGCACCCCACCACTTTTTGTATGTGGCGGCCGCCAATGGGTTCCAGTTCTCAGTAGTCAAGTGGGCCTCTTGGAAGACGGAGTCCTGTTTTTGTGTCAGTTAAGCAGGCACACAGGAGTAAAACAATTAATCATTGAAGAACAGTTACAGTCCCTGAATGCCAGCAAGAGGGAGGACTGCGTGACTCTGTTTCTTACAGCAGTAATACGGAATCTTCATGAAATATGTTATTCCCAAGTCCAGGAGTATTCTGAAGAAGTGGTTGAAAGGTGCGAAGCTTATCCTGCCAGTGACTGGAAAATGTCCTCAATATTTTCCCACAAATTTTCCACCTCAGTTTGCAACACTTCCTCTCTTGGTTTACTGCAAACCTACCCACAGCGGCGGCTCCTCCACTATGGTGGAGTAGCCTCGCCCCCCGCACCCCCTGCCAGCCTCAAAATTTGAAAAATAAAGCGATAAAATGTGTTTATTATCGTTTTCTTATTCTTCCATTGAATGCATCTTGGGGGCGAGGCCATCACGGTGCAAGTCACGAGGGGGGAGTGGTGGGCACTGCCTTCAGTGCGCATGTGAGTTTGGCTGGCTGTCTTAGGACGGCCAAATCGACAAACACACTGAAGCTATCTCCAACCCAGCTGCGTTGCCAGATTGGAGACAGCAGATTCAGGCTCCCAGTCTCCGTGGGAGCGCAAATCTAGGGTGCTCAGGCCAATCCTGATGCTGCTCTCATGAGAGCAGCATCAGGATTGCTTCTGTCATGCATGAGAGCAGCGTCAGGATTAGCCACAGGGGAGGCTGGAGCCTGTGCTGCAGCGAAGAAGAAGCAGAGGAGCGGGTTTTAGCGGGCGGCGATGTGGCAGGTAAGTCCTGTTTTTTTATTTTTTTTATTTTCTTCATCCGTTTACTCCCACCCCCATCTCGCCACTCCGCTGGCACACCAGCCGCTACTGCCTACTCATGATCCCTTGATCCCTACAACAAGATGGCTCCCACCATCCTCCACCAAAAGAATGCTGATCCTTCCCCTAGTGATTAACCTATCAAGATGAGGCGTCTTCCCCTCTGTTCATGATTAGAATTCATTTTCTTTCTAGCTGTGGTTGAAGGCAGAATTATCTGGGAGGAAAGGAAGGGCAGCACATTTTGCCATACCATTTGGCGCTTCCAAGTGAAAGGAAGAACATTAAACAACCTTTTGTTGAACCAACTGTTCCTGTCCCCCTCCTGATGTCTAATCCCGAACTCAACCATTTATTCACAACACCCCTGCCTTTCTCAACAAATAGGCTAATCAATTACTCTCCAGGAACAGGGTCATTAGCAGCCAGCAAAGGATGTGTACAGGCTTCTGGAGCAGGGCTGAGATGCATGCCACTGTTATACTGGTTTTCTCTCAGGTAGCACAAAGTACACTTTCTGAAGATACTTTTCCACTTAAGTTATTGAAAATCTATTTTCACTATTGAATTAGATTTTTGTAACTAAATGTAAAATAATTTATAATCATCGCTCTAGGTTTTTTCGAGCGTAGATATGACATGATGAATTTATTCACACTGAGGGCTGTTCATGGAAAATGCAGCTTTATTTATGCAGTGAAAGCAGTTTTTTTTTTTATAGTTCACTGTGGGACATATTACTCCTAATGTGTAGTATGTCACCTGTTTATATATTAAGCACCGATCCCTGTAGGCTTACAAGACACATTTTATGGGTGACTTTTAATCTATAGTCCAGCAGAGCACAATAGTTCTCCATGAAGCCATATATGTTTGGCACATATGTGAGTGGTATATTTACACACTGCAGTCCACATATGACATTTAACTTCCAGGCCATGCATTGCTTTTATGATTTACAGTAAAGTTATATAAACCAATTAGATGAGCCAATGCACAGTGCGGTTTACGGGACAGAGAACATTAACTTTGGCACTGAATAGCAGTGACATAGTACACCGAGGGCCAGATGTACGACCCTTTTTTGCGGCCGCAAACGGGAGAACCTCCCATTTGCGGCTGCAAAAAAGGGTAATAGCATGTACAAATGCTATTTTGCGAGTCCCTGACTTGCAAAATAGCATTTGCGACTCTCGCTATTAGGAAGGGGCGCCCCTTCTTAATAGTGAGTCAACATGCTATGTACTAGTGTTTTGCGACCTCATTTGCGGGCGCAAAACACTCGCAGTTTACCACCTACTTCACGTAGGTGGTAAACCACTTGCAAAGGGGAAGGGGTCCCCAGCGGACCCCTTCCCCTTTGTGAGTATGTTGGAAAATATTTTTTAAGAGCAGGCTGTAGTCCCAGAGACCACTGCCTGCGCTTAAAAAAATGAAACTGAAAAGTTTCATTTTTCTTTTTTAAATGCATCTTGTTTTCCTTTAAGGAAAACGCGTTACATTTAAAAAAAAAAAAAGCTGCTTTATTAAAAAGCAGTCCCAGACATGGTGGTCTGCTGAGCCCAGCAGGCCACCATCCCTGGGAGGGCTGTCATTCCCAATGGGCTCGCAAATTGCGAAAGGCTCATTAATATTAATGAGCCTCGCAATTTGCGACCCCATTAGGAATCGCAAACAGTGCGAAATACACTGTTGCACATCAAAAATTGCGCCTTGCAAATTGCGACTCGCAAAAGAGGTGCAATTTGCGATGCGCAATTTACTTGTTCGCACATCTGGCCCAGAGTCTTAATACCAGCACAGATAGGGTCCATAAAATGTGCTTAGTGGTCAAACAGCAATTTGTGACTAGTTGCTGCTCTTTTGATTGTTCTGAACTACTGCCACATTCAATAATCTCTCAAATTAATCTATGACACAGCATGACTTTTAGATGATGAGACCAGCTCCAGGCTCAGTGGTAGCCTCTGCCACCAGCAAAGCTCTATAAACTGACATTTAGGGTTGATTCAAATTAGATTTTCATGTGGCACAATATTTTTGACACCATCTTTTCTCCCTTGCATTGATTTGGTGAACTAAACATTTTACAAAGCATATTTTGGATGTTATGAGTATGGGCCTTATTTAACCCTTGGCTCACATGGTGGAGGATTGCCCACCCCATCTAGAGATCAGTGCCTGCCTGCTGGAGAGGTATCTGCTATGAAGAGAGGTGTGGCTCCCTTCATAGCGGTAAAGTGTGCTGTGATGGTACCATGTTTAAAGCATAGATTTAGAACACTTTTTTTGTTTGCAAGAAGGATTGTAGGAGTTTGTCTCTTGAAAACAAAAAATGAATAGGCCCAATGCGCAGGGAGCTCATTGTTCATTTTCCCTGTTTGTGCCCATCATAGACTGTACAGCGTGCACAGTGCTTAATTTGTGCTGGTGCTTTCCGGTGCTCAGCACCGGCACTTAATTGCCAGCACTGGGGCTTATGGCTGTCTACGACATGGTAGTGGTGTCTGCCGATTTAGGTACGAGCACAACAACTTCTGTTTATTATTTCAATTTCAATTTCAAATTATTAGTATTTGCCTCCAAAGCCATTCTTATAGCTTTGGGGGCCTGTCATAGTATGAATTGTCACACTTTTAAGAGTGTGATGATTAGTAGTGTGTTGGTGCTGTCATTGGCAGTGCTGTCAGGGTCAACAGATGGTGCAAGCTTTAGTGTCCTCCTGTCGAGAGCCCCGGCACTAAGGGGTCTATTACGATGGCGGTTGGATGTCCACCGCCGGGCCTGCGGTGGCGCCCGACGGACCGGCGGTGGACATCCGCCTGCGATCGCAACCAAGAAAACCGCCAGTCAAATTAGGATGGCGGTGGTGGGAAATTCCGACCGCCGCTTTTCCGCCGGTTGCCATCCACACTCCTGCCTGGCGGACGGAGCAGGACCGGGATAATGGTGGCGGTGCAGAGCAGGCTCCGCCGGCAGGATTATGATGCCGGCGGTAGCCAGCCTTTCCTCAGCGGTCAAACCGCCATGGAAAGGCATGCAGAGATTGTCTTCCGGGGGCCTGTTGCGGGCCCCCAATGTATTGGGGGATGTGTGGGTGCACTGGGGGGTACCCATGGTCCCCCCCTACATTTCCATGTACCAGCTGGCAGGCACAGTGCAGTGCCTGCCACGCAGTGCAGGGAAATGCAGGACATGCTCCTTTTTGCATCGCGGCGGTGCTGCGGGCAGCAGCAACCGCCGCAATGTTAAGGACCGCGATCAGACCGCCGCGGTCGGATTTCGACCACGGGTCATCGTAATTCGACCGGCGGTGATGTCGCGGTCCATGCGGGCGTTCTTTTCCCGCTACCATGGCGGTCGGGGAGGTTTTCCGACCGCCATCGTAATAGGCCCCTAAGTTTTTTTTACAAATTAAGCACTGGCACAGACAGGGAAAATAAGTGACAGTCACAGCGCACGCAAAATGGCGGGTTGACCGTCACTGCGACCTGCAGCCACTTGGCTGGCGTACTGCCAGGTTAAAGGTTTACGCCAGCAAACTTAGCAGAGCCTCTGCTGCATTCCCCAAAGTTAATTAGAGCAAGCAAAGTTTGAGTTTGATGAGGTGGGCACTACATCTTTTAGAGAATGGTTGGTAGTTTTTTCTGTAATCATGCAGGGAAAGAAAAATAACAAATATGACCACTAATAAAATAGGTACACCAGTTCACCTATCTCCCATCTAATTCTGTTTTCTTTCATGCTGCAGAAAATCATGTGAGATCAACTGTCTGAGAAAACGTGAAACACATTGAGAATGCAGCTCATCACCCCATCATTCTATCAGCCCCAATTATGCTTTTTGTATAACCCATATCTTTTGTGTCATGCTTTAAACCATGAACAATTCTAGATTACAGCCCCTCGAATAAAGATGGTAGTGATTTATTTAAAGGTGTAAGCATATATTACTTTTTGCCTGCATAAATAATACATCGCCCTCAAAATAAACCATTCCTTTTCTTTACAAATATACCTAGGAATTTTTTACTACAGCACATGAAACGAGCCCAGCTTTGTTTTTAAATTCACTCTATAAATATTATATTACCATATCAATTATCTAGTTATAATTTAGTTATGTTTCAGTAATTATAATAATGCCAGCAATTGATAACAATCTCTCATGCTAAATAGTACATCAAAAGAAAGTACCTAGCAAAGAGCGAAAGCCACTGCCAGAGAGTTTCTCTAATTTAAATGTCATTGATGTACAGGATAAAAGGTTCGCTAGTACTTTGAAACAGTAGTCAGAGAAAAGGAATAGCACAAGCTCAGTGTTATTAAAACTCATTGTCATGCTTGTTAGAAATGGGATTCCGGTTTCGCAGAGGTATGCACCCAGGCCAGGCAGGAACCAACACTTTAGGGGTAAGCTACATGCACACTAATAAATAACTTGTGCTCACCCTCTGGAACCTTGGCACAGAGCATTCAGGCTTATCCAAAGAGGCAATGTGTAAAGTATTTGTGCAACACACACTGTAACACAATGAATTCACCTGACAAGCCTCCACTCAGGTTTAGAAAAATAGATTATATGCTGAACATGACAAAATGACAAAAATTAAATGTATAGCGGTTCAAATATTTCTATTTAAAGGAATGCAGTAAAGCACTTAGAAGCAAGTAGTGCTAAAAAGGTTACTTTTGGTCATGCTGGACCAGGGCTCAGGGATCAAAGTCAGCCGGATACAGGACCCACGCAGGCCCCGGTGAACAAAGTACATCTCCTGGTCGCAAACATCGAGATACGTCAATGTCGAGGTCCGCAGGTGCAGGGTGCATCCATCTTCACACAGTGAAGGCGATGCGTCAGTTCAAAAGAAGGGTGCCGGAGTCGAGAGGCATTGAGCGATGTGCCGGATTCTGCCATGCAGTCGAAGGGATGCATTGATCGCTCCAAGCTGCAGTAGCGGCAATACACTGTCCGATGCGTAAATCTCTGGAGGTAAAGTGCTGGTTCCGAGGCGATACGCCCATTTTACTCCTGCAACCGAGTTGATGCACCAGTTCTGCTACACCCAGACAAGAGATGCGTCAAAATCTGTGTTGCCAGTATCTGGGTCACTTCCAGTGAGCCAGGCACCAGAGCAGGGGTACAGACTTTGATATCCCTGAGTCTTAAGCAACAGGAGGCAAGCCAACATGCCCTTGGAGTGAGGAAGAGTGCAAGTCTCCTTCAGCAGAGTCCGAGAGCAGCAGGGAGCAGGACAACAAACAGAAAAGCAGGCTTTCCAGATCAGCAGTCCAGTTGAGTCCTTTAAGCAGCACAGCAGTTCATCTGGCAGAGCTTCAGTTACAAGTTCACTAGTGTCTGATTTTAGGGGGGCAGAGCTCCAGTACTTATACTCAAAAGTGCCTTTGATGTGGGGGTGACTTCAAAACAGCTCTCAGAAGTGCACAAGTATCCCTTTCAACTAGCCCTGTCTGCCAGGCTATCTGTGGGGGGTAATGAGTCCTTTGTGTGAGGACAGGATACTGCCTATTCAATTGAAGTGTTAGTCCCTCCCTTCCATCCTGCCCAGCCAAGGCCATCATAATGCAGAGGTATGTAAATGGGTCCTCAAAAACACCTATCCTTTCTGTGTTGTGGCTGTCTAAAAGGAATGCACAAAGTGTAGCTGTCACCCTCCCCAGATGTGCATTGTGGACAGGTTATCAGGCACACAGAGCAGTAAGTACAGAGAAATGTCCCCTTTCTAAAAGACACATTTCCAAAGCAGAAATGTTACATCCAACTTCACCAGTGAGGAGGATTTATCATTTCCATTCCAAAGATATGAAACATGGAAAAAACGACTCCTCTCTGATCAGGAATTACGGCTTAAAAGTGTATTAAGAAACTCCCAATGCTAGCCTATGAAAGGGGTAAGCCTCACAGTAGTGAAACACGAATTTGTGGGTTTGCTACCAACAAGACATGAAAAGATTCAACACACATGTCCTACCTTTTACTTACATGGCACCCTGCCCTAAGGATTACTGAGGGCCTACCTTAGGGGTGACTTTTATGTAATAAATGGGAAATTTGAGGCTTGGCAACTAGTTTTACATGCCAAGTAAAAGTGGCAGTAAACCATACACACAGGCACTGCAGTGGCAGGCCTGAGACAGTTTACTTCTGTAGGTGGCACTATCAGTGCTGCAACCCACTAGTAGCATTTGAAGTACAGGCCCCGGGCATTTGGTATATACCACTTTACAGTGGGACTTACTAGTACATCAAATATGCCAATCAGGTAGACACCAATGTCATCATGTTTAGTGGAGAAGCACATACACTCTACCACTGGTTAGCAGTAGTAAATTGCTCAAAGGCCTAAGGCCAACAAAAAGAATCAGCAAAACAGGAGGTAAAAGGCAAAATGTCTGGGCAAAGAACACCCTAAGGATGACAGGTCTAACAGTGCTAGAACTTGGAGTTTTGTTTTTAGGTCTCGCTGATGAAAGTTTAAGGCCGCTGTTACTCTTAGCCTAAATACACTGTTTGTATAGTTGACATTTTTAGTGGATTCCTGTGTACTTTTTCAACCCTAGCTTGTTTTATAAGACATACATATGCAACAACATATGCAATATTTGGCAATCAGTATACTGCTATATTTAGAGAGTGATTGCCACAGTACTGTCTTCATCAAATGCACAAAATGTGGCTGAAATAGTTCTGCTTGAAGTGCATATAAAGGTAAAGTGTGATAGCAGGAGTAATATGTGCACTAAGTGTACCGAAGTAGTGCAACACCATGAGTACTAACTCAACAGGGTGCACACGAACAGTGTAACAGCTAAAGTCCTAGGTGCCCACACTGTACATAAACACTATGAAGTAGCAATTTGTACACCAAGGCCCAGATTTTCTCAGGGCTTTCATTGACATTGTGTCATACAAGGGGACACAAGGCAACGCAAGCCCTTAAGCCAGATTTAATAAGCCACGAAAAGCCATCTTACGTGACTCTGCATGGCTTAGTAAATCCAGAGTAACACAAGGCAGCGCAAGTCGCTGCCTTGTGTTGCTGTGCGTTGGGAAGGCGTGGGTGGAGTGTGGTCATTCTCATACATCCATCCACAGATGTTGTCCCATTCCCAAATTAACTAAGAATAGCATCCCAACACAGGCGTAACAAGGAGAAATGTTTTTTTTCTCATGATTTCCTCGCATTCTGCAGCACACATAGAAAGAGGAAAATGCCTCTGGGGATTGTTTTTGTGCAGGAAGGTGGCCCTCAAATGTTAGTAAATATGGCCCCAAGTATAAAGTCAAAGAGTGATACCACCTGTACTACATCATTGGTGCACAAAAATGCTCAATAAGGCAGCTGCAGTACTAGCTGCACATAGACTGACAGAATCAAAATTACATGGACCAGTTATACAGAAGCAGCCAAAGAGCAAGGTGGTGTACTGCCTACGAGCAGAGAAAGAGCGTGACAGAACTAAGATCACCTGAAAAAGGGGTTGAGCATAACTACTAGTACCTGGAGTACATAACATTGCAACAGAAACGTTTTATTGTGCACATCATGGAGCAAACTATCTCTAGGCACTGTGTCGAGCAACGCTATCACAAAGCTATAATCAACACACTGTTGCCCTGATTACAAGTCAGGTGGAACAATTAATGCATTCTTTCATGTGCTCATTTCGATTGGTCTAATTTCTAGTGGTTAGATTTTTCCGCACTAGGATTTACTGGTTGGGGATGAACCTGACCCAGAAACTGCTGGAATAATCACAAGAGATTTTGGCTGCAACAGCAACCAAGTCTCATGCTGTTTGTTTTTTAATAGCATGGGGAAGCATACAATGCGCCTCCCTGCAAAGACACGCTTCCCCTACTCACTCCACCTACTCACTCCACCTTCGGCATGAAAATGGTGGAATCGCATGCTGTTATAGCGTGGCTGGGTCTTGTGGCTTAGTGAACTAATGCATTCACTGTAGGAACCTGTGTTTGACCTCATAGTCACAGGTTCTAATCCCGGCGGGTCTATTCAGCCTTTCATCCTTTTGAGGTCGATAAAATGAGTAACATTGAGTTGGGTAACAATAAACATCTGTTGTTCAACATGAAAGACACCCTTGGGCGAACATGAGCTTTACAAATACACGTTCTATGCAGTAAAATCACCACCAATACCAGTGACTCCATGTGATAGAAAACAGATTATCGGCTCAAGTAATCATTGTACGAGCAGCAGTAACAAAGCAAAGCTGCCATGGGCCCTAGGGCAAGTAAGGAAAATTGACTCTTTGACAGCTGTTGGGGAAGTAAACTACAGCAATTATCAGTAACATTGGAGCCCTCAGGTTTCTGGGTCCCGGAGCCCACTGGTAGCCATGCCTCCGACCAGCAGTAGAACCCCTTGCATCATGTGTAGAGGCGCCCTGTGAAAGCAGACACCTGTTGTTCACTCATAGTGACAGTAGTATCACTATCGACAGCATGTGTAAAATGCACATGGGACAGTGACACGACTACTGTCATTCTATGTATAGACAGCAATGCGATAATCAGCATGTATGCAGAAACATGGTGACAGTAGCACAATTTAAAATACAATTAGTAGGGATGCACTGTGACAGCGACAAGATTATAGCCCTATGTGTAGGTTATCATTGAGTCAGCACTAGAACCGCGCGCACCATCCACAGAGACACCGTACAACACGCAATAATATGGACACCTTATGTGCAGAAATATTTTGAAAGCATCCGCAGAACGTGTATCGTGTTCACACACTATAAACCAGTATAGGTATGTTCAGCATGTGCACAGAAACACCGTGAAAGCGGCAAACTACCACTGCTCTGTTCACAACATAGAAATATTTAACAGCTGCGGGGCTACCAGGGAGTAGTTCTCCATCTGACCATGTACTAAGGAAAGATAAGTGATGGGGTAAGTCCTATTATGGATTTAGGATTAAAAAGTGATGATGCAAAACTGTACTTGTGCTATAGATTGGTGAGCGGTGGAACACATCTGATCACACTCACAGGAATGTTGTATGACAGTGCAAATCTGAGCATGCATTAAGAATGAATGAGTGATGGTTTAAATCATGGCAAGTAGGAAAGATTTCTGATTGGTGATTTACAGCTTGACCGGCTCTTCTGCTTTCAGGGTGATGATGCTACTGTCAGCATGTACTACAGCGTGATGGTGCACCTCTGGGTATTTTACGAGGGTGTGTGTGTGAATCTGAACATGTACTAAGGATTACAGAGCAATGCGGCAAATCTAATAGACACAAAAGATTACTGAGCGATGGGCCCAATCCAAGCATGCACTAAGGGTTACAGAACAATGGTGGAAATCTGAACATGCTTTACAATTTCTGAGTGATGGTGTAAATATGAACATGCACTACCTGCTACTAAGTAGTGGAAAACACGTCCTCTATTGATGCAATAGGAGGGACCAGTGAGCCACCTATTAATACATTCTCATACAGGCTCTCACCAATCCCGTTGTCCACTCACCCATTCATTCATAACTAATTCATCTATTTATGCACCCGCTCACCCATTCATCCATTCCTCAGTCCATGCACTCTCACATCTATTCATCTACACACTCAATCACTCCATCCAGACACTCAATCACTACATCCATGCACACACTCACTCATATAGCCAGCCATGAATTCAGTGACTCACTCATTCAGCAGTTCATACACTAACTCACCCCATATTCCTCCTTTATCTGCTCCATATATTCACACACTCACCCATGCACACACCTATCTACACACCAGTCTACACACGTGGACTGGTAAACCCACCAATCAATAAAGATGCATTTTCACTTATAAAAATGACAGACATTGCTGTGGGAAATGCCTGTTGTTTTTGAAGAGAAGGTGTATAGTCTGCTTATTTCTCCTAATATTTGCTTCATTACTTCTTCATTCTTGCAGGACAGTTGCTACTCTTACGTCTGACCAAATTTGCTGAGAACCTTTTACTGCACCCAAAACACAAAGATATAATTTTATGTTGATCTCCAATGCATTCTTGTATGTATGTTAATTAAAAGTAGCCAGTGGTAAGAAATTTTACCCCTGGCTTGCCCTTTTGTATCCCTGGAACTGTGTTTGCTCCAAAGTCCTTACGTGTCATGAAGGCAGTTGCAGAAACAGGAGAAAAAGAGGGCTATTAGGTTCTGTGTTTGTTTTTTGTAGTTTCCAATAGTTGCCCTTTCCATTTACCATCGGCATAAAATGGGAGCCTGAATATTCATGGTGCGTCATTACTGTGTTTAGAGCTTCCAGCTGCAAGGAAACTACAAACTATGGGGCATATGTACAAGGAGTTAACGCTGCGTTAGCGGCACTTTTCCGCCGCTAATGCGGCGATATTTTTTTTGCCGTATTCACAAGCTGTCACTAACAGCTGTGGTGTCAGAATTCAGGCGAAACCGTCCGTTTCCACCATCGCCACTCATGTTAGCGATAACTATCGCTAATGAGATGCAATGTAGGCATTCCCGTGCAAAAACGCACGCTAACCATTCTTCGCGATATTTACAATGATCGCCCGGGCCCGCGATACATTCAGAAAACAGCCATTAAAGCCCGTTAGCGGCTGGGACTTAACTTAAGACCAGAAAAAAGGTGGTCTTAAAAATGGTGATGAAGAACAGTACATAAGGGAGACTAGCCCAGAGCCTCATTTGAAGACCCACTGATGCCATGGAGGTACTACTCATGCAGCTTGGAGCACCAAGAAGGCCACAACAACCACCGCCACTGCCACCGCCCCCAGGACCACCACGGAGGCAGCGCCGAAGAAGACAGCGGGTCCATCGCCCACGCCTCACCCTCACAGACTTAACGCCAGAGGATGTGATCGCCCACTACAGGCTCAAAAGGTCATCCATCCTCCGCATCCTGACCCAGATAGCCCCCAGGCTGCAGGCACCAACAGAGCGGAGAACCAACATCCATCTGCAGACAAAGCTGCTGGCAGTGCTGCACATGTTGGCCTCTGGTACCTTCCAACCAACAACTGCCAAAGTTGGGGGAGTCTCACAGTCAGCCCTATCAAGGTTCCTCCCAATTGTCTTGGATGGCATCATCAGCCTGACACCCCAGCACCTACGCTTCCCCAACACTGCGCAGGAACAGCTTGAGACCAAGCAAGGCTTTTATGCCATTGCTGGCTTCCCGCAGGTGTTGGGGGCAATTGACTGCACACATGTCCTACTTGTGCCCCCTGCGGACACTGCACACATATACCGCAACAGGAAGCACACACATTCCATCAATGTGCAGGCAATTGTGGACCACCGGGGCTTGTTCACCAATGTCGTAGCCATGTTCCCAGGGAGTGGGCATGATTCCTACATCTTCCGCCAGTCCATCATCAACCAGCGGTTTCAGGATGGCACAGATGGAAATGCACTGCTTGTTGGTAAGTACTAACTGAACACACCACACACCTGAAGTCCACAATCATGTAACTCACAAATGTGAGAATGCACATGTAGCAAATTTCATACAACATGCCTAGTAACATGTCCACCTACCATACACAACAACCCAAGTGACTGCGGTTACTGGGGCTAGCCTTGTAGACAAACTATCCCCACAGGCACAGCCCCTCCGCCACACATTAGCAAATGCTGGGAGAGGTGGGAACCAAGTAGTTGCGATGGAGGGTCTGTACCTATGAGGAAAGTATGAACACAAGGCCGAGTCTGGCGGTGGTGTCCTGTATAGTCTTCGGCTTGCAGAGCACAGTCTTGTCTATGCGGGCATATAGGGCGTTTCCGTAGTCCAGTCTGATGGTAATGACTGCGTGGGTGACTGTCTTTCTTGACTCGGGGGGATCCATTTGAAGGTCTCATGGAGGATGCAGAGGGTGTAGAAGCAGCTGGAGGCCACGGCGTAGACCTGTTGGTTCATGGAGAGGGAGGAGTCGAGTACGATGCCTAGGTACCTGGGGTCATTGGTGGTGGGGCCTGCTGAAGGCTGTGGCCCACCAGGTGTTGTCACATGCTGATGGGGTGGTTAAGAGGATGAGTACTTATGTCCCCTCCACGTTGAGTACCAGGCAGCTGTTGATCATCCATGTCGCAACTTACTGCAATGCTTCCTGGAAGCCCAGTCTGGTGGGTGTGGGTGTCTTGGTGAGGGAGAGTATGAGCTGGGTGTCCTTGTAGGTGGTGAAGTCTTCTGGGTGTCTTGGTGTTGCTCCAGTTCTTATCCAGGCGTCTGCAGATGCATCTGGCATCTTGGAGGTCGGTGGTGACCGAGGCGGCTATTCTTGCAAGCTGTATGTTGGAGTTGCATAGCGGGGCAAGTTTGTATGCGCAGTTGGAGATCCAGGTGTGGAAATCCCTGGCAGCGCTGTCGGTGTTGGCTGCAGCGGTGTGGGTGTTGCCGTTGATGGTGGAGTGGAGCAGCTCCTCGGTGACTCAGCTCCAGTTCCTTTGTGTGGCGCGGGCTGTGGGATTGAGTGGCTTGGGTTTCTCAACGAGGAAGTGTACGCAGTGGTGGTCACTCCATGGGGCTTGAGTGGTGTGAATGAAGTGGACGCTGGTTCCACATGCAGAGATGGGTCAAGTGTGTGTCCTGCCTTGTGGGTCAGTGTGGTGAAGATTTGGGTCAGTCCGATGTTTGCGAGCTTTGGCCAGAGGGTACTGGAGTTGGAGTTGTTGTGGTTTGTGAGGTGGAAGCTCAGGTCGGAAATAAGTACATAGTCCATGGAGTAGATGGCGTGGTGTGTGATGATGTTGATGATGTGGGCAAAGCGGGTCCGGCCTCCGGGGGCTCTGCAGACGAGGATGCCGCGGAGTGTTGCTTTGTGGCTGGTCTGGATCTGGAAGTGCAGGTGTAGGGCGGTGGTGAAGGTCTGGCGGCAGCAGGAGAACTGGACATGAGTTGTGTCTCGTGTGGCCTATTGGCAGTTGTACTTTTTCCTTGCGTTGACTTTGAGGAGGGCGGGTGAGTCGTAGCGCTAGACGGTAGGAGAACCAGGGTCACTGCTGCTGTTTGCGTTTTGCTTGCGGACGGGCGCAGACGGGATGGCCTTAGGTGCGCCGTTGGAGTGCCAGTGATGTAACCACGCAGCACACACAATAAAATAGGCTAGGGGGTAGGGACGAGCAGCTGTGAGGCAATGTAATTTCCATTGATGCTGGTCAATTGTCTGAAGCTACACATGGCTAACCTGAGTTCCAAAGTAGCACAAATCACACACCACAAAATATAAACACTGCAAACACAGCATGCAAAACAACTTAAGGCCACATCTCTCCATTACATGTTTCAGGTGATCAAGGATCTGCACTCTCCCCATGGCTGATGACACCCCTCCGAGCCACCATCACCCAGGCCCAGAGGCAGTATAATTTGGCCCTTGGACGCACCAGGGCCATTGTGGAGCGCACTTTTGGTGTGCTAAAGTCACGTTTCCGGTGCCTTGACATCACAGGTGGCAGACTGTTGTACAGCCCGGAAATAGTGTGCAATATAATCATAGCATGTTGTGTGTTGCACAATATATGTGTACGCACCAATGCCCCATGGATCCAAGTGCCAGATGCACTGGACGATGCTGAGGATGATGAAGAAGATGAGGTTGGTGCTGCACAACCCACAGTTTCTGCTGCAGGAACTGCCTGAAGGAACCGAATCATAAACAATTTCTTCACCTGAGCAAATCACAATGTGACAGTACTTTGTGAAATTTATGTTCAAAATGCACCTAAGCACAGTTTGTGCAATAAAACAACACAACACACATACCTTATGTGCATGTTTATCCTCTGCATAAGTACATCTCCCTGACAAGTGAAAGCCAAACATTTTGCGTTAAGTATCATACAGTTGTAATTTTGAGGGTGGGAATGTCTTTTGTGGTTTGAGATGCTTTTAAGGGTGTCATTTGTGGTAAAATATGCTTTCTAGGGTGTCATTTGGGGTCAGATATGCTTTTTAGGGTGTCATATGGGGTAAAATATGCATTTAAGGGTGTCATTTGGGGTTAGATATGCTTTTTAGGGTGTCATTTGGGGTCAGATCTGCTTTATAGGGTGTCATTTGGGGTCAGATATGCTTTTTAGGGTGTCATAGGGGGTAAAATATGCTTTTTAGGGTGTCATATGGGGTAAAATATGCTTTTAAGGGTATCATTTTGGGTCAGATCTGCTTTTTAGGGTGTCATTTGGGGTCAGATATGCTTTTTAGGGTGTCATTTGGGATCAGATATGCTTTTTAGGGTGTCATATGGGGTAAAATATGCTTTTTAGGGTGTCATTTGCTCTGAGATGAAATTACATCTAATACTGTTTATCTTTGTAAAAACGTGCACGTAGCGTGTAAAATCTGCCCGCATTAACGTTAACACAATGTTTTTTTTAGTATAGCGATGGAAAATCTATTGCTACACACATTGAACAACACGAAATATTACCCCTAAGCCAATTTGCATGCAGATTCTCACCGCAAAGTAAAAAAAAAGGCCGCAAACACACAGGAAGTGATGTCTGCATGCTTCCTGCATCCTGGGGGAGTGCTGTGCACTTTCACTTTCTCTTTTGAGCACATTGCTGGTGATTGTGGAGAGTGTTAGAGGTGTATGGTGTTGTGGGCTGCAGATTTTTGATTGAGAGAGTGCTGCTGTGTCCTGTGAACTGTTGATAGTGTCTCCGTGAAGTTTTGTGTACTTGTTTTTATGTGTTTTTTGCGTCTTGTCCTCAATCTTGTCGGGTGTTTGTCTAAGGGGTAGTTTAAATAATTACTAGTTGTTGGGGCATATATTGGGCATTTTTTTTCTTAGTAGTGGGTTTAGGTGTGTGCTGGGAGATGGTGGGTGTGGGTAGGGAGGGCAGGATGTCAGAGGGGGCATTGGGGGACTTCCTCTGGCTGGTGAAATTTTACCTGCCCTTGATGTTGGAGAGTGGGGGTTGTATCCTTTCTGGATATCCCGTCCATGTGCGGATGGTCAGTTGGGAGCACGTGAGAGCACAGATGCTGTGTGTCTTTGGTGTGGACAGGACTCTCCGCCAATGGAAACACCGATGGCAGGATTGCGTGGGCCGTAAGGGTGACCTGTTGGACCACCTGGGAGTCATCATTGGCCTAGAGTGTGGTAAGCTCAACCTCAAATTGATATATGAACACTCATATGAAAAGCCAAAAATGCGGTGTGTGACACAATGGTGTATATGGGCACAAAAGTGGCGGAGTGAGGCGTTAGACATCATGCCTTCACGCCTAACGTTGCCACATCAGAAACGCAATGCGGCACCATATGTACAAGCATAGTTTGCAGGCTTGCGTTTCCCCCTGCGCTGGCGCAACACTTAGCACTGTAGTGCCAACGCTGGCACCCTTGCACCATAGTGCATACAGGGCAAGATTGTTCATGTACAGGAAGGGTGACTGTACATAAAAAATCCAAGGCATTGTTTTTTGGACATGTGTGCTGAACAAAAGGAAGAGTAATAATGCATTCCTCCTTGTTTTGCAAAGTTAGGTGCGCTTCCCTTGTACATAGGCTTCGTGTTACAATGGATGAGATAGGAGCAATTGTTCTAGTGAAATAGGACATCTCCAGAGTGTCATACACCACCAACAGTTGTGACACAGCCTTGTGCAATCTGCAGCGATGCTATTGTCCACTGAGCATGTATAACATCATGTTGGGTGGAGAAATGGGGCCTTGCGAATGTGTCACACAAGTAGTATGTGCAAATTTGTCAGCACCATTGTCTTGTTGGCCTAACTCAGCATTCACAGGTCTTGTGGGAATGATAGGCAAAGTAGACACAATCATGTAGGCAACATGGACTGCAACAGTACAGTCACAGAGCATTGTCAGTGATGGTGATGAATTGTATGATGAATATGACACGTGTGATTTGACGTCTGATACCAACACACGTTTCTTTTCATGTCTCACAGCTAGAAGACAACTCATCACACAGGGGGACATCGACACCTTCAAGGACCCACACGCCACTGGTGAGTTCAGCCATTTAATATTGGCACTGTGAGATGTGATGAATGTCTGGGTGAAATCATTGATGTTGTAGCATGCAGTATGGGTGTGCGTCACATGTACCTTGCCTCCAGTGTGATGATGTTTTGTGGAAGTGTGAAGTGTGTACAAATCAGTAAGTGAAGATGGAGCAATGCATATGTCTTCCAGATGTAACTTTGCACATCCCCAGTCAGTGATACCCATGCAAGTGACATCTAGGGGTTCTGTCACTACAGCACATACATGTAGATTACAGAGCATACAGATAGGAGAGGAGACATGTGAGTGGCGTTGCTGATGAGTATGACCAGGCATGGAATGCATGTACATCCTTGACTGAGATGACTGTGCAAGTGGGCCCGATCATGCCCAAGGAGGCAGTGGTTTTCAGGCCGTGCGTGGTCAGACACAGGTCTGCACAGTCTTATTGTAGGTATGCTGAATACCAGCTTCACAGAAGTAGCAGGGCGTAGCTTTAAGCCAATGATATCAATGGCACGTTCCCCAAACACCTAGCAAAGATGGCCCTATGTATCTCATTGGCATGTTTTGCCACTGCAATGGTATTGCCAAGCTGTCTCCTTGGGGTCATTCCCCTGGTAGACTCAGGGGCAAATGTACAGGCCCCTCTCGCCAAATTAGTGACATTACTCCGCATGCATTTACACCGCATGCTCTGCAGTTATTTCTGCACAATATATTTTACAATGCAGGCCTCTACAACGCTATTCGTTAAAATGCATTTCCCATTATTACACAATTACCATTATGACTCCAGGGGGCCGTTACTTTGGGAAATGCATTGTAACAGTTTGCGTTGTAAAGCCCTGCGTTGCTAAATTGTCAGTGGAGTAAGAATTGCGGATCAAAGACATGCAGATTTATAAAAATTGAGTAAACTACGTTTCCCCCTCTCGCCAGCACCGCGTCACCTATAGTGAAGTTGTGGTGGAGAGAGGGCCTGCGCCTCATGTACAAGTCAGTGTTCAGCCACCTAACGTGTTTCCATGTGTGCCGCTTGATGCAGCACTAATGTAACTGTAAGTAGGGCTGTTCCAGGATTGCTCATGTGCAGGAAGGGTAACCTTCCAACACATAAACAAGCCTCCCCTGCACACAGACACCCTTGCACTCTTGTGCAAGGGTGCCTGTGTTGGCGCAGAGTTGAGGAACTTCACGCCGTCGCTGGGGGACACGCAGGGCTGCACATGATTATTGTACAAATGATGCAGCGCTGTGTTACAGTAGAGTATGAGCGAGGCGCTACACCCGGAGGGCTAATGCCTCCCTCATCCAATTCCTTGTACATGTCACCCTCAGTCAGGGTATGTCAAAGCACCATCATTTGACACTGACAGTCTCATTTGGTTGTGACACTACATGTCACATGCCATGCACTGTCATGTCAGTCTCCCCAGCATGTTGTTACTGATACTGGATTCCACATTGCATTGTCCAGGTCACTTTCTAACTTCACAATGTTACGTTACAGTGTAGGCTCCCATGTTTCACTGACCTTGTGTTTCTGAGTTAAATGGAGAACATTGACTTAGTCATCAGGACTCACATCTTGTCATTGCTCTTATTTGACAGACAACATGTCGCCAGAGGAGTCCCACGCCTTCCAGGTGAGGAAGGACTGGTACCTCCATATCAAAAGGGTTTCAAAGGGATATCGCAACATGGCACGGAGGTACCAAGAAGACCGGGCAGCTAGTAGTTGGAAGTCGGTGCCCGAGGTAATGACCCACTGTAGGCAGAGTGTCACACAGCCCATTCCTGGCCCCTCTGGCGACAGGCGTGGCTTCGGGCGTGGACAGGCAGCAACACATCCCCCTTCAACAACACACACACAAGGGACAATGCCACCTGCACCAGCAGATCAGGTGGTGCCGTTCACTGTGCAGGACCGGCGCACAGTCATGGACAACAATGTTATCCTGGCAGAAATACGTCGGGAAATGGCAGAACTTACCAGGCACCTGCAGGACATAAAGGCAGCCATGGGTCTCCCATATTGAGCAGACATTTTGAGCCACATCACCCTCTTCTCCCTTCCCCCAATGTTATTTATTGTTCTTAGTTAGTGTTAGGTAAGTATTTTAAGTGTTAGGTAGTGTAGTTGTAGTGTAGGTATAGTTAGTGTTAGATTTTAAGCTAGTTTTAGATATTTATTCTTCTATAGTATTTGGGGATAAGTTTCCTTTTCCTTTGGGTGGGGGGTTGATGTCTTTGTTGTTATATAAAAAGAAAAATTCCCCAAAAATATATATTTGTGAAGGTTAACTGTGTAGTTAGTTTATGTATAGCTTAGATGTCTTTGTCCAGTCTCATGATGTGCTTTAAGGGTGGGAGGGGGTTGATGTCTTAGATATGTTGTTGCGTGTTTAGGAATAGTTATGGTAGATAGTTTAGGTTATCATTCACTTTGTTCCAGTTAGTTTAGATTAGGTTAGTTGTAGTAGTGATTAGTGTTAGTTTAGGGTAGTTTATTTTGTACTTTCATAATAAATGGTTACTACGTTGCACTTATGTGATTTGGTGGAGTGTTGCTTTTGACCTTGTATGCAACCTATTCTATCACACAACAATCATTTGAATGTGTACGTGTGGTCATGACATGTTACTTAGCTGGACGGATAGTGTCAGGATACTTTAGTTATGAGCACAGTAAACTTGCATGGGTAACATGGTGGCAAGTAGGAGTTACGGCCTAGTCTAGGGACACTCTTTTGTAAAGTTTGACATCTTAAGTGTGACTCACGGAGTTGGTCAGCACATTGTTGCCCATTTACAACACAACGTAGGGACATGGGCTTGAGCAGATATTGACATTGCAACTCTTATCCATCATGAAGATGGAAGTATGCGCCGGGTACCACAGATTCCGTCCACCCCATGCATATCACATGAGCCTGGTGCAGAGTCCATCTACCATGCACAGACATCGGCACGCTTGCTGCGAAGTGCAAGTGTGGCACCATCATTTGAATTGGATGATCCTGTGCATGGAGGCTCAACCTCCTGCCCATGCAGAATGTTGTCATTTAGCGGATCTAATGTGCACAGCATATGACAGTACAATGGGCCCGATTCACAAAAGTAATCTGAGACAAAATCCTAACTTCACGACTTTTGGTATTCACAAAAGGCATTTAGGAGTAGTAAAGTTAGGAATCCTTTTGTGAATACTGAAAGTCATCAAGTTAGGATTTTGTCTCAGATTACTTTTGTGAATCGGGCCCACAGTTCTGCTGCACACAGGAGGGGGAATGTAGCATTGCTCCCTGTAGTGCCAGTGTCATAGCCACTTCTCCCAGGTGCTACTTTTGGCATTGGCTCATAGTGATGCCACCCTTGAAATGGTGGTACAGCATCTGACTACATGCTAATTGCAGTGCACTACACATCCCTAGACACATTGCCCTATCCGCTCACAGTGGTCACAGCATGAGAGGCTTCCTTATTGACAATAAGGCATTGTTAGGCCACAGAAAGGGGCTGACTGAGGACTTGCACTTTGGGATAAGTCCCTATTGCCAACACCACTTCACTGAAGCAGACATTGTGGTTCCAATAGCGGTTGGTAGGCATATGCCCTAACGATTCTTCATCTATGTGAATATGGTGTGCTCCATCTTGGAATGTGACATGCAATGAGCCCCATCACAACAAGGTTTGTCCACCCCGTAGAGTGTGAGTAGATTTGCAAGGTGAGACTTTGTAGCAATGGTAAAGGGAGACACTACTTGTGGCTTGCAACTGACTTGGACATATTTGCACACATGCCTATTTCCCAAAAAGTGCTTAGGGCTAAGTTGGAATCTTGCTGAAATGTTGTATTTGAGCAATGACGGCACGGCTAGTTCACACATACCCGGTCATCTCACTGCCTATCTGGGACACAGTTAAACATGGACATTTTTCATATGTCCCTTGGTGTACGTTTTGATGGATTCATTGGGCCACCATTTATACAGACTTCTATGCTTGAATGGTCATAGACAGCACACATGTGTAACTGAAATATATATATATTTTTAATGCGCATTGTCTCTGTTGGAGACTGGGCCAGTACTTGGCTCTAACAAGCCTCACATTCCAGAGATGCCCAGTGGAGAGCCTGACAGAGTACTTCAGGGGTGACATGTCCAGAGGAAGAGGTTGAGTTCAGTCAGCAGGCTGATTGCAGTGTCATTGGGAACCACACAAATCATGGTAGTCCATACTGAGGTCCAAGGTGAGTGTCGAAGAGTGGATCTGGGGACAGTGGAAGCTGATGTTCCAGGGCATGATGCTAAGCACTGATCCAAGGCAAAACAGTTAATTTGGCACAGATGGATGCTACCGCCTTCTTCTTCGCAATATTGCAAAATCATCCACATCTTCGTCCTCTGATGTGTCATGTGCCTCACATGTGCGTGGTGGTAGATTGGCTGCAGCACTGTGAGGCACTGACACATCAGGGGGCGGAGATGTGGATGTAGAAGCAGCAGCAGCATTCATCTGGGACAAACCTTGATGCAGCAATGCAGTGATAATCAGCTGCAGGGCATGGAAGATTCCAGCTACGTCTCGTTGGTGTGCAGCCGTGGCAGCCATTTGTTCCGCTTGCATCCGCTCCATGTTCTCCATTATCATTCGCATGCGGGCCAACTCCTGGCTGGCATCTCTGGAGCCACTCTGACTGGACAGTTGTTCTTGTCTCTGAGTCATGACTCCAGCGATGTCAGCCATGGAATGTCGGAGAGCATGGAGCGGACTGTGGGTGTCTGTGATGTTCTGTAGGTGGTCCCGAATGGCACTCAGACACCCACATACAGCATCGAGTTTGGCCGCCAGGCTGTCAAACCCCACCCGCACCTGATCAGCCATCTCCTGCTGGACCTCTACGCACGGCGTTGAAATGGCAGAAGTGGGTCCTCAAGGTCCTGGGAGATAGCTGTGGTGATAGGTGCTTGCTGGTGGGTGGTTTGTGCAGGGGGTGGAGTTTCCACAACGCAGCTGGATGGCCCTGCTTCTGGGGATGGTGTGCTAAATGAGTCTAGCAGCTGTTGGAGGGATATCCTGGTTGATGGTGGTGAATTCCTCAACTTCATCAGTGAAGAGTGGGACAGGCTGCTGTACAGGAGGTGAGGTTTCTCCCTCTGCAATGTAAAGGGGAGATGCAGTTAAATGTGTGTTTCAAGTATGATCATGCATTGGATGAGTTTACAAGCAGGCTGCATGACAATGTCCATTCTGACTGTTTAGGAGGAGATGCCTATTAGATGCTGGACAGTGATTATTTGTACAACATCACGGATGTGACATTGTAGTTGTACATTATCATCTCAGAGTTTACAGCTATGCCAAATGTGAATGGCCAATTACTATGCACAAGCAGCACCAGTTGTGTCCTCTGTTCAGTAGTGAAAGTGATGCAATTTGTACCACATTGTAGTCAATGTTGATTAGCTCTGATTTATGTGTCTGTGCACTGCATTGTGGGAGAGTCACCCCTGCAGCGTTGGTTTTGCTGCCCATTATCCCTTTCAGCCAGTGAGCCTTTCACTTATGTGCATTTGCAATGATGAGATGTTGCAAGCTGGAGTAAATATGGGTCTTGGACAGAGTTGGGACACTTGTGCATTCTTTGGCAGCAGATGTCTTCTTTACATCAGGGGTTGTATGTACACAAGGAAGTGTCAGAGTGTGACCTGCTCCTTTAAGGATGAACTCCACACTCAGCCACTTCAGTGACCATGGCCTGCACCATGTTAAAATGTTTAGGGTGCAGGCATGCAATTCATCATGCACTGTCACTTGCCTTGTCAGTGTGGCTCACAGACGGTCAGCTTTGCTGGGTAGTGCACATGTGCATGGGTTTGGTGCGAGAATGGTTATGTGTGAGGAGGGACCCCTTTAGGCAGATTGGCAATGATGGGATAATTGCTGTTTCTATGTGTGCTGCACAATGCAGTACACATGTACATCCAGGTAGCTTAGGCTCTTGTGATTTCTCCTGTGTGCATGTCGTCAGTCATGTTTTTCCTTGCATGCATTGCTTACTGCCCTCCTGTTGGCTTACCCATTGTGAGTATGGTGCAGCGTGAGTTTCTATTGTTGTTGCAGGCTGAACAGACAGTGACAACACCCATTACCCTCAATGTTGGGCCCACGTGTGGTGTGTACGTGGGCCTAGATTTGATGGATGTGGATTTCAAAAGGCGTATTAGTGGTGCTCAGGCCCTATCATCCCCCACCCCTCCCATCAGATGCAAATGGCAGGCTGATGTGTGTTTGTGTATTTGCCACGCAGATGGTCACATGGATGATACATGCTGTCCTGGTTCAGATTATTGAATGCCAGGGTTTTCGTGTGGATGATGACAGACATGACTGCATATTTGTTCACTGAAACTGTAGACTTAACAAACAGACAGGTTTACATGCACATCATGGTGTAAATGGGCAACTCACACCAGGACTGATGTGGAATGCTGTTTTCTGTATGGCACATGTGTACACTTGTGATTGGAGGAGTGGATTTTGACCTAAGGGGTGATGGTGCCATTTATCTACTTGTCATTATTTGGTGCTAATTTGCTATTGTTGCTTGTTGTCATACTTAGGATGTCATCCTTCTTTACAGGGACATTGTAGTTCTGTGAGTATGGCACACAGACAAGTCATGTAGTACATATTTGGGTGACACATTCCTGATATGCATAGTCCATGCACTGTAGTGTTGTAGGCATATCCCCCTGCTCATAGTATGACATCACATTTAGACTCAAGTCTGCTGAATGTGTGCATTGTGGGATATGCACCTTTTAGACAGATGGCTACATGATTACTTTGTTGTGACAATGCATGTGTTAATGGTATGCAGACTCACTAGATGCTGTCTCACTTGGTGTACACAGGACTGCATCTCATGAACAAGCAAGGGGGCACATTGACTGGAGATGTGGCAGGATGTCTAAATGGTCCCCTTGACTCAACCCCACGCATATGCATGTGCCCGTGTGTATGAGTTGTGTGCAAGATTGTGTATGTGCAGTAAGGTCCCCCTTGATGCACATGCACATTCTTGCACATGACTCAGACACACGGGCACATGCATATGCGTGGGGTTGAGGCAAGGGGGCCATTTTGACACCCTGCCGCATCTCCAGTCAATGTGCCCCTTTGCTATTTGATGTTGCACTTATTTTGTGGTCTGATGTTAATCTTGGACTCTATGTTTTGGATACTTTTCTGTGCACATTTCCAGGTCTGTGAGCCCACCAATATGTGTCTTGCAATGTATTGGTTGAGTAGGGTGATATGTGTCTATGCCACCAGGGAGAAGGGTATCCGTGACATGATCCGCAGTCATTGTGGGTGTGCACTGAGAGATGTTTAATTGGGCATGAGTGCCTTTGGGACCATCCACCCCGTCCCCCCAGTCCCTGGTTGTTACTCACTGTTAGACTTGGCATCTTTTGGCGTGTTTCCCCTGACTTTTTGCTTTCTGACCTCCCGGTTTTGACTCTGTTTTTGCTGGTGTAATGATTCTGCGCACTTTCCTCACTGCTGTCCAGTGGGAAAGTGCAAGTGCTCCTGTATAAAATGTGTTATGGATTAGTGTTTCCATGATTGGCCTATTTGGTTTATGTGTCAGTCCCTTGTAAAGTGCACTGCGAGTGCCAGGGCCTATAGACCAAATGCTGTTGGTGGGCTGCAGCACTGGATTGTGCCACCCACGCAAACAGCCCGTAAAGTGTAACTCGGGCCTGCCATCGCAGAGCCTGTGCGCAGCCTGGGGCTGCCATGTCGACTTGGCAAGTGCACACACTTGCAAGTCCCTAAACCTTCCCTTTGCTACATGTTAGTCACCCCTAAGGTAGGCCCAAGGTACCCCTGTGGGCAGGGGTGCGTTGTATGCGAAAGGTAGGACATGCCCTGGTGTGTGTGGCATGTCCTGATAGTGAATTACAGCCTAGTTCGTTTTTCACTATTGCAAGGCTACCTGTTCCCCTAGGCCAGAACGGGCAGTTTTGATTATTACAGCTTATAATCCTAACTGACCCCGGGAACATGGTAGAAATTCGAGTTTAGTATGCCTGGACTCAGAATGATAAAATGCATCTTTTAGTGAAGTTGGTTTTAACATTCTGTGTTTGAAAATACCACTTTTAGAAAGTGGGTATTTTCTTGTCTAACCATCCAAGCCTGCCTCTGCGAGGTTGTGTATTCCTTGTCTGGAGTGTGAGTGACAGGGGCTGGGGGATGCCAGGAGACAGGGTGAGTCAGCACAGGGCTGGATAGCAAGATCTACATGTAGATGGGTGCGAGGGGTCGCACCTGGGCCCTGAATAGGACAGTGCCTTCCCTCCACAATGCTGGCTCCACCTCCTGTGGTGCGTCTGATGTCCCTGACCTACTCACTGAAAGAAGGGACGGAGACTTGTCAACAAAGTGCTCCAGAACTGGTTTGGACTAGGCAAAGGCCTCTCTGCCTTCAGAGAACAAAGGAATTTGGGATATAAATATTGGGGCCCTGACCCCATGAATTTAGATCTCGCTGGAATCAAGGAACCTGCCAAGACGAAGAGCTGGAAGAGCTGCCAGGAGGAGTACTGCCCCTTTGCTGTGTTGTTGCTTTGTTGGGTTGGCCTGCAGCTGCTGCTTCTGCCTTGGGCAGTGAAAGGACTGAACTTTCTACAAACTTGTGCTGAGTATCTCCAAGGGCCTGAAACCGAGCTGGCCTCCTGTTAAGAAGTCTCAGGGACTGCAAAGACTTCACAAGCCTCTGGGTACCGCTTCTGGAACGCGGTTTCAGTTGCCACAGAGGAAGGGAACTGCAACCGACTCCGTCAACCGAATCCATCCCTGGCCGGTGACCTGTTTGCACTGCAGACCGCATCGCCCCGCTTCGCATCGCAACCCTGGTCTCCCCGTGGGCGACGTCCAACGCCGCCAACATCGAGCCGCTGCTTGCACCGTGACCTGTGGGCACCGCAGTTCGCATCGCATCGCTTCACTGAACCAGCCGGACCCGACCGACGCGGTCGCTGCAACTGGCTCAAGAGTCGTGACCGCACCGCATTTGGGGCACCGCTCGCACGTCTGCGACGCACCGCTCCGACTCGCACCGCTGTCCGACGCCAGCTCCCGTACTCCGGCTTGGTCGCCTGCATCGCAACCTGTCAGCACCGCATCGAGCATCGTCTCACCCTGCATCGCACGCCTTGGACTCACCGACTCCGTCTGCACGACGCTCATCGAGCCGCTGCCTGCACCGCATCGAGGGACACCGCACCTTGCATCGCTCCGTCTTGCACCGCAACCGCGACGAACGCCGACCGGCTCGTACACTCCGTACCAGCCACAACGAGAAAGGAATGTGACCGAGTCTGTTCATGACTCTGCTGGCCCGTATCGACGCGGTCGGCTGGAACTGTTAGACTCTGTGGTTTTCAGCATCGCGGTAGGCTCGGACGGAGCTACCGACTCGTACGAACTTTGTTTTTGAACTATTCCTGCAAAGAAGAAGTTAACTTATCAAGCATTCATTTTTAAAGTATAGTATTGTGGATTTTTGTCGTAATTGGTCTTGTCTTGAGTATATAAAATATTGGTTATTTTTCTAAACTGGTGTGGTGTCCGTTTGTAGTGCTTACACTGTATTACTGTTGGTTATGTGCAAATGCTTTACACACTGCCTCTGAATTAAGCCTGACTGCTCGTGCCAAGCTACCACGAGGGTGAGCAGGGGTTACTTCACGAGTGTAACACCCTTACCCTGACTAGGAAGAAGGGTCCCTACTTGGACAAAGGTGCAAGCCCTTGCCAACTAGAGATCCCATTTCTAACATTGGTTGTCAGCGGTGAGGATAGGACTTGTGTTTGCACTTGACTTACAGTGATTGGTGTGCACTACTACCATATCGCAGACCATTACGTACCACATACTGGTTCTTTTTCTTTTGGCCTATTTTTGATCTTGCCAGTTTTCAACTCACTACTTTTGTCATGCCTGAATCAATTGCATCATCCGTTGCATCTCTGGAAGTTATCTTTGAGGAGGATAGGTTGGAATCCTACGCCGTAAAGGAGCTACGGGCGATTTGTAAAAACCTGAAAGTCCAAATTAAAGGCCTCACAAGGAAGGAGGAGCTACAGAAGGCGCTGAGGGCCTGGGTAGCAGCCAGACATGCCAATGGGCAGCCTGGTAATCTCAGTGAGGAGGTGGAGGAGCCTATTTCCAGGGTGGATGTGCTTTTGGGTAGGGGGAACCCGCCAGGTCAGGCAGCAGCAGTCTGTCCCCAGAGGAGCTGGAGGACAGGCGGGAGGCGAGGCAGTTTGAGCTACAGAAGCTCAGGCTGGAGAGTGAGCGGGAGGAGAAGAGATTGGCCATAGAGGAGAGGAAGATGCTCTTAGAGCATGAGAGAGAACTGAAGGAGCTAGAACTTAGGAGTAAGTCAGGCTAGGATGGTGGCAGCAATTCGTCCAGAAAGGCAGACAGGATTGTGCACATTCCCAAGAATGTAGGCAAGGAGTTCAAGAAGGGGGATGACATACAAAGGTGGTTTCAGGGTTATGAGGCAGCCATACACATGAATGGGGTCCCTGAGGAGAATTGGGGAGCAGGATTGTGGCCACTTTTCCCTGAAGAAGCAAGGGATGCTCTGATAGCTTTGGGTAAGGGGTATCACCTCACCGATGCTGACATGAAGGATGCCCTTCTCACGAAGTATGGTCTTACTCCTGAAAAGTACAGGGATCAGTTCAGGTCCAGTAAGAAGTCTGATGCCAACACTTGGTTGGAATGTGTGGATGTGTTCTGCAGGTCGCTGGATGGTTGGGTAAAGGGCAGTAGTGTAACAGATTTCCAGGGGCTCTACAACTTGATTGCATGGGAGCACTTGTCTAGTCTATGTTTTTCAGATCTGCGCCAGCACCTAGTGGATAGTAAGCTAACTGACCCCAGGAAGCTTGCTATGGAAGCGGACCGCTGGGTGAGTACCAGGGTCCACAAGAAAGCGTTTGGGGGAGACTCAGCCAAAGGTGGGCAGGGTCCCCAGCAGAAAGGTGGGGGGGACAAGGGTAAAGCACAGGAGTTCTCTAAAGGGACCCAAACTAGTACCCAGGGTAAAGGTTCCCAGCCCCCCGGTGATAAGAAGAAAGGGGTCTCTACAGGGAAGCCTGTTGAGACCGGCCCCCGCAAGTGTTATGCATGTGACCAGGTAGGTCACTTTAAGGGGGACCCCAAGTGCCCAAAGGGGACACAGCCACCCACCGGTGGACAGTCCAAAGTGTTGGCTAGTGTAGCGCTTGGGGAGGAGGGGTGCCCACAGGAGGGTGGGGATCCCGCAGAAATGACCCTTGTCTCACTAGGGGACAGTGAGATGGTCCCAGGAAACCAGGTGCATCCTAACACAAAGAAATATAGCACCTGGGTGACCATTAATGGGAACAGGGTAGAGGCTCTCAGAGACACTGGAGCCAGTGTGACCTCAGTCCGGTGTCACCTGGTGTCTGAAAAGCAAGTAGTCCCCGGGGCATTCCACCAAGTAGTTGCTGTAGACAACTCAGAGCGCCAATCTATGGTGGCGCAGGTTCCCTTTGAATGGGGGGTCTCAGGTCCCTTGAGGGTGGTTGTGAGCCCTACCATGCCTGTAGATTGTCTGCTAGGAAACGACCTGGAGCAGTCCTCATGGAAGGAGGTTGAGCTCAGGTCTCACTTGGAGATGCTTGGGTTGCCAGAGTGGGCATGCGTGTCTACTTGGTCAATGGCAGCCAGAAAGGGTGATCAAGAGGACTTGGAGCCTGAAACAGTGGCCCAAGTCCCTGCCAAGAGAAAGGGCAGGGCGTGGGAAACCGGCCCCCGAAGTTCCCACGGACCGGGAGGAGGCGGACCTTGAGGGGGACGCCCCGGTGCCTACAGGGGAGCAGGTAGCCGAACTGGGAGACATCTCTGAGCTGACCCATTGGCAGCAAGAAGGGGGTCCCACCAGGGAGGAGTTCTGCAGGGAGCAGAACAAGTGCCCTACTCTGGAGGGTCTGCGGCAGCAGGCTGCAGACCAGGCAGCTGGTAATCAGTCCGGGTCGCATCTGATCTACTGGGAGAGTGGTCTCCTATACAGTGAGCCTAAGGTTGCTGAGCCTGGGTCAGCCCGTGTGCTGGTGGTACCCCAGCGCTTCAGGACCTTCCTACTGGGTCTGGATCATGACGTGCCTTTGGCAGGACATTTGGGGCAGGACAAGACCTTTGACAGGCTTGTCACCCACTTCTTTTGGCCCCAAATGCGAAGGCAGTCAGATTCACACTGTAGGTCTTGCCAAACTTGCCAGGCAAGTGGTAAGAGTGGGAGGAAGGTCAAAGCTCCTCTCCAACCTTTTCCTGTTGTTGGAACACCCTTTGAAAGGGTAGGGATGGATATTGTGGGGCCACTGGACCCCAAGACAGCCATGGGCAACAGGTACATCCTGGTCTTGGTGGACCATGCCACCCGGTACCCGGAGGCAATCCCTCTCCGGACAACGACGGCGCCAGTGGTGGGCCGGGCGTTAATGGGGATCTTTTCCCGTGTGGGATTCCCAGAGAGGTGGTTTCTGATAGGGGGACCAATTTCATATCGAAGTATATGACATCCCTGTGGAAGGAGTGTGGTGTAACCTACAAGTTCACCACTCCTTACCACCCACAAGGAAACGGTCTGGTGGAGAGATTCAACCAGACCTTGAAAGGCATGATCAAGGGTCTAACAGAACCCATGAGGCGTAAGTGGGACGTCCTCTTGCCATGCCTACTCTTTGCATACAGGGAGGTGCCTCAGAAGTCTCTTGGGTACAGCCCTCTGAGCTCCTGTATGGCCACCCTGTCAGAGGACCTCTGAGTTTGGTAAAGGACGGCTGGGAGGCGGCTCCCAGGAAAACTCCCCAGGATGTATTTAGCTACATGCTGGCCTTTAGAAACCAAACTGCCCGCTTCAGGAAACTCGCTCAGGCGAACCTAGAAGCAAGCCAGGAAGAAATGAAGAGATGGTATGACCAGAATGCCACTCTGGTCGAATTTCAACCTGGGCAAAAGTGTGGGTCATGGCCCCAGTGGCACCTTGTGCCTTGCAGGACAAGTGGACTGGGCCATATGAGGTAAAGAAGCGCAAAAGTGACGTCACCTACCTGGTGGATTTGCAGGCTCCAAGGAACCCTTTGAGGATCCTTCACGTGAACCGCCTCAAGCCCCACTTCGAGAGGTCCGAAGTGAGTATGCTCTTGGCGACAGATGATGGGGTGGAAGAGGAGAGTGAGCCTCTCCCTGACCTCCTGTCTACCAAGGAGCATGATGGGTCAGTAGAGGGTGTGATCCTCTCCCTACTCTGACTCAGGAGCAGCAGGGGGACTGTCGCCAGTTGTTGGGACAGTTCGCCCCACTGTTCTCTCTGACCCCCGGTGTTACTCACTGGTGTACCCATGACGTGGACACTGGTGACAGCCCTCCTGTGAAGCACAAGATTTACAGGTTGACTGACCGGGTCAGAGCCAGCATCAAGGAGGAGGTCTCTAAGATGTTGGCGTTAGGGGTGATTGAGCCCTCCCACAGTCCTTGGGCCAGCCCAGTGGTCTTGGTCCCAAAGGCTGCTGCGCCCGGTGCCACTCCAGAACTCCGGTTTTGTGTGGACTACCGTGGGCTCAATGCCGTCACCAGGACTGACGCGCACCCCATCCCCAGAGCTGATGAGCTCATTGATCGGTTGGGAGCTGCCCGGTTCCTCAGCACGTTTGATTTGACGTCTGGGTACTGGCAGATTGCCTTAACCGATGGGGCCAAGGAGAGATCAGCATTCTCAACCCCAGAAGGTCATTACCAATTCCGGGTGATGCCCTTTGGGTTGAAGAATGCCCCTGCCACCTTTCAGAGGTTGGTCAATCAGGTGTTGGCCGGGCTGGAGGATTTCAGTGCCGCCTACCTGGATGACATTGCTGTGTTCAGATCCAGCTGGGAAGAACATTTACAGCACCTTGAGAAAGTGTTGAGGGGCTCTGCAAGGTGCGGGCCTCACGATCAAGGCCAGTAAGTGCCAGATCGGGCAGGGTTCTGTGGTGTACTTGGGACACCAGGTAGGAAGCGGCCAGGTGGCGCCCCTACAACCCAATATTGACACCATTCTGGCTTGGGAACCCCCCCAAGACCCAGACAGAGGTGAGAGCCTTCTTAGGTCTCACCGGTGACTCTAGGAGATTTGTTAAGGGCTATGGCACCATCGTTGCCCCCTTAACAGAGCTGACCTCTAAGAGGCAGCCCAGGAAAGTGATCTGGACTGAGTCCTGCCAGAAAGCTTTTGATGCCCTGAAGGCAGCCATGTGCACGGCGCCCGTGCTCAAGGCACCTGACTTCTCCAAAGAATTTGTCGTGCAGACTGACGCTTCAGAGCATGGTGTGGGAGCGGTGCTCTCGCAACTGAACGAAGAGGGCCTGGATCAACCTGTAGTCTTCCTTAGCAGGAGACTACTCCCCAGGGAACAGAGGTGGAGTGCCATAGAAAGGGAAGCTTTTGCTGTGGTCTGGGCACTGAAGAAGTTGAGACCATACCTGTTTGGAACTCACTTCCGGGTTCAGACAGACCACAGGCCCCTCAGATGGTTGATGCAAATGAGGGGTGAGAATCCAAAACTGCTGAGGTGGTCCATCTCCCTACAGGGAATGGACTTTACGGTGGAACACCGTCCTGGTACAGAACACGCCAACGCAGATGGTCTGTCCAGGTTCTTCCGCCTTAGTGAAGAGAACTCCAATGGGGTTGGGTAGTTCTCCCTACTTTCAGCTGGAGGGGACATGTGTTAGACTTGGCATCTTTTGGCGTGTTTCCCCTGACTTTTTGCTTTCTGACCTCCCGGTTTTGACTCTGTTTTTGCTGGTGTAATGATTCTGCGCACTTTCCTCACTGCTGTCCAGTGGGAAAGTGCAAGTGCTCCTGTATAAAATGTGTTATGGATTAGTGTTTCCATGATTGGCCTATTTGGTTTATGTGTCAGTCCCTTGTAAAGTGCACTGCGAGTGCCAGGGCCTATAGACCAAATGCTGTTGGTGGGCTGCAGCACTGGATTGTGCCACCCACGCAAACAGCCCGTAAAGTGTAACTCGGGCCTGCCATCGCAGAGCCTGTGCGCAGCCTGGGGCTGCCATGTCGACTTGGCAAGTGCACACACTTGCAAGTCCCTAAACCTTCCCTTTGCTACATGTTAGTCACCCCTAAGGTAGGCCCACGGTACCCCTATGGGCAGGGTGCGTTGTATGCGAAAGGTAGGACATGCCCTGGTGTGTGTGGCATGTCCTGATAGTGAATTACAGCCTAGTTCGTTTTTCACTATTGCAAGGCTACCTGTTCCCCTAGGCCAGAACGGGCAGTTTTGATTATTACAGCTTATAATCCTAACTGACCCCGGGAACATGGTAGAAATTCGAGTTTAGTATGCCTGGACTCAGAATGATAAAATGCATCTTTTAGTGAAGTTGGTTTTAACATTCTGTGTTTGAAAATACCACTTTTAGAAAGTGGGTATTTTCTTGTCTAACCATCCAAGCCTGCCTCTGCGAGGTTGTGTATTCCTTGTCTGGAGTGTGAGTGACAGGGGCTGGGGGATGCCAGGAGACAGGGTGAGTCAGCACAGGGCTGGATAGCAAGATCTACATGTAGATGGGTGAGAGGGGTCGCACCTGGGCCCTGAATAGGACAGTGCCTTCCCTCCACAATGCTGGCTCCACCTCCTGTGGTGCGTCTGATGTCCCTGACCTACTCACTGAAAGAAGGGACGGAGACTTGTCAACAAAGTGCTCCAGAACTGGTTTGGACTAGGCAAAGGCCTCTCTGCCTTCTGAGAACAAAGGAATTTGGGATATAAATATTGGGGCCCTGACCCCATGAATTTAGATCTCGCTGGAATCAAGGAACCTGCCAAGACGAAGAGCTGGAAGAGCTGCCAGGAGGAGTACTGCCCCTTTGCTGTGTTGTTGCTTTGTTGGGTTGGCCTGCAGCTGCTGCTTCTGCCTTGGGCAGTGAAAGGACTGAACTTTCTACAAACTTGTGCTGAGCATCTCCAAGGGCCTGAAACCGAGCTGGCCTCCTGTTAAGAAGTCTCAGGGACTGCAAAGACTTCACAAGCCTCTGGGTACCGCTTCTGGAACGCGGTTTCAGTTGCCACAGAGGAAGGGAACTGCAACCGACTCCGTCAACCGAATCCATCCCTGGCCGGTGACCTGTTTGCACCGCAGATCGCATCGCCCCGCTTCGCATCGCAACCCTGGTCTCCCCGTGGGCGACGTCCAACGCCGCCAACATCGAGCCGCTGCTTGCACCGTGACCTGTGGGCACCGCAGTTCGCATCGCATCGCTTCACTGAACCAGCCGGACCCGACCGACGCGGTCGCTGCAACTGGCTCAAGAGTCGTGACCGCACCGCATTTGGGGCACCACTCACACGTCTGCGACGCACCGCTCCGACTCGCACCGCTGTCCGATGCCAGCTCCCGCACTCCGGCTTGGTCGCCTGCATCGCAACCTGTCAGCACCGCATCGAGCATCGTCTCACCCTGCATCGCACGCCTTGGACTCACCGACTCCGTCTGCACGACGCTCATCGAGCCGCTGCCTGCACCGCATCGAGGGACACCGCACCTTGCATCGCTCCGTCTTGCACCGCAACCGCGACGAACGCCGACCGGCTCGTACACTCCGTACCAGCCACAACGAGAAAGGTACTGTGACCGAGTCTGTTCACGACTCTGCTGGCCCGTATCGACGCGGTCGGCTGGAACTGTTAGACTCTGTGGTTTTCAGCATCGCGGTAGGCTCGGACGGAGCTACCGACTCGTACGAACTTTGTTTTTGAACTATTCCTGCAAAGAAGAAGTTAACTTATCAAGCATTCATTTTTAAAGTATAGTATTGTGGATTTTTGTCGTAATTGGTCTTGTCTTGAGTATATAAAATATTGGTTATTTTTCTAAACTGGTGTGGTGTCCGTTTGTAGTGCTTACACTGTATTACTGTTGGTTATGTGCAAATGCTTTACACACTGCCTCTGAATTAAGCCTGACTGCTCGTGCCAAGCTACCACGAGGGTGAGCAGGGGTTACTTCACGAGTGTAACACCCTTACCCTGACTAGGAAGAAGGGTCCCTACTTGGACAAAGGTGCAAGCCCTTGCCAACTAGAGATCCCATTTCTAACACTCACCCTATTGCTGATGTTTCTGGTCCTGTTCAGCAGTATCCTGTCCCGGAACTCCAACCACCGTCTCCTCGCTGATGACAGCGGACACGTGTTCCTCCAAAGCATCCACCACCTCCTGTGGCGCTGGACTCCCACCTCCAGTCTGCATTGCTGCTTTGAGATTGGCTGCAAGTTTCGCCTTGGTCTTGCGCTTAGCATCATGCCAGCGCTTCTTGCAGTCATCCACTGTCCTCCTCACCTCTCCGACAGCATTCACCTTGACTGTGATAGACTGCCATATTGCATTTTTTGTTCCCAATGACACTGTGGAGCTGACAAAAAGCTGTTGTTGTTTTTCTGTCACCTCTGCAATCAGGACCTGGTTTTCCTGCTGACTGAACCGGGTCTTCCTCTTCTCCTTGCCCTTCCCCTGGGTCTCTGCCTGGTCCTCCTGGGTGTTTGGGGGGTTGTTGTTTGCTTCGGTACTGGGTCCAGCGTCCGCCATGGTTCTTCAAATCTTTTTTTTTTTTTGTGTGTTTTGGGCTACATAGCGGGTGTTTTTTAGTGGTTTTGCGGCCCAAACGTGAAAAAAGTGGCGTCACGCTGATTAGCGTGCAGTGCTATTTGGCCTTTCGCCACTTTTTTCACATTAGCGTCAGGATTTTTATCGCCGTGCAGCTGTTCTTTACGCGGGAAAGTTCACATGGTAAGATAAACTATCGCCATTTAGCGGCGTGTTGGAAATACGCCGCTAACACGGCGATAGTTAACCGCGGTACTCGGCGATAAAAAAACTAGCGCTAACTTGCGTTAGCGATAGTTATCGCCAAATCTTGTACATATGCCCCTTAGGGGCATATTTACTACTAAGGTGGCGGAGTGCTGAGTTAAGCCAAGAAGTCTAACGCTGCGCTCCGTCACTTTAGAAACACAGGGCTGCATCGTATGTACAACTATATGGTTATGGTGCAGCCCTGTGTTTCTCCCTGGGCTGGTGCTATATTTAGCTGCCTAGCGCCAACACAGACACCCTTGCACCATAGTGCAAAGGGGCCTGTGTTGTGGGAAATCATTGTTTATGTGCAGGAACTTTTGCTTTAGTCGCCCTAAGTGGGAAGGGTATGCCCAGACGTGGGTCCCATGCTCACTGTGCCACTGGATTCAAGCTAGCCTGGCTGATGAAGGGTGATACCCTGAAACCAGTCCCATGATGCTTGTTTCCGGTCCAGGGAAGACCTGACCTGGCAGTTCGGGCTGGACTGTTCCCATGTGGAGCAGGTTCAAGACTGATTTGCATATGGCTGGGTCCAAACTGAGGTGGCGTGGTGAGCAAAAAAACAATGGATTAAGCTCAGATCTGTGACTGGGGGGGAATGTTCAGCATTCCGGCCATCATTTGTTCTTTTAGCTTTGGTAATTTATCTCTGGTGGCATTGATTTACTGTACATTCTGAAATATGGGTTGTGAGGCAAGTCTTTGTATGAGTAAAATGTTTTAAATTGAGTATGGCTAGAATAAGGAGTCTACATTTTTCATTCCAAATGATAATGTGAAAGTGCCAACAGTAACATTAAATAAGGGATGAATAGATACAAATTAATTTACTTTTGGATTTTATTTGTTAATTATGTTGCTTTGCAGGGTCCAGCTAACAGCCTTTACAATCTTTAATAGAACATTAAATTACCTACTCTTCTTCTCCCACGTCCCATTACTTATTATATCAGTGTATGCTCTCATACATCAACTGTCTAACCCTTCCCAAGCTACTTTCTGAGGTTGTATGACAGAACCACGCATGCCTAAACTGTGCGCGGCTTAACAATGCAGTCAGTACCACGACTGCGTCATTACCACATATTCCTTTAGCATGTAAGTCGTTACAACGATTTGCTTTATGGAAGCGCTGGACTTTGGAATACTATAAATTACTATTCCAAATCCAGTCAGTGTATCAGTAGAGAAGATGTTGGACTTAAAATCCAACACCAGTACAACACCACGTTCCCTAAAGCAAGTCGTTGTAACGACTTGCTTGCTAAAGGAATGTGTGGTAATGTCACATTTGTGGTACTGACTGCATTGTAAAGGCACTGCGTGGCCTTCACTGCGTGGTAAAGGATGTTTCCCGTCCCAATTGTCTGAGAGAACCAAACATGCCTAAACCACGCATGGCTTAATAATGCAATCATTACCACGACTACGTCGTTACCACGTGTTCCTTTAGCACGCAAGTTATAACAATGATTTGCTTTAGGGAAGCGCTGGACTTTGGAACAGTATAAATTATTGTTCCAACTCCAGTCAGTGTATCAGTAGGGAAGGTGTTGAGCTTAAAATCCAACACCAGTCCAACACTGCGTTCCCTAAAGCAAGTCATTGTAACTACTTGCGTGCTGTCATTGCAATGACTTGCATGCTAAAGGAACACGTGGTAATGTTGCAGTTGTGGTACTGACTGCGTTGTAAAGGCACTGTGTGGTAAAGGATGTTTCCCATACTGGGTTGTCACCTGGACTGGGATGCTGAAGGTTTGCAGTGACACCTTTATTTCTGGGGTGCTATGGCCGCCTGCGCTTTGTTTTTAGGGTAAGTGGAAGTTTTTCTTTTACATTTTATTTGGCTGGCTGTTTGGCACCGTGCTAATCCTGCTTGTTTACAGCTGCATTTGTGTACCATCTTTATTGTGGATTGTAGAGGCTGCCTGTGCGCATTCTTTTTTCTCGAGATGCTTTGTCACCAGTTTTGCATTTACGAGGTTGAGTGTCATCCGCGTTCCCTCCCTCGGGCTGCAGGCATGCCGGTTTTCACTTTAATCGTGGTCTCTGCCCGTGTTGACTTACATATGAGATTCATGGCTGCCTACATGCCATTTTTTTGCTGTTGTAGTAGCGTGATTGCTCGGCTGCCACCTCAGATCATTGAGGATGGCAGTCAGCAATATGCTTATCTCTTTGTGAAATAAAAAGACTAAGGGGAAAGAAACAGGTTATGAGGCAGAGCTTCCCTTTTTTTTAAAGAGGGCTGTGGGCAGTAAAAGGGGCACAGCTTGTCTTCTTTAATATATGGGGGTCTAATAGTATGATGCAAATTAGATCTTACCTTGTTTTGTCTGCTGGAGATACAGAGAGTCTTTTGCCATTCCCTTTTCAAGGTACCTTGGTTTGCCTCAGGAAGATAGACATAAAGAATGCATATTTGTATGTACCCATACCACCTGTCCGTCAGAGGTTCCTCGGATTTGTGATAGCAGACAAACATTGGCAGTTCTGAGTTCGTAAGGGGTGATGGTTCACCCTTACTTACATCAATAAATCAATCAATCAATCAATCAATCAATCAGGGTTCTTGTATAGCGGTGCTAATCACCCATAAGGGTCTCAATGCGTTGGGGAGGGGGTGTTTCTGCAGTTCAGTCAAAGAGCCAGGTCTTGAGGTCCTTCAAGAATTGAGGCAGTGACGGTAATTGCCTGCGATGCAGAGACAGGGAGTTCCAGGTCTTCGCAGCGAGGTAGAAGAAGGATCTTCCTCCAACCGAGGTCTTGCAGATCTGTGGGATAGTGGCCAGGGCCAGTTGGGCGGAGGGGAAATGTCTGTTGGGTGCATAGAAGGAGAGGCGGTGGTTAAGGTATTCAGGTCCGGTTCTGTAGGTATGCGTGAGGAGCTTGAAGGTGATTCTTTTGTTGATCAGGAGACAGTGGAGTTCTCTCAGGTGACTGGAGATGTGGCGGTGGTGGGGAATTTCCCGGATAAGTCTGGCGGAGGCGTTCTGAATGCACTGCAATTTCTTTTGGAGTTTTTGGGATGTGCTAGAGTTGAGTGTGTTGCCGTAGTTGAGCTTGCTGCTGACGAGCACCTGGATGACTGTTCTCCTGGTCACGGTGGGGATCCACTTGAAGGTCTTCAACAGCAAGGGTAGCATGTGGAAGCAGGAGGATGATACGGCATTGATTTGGCGGTTCATTGAGAGCGAGGAGTCGAGGATGATGCCAAGGTTGTGTGCGAGGTCGGTGGGTGTAGGGGGGTTCCGAGCACTGCTGGTCACCAGGAGTCATCCCATGCAGAGGGAGTGGAGCCCAGGATGAGGACATCGGTTTCGTCAGAGTTGAGTTTGAGGCAGCTCTCCTGCATGGCCTGTTGATTCAGTCCCCACCTCAGGCTCACTCATTGGTAGATACAAACCAGACAATAGAGATACTACAGAACTTGGTTTCCTCATAAATTGGAAGAAGTCTCATCTCAACCCAACCATGGCTCTATTGGAGTAGGGCTCAACACAATCCAGGGCACAATGTTTTTGCCAGAATCCAGGAATTCCAAGCTGGTGAGACATTTGTATATGTTATTGTGCAGGAACAAGGCTCAAGCGAGGAAATGGCTGTGCTTACAAGAACATATGGTAACTACTAGTACATTTTTTCTATTTGTTTCCTCTCTTTCTAAAGCTAGGCTATCTTGCTTTTATGGACTTTGAATAATTCCTTTTTCAAGTTTTACATTTTTCAGGCGCTACACTGGATATGGGTCCTTTGTTCAGATTCTATTTGGTCAGTTGGTGACTCACATTTTAGAACATTTGCTCCCTCTCGAGGAGGACTAACTAGTTGATTCCAGTTGCTCATCTGTCTGAAAGGATCTAGCCTAGTGGATAATGGTCTCTTCTGTAGATAGGGGAACTTTCTTTGCTTAATCCAACCCATTCATTCTCACTACCGATGCCAGTGTTTTGGGGTGGGGAGCTGTTTTGGGGACACAGTCGGTTCAGTGTCTCTGGAGTCAGGAAGAATGGCGCAGATCCTCCAGTTAGAGGGAACTGATGGCCGTTTAGAGGGTGATCCTTCATTTTCACAGGCTGTTACTGGAGAAGGTGGTAACGGTTCATACAGACATAATTCTTGCCATGTCATATCTGAACCAGCAATTCGGTACCAGCTCCGCCCCCTGAATCTTCTTATTCAGCAGATATTTGTGCACGCAAAATTGAATCTCCTTGCTCTGAATTCTGTTTATATCAAAGACTTGTTTAATACTCAAGCGGATGCTTTGAGCAGGATCTTTCCTCTCTCTCAGGACTATTTTCTGATATCTTTCAGGAGATATGCAGAAGAGGGGGATCCTTCCAGTAGACTTGTTTGCATCGGAGAAGAATTCTCACCTCTACCTGTTCCCCTCCAGATTTTTGGGAGCGCAGCTCAACGGGCTTGTATTGCTTTGTCTAGCATCTGGCCAGTAGGGCTTCTGTACGCCTTTCCTCCCATACGTCTAATTCAGAGGCTACTGGCCAGGATACAAAGACAGTCAATCAAAATAGTTGTGGTTCTCCCCTTTAGGACAAGGAGACCATGATTCTGTCTTCTGACACTTCTTCAGACAGAACCAGAATGGATCCTTCCCTTATTCCCTCGTCCTCTAGCATGTCCCCCTCTTCCTCAAGACATGTTAGCCCAATTAAGACTGTCTTTCTGGAGGTTAAGAGGGAGGGGTTCTTGAGAAAGGGTCTGCCTCTTTTACTTTCTTTTTCCTTGTAGGCGTCCAGAAGGGCTTCAACCAACAGGTCTTACTTCCATCATTGAGCCTCCTTTGATGCTTATTGTAGAGGTAAAGATTTTCCTCTTGTCACTACTCTAACCTCAAATATCCTCCAATTTTTGCAGAAGGGTTTTGATAAGGGTTTAGCGGTTGCCACAATGCAGTTACAATGGTCTGCAATAAGACATTCAGATCTCCCTGGGAGGGCCTTTCATCTACGGAACCTACAATTTCCAGTTTATTTAAGCGGCTCGGTTCACTTTACTACGTCCTCAGGTTTTTCATCCTTTTCCATCAATTTAGTTCTGTCTTCTCTTCAAGAAGACCCATTTGAACCTCTTCAGACTGTTTCTGAGAAGTTTCTAACATTAAAGTTCCTTTTTTGTGGCCTTTACCACAGCATGGCATTTGGGTGAATGGGGTGCCCTAATCTCCAGACATCCTTATTTGAGGGTGTTTGAAGTTAGGATTCTCCTCACTTTGGACCCCGAGTTCCTTTCAACGGTTAACTCCACTTTTCATAGAAATCAGGAGATTATTCTTCATGTATTACCTAAAGAGAAGGAGGACCCTGATTCTTCACTTCACCTTTGGATGTGGTGAAAGTAGTCACCATCTATTTCTGATGCCCTCTTTGTTAATTTTGGATTAGTCACTGGAGGCAGAAAAGAACTTTTAATCACAGCGCAGTTCCAAACTCTACAAAATCCAGTTTACGAATACATTAGGCACAATTCACAAAGGGCCTACGCACTCTTGGTGGAGGCTCTGAAGTCATGGCGGAGGCCCGCACTCATGGCAGGACCTTCGCATTGCAGTTTCTCATTGCGTAGATATCGCCACGAGTGCGGGTCCCCACCACGACTGCCGGGCCTCCGCCACAAGTACGTAGGCCCTTTGTGAATTGGGGCCATTGTGTTTCCCCTGATCAAGATTCATCGCCCTTGGGTGCTACTTCCTTCCTCTATGCAATGCTGACCCCATTTGTCATAGTTCCCCAGCAGTCTTTGTCAGAGGCATGGATTCAGCTCAGCTGCAGATAACACTCCGCACAGGTTTAAATGTGCAATTCGATCTTACCCCCAATGTTGTTGACGGTAGAATCTGTCTCAAACCCTTGCATTTGAGTCAATACATTGCAGTTTCTCTGTCCAGACCATAGGCGGAGAACCTGGGTACTCGCTTGTTGTTTCTTTCGTGGTTGATAGGGAAGTCGAGCACACTCCATGTCTTCAGCGCGTCCTGCCTCCTCATGAGATAAATGACTGCAGCTCAGCAGGCTTTGCCATAGAGGTACTGGTAACTTGGGCAGTTGCAGCTTTTTTTCTGAACCAATGAAGGCCAATACTACGGCAAAGTAGTTGTGACTCTTTTCTAGGCTTATGCAAACAAATCCTACTTTCAGGCTAGTGCATCTGCAGGCATGTGCTCCAAGCAGTTGCAGGCTTTTTAGGCCATTCAGCTCTCCTTCAACAGCATCAAGGATTCCATGCCTTCTCAGAAGCAGCGTCGACTTGCAACCCGCAGCACCTGTCAGGGGCACAGGGATGGTGGTACTTACATAATCTTATGGGTGCAGCTCTTGACGGGAACCGTGGGGAGAGACCTGAGGAACCACTGGAGCATGGGTTGCCCCAGCTTACTTTCCCAGGCTGTCGTTTCCCTTATCCCCATGTCAGGAACACACTGAAGCAGGAGAAGTCACAACATGGGCACAAAGTAGTGTGAAGTTTCTGCACCCGGCAGACATAAGCCTTCCTGAAGCAGTATTTAGAGGTAGACAAAAGGGCAGGTCTGACCTAGAAACCTTGCCACCCTGAACACCAGAAACAGCGATCCCTGTGCTCACCACTACCATCAACTAAATGGCATCACTCAGGAAGAACAATCAATAGCCTCTAGTTAATAAGGTATTCATAGATATTTTAAAGGTAACCCTTTCTCTATCCTCTTTGCTTCACTGTCTAGGTCTCTGCCCTCTAGCTACAGGAATACAGGCAACACACTTCCTTCACTCGTCTGGGTAAGCTGTCCTTATTGTGCCATTTTGAGAGGGGTCAATAGGTCTCACTCTTACTTATGTAGATTAAATCATCTGACTACACTAAAGATTCACAAAATGCAGTATGCTGCCACTAAAAGCTTTCTGTGCTTAATCCATAACGTTTTGCCTCAGGCCGCCGGTTTTGATGACTAGTTTTTCTGCTAACCAGTGTTAATGTGCCTGTGCTCTCTCCTTAAAGCATGGTAGAATTGATTTATACTCAATTGGCATATTTAATTTACTTGTAAGACCCTTGTAAAATGGCACTACCCTTGCCCATGGGCTGTAAATTAAATGCTACCAGTGGGCCTGCAGCACTGATTGTGCCACCCACTTAACTGGCCATTTAAACATGCCTCAGGCCTGCCATTGCAGCCTGTGTGCACAGTTTTTAACTGCCATTTCGACCTGGCATAATAAACCTTTTTTCAGGCCCAAACATTCCTTTTTAATATATATATGTCACACCTAGGGTAGGCCCTGGACAGTCCAGAATGCAATGTATTTAAAAAGTGGGACATTTATGTAATCATTTTACATGTCCAGAGTGAAAAACTCTTACATTTGTTTTTCACTACAGCAAGGCCTACCTCTCCCATAGGATAACATTATACTTACCTTAATACATTTAATAAGCTGTCATTTCCAAATGGGAGCAGGTAGGCAGTTCATGTTTGGTGTCTTGGTGTCCTAACGTATGGTGAAGTCACATTTAAAATTACTTATTCAAAAATGCTACTTTCAGAAAGTTGGCATTTTCCTGCCTTAATCATCTGGTGCCTGCATCCTGTCTTTGGGTCACATGACTGGGTGTAGTCGATAGTTGGGCTTTGCGTATCCCTCCTAGAAAGCAACACACAATGGGGAGTTTAGGTGTGCCTGGATGGGCCATCACTAACAGGATGGGAGGGAAGAGCTGGGCCCATGAAAAGCCTACACAAAGGGCTGCATACCCCCTGAAGATAGTCTGAAGCCCGGGCCAGGAAGGCAGGGCACCTGTGCACCTCAAAGGCATGCTTCTAGAAGCTTATCCCTACTTCAAAGGTACACCTGGGTATAAATACTGGACCTCAGACACCAACTCTTCAGTACACTGCTGGAAATATGAATATTTTGCCGGAACATAGGACTGCTGTGCTGCTGAAAGGACTGCCACTCTCCTGGACTGCTGACTTGAAGGGACTGCTGCCCTGCTGTTCTTATCTGCTGCCTGCTGCCCTCTTGCCTTGGTGGGAAGGATTGGACCTGCATTTTTTGAACCCAGAAATTCAGAGTGACTCCAAGGGGTACTTGACAACAACCTTACACCTGCACTTGGACTCTGCCATCTGTGAGTGTACCCTTTCAAGTGGTGACACACCAGTCCTGGACCCTTGGAAGTGGACCTAAGGTTCTATGCCAGCTTCTGTTGAACCAGCTGAACCAAAGCATCTTCTCTGCTGCGCATCCCTGAATAAAACCGATGCATTGGCGCTGCTGCATGGATTGGATCGCAAAGATCCGCATCGCCTGCGTAGCCTCTTCGAAACCGGCACGATGCACCCTCGGTGCAGGCCCTTGCATCCCTCATCCAGTGGCATAACAAAACATGAGGGGGCCCCCTGCAAAGTACATGCAGGAGTCCCCCTTCAAACTTACTCAGGAGCTCTCAGGCCAGGGTACTGTCTGAGGGGGGCCCCCTGTAGTTCAGGGCCCCCGCAATGCGGGGGCTGCAGTGGCCTTTGTTATGTCACTGCCCTCATCAATAGCAGCCTCGACAAAGGACTCTGCATCTCAGCCTCGCAGCTTCTCGGAACCGACGGATTGCCCCGACTTTGCGATGCATCCTTGATGCTGGACCGGGCATTACACGCCCTTGCCAACGGGATCCTCGATGACCCCATAGGACCTCGCATCACAGCCTCCCCACACCTCGGAACCGACGCATTGATTCGGCTGCATGACGGATCTTTGATGCGGACCCTCGCAATGCTCTGCAAACCGAGATTAAAGGTACTTTGCTCAGTTGACCTAACTGGGTCTCTATAGCCGTCCCTCACTCCATCACGGTCAGCCTATACTTATAACTTTGTCCTAGTCTGGCACAAACAGATATCCACAGTTGACGCTTTGCACTGTTTGGCTCTATTTTCACTAGCATCTTTAAAATTGCATATCTCTGGTTCTACTGATTGGATTTTTGTAGTTTTGGTCCTGCTATATTTATTAAAAATTGCTCTGTATTTCTACTTGCATTGGAATCCTTTTTGTGTGGAGTTTACCCTTTATTACTGTTTTGAAGTGTTGTAGAAATGCTTTACACATTGCCTCTAAGTTAAGCCTGAGTGCTCTGTGTCAAGCTACCAGGTTAGAGCACAGAATAATTTAGGGTTGGCATGTGCCTCACCCTGACAAGGATTGTGTTTGCTGCTTGACCAAGGCTCACACCCCTGTCAACCAACAACCAAATTTCTTACACCCTTTAGTGAAGGAGTGGAAACTACAGAAAGTGCACATGGTGCTTGGAGTACTCTTTACTTTTGTTCATGCTGCTGCCTTCATAGCTCCTTAGGGTATACCCAGGGTACCAAAGTGTATATTCCCAAGTTAGGCCCATGTAGCAAAGCAGCTTGTTTCTTACATTGTCCTAACAATGCAATCAAACGATGGCAGGAGATAGAGGTTAAGGTTAGGTTCACCCTCCTAACTGAATGAAGTTTCACAAAATCTGGAATACCAGAATAAAAACCTAACCGTGGGGAAGAACAGGTTTTTCACTGAACATGTAGGAAAATCCTCTTTCCAGAAAGAAAAATTCTTTTCTAGAGTCCCCTCACCCACCAGGGTTTCCCCTAGGTGGCCTGCTTCATCATTGGGTCCTCTCAATTCGCTGCGGATTGAGGAGTGCTGTGACTTGCGGAATTACGTAGGAGCACTAGGTTGTGGAAAAATGTGTAGTGCAGTGAAAGTGGAGTGGAAAAACAAAAAGTTAAAAATACCTAATTAGTGGGCTAATATTTTATTCTTGCCCCTAGTTGGTATGACTAAAAACAGGGGTTAATAATAGGGAAAGTCTAACTATAATGAGTATAGAGTCCCTAGTATTGGGTCGACATGTTTCGAGCTGTCCCCTCAAAGCTCTTCTTCAGGACCACACGAGGACCAGCCCAGTGCGTGCCACTCCTAAGCAAACCTATAATGAGGAATTAATGAGGTGCACACCTACTGTGTATACACCTAACACGTAATACATACGGTTAATCGCTGACACGTAGTATTTTAGTTTAGGCAGAATTTTGCCTCATGATCCCCGGGGGTGCCATTAAGTGATTTGCCAGAGGTGCGCTTTGACGAAGGTGTGACTACAAGCCCCTCTACCCCTGCAGATCATTAGGCAAAATTCTGCCTAAACTAAAATACTACGTGGCAGCGATTAACCGTATGTATTACGTGTCACTGGATTCAAGCTATCCTGGCTGATGAGGGCTGAAAGCCCGAAACCGGTCCTAGGATGCTTGTTTCCAGTGCAGGGAGGACTTGGCCTGGCAGTTCGAGCTGGACTGTTCCCATTGGGCGCAGGGTCAAGACTGATTTGCATATGGCTGGGTCCAAACTGGAATGGCATGGTGAGCAAAAAAACAATGGATTTAGGCCCAGATATCTGTACTGGGGTGAATGTATGACAGTGTTCTGCATTCTGTCCATCAATTGTTCTTTTTGCATTTGTCACCCCGAGTGGGACGGGTATGCCCAGACGTCGGTCCCGTGCTCTCCATGCCACTGGAGTCAAGCTATCCTGGCTGATGAGGGCTGAAAGCCCAAAACCGGTCCTAGGATGCTTGTTTCCAGTCCAGGGAGGACCTGGCCTGGCAGTTCGGGCTGGACTTTTCCCATTGGGCGCAGGGTCCAGACTGATTTGCATATGGCTGGGTCCAAACTGGAATGGCATGGTGAGCAAAAAAACGATGGATTTACGCCCAGATCTCTGTACTGGGGTGAATGTATGACATTGTTCTGCATTCTGTCCATCAATTGTTCTTTTTGCATTTGTCACCCCGAGTGGGACGGGTATGCCCAGACGTGGATCCCGTGCTCTCCATGCCACTGGAGTCAAGCTATCCTGGCTGATGAGGGCTGAAAGCCCGAAACTGGTCCTAGGATGCTTGTTTCCAGTCCAGGGAGGACCTGGCCTGGCAGTTCGGGCTGGACTGTTCCCATTGGGCGCAGGGTCCAGACTGATTTGCATATGGCTGGGTCCAAACTGGAATGGCATGGTGAGCAAAAAAACGATGGATTTAGGCCCAGATCTCTGTACTGGGGTGAATTTATGACATTGTTCTGCATTCTGTCCATCAATTGTTCTTTTTGCATTTGTCACCCCGAGTGGGACGGGTATGCCCAGACGTGGGTCCCATGCTCTCCATGCCACTGGAGTCAAGCTATCTTGCCTGATGAGCTGAAAGCCCGAAACCGGTCCTGGGATGCTTGTTTCCAGTCCAGGGAGGACCTGGCCTGGCAGTTCGGGCTGGACTGTTCCCATTGGGCGCAGGGTCAAGACTGATTTGCATATGGCTGGGTCCATACTGGAATGCCATGGTGAGCAAAAAAACGATGGATTTAGGCCCAGATCTCTGTACTGGGGTGAATGTATGACATTGTTCTGCATTCTGTCCATCAATTGTTCTTTTTGCATTTGTCACCCCAGTGGGACGGGTATGCCCAGACGTGGGTCCCGTGCTCTCCATGCCACTGGAGTCGAGCTATCTTGGCTGATGAGTTGAAAGCCCGAAACCGGTCCTAGGATGCTTGTTTCCAGTCCAGGGAGGACCTGGCCTGGCAGTTCGGGCTTGACTGTTCCCATTGGGCACAGGGTCAAGACTGATTTGCATATGGCTGGGTCCAAACTGGAATGGCATGGTGAGCAAAAAAACGATGGATTTAGGCCCAGATATCTGTACTGGGGTGAATGTATGACAGTGTTCTGCATTCTGTCCATCATATGTTCTTTTTGCATTTGTCACCCCGAGTGGGACGGGTATGCCCAGACGTGGGTCCCGTGCTCTCCATGCCACTGGAGTCAAGCTACCTTGGCTGATGAGCTGAAAGCCCGAAACCGGTACTAGGATGCTTGTTTCCAGTCCAGGGAGGACCTGGCCTGGCAGTTCGGGCTGGACTGTTCCCATTGGGCGCAGGGTCAAGACTGATTTGCATATGGCTGGGTCCATACTGGAATGGCATGGTGAGCAAAAAAACGATGGATTTAGGCCCAGATCTCTGTACTGGGGTGAATGTATGACATTGTTCTGCATTCTGTTCATCAATTGTTCTTTTTGTATTTGTCACCCCGAGTGGGACGGGTATGCCCAGACGTGGGTTCCGTGCTCTCCATGCCACTGGAGTCAAGCTATCCTGGCTGATGTGGGCTGAAAGCCCGAAACCGGTGCTAGGATGCTTGTTTCCAGTCCAGGGAGGACCTGGCCTGGCAGTTCGGGCTGGACTGTTCCCATTGGGCGCAGGGTCAAGACTGATTTGCATATGGCTGGGTCCAAACTGGAATGGCATGGTGAGCAAAAAAACGATGGATTTAGGCCCAGCTCTCTGTACTGGGGTGAATGTATGACATTGTTCTGCATTCTGTCCATCAATTGTTCTTTTTGCATTTGTCACCCGAGTGGGACGGGTATGCCCAGACGTGGGTCTCGTGCTCTCCATGCCACTGGAGTCAAGCTATCCTGGCTGATAAGGGCTGAAAGCCCGAAACCGGTCCTAAGATGCTTGTTTCCCGTCCAGGGAGGACTTGGCCTGGCAGTTCAGGCTGGACTGTTCCCATTGGGCGCAGGGCCAAGACTGATTCGCATATGGCTGGGTCCAAACTGGAATGGCATGGTGAGCAAAAAAGCGATGGATTTAGGCCCAGATCTCTGTATTGGGGTGAATGTATGGAATTGTTCTGCATTCTGTCCATCAATTGTTCTTTTTGTATTAATAATTGCAGCACACGTATGTTATACAAGAATAACATTGGTTAAAAATACTTATTGAAAACGTCCCACTGGGTATTCTCTGTATACTTCTCTGAGAAAAAGTGAGCACTAGTGACTGTGTGAAAGGATCTGTACTATTTCCACGACCCCTGAGGGGTCACGGTTGTCATGTTCAGTGGTTGCCAGAAACCATTCGCTTCCTGGTAGGTTAGGGGGGCTTACGGTGGCACTGTGAGCTAGTGTAGGAAGCAGGCTCTGTATATACTATACCAAAGTGAGGTCTAGTGTGTACAGAGTCCAGTGGAACCCCAAAGGTAGGCAGAGGTAAAGTTAGATAGCACCTCACTCTCTATTTGTGGTAGTGGGGTCGAGCAGTAAGGCTTTATCAGAAGACAGTGTTAAGCATTTGTTGTACAGACTCAGTCAGCAAATGAATTCACACACTCAAAGACTGAACTTCAGACCAATTGTTTTTGTATAAAAATATTATTTTAGTTATTTTATTTTTCTAGAACCAAGTAAGCCTGGCACAGGAAAGTGATAAATAGTTTGCAGTAAATATACAGTTGTAATACAGTTTGGATTGTAATTGTATATGCACTTTGTTTTGACTTACAGTATTGTTTCTGAGAAATGCAATGCTTTGTAAATACAGTACATATACTTTGTATATGATTTTCAGTAAAATTACAGGTAAGTTACTTTTGAGAGTACTTTTCTTACACAGTGTAGTATACCTGGATACAACGCTTGGACATTTCCTGTAAACAGGTAAGTAAAATCGTTTTTGTTAGTGCAATTTTAAAGAATTTCTTTAGGTTTTCAAACTCCACACTTAGAAACTTTTCCAAGAAAAACAGTCAATGTTATCCTATGGAGGGAAATAGTGTTATAGGTTTTAGGATAAGTATTCGGTAGTGGGAGTTGAGGTTCTGGGGGTAGACTCAGGGGTCCCCCAGGGTCAGGAATGCACTCTCGTTACACCCTCAGCGGCACTGGGGCGGCCATGTGCAGAGTGCTGAGGCCCAATGTTATCCAATGGGGATAGGGGGCTTCCAGTTGATGGCTTCTGACGAGCAGGCCACTTGGTTGTGGGTTGGTTAGGCACCGTCAGTTGGGCCACCTAAGGCCATGGGGCGTCAGGTGCAGGGGTGCCTTTTAGGGTCGGATCTTCTTACCAGCTTCTAGTTGCGGTTGGGGGGACCTTCCGGATTTAAGCTGCAGGCGTCAATGTAGGTTTGAGGCAGGTCAGGGGTCACCGGATCTCTGGATAGGATCGCCGGGATACCTCCTCGTGGTGTTTTCCCACTCAAGCTTGGGCCGTGGACGGCCGGTGCAGAGTGGTGTGGATTCGTGGTGTCCGGCCGGAGCCAGAGGTTGGAGATGAACAAATCCGGTGTTCACGGGAGACACAGTCTTTGGGGTTGAAGGCAGGCAGGTCCTCCAGGGTTTTCGAGGTTGTTGGCTGCAGAACACACCGGGATTTTGCAGGAGCAGGTTTGAGGTGGAGACAGGCCGGTAGGGCTGGGGCCAAGTCAGTGGGCGTCTTCCTCTTGTTAGCTTCGGCACGGCTGTTCGGTCCTTCTTCTTTTCTTGTAGTTTCTTCTGGTCTGAGGAAGCAAGGTTCAGGGTTGCCCCTAAATACTAGATTTAGGGGCGTTACAGGTAGGTAAAAAGGTTGGGACCAATGGGTCCCTTCCCTGGGGTGGATACACCCCCTATTATACCACCCTCCAGTGGGAGGGGGGGCATAAGCCTTTCCCTGGTTGGCTGAGTCCCCCCATCTGCAAGATGGCGGGACTTAGAGTTGTGCTTCACCTCGCCTCCCCCACCTGAGGGATGTGTCCAGTATTTGTAAAGCGCGAACAATTACCCAAGGGTGTCAAGGCGCTGGGGGCCATCGGGAAGATTAAGCGAGCTATTGCCCAGAGTCACGTGGTGCTGGGCTGATCTGCCACCGGCGCCGGGGATCGAACCGTGAGCCCCCGGGTACGAGAGTCAGTTGCCCTGGCCGCTGCGCCACACCTCTTCCCTATGGAGTTGGCAGAGGTGGGCACACCTCGCTTCCTCACTTGATTTTCCCGCCGGTTCTCCCGCCCAAAGTGGAGGTCAGAACCAGTGGGGACCTGTTGCTGAAAGCAGCAAGTGGCCTGGGGAAGCTCACACAGGCGGCAAGCCTTTGAAGCTTCCTCTTTGTGAACCCTGCCCATCCTGGGGGAGGAGGCTTGGCACCACGTCCCAGAATGTGCATTGTTTCAGGCCCCAGAGAGAAGCAGGCTCTCGACCCAGGGGTCCAGAAACATGTCTGGTGGTGGCAGCTGAAAGCAGCCACTCAGCCTGGACACTAGTGGTAGGTCGTTTTTCAGGGGGCATCTCTAAGATGCCCTCTGTGTGCATTTTTCATTAAATCCCACACTAGCATCAGTGTGGGTTTAATGTGCTGAGAAGTTTGATTCCAAACTTCTCAGTTTTCAGTGTAGCCATTATGGTGCTGTGGAGTTCGTAATGACAAACTCCCAGCACCATATACTCTTAATGGCAGCACTGCACTTACAATGTCTAAGGATGGACTTAGACACTGTAGGGGTACAGGGCTCATGCACCTGTACCCTCACCACTGGTATAGTGCACCCAGCTAGAGGGGTGACTGACCTATGGCAGGGCAGTGGGTTGTAGGCATGGCACACAGGGAAACAAAAAAACAGGAGAGGACGGTTCAATGGAAATCAAATAAGACCTCAACAAGCACGCAGCCAACCTCCTCAAGAATACATACGGACCAGAAGCCAGAAATATTGGCGTTAGATAAAATTCCTGTGATTAATCTATCTGGAAGAACTCTCAATAATCAAGAAACTGAGGTTTTAGGTAGAGGTTTTAGTTTTGTTCCTACTACTAGGATTAATAAGTTTCAATTAGAAAAAGACCTTAGAATGTTCTTTAGGAAGATTAGATTGAAAAGGTTCTTTGAGAATAGACCACCGAGAGATTCAAGCAGTGTAACGGGTTTTAAACCGAAATCAACGTTTACTCCATCTATTGCTCAGGTTGGTAGTAACATAGATGTTTTTGAAAAGGCAGTAGAAATAGGGATTCAAGATATCATCAATAAAGATTGTTACCAACAAAATAATCTCAACAAAAAGCAAAGAATAGCGATAAGCGCATTGAAGGAGGATATTACTATCACCATTAAACCCGCCGACAAGAGGGGTGGGGTGGTGATATTTGATAGTTGTGATTATGATAATAGGATATTCAAATTATTAGATATCCCAGAGCACTATGAAAAAGTAAGTAATTGTGAATTGGTGCTCCTTAATAGGAAATGTGCTGCCCTCTTAGGGGAGGCTAAAGAGCTAAATTTGATTAGTGATGAAGAATTCAGATTTTTAAATAACCAGAATCCGAAGATCCCAGCTCTATATGGTTTGCCTAAAATCCATAAAAATAGCCTTGATCCCCCAATGAGACCCATTGTGAGTTGTTTGGGTTCGCTTCTCGAACCCTTTAGTAAGTATATAGACTTCTTTCTTAAGCCATTAGTGAGTAATCTTAAATCTTATGTGAGGGATTCATCTCACATTATTGGTTTGGTTGAAAATAAGCCTTTTTTAGGGAGAGACTCAGTGTCTAGTTACTCTGGACATTGAGTCTCTCTACACGAATATACCCCAGCGAGCAACTGTTGATGTTATTGATAGGATTTTAGAAAGTTCTAATATTAAGGGAGCCAATAAAGAATTTATTGTCCAGTGTACCAATTTGGTCCTTTTTAATAATATTTTTCTCTTTAAAGATCAACTGTACCGTCAAAGGAAAGGGACCAGCATGGGGGCCACCTGTGCCCCCAGTCTGGCCTGTTTATATGTGGGTGATTTTGAAGAACGTCACATTTACAATGAACTTGCACCATTTTATGAGAATGTGCTGGAATATCATCGTTTTATTGACGATGTGTTTTTTATTTGGGATGGGCCCACTGAGCTTCTGTCAGAGTTTCTCATCTGGTTAAATCTAGGGGATGAGAATCAAAAATTTTCGGCACACTATAGTAAGGATAGGGTGGATTATCTGGACATTACAATAAAAGCAATGGGTGGGAAACTGGAGGTGGAATTGTTTACTAAGCCTATGGCAAAAAATACTTTACTCCACTACTCCAGTTTCCACCCAAAGTCACAGAAGGATAATATCCCGTTCAGCCAGTTTCTCCGGTTAAGGAGAAACTGTACAAATCTCAATGATTTTTATGAACACTCAGAAGTATTGAAGAATAAACTAAAGGACATAGGGTATCCTAAAAAACTCATATCGCATTCGTTTAAAAGGGCTAGATTTTATGACCGTGATGCGATGCTGAACAAAACCAAAAAGGAACGGGAGATGTCAAGAGTAGTGTTTGTCAGCCAATTAAACAATTTGAGTAATAAAATAAAAAATGTGGTAAATAAACATTGGAATATTTTAAATGACCAGGAAGAAGTTAAATTGGAAAAGCCTCTGTTTGCTTTTAAGAAAAATACTAATTTACGTAATCAATTAGTTCATACGTATAGAGAAGAACCCAAAAACAAACAAAGGACGTTAGATAATACTGTTGCAAAAGTAAACACACGCTGTGGTAATTGTCAGATGTGTGATCAATGTTTGGTAGCGAAAGAACTGACACATAACGGTAGAACCGTAAGAGCACATAGTGTTAACAATTGCCGTAGTAAGAATGTAATATATTCTCTGCGCTGTCCCTGTGGCCTAGCCTATGTAGGCGAGACTGGTCGAGAATTGAGGGTAAGGCTAGCTGAACACAAGTCAGCGATTAAAACCAAGAAATGTAATGCTCCGTTAGTGTCCCATTTTATTGATCGTGGCCACAAAGAGACAGAGTTTATGTGGTTCATTCTGGAAAAAGTCACCATGAATAAGAGAGGTGGTGATATGGAGGAAAAACGTAAAACGAGAGAACAGTGGTATATCTCAATACTGAACACTATAAGACAGGGTTTGAACACTAGGGAAGAATGGGAAAGATTAATTAATTGATCTGGTAATATCTTCTCAGTAGGAGCAATAGCATCACTAATGTTATTGTTCTTGTAAATTAGAATGTTTCAACAGATTGGCTATAATACAACTAACTGTCAAGATATAACTGTAAAAGACGTTGTGATTTTAACTTTCCCTTTAAAATTAGCGACATTAGCATGGTTTATATTGTATATATACAGACAGAAATCCAAGAGTTTAGGACAGTGTTTCTTAAAAGGTGGAAAATTTAGTTGACTATAATAGTCATTACGTGATTTTTTATTGACTATTTTAAATGCATAGGAAGAATTTTTGTTTGTTGTTATTAAAATAGCAGTATGAGTTTCATTTTTCCGTATATACCCAATTTTGAGCTAAATAAACTATGGTCTTTTGCTGTCCCAGACAGGGTAGGAGATCTGTGTATATATATGTATATATAAATATAGATGTGAATATATATATATATATATATATATATGATCACATATATATTTTTTGTATGTTCGCTTTAGATTTATGCCTTATTTTACATACAATTTTTAGACTGGGCAGGAAAGGAATTTATAATAATTGTTTCATACTAGTTAATGTAATAATGAAACAATGCATGATATATGTGGCATTTCACCCTATTGGTAAATTGTAATTATTTATATGGCCATGTATTATGAGAGATTGGGATATCCTTCCCCCATTCAAAGATGGCGTGTTAAATCCCCTTCGGGCAGTCCGTCATTACTCTTTAGTGCTGGGGAAGCCCGGTAGTCCGTTCTTGCTCTTCAGTGCTGGGGATGTTTTGGCGCGATCAATTAAGAAGAGTATTAAACTGCAGGCAGGGAGTTTATGCATTACCTACAAGGACGGGTGTTTTGTTATTAGATACGGAGACCTTAAATCCCGGTAAGTGGAGCTAGAGTTGATGCGAGAAATATATGCGGTGGGCTTTGTAAATTAGTTTAACTACGAACTACCGTTTTTTGATAGTTAGCAAGTTTTTACATATTCATGGTGTGTTAATGCTCTAAGTTACACTTATCTTTGAACTTAGAGGGCGGCATTTATATTTAAAGGCTCGATATGGGTACCTTGTATAAACTTAAATGGGTGCCATATGTCTGTACTAACTATATAAAAGTGGGCTTATCATGTATATAATTAGTAAGCCACAGCATTGTTCTGATGTAAACACTAAGAGAAGCTGCCAGATAGGAGTGGGGTATAGGCTGTCCGGTAAGCGTTTAAAGTTTCTTTAAATCTGTTGTTACAAAAGAGTGAATTACATCATTGAGATTATGGTTTCTTATAGGTGTTAAAGTCCTAAATAAACAGAAAGTTTGGAACTAAAGAGTATTGACAAAACAGGAAATTGATTTAAATCCTGGCCCTGAGAGGGAATTTATTTGAGCTACGATAAAGGTAATAATAAAAATTTAAATAATTTCCTTTAGTGTTTTAATGGAGCTCACACTATTAAGTTTAAGAATTTTAGGATTATCAATAAATGTCCTTGATGTCGTATTACAGGGCAGTACCTTGGCCGATTTCTAGTGAATGGAACATTTTTATCAAACTGTGACAGGCTGCATGTTCAGATAATTGAGGTACGTGGCAGTGTATATGAATGAATATGAGGATAGAAGTAGTGTTTACATCATCCCAGGAAAAATATTAGTTTTAATTGTTCCTTATTTAAAAATAGGAGCTTTTATCCAGTGCAGTCTGGGACCTGTTGGCCATTAAAGACTGGGAGGATCCTTTTCCCCGCACACAACCGCACGTTGATATCACGGTGGGTGTATGAATCTATTTTGGTTGTTTGAGTGTAAGTGAGTGATTTGGTGATGTTGATGGTAGTTGAGTGTGGAAAGAGTGGTAGGGTCTCCCATTAATATACACATACTAGTCAGAGCTATTTTTATAGCCTGAGATATATGGGATTCCCTATTGGTTAAGCAGCTGGATGTATGGTCGAATATAAGTGTTGATGTGGAGTTTGTTAAGAATCATGTTATAGAGCCGATGGTCTTGTGTATGTGTGTTTTTTTTCATGAAATTTTAATGCAGAGTTTTATAAAGGATTAATATGTTCATGTGTACTAAATTAATGTTTTTGTGATATGTTTGATTTTGTATGTATACATACAATGATATATTATATTCTTTATACATAGATTTTAACAGTGCTGGATCACGTTTTAATGTAAAGCCTGAAGAAGGTGGTTTGGACCTGCTGATACCACCGAAACGCGTCGCTTCTTGGTCTTGTTGTATATAAACCTGATGCACATCATTGGTGTTGTTGTTGCAATTTGGAAAAATTATATTTTTAATGGATCATTAATGCCAGCCTTATAGTGGTTGTGCTTTGTGTGAAAAATGTTTTTGCTGCATATTGTGTAATAATTCTTGATGAAATTGTATTTTAACTTATGAGTTTATTAATTCTTTTTCTGAATTAGTTTTTATCTATTGCATTTATTTTATGAATAAACCATTCATATATTTGACTTTTGGCTTCTAATACAGTTCCTGTGTGAATAGGTGTTTGAGTGACTGTTTTGGTACGCTATTGTGGTTTCCCAAAGGGAATTCTTTTTAGACATATAGTCACACAGGGATGTGTGCCATGTTGTCTCTTCACTTTGTTCTGTACCAAAACACGCAGCCTGTAAAGGCAGTGTGTGAGTGTAATGGTACAGGGCCTCTAAGGGTGGCACAATAAGTGCTGCAGCCCTTAGAGGTTTTCTCTGGTCACAGTGCCCTGGGTACCTGTGGTACCATTTACCAGGGGCTGACCTGTGGTCAGAGATGCCAATTGGGTTTTGTTTTCAAGGCAGTTTTAGGGAAAGAACATAAGACATGGGTACCTGATTGGCAGGAGCCCAGGGCACACTCAATCAAAGCACATCAGCAGTTCAGCAAAAAGTGGGGGCTACCATGCAGAAAGAGGGCACTTTCTCACAGCTAGCTGGTCTATAGGCCATCATATCCTGTGAGGGTGTCCAGAATCAGTCTTGGCACCAGGCCCCTAGTTTATGTTGTCCAAAGAAATGCACAGATCCTACAGATTAGTAGGAATTACACCACAAAAAGACATGATAACCCTGATGCCACCTATTTGACATCAATGACTTTCTTGTCTTTCTGATAAGGACTGTGATAATCAAGAGGTACAAAGTGGCTACATGCACATGTGAGGCAGGGCTGCTATGTATTCTCGTACTCATTCAGCACTGCTGAATTGTGGATTGTGGAAGTGCAGGCTGAAGACAAGTGTGTGCAGTACTGGCCTACTAAGAATCTGTTACTTGCACATGCTATCTCATGGAAATCCACCAGCACATCTTCAGTCCTCAGCTCCGTATGAATTATGCAAACCACCATAGACTCCTTAGAGTGCTCCCACTTTGACCGTAGGGTCATATTTACTTCTTCACTCTATCTTAAATTGTGTCCTTTGTGAAGTTTCAAGAATATATGTTCTAGATTTAATCAGTTTTGCAGAGTACTTGAAAATGTAATGACATGATCTGTTACATTGTAAAATGGAGTTTCATCCTGAGCTTTTCACCCTGTGTTTCAAATGTATGCAGACCTTGATTGCATTGACAAAGAAGCTTTTTCTTCCTGTCTCTTATACTTCAAAAAATAAATCCACTAATTCATGTTATCCTCGGTTATTTTCTGTGTTTGATTTTCATAATCCTTAGTAAGGTGGGTATTGCAAGTAATGTTAATTGTTTAGTGTCTGCCTATCACGAAAACTGCTCCAACTCGTGCTAATCTACAAGTGTTGTTTTTTAACCATCTATTAACATGAAAGAGAACAATCGCTACTTGATCTGGTACAGAAATTTGAATAATGAAAAATATCACATAAGTTGGTCAATTGGATAAGCAAGCACATTGCTTTTTATTGTATGCATGTATTTATGTGGTATTTCTATAGCGCGAACCTAGCCAAAAGGCAGCGGAGCGCTGTACAGGGTCAAGAACAAGAATAAAGTCACTGTGTGATGAGAGAGGTAGTGTTTGTGGTCAGTTAAGGCATTGTGATGTAGTGCTGTTTAAAATGGTTCATCTTCAAGTCTTTCCTAAGTTGGAGCAATGTTGGAACGGTCCTGATGAATACAGGTATGTTGTTTCAGATTCTATGTGCATAGATGGAAAAGCCTTCTGCCTTGTTTTTTCTTTTTTACTCTTCGCAGTCTGCAGTCTTATGGTGTCCTGGCTGCAGGTTTGTTGAGAACCACTGGAGATGGTAAACTTGTCTGCAGGATAAGCAGCCGTGCCACTTGGGGTGGCTTTATAAAGGATGGGGAAGGGGGAGGACCAGCTGGTTATGGGCTGGCAAGGGAGCCAATGGAGTTCCATCAGATGGGGGTGATGTGATCATCTGTACGATTCGCTTCAACTTGTCCATTTATTTGTTTGAAAGCACTGTATAAATCAAACACACACATACACACTCTTACCTCGAAAGCGGTTGTCTGCTGTGAATGATAGAATGATTGTGGAGGAGTCACAATTCAAGACCAAGTATAAAAGTGGAGGGGTCTGCTGTTGGGCCAGAAGGCCAGACTGGGGGGAGCATAGGGTTCGGTGCTCCTTGAAGTGACGTATTTTCTGCTCCTTCGGAGGTGGAGAAGACGGGCACTCCACATAGAAAACAGCATTCAACTTGCCTAATCACTTCAAAAATTTTCCAACATCTACTCACAAACTTGGAATCCATTTTGAAGTTTTAGCGCTTTGCCAAAAATGTACACATACACATTTATGGTACATGTCTTCTGTCTTGTGGTCTTGCGCATCATACTTCTTTGTTTGCCCCAGTATTTGAGCCAGTTCCTTTTGCTATTCTCCCTTACGTTGCATTGGGGTTCTTTTTGTGTGCTAGTATTTTTTACGTGCCCTTTATGGTGCCACTATTGTTTGAGTTGTCACTTTGCAGGTGTCTCAAATAATTTGAAAGCCTCCCATCAATTCTTTGGGTTTTAGAACAGTAATAAGTAAATAACAAAAGACGCAAGCTTGCTATTAATGTTATAAACCCAGGTTTTTTTTACACAGCACTCTGCATGTTTGGCTGGGCTAATCTATTTTTCTGTCACCAGAATTAAGTCAGACATTGTATTTTACGCTTTGCTTAGACTCCACGATTTCACTTGCTGCAGCGTTCAGCCTTGTCAATTTCAGGCAGGATGTGGAACTTTAATTTTGACGTAGAGCAGCAGCAGGGGCCCTCAGCTTCTCAGCTCGGGCACTTGTCCTGTCAGGGAGGATTGGCAGCTGCAGCCTTTCTGATCATCAGTTTAAGCCCCCCTGATGAGCGCTACTGCGCCTCTTTAGTCAATTTCAGGCCTGGCTGCTTTCTTTAGTCAATTCCAGCCATTAGATGTGTCCTGTGCTGTTTTCTAGCAATCTGCAGTCTCTGCTATTTTAAATCAATGTCTGGCTCCTCGCGCATGCTGCATTCTTTTAACACTTTCAGGCTTGCTGCCTTTTAAATGTCCCCGATGTGAATGCCATGCGTGTTTCGTAAAGGTATGATTCCTCTACCTGCCACCATGGGTATCTTATCAGTTTCAGGACCCAGGGTAATACAGGTATCACTGTACAGGATGGCAGGAGCAGAGAGCCATGTGCGTAAATACACTATGATTTTCAAATTGTGGTAATTCAGGTGATTCGACTAATAGCTGAAGGGGTCTTCTTTCTTTCTTTCTTTCTTTCTTTCTTTCTTTCCTTCTTTTTTTCTTTTTCTTTCTTCCTTCCTTCCTTTCTTGTTACAGTTGTTTATGATGTGTTTTTGTATTTCATCAAAATGTCATTTTTAGCCGGTATAGCGCTCTCATTATTACAATAGTGTGATCGTTCTTATTGGATGAAGATTGATGGTTGGAGAAGTTAGACGCCAACTCATCTGAAGTTTGATCCATTCTTTAGCATTCATCAGTTGCTGCCCTAGAATCTGTGACCTCACTCGAAGACCATTGTGTATACTTTCATTTTCAGGAGTTTCCCTTCACTCAAGGGGTTTGGTCTTGCCCTGTCAACAAAGGTTCAGTGCTTTTCCATGTCTGAGAACCTGAACTAAGCGTGAGCTGACTCTATGGGCCTCATTTACAAGCCCATTGCGCCGCCGATGCATCACTTGTTTTGACGCACCGGCAGCGCAATGGGCTTACCCATGTTTTTAAGGCCATGTAAAGTCACCCTGCGTGACTTTTCGGGCCTTGTAAATATGGGCCCCTTTCACGCATTACTCAGCGTGAAAAGGGTGTTTCATGGGTGTTGCTGCAGGTGTTCCCACGCAACACCCATGGAACCTGACACATTCCCAGATTTACAAAGTTTTGTCAAGCTGGGAATGCATCAGAATCCTATGCCTGCCCATGGTCGGCGAGGCAGTGGCGCAACAAGGAGAAATACTTTTATTTCTCCTCGTTTTTTACTCTTTCTATGCATGCTGCATTCTGCGGCACGCATAGAATGAGGAAAATGCCATCAATGATTGCTTTTGTGCAAGAAGGTGTCCCTTCCAGCACAAAAACAATCATCTCCGCAATACAGGCACCCTTGCAACATGACGCAATGGTGTCTTCGTTGGTGTACAGCTGCTGTTTGTTCGCCCACACGCGGGAGAAGAACAGGAATGCGCTGTATCTTGTAGATAGGGCACATTCCTGCCCTTTTATTTTGACACACAGCAGCACAGCAGGAAGGCTTGCTGCACTGCTGTGCATCAAAATATAGTAAATGAGGCCCTAAGTTTTTACCACTTGAAGCTTGGATGGAGCATTTTCTGTGCAGTGAGCGATTGGAAGTTCCTGAGTGGCACGAAATGGAGGGCCAATTTATTCCAGTTACCCATGTGCATGAAGCACAGTGCCTTGAAGTTGATATTTGACTCCACTTCCTTCAGTTTACTGTAGGCATCAAATGTGGGAAAACACAGAAAAAAATACAATGTACTAAAATTGAATTGGATTGTGCACCTCCCTTTCCAGAGTGGAAGCTGTGTTTCCGTGATTTATATGCCTCATCATCAGTTTGCACAAGCTCCCTGCTGTGATTAGCACAGATGCTTATATTGCATTTTTCTCTGTTAGTGCACATTTTATGAAGTCATTCCTAATTAAAAATACGGCAAATACATGTCTTGTTGTTTTTAGGTCTGGTGTTAATTATATGTAAAATATACATAAATATCGGGGCTTTTGGCCAGCCCTTTCATCCATTGGTCCGTTTTTGTGTCAATCACATTTACTTCCATCCACTTCAGCATACAGCATGAGACAGTGGGTCAGTCCAATTGAACCCTTGAGTCATGGCATTCTGCTTTTTCACTATGAACACATTTGCAAACAAAGTAGCTCCCGTCAGTGCCAGGAACTAATATGGCACTGTGTGCTTCTTGAGACCAAGGATCATTTTTTGCTTTAAGCCATTATTTAAACTGATTATGGCCCAACAGCTTCCCCCAAAATGTTTTGCAAAAACCAAGAGAAAAAAAAGAAAGCGCTAATACATCCAAAAGGCTGGTAGCCAGTTATTTGCCAATGTGTGCTTACAATATTCTCTGTTAGAAACAACTTCATCAATTTGCACTAACTGATGAAATCTCTGCCTCTGTGCTAATCACAACAGAGGGCTTATGATTACGTGCATAAATCACAGAAACGTGGTTTCACCTGTGCAGTGGAAGGTGCACAAACCAATTTTTGCACAGACAGGCATTGTTCATGATAGGACTCAAGGAGTCACCACAGGTTTTTAGATATGAGGACTCCAAATACGGCTATAAAGCTGTCCAAAATGTTTTCCAAACTATTCCTGTAACCTGTTTCTACATTTTTCCAGCAGTTTGCGAAGCCATAGCATGGGAGTTGTACATTTGAATAATACTTATGTTATGTGTTATGGTGTTATGTTGATTTGTATAGTGCAGTAATCACCCAAGAGGGTATCCAGGTGCCTGGGCAAGGTGCTTATTTGAAGAGCCAGGTGTTCAGCTTCTTGAGGGACTCAAGATGTGAAGGGGGCTCTGATGTGTTGAGGGAGGTCATTCCATGTCTTGGGTGCGATGCAGGAGAATGAGCGACCTCTAGTTTTGCTTTTGTGGATGCTGGGAGTGTTTACGAGTCAGAGTGATGCAGAGCATATGTGTGTGGTGGTTTGGTGAAAGTGTATGCGCCTGTTCTGGCATTCTGGTCCTGTGTTGTGTAGGACTTTGTATGTATGTGTGAGAAGTTTGAATTAGCTGCGCTTGTGAATGGCGAGCCAGTGAGGCTTCCTGAGGTGCAGTGTGATATGGGTGAGGCATGGGAGGTTGAGTACGAGTCTTGCGGTTGCATTTTGAATGGTCTGAGTTTGTGTAGGGGTTCATTGGAGATTCCAATGTAGAGACTGTTGTCGTAGTCCAGCCTCCTGGTGATGAGTGCTTGCATGATAATCTGTGAGGTGTTATGAGGCAACCATTTGAAGACCTTTCACAGCATGTGGGGGATGTGGAAGCAGGCGGTGCACACAGCGTTGACTTGAGTTGTCATGTTGAGCTTATCATCTAGGATGATCCTTGGATTTCTTGCGTGATCTGTGGGTGTTGGTTCTAGCTCCTACCGGCACCAGGTGGAATCCCATGGGGGGTGGGTCTTGTTTCTGAAGACCAGTACTTTCATCTTGTCGGAGTTGAACTTCAGGCATTTGGTTCTCAACCAGTCTGCTACAATGGTTATGCAGTTGGTGAAGTTGGTTCTGCTGGTGTTTATCTCAGGGAGAGAATGAGTTCAGTGTCATTGCCGTCAGAGATGATGGTGATGTCTTGTGATCGGATGATGTTCATTAGTAAAATAAATGAACTTGTATATTGAGGCTGATTCACCTGCTGCAATGGTTATGCAGTTGGTGAAGTCGGTTCTGGTGGTGTTTATCTTGTCCTTCAGGGAGAAAATGAGTTGTGTGTCATCAGCGTAGGAGATGATGGTGATGTCTTGTGATTGGATGATGTTTATTAGTAAAATAAATGAACTTGTATATTGAGGATGAATCACCTCATGTTAATTTGTGGTAAGAATTAGGCCTGGGTGAATTTACATTACACCTGTGTAATTTGCATGATTTGGGGAATTTCCTTTTATGCTTGATACAGGAAATTCCCCTGATTATGTGTTTACGCTATTTCAGGTAATTTTGTGCTAATGGTGGTAAACATTTACTGTAAATGCATGCAAATAACAGAAAACGAGCAGCTGTTGTTCGGGATGCTTTTGGGTTTGCACTTTTTTAGTATGCAATGTGTCTTTGCTTCAAAAATTGACATGAGATTGAATTTCACACAAAAATATAGTGCAAAATGACAAATTTGCATTTCACGCAATTACGCGTAATTTCACTGACATTTTGCATAATTAGGTGAAAGCAAATTATGCAAATTTTACACACCCTTAGTAAGAATGGTTTAGTGATGAATCAGAATATGATTTGATTTGAGACTTTTTCCCTGAATACTGGATTGCTGATGTCCTTGTAGATGGCCATTGGGAGAGTGTTTCATGGCTGAAGTTATGGACTAGAAAGCACCAGAAAACCTTTCAGCAGCAGCGAGGAGCCTGCAGAATCAGTAAATTGACCATTGGATCACATTGTTTTTTTCTGCCTCTTATCTCGCCCTTCATTCCTCACTTCCTTTATACAACTATCCTTCCCTCAAATGTTCCTCTCTCACATGCCCTTTTGATCTCATTACCTCCTCGTCCCTATTCACCCATCCAGTCCTGTAGTGTTGTATGATTTTGGCTCCATGCTTTTATGCTTAGCTAAGCCATATATATATATATATATATATATATATATATATATATATATATATATATATATATATATGTTACCTACTGCCGGTCGCCAGTAGGTAGTTATACTTAGGACCTATTATCCATAGGAAAAACGTTTTTTGATTTGCCTATATCTTTGGCGCCGGTTGACGAATCTTCGCGAAATTTTCCAAACTAATGGCCCGCTCCGGTCAGCTCCTGTTTTGAAAGTTTCGGGGTGATTCGTCAAGCGGGGGCCGATAAAAAAAGGGGGTCCCAAAACGCGTTTTCCCCATGTTTATTTCCATCGGAAATTTGGAACAGGCTACAGCCCGAACTGCTGAACGGAATTACACCAAATTTGGTAAAAAGGTAGCTCTTGGTTCAGAAAGCACCCTTTTTTTTAAATGGTGTAAATCCGTTCAGTAGCTCCAGAGAAATTCAAAAACTAAAAATATCGATATCTGAGCACCGAGGAGGATACGCGAACCCTCCTGGGCACGAGCTTCACTCTGATTGGCTGCCAACACTCCAAACCAGGAAGTGTTGGCAGCCATCTTGTGACTCGGTAACCGACTCACAAGAAAACGGTAAAAAAAAAAGGTAAAAAACAAGAAAAGGGGGCAGGGTGGAAACACCCTGACCCCCTAGGCCTGCTCAGGGGGTCCACAAGGACCCCCAGGCACAAAAAAAGCATTTTTTAAAATAATTTCGGCCGAATTCGCGCTGTGTGCGGGAATCCGACCGCAATTAATATAAAAACGCGAGGCGCGGTCTCCCACGCTTCGTTTGTTAAAAAGCCCCCGGGTGGGCCAGGTCCGGGGGCAATTCTAAATTATGGTGTGAGCCCCGGGGACCGCCACCTCCCCGGGACTTTATAATTTATGTGTGGGGGCACACGCCCCCCCGCAGCCCCGGGGACCGCCACCTCCCCGGGGCTTTATTAAAATTGGGTGGGGGGGCCTCGCGGGCCCCCCCAAGCCCCAGGGACCGCCACCTCCCCGGGGCTGTAACTAATAATTAGTGTGGGGGGGCTCGAGCCCCCCCACACTGCTCCGGGGACCACCACCTCCCCGGGGCATCGAATATGTAAATACGGGGGTCCGTTGCAGGCGCCGGGGACCACCACCTCCCCGGGGCTCTTTACATGTTGGCGGGGGCCGCGCGGCCACCCTCGTGGAGCCCTTTATGGCCCTAAGGACCACCACCCCCCAGGGCTGGATCCTGCAATGTCCCGGGGTGCCCACCCCCGGGACATTGCTGTTTGCTATGGCAGGGCGGGAGCACGGCTCCCACCCTGTCATAGCAAACCCTGCTTTGCTTCGTTGAAGCGAGAGCAGGAAACCTGCTCTCGCTTCAATGAAGCAAAGCAGATTGCTTTTGGACAAGGGGAGTTGCATGTCAGCAGCTCCCCTTGTCCAAAAGCAATGCCGGCTCCCGCAGGAGGCGGGGAGCCGGCTGGGACCGTGGGGGCATTGGGGCTCCCCCCACGGTCCCCAACGCTGAGGGCCGGCCCCAGGGGATGGGGTCCCCGGGGCCAGAAGTGGCCACTCGGCCCCCCTCTCCTTTAATTTTTTTTTTTTTTAAAAGAGGCCATGCCCCAGGGGATGGGGTCCCCGGGCCAATAGTGGCCCGGGAGGGGGGCAATGTAATAATACTGATGATATGTGGTGCACTGAAAGTATAGAAAGTACATTCACTGTGTGTGTTCGATATATATGTGTGTGCATATTAACGTTTTCCTTTTTCAGAAACGTCTAGATTATTTATCTGCTATAGGATTATGTTGTAAGGTGGTGCGCCAAAATGCATTTAATGCAGTGCATTCACAAGGGATTAGCAGGAATGAATCATACGTGTGTTTAATGTTTTCTTTATAAATTGTGACCAGTTGTAGTTTTCATTTAATAATACATGTATCAGTTTATTATGTCGCATATAAGAGTACAGTATAATATAGCTTGATTTTCCTTATCAAAGATTTCAATTGATTGGATTATATGTAGGTTGCAGAATTAAAATACATTTAGAGTAGGCCTGGGTGGAAAACTATGCTAGGCTTGCGTAGTTTGCGCAACTACGCGATACACAAATTGCACGTAGCACAGTGCAAAAACGCGTAGCGGGCATTTTTTGCTTGCTCGCGGTCCTCAACGTCAAGTTGGCGACCGCAAGCGAGCAAAATGACATCCCTGCGCGACTTTTTCCTCGTTCGCGATCAGCAACATCAAGTTGCCGATCGCGAGCGTGGAAAATAAACCTCCCGGCGAGATTCTCAACGCGGGGAGGTCAGGTTTCTCATTGCGTGTGGTCGCGTATGCTCGTGACCGCTCGCGATGAGAAACTACCAGTCCGCGTTGAGAAAACTGCCGCTCGAGTACAAATCTACTCGAGCGGCAGAAAACGACCGCTTGCACTGTGCAAGATGCCGTTTGCAATGATTGCACAGTGCGGACAAGCATCCGGCACTGTGCAATCATTGCGAACAGCATTTCCTACCGCACTACGCAGTTCGCGTAGTGCTACGTGTAGCTCGCATAGTGCGAAGTGCACTTCGCGTAGCTACGCGTAGCGCTACTACGCGAACTACGCCCAGGATTAATTTAGAGACACTGTTAAATTAGCATGTTTGTGGGCCTTAAGCTTACTGTGGAGACATTTAACTCTAAAGTGAAAGTTGATATTCTGTATGTTTTCTCCTTTGCAGGTGCAGACCATAGGCATTCATTACTTAGCAAAAAGCACATTGTACTTCCGAGATAGTGAGGCAAGGAAGAAGCTGGCAAGGTCAAATAATTTTAATGAAGTACAAAGGGAATTTCACCAGTTGGTACTTTCAGACGAAGGGAGGAACCCAAGGACGCTTCAGCAGCGAAGACTGAAATGTGGGTGTAGCGTTTAAGGCACAAAGTTTTTTCTTGGGAACTGGAAAAGTATGTGTATGAGGTCATATTCTCGAATTTTCGTTGTGCATTTTAATTAGTGAACCCAACTTGGAATTAGTCAGATTCCCTTTTAGACTTGGAGAGGTACAGACCTCTTTTGACATCTCTGATTGTGTGGCTTCATGCTATAATTGATTCCTTTCCTAAAGAACTTCCACAGAGGTTCTGATGCTGACACCTTTCTTGCTTCCTTGATTCAATAGGGTCTTCCCTATCTTTAGTTTAGTGTAGGGTTTATTAAATGTTGTAAATCTTTTCCATGTATGGGGAGAAGAATCGAAACCATTCATCTAGTCATCAAATTCTTTTCATTATTTTTTGCATCACTGCCACAGAAATTCGTATATGCTCTCTGCTGTTGAGGACCAATATTGTATGATGCTTTGGTCTTTCTTTGATCATTTTGTATTTTTATAGCATGTTTTTGAGATTGATATATATCATTATGGCTTTGAGTTTGTAATAAACCATTTAACTTTAAGTTACTGACTCAGACTTTTATTGTGTGGTCTTAATGATCACACTGTACTTGGAGATTTAAATTGTCGTTAACCCCTTTGCCTCTCAGGCTGCTATTAATGTCTATCGACTGGAGTCAAATTGGAAGAAACGGTCTAGAGCGTTCCAACATGCGAGATGGAATCTTCATCCTGTAGAACCTGTGCCCTCGCTGATAAAAAGTATTTCCCCCAATATGGCGCCTATTACCCAGCAACCCCTAGATAAGAGAGGAACTTCCACAATAGCTTCCTGTTTTTACTTTCTGCATCCATGTTTCTGCTAACTGACGCAGTTAAGATGTTATCTTTCTATAATAAAGTGTGTTTATTTATTTACCCTTTTAACAAAAGTGAAGATTTGCTAACACAATCGTCTTTACCCACCCTTGATCCTTATACTTAGCTTTAGCAGGCAGGGTCATTTGTGAATACTTAGCACTGGACAGAGACTTGTTTTAGCAGTCTTCGGTCGAGTGCACAGATGGTTTCAACTAATGGCTCGGGTATGATGTCGTCGCAGTTGCCTCCGACCCACACCGTCGTGGTCTTGGGACCGACCGACCTCCGGTCGGCGGTCCAGACACCGCAATTAAAATGTGACCACATATGTTGCGGTTGCATACTCCCATTTTCTCTACAGGAGCTTGTGCTGCGGCCATGAACCGGCCGTAGCACAAGCTCCCATAGACAAATGGGAGATAGTGTTAATCCCTGCACCGCGTGACAGGCACCTAAGGTGCCTGCCACATGGTGCAGGGATTAACAGTGGGGCACCATATGTGCCCCCTCGGCCCTCGACCGGAGGCCACAAGGAAAAAAGGACCCTGCTAGGGGCCCCCAAACTCACTTTCCGACAGGCTTTTCATGTCGGAAAGCCTGGCATGGAAAGCCTGTCGGAAACCGAGCATTGTAATCCCAACGGTGGAAACGCCGTCCATTGGGATTACGGCCGGTCTCAGACTGGCCGACGGCCTTCTTGAGCCCATTGGAATCCAGCCGGAAGGACGGGCCGGTTTCAATTCTAACCGCCTAATTTGTAATTAGGCGGTTGGAATTGAAACCGCGATGAGGCCCTATGTATTCACTATCACAGGAGTTCTATGGCATGTACTCTTGTTACAAAACCTATAGCGCTCAGCTCTACAAAAGGTTGGTTGTTATGGGATCAACCTTTCTGTGCCAACCCCAATCAATGATGACACCTCTTGTGGAGCTGGCAGCGATATTTCGGTTGCTTAGATACTGACTGAAGCAGGACTTTTTGGTCAGATATTGATCTCAAGCTTGCCAGTTCTGGAGAGAGGAATTTTCAAGCATGTTGTGGGCCTGTTTTTGCTGCCAGTTTGTGAGACCTGTTTTTGGACTGGGCAAGGAGGAGAGTATTGAGGAGGGGGTGGGACTGTCCAGCGAGGTGCCTTCAATAGTATCAATTCAGTAGATGATCGAAATGGCTGTAGTGCCGCATTTAGGGCCTAGTAAGGTCCTTCACTGCCTAAAATCCCCAGCTGACAGAGGTTTGATGATCCCGAGATGGACATTAAGGGGGAGGGGATGAAGGGTCATTTTATACAAGGGCCCGAGTTCACGGAATTATTGCTGCATCTATGTAAAAATCTCAGCCGCCTACCCCTGAGCCTTCCGCTGAGGAGGATGACTTCTTGTCACAGTAGCAGTGGACAGAGCCAGAGTCTATTTCGCTGCATGGGGCCATTCAGCGGGTTCTTTCACAATTCTACATTTGTCTGCTCTTCAAGAAAGGGGGCTATGTGGCTTCATTGGATATGCTAAACGAATATCTTCATTTTCTAATTTTTCTAGCTCACCAGAAATATCTGAATTTTGCAATGGGAAATCATCACTACCAGTTTTGTGTTCCTCCATTCAGGTTGACTTCTGCCCCAAGGACTTTTACAAAGCAATTGGCCCCTCTAGTGGGTATCCTGCATATTCAAGGTGTTCAGTTATATCACTAACTCGATGGCTGGTTAATAGCCTCTTCTTCTCTCCTTAAGACATAGCAGGGTGTCAATGAAGTTTGCAGCCTCTGAAATTCATTGGGGCTCCTTTTTGCATGGATTTGGGAGGGGTGTTTCTCTCTGCCAAAAGAGAGACAGACTGGTGGCTTATTTATTGACACTTTTTGAGCAGTCCCCAGGCTTTGGTGAGGTTATGGCTCAGAAATCAGGGGTAGGTGGCTTCAGCATTGTCGACCATTCCCTGGAGCTGTCTCCTCCTTTATCCTTTAGTCCATCATGCCCTGAGCCATTAGAATCCTCTCTCCCAGGATCACGTAACCTCAATTCCAGTAACCCTCCAGATAAGATCAGATCTGCAGTGGTGGCACTCACAGCTAATTTAAAGGAGGGTTACCAGTTTATTCAGCCCTCTACTATCACCTGATGCCAGCAAGAAGCAATGGGGCAGACACAAAGCAACCAAGACTCAGGGAAGGTGGAACTGTCAAGGAGCCCACTGCTCCTCCAATTGGAGGGAATTAGCTGTAGTAAAAGAAGCTCTATTCTCTTTCTGCCCTCTGATCAGGTGCCAACCTGCCTGTATACAAACAGTCAACCAAGTTGTCAGATCATACTTGAATTAATAGGGATGGGAATGATTCAGTCTCAGTTTCTCCTTTTCAAGCAAATATGCTTATGGTTGGAGCAGAATGTCCACTCCCTGATAGCAGTATATCTTCCGGGGAGGGAGAATGTGCCTGTCAACTAGCTCAGCAGGAAGTTTCCCTCCTTAGTTTCTCCCTGTCTCTCTCAGCAGACTTTCCAGGAGATGACCCAGAGGTTCAGCCACGTTTAGCTGGACCACTATGCCAGGGAGTCAAGCTCTCTTCTTCCTCTTTTCTGCTCCCTAATTCCACCACTGGAAACATGGCCAAATCGACGTCATTTCAGTGATTTGGCCCCCGGTCTTCTATATTGTTTCCTACATATTCAGATAATTTCCCAGGTCTTGCAGATAACCTGAGAGGATTAGGCTAGAGTTATTTTAGTAGTACTGGGATGGTTGAGAAGTCATGGGTTTCCTCTCCTACTCCAGTTGGCAATATCTCCTCCCTGATACTTCCTGCTTCATCCCTCTCCATTAAGTCTTCCCGGTTCTCTCCCAGGGTCTGTCAGTCTGGGGTTTTCACTGCTGAGCGACTGATTCTTTTGACTTAAGGTTGTTCATCTGAGGTTCCATATTCTATCCAGCTTTTCCGAAGTCCCCCTTACCCGTAAGTCATAAAGTCGACATTGCTGCAATTGTGAGACTTGTTGCTTTACATCTTGAGCCCACAGCTTGTGAGCCTGTCAAGATCTTGGATTTCTTGTGGGATGGATTTGTGTTGGGTTTAGCTGTTTCTACCATCAGAGCTCAGTGAGTAGCAATCCAGTCTTTCCGGGGGAGGAAGTGTCTGTAGTGGCTCCTCTAGGAACCCATTTATTGCAGAGTTTTTTTCTTCAGCAGCTATCAATCCATTTTTTTGTCCCTGCCTGGGATTTAACTTTAGTTCTTTGTGCATTGACAGGTACTACTTTCAAACCCTTGGACTCAGCTGAGTTCAAATATCTAACAGAGAAAGGGGTATTTCTTAGTGACTATCTGCTCAAGCAGAAGAGTTGGTAGTATTGAGGCATTGCTTTCTGTTTCTCCATTTAGCCATTCCTTCTCAGATAATGTGGTTCTTTGCCCTCGGTCCGTCATTAGGCCCAAAATGCCATGTTCTTTACACTTTTCTCCGGGTATTCCATCTGGCCACCCTTGGCTGAGGAGGAAGCACACACACTTTTGCATGCATAGGGCTTTGTCTGTTTATTTACATAGGATAGCATATTTTCGTAAAGTAGACTCCCTATTTGCCAATTTGAGAGTTCCTAATAGTCTTAGTCCATACACCGCCACAATCGCTAGATTATTAAATCTGTCATAACTAGGAGATTGCAAACACTAGCATTTCCCTTCAGAATCATGCGAGGTCTACAAGGGGGATGTCCACCTCATGGGCTTCATTTCTAGGGACTCGCTCAGAGACATTTGCTGTGCAGTCACGTGGAACTATTGTTTGAAGGGTTTTCTGCTTCATTCCGTGATCATGTTTTGTCTTCTGTGATCATGTTTTGTCTTCTGTTTCTGCTTCCTTTACTAAATCACTTTTATTGCTTTCTACCTGAAGTGTTCTCTTAATGTTAAAACAATAAGAATAATCAGTCGGGTATGCTTGGGTATTATCTTGCATGTAAGGACTGGATCGGGGAAGATGGATGAGGAGGAAGTGCCCAGGTTACTTGCCAGTAATCCTCATTACTCCGAGTCTAGGTCTTTCCCAATACAGTCCTATATCCCACCCCACCTCTCCAGGGGTATGGGATTGATTATGCCTTATGCTGATGTTTTTGATTTCAGCTTTAGGAAGAACAGGAAGTTATGGTGGAAGTTGCTCCCTTATCTAGGCGGCGCTGGGTAATAGCAGCCAGATTGAGAGAACTATTTTTTGTCAGCTAGGGAACAGGTTCTGCAGGACGGAGAATCCACCTCGCATTTAAGCACTGCATCGGGGAAGACCTGGACTCGGAGTAATGAAGATTATCTGTAAATAAACAGGCATTCTCTTTCCTCTTTCTTTCTTTCCTCTTTCTAGCACTCTCTTATCTTCATATCAGGTCTTCTTAACCTGCTTTCACCCTCCCCTTACATTCTCCCTCACATTCCTTACCTACATCAGCACTTCTTCATTCCTCATTCCTCTTTCCATTTCTCTATTGCCAAATCCCATAACTCCTCACTCCTGAATCACTACACCCCTTTAGCTGTCCTTCCTTTCATCACCTGTCTCTGACACCTCTCGCCCTACACCCTCTCCTCTAGTTTACCTCCACATAATTTCTCCTGTATCCTCACTTCAGACTACTCCAACAGTCCTCCCCCCCTCATCACTCTCATTCAGTCTATTTGGTTGTCATCCTCATCGCAGGATCAAGACACATGCTGTCTGTGGCAACATGTGACATATAATCTGCAAACGCAGTGGTTGAATGCAGGTGATGCAACCGTCAGCACAAAACTGGCCCACAAGAAAAGAGTTCATCATCATCCATCCATGACAAAGGTAGTACTGAGTTCTTATTGCAATAAACGGTATACCCTCTCATGGAGTATAAACCCATCAGTTACAACAAAGAGACAATGATTAAACATTTCATCAGCTGAACAATGTACACAGGCACATTCATACAGCTAACAAACACCCAAGGGTCAAAGAGATGCCAATGGAAGACTCTTCAACATAAACCTATAAAGCCAAAGAACATGGTTGGTACAGAGCCAATGAACTTGTTTTCTTTCCTACACTAACCCTATTACAATGTACAATGAGCTGCCAGTGTCAGACATTATTCACATGGCTCTTGGTTACAACACATTACTCACAGGTGACCAACATGCCTTAGAACAGAGACTTTAATACCAATGCTGCCACAAGTCTGTGCCATGGCAGCCATGTATGGATCAGAACTATGGGGTCATGTGAGAACTGATGCACTCACTAAGGCGGAAAACAAGTTCATTAGGAACCTATTTAATCTAATGCAGAGTGCTCCTCATCTCCGTCAACTTGTAGAGGCTGGCATTAATTAATTAACATATATTTAATGTGCTTAGTTATAGTGCTTTGAATCAGTAACTCCACTGCCTCTCATCATGTCTCTATTTCCCCATTTTTCTCTCTCCAAAACCTAAAAACACGATACAAACAGTTCAAACAGAGCATTGTTCAACTCGTGTGGAACTAACAAAGCACCAAAAGCTGAAGAGATAGCAACATGCTTCTCTTCAGCAGCCGTAAATCACTAAACCACAACTAGAACACTCCACAGCAACCATTTAACATGGTTTCAGACAGAACTCCTGCACTAAGCCAGGCTACTCGGGCACTATCGATATGGCTACTTGACATAGTGAATCTCTTATGAATGATCAAGCCAGAGAATCTGAGAGGGATTAAACAGCTTTCATACTATACATAATGGCTCCAAGTCAAAAGTTCTAACTCACTGCATTGTAATGCATCAATCAAATGAAAAGCAATGCAATGTAAATAATGGACTTAATGCACCAAGAGGCGTGTCTTCAATATACACTCCACCTTCCAAACATTCACACCTGACTCTACCATAGAACGCAATAGATGAACAATTAAACATTATCATGCAGTCAATACATCATTAAGGGCAATGCAGCTGTGTTGGGACGAAGGTTTTCTAAACTATACAACAGAAAGTGAATACCCAATATACCTATAGGGGTTGGGCCTTGAATACACTAATAACAAAGAGAACCCCTGAAGGTCTGGTTGGACACAAAAGTCTGGGTATGAATTACTTCCAAATCAGACTTGGTGTAAAACGTGCATGGCTCAGTGATGTGGTTACAAGTTCTGTCTTCTGAACTGTGGTTTTGGCTACCTGGGGCCTTATTTAGAATTTGCTGGACAGGGTACACCATCACAAAGACAACAGAGTACCCTCTTCTCCAAACTGAAGTTCCTCCCATCTTGTTTAGAGTTGGCGGAACCTGAGAATGTCAGTGGTGTAGACTACACCTTCTCCACTGCAGACATACACCTCAGAGGGCCTAACAGAGCAAGGGCAGGCAGCGGTTTGGCCATTTGACTGCCCGCCAAAATGAGCGTGTACAGTTAAATGGCCAGTTTTCACTGTTGATCACCACAAGGCATCTCCTGCATGTAACCTGTTCACACACACACACAAACCCCACCCTCCTCTACACACCCCCACCCTGGGTCAAAGGCAAACAAAGTAGCAGCACCCAGCAACATATTTATAATCCCTAAGTCTGTCCTTGGCCCTCAACTTTACATCCACATAGGGCAGCTTGTACTGTATGACCATCTTCATATGTTCACTGAAGAATTTATTGCAAGTTCGCACTTGCATAAACTAACTAATTTATTCCACTTCCTTGGAATTGGTTTTTGACGCCTACAAACCAACAGTTACAATACCCACTTAGCTCTATATGTGCTGTTATGCACACCTCAGTCAGACAATATCAAGTGCAACTATTCAAACCAAGGGATAATACATACAACACAGCACAACAAAAAGCAAGAAAACACAACACAACAGCATAACACAGCACAACACAAAGCTTATGAGCATACGATCCTGACTTCTTTCAGCCTCACATTCTATTAGGCATGACTTTCATCTGAGAATGGCAGCAAAACATATACCTTCATGTTCCAGCCATGTGAACATCACGTGGTACCCGGCCAACCACGTTTCTCCAGCATAGTAAATTATTTTTATAATCATTAAAATTCCTACGTACCATATAATCAAATTATATACTATGTTGCCTACTTACTAAAAAGCCACACATTACCAATTGATGGAAAAACCGAAACCCACTTGCTCCAAGTGCCCTACAGACATATCCAACTACAGTTCCATCTCGCACAAGAAATTTCTCCTCATAGCCTTCAAACATTAACATTTTGAAGATTTTTCAAGAAGACTCTTACTTGCTGTGCATGTGTCCATCTGGCAGTTGAAGGAGTAGAGTCAATTGCTAATCAATCTTTCATAAACTTCCTTTTATATGCATAGCCTTCAATGCAAATGCTAGCAAATTTGTAATCTGAAGAATGTTTCTAAATCACCAGTCAAGACTGTCCCACTGGGCCCTAGGCACAGTCTACTAACAATACGCTACACTGACCCTCTTGAATCATTGGAGCTGTTCCACAAGAACTAAGACCCGTACCCATCCTGGTCAATGTCAAATAGGTCAGTCAGGCTGATAGATGATTGTAGTTTGCCACCGATGACTGCTACTTTTCCACGTAACTTAACTACTGGCAAAGCACATCTTAATGCCCTCATAGACACCTTAAAGTCCTGGAAAGTAGGCAACATATTAAACTTGAATGTAGCACCAACGTAAACAACGCAGGCTGTTAATATTTAGATAAACAGAAGTGTGGTCATGTTAGGGGTAGGCATTATTTGTGTTTTGTAAATCTTCCTGAAGTAAAAAAAAAAAGTAGGTAAAATGGCTAGAAGTAGATTTTTGCAAGAGAAAAAAGATCATAAAAATCAACTTTCTGCATGGAAAAGTTTCCTACGTAACGATTTATGGAGAAAAAAATGCCTTCAGGAGAAGATGGGCAAAGTGCAAAAGTTGTTTTTACACTTTGTCACACATGAAGTTTTAATTTTACACAACTGTAGTAACTTATGTGAATGGAGATCAGCTGTTGTGTGCTTAATGTTGAAACCGTGTAAGAGCAGCATCTTGGAAAGAAGATGAGGTGTGAATGTTGTGGCATGTTATTAATTGCATGTGATAAGCTTGCGGGGCTGCTCTGCTGTCCGAGCAGGGCAGGGGAGGAGTGGTTTGCCCACCGCTGAGTGCGCAAAGACTGTTTGGTCCAACCAGTCATGTGCACTTTGCCCTTCTCCATGCAGGCTGCATCGCAACCTGCATGGAGAACATGCACACCCCACTAGCCCCTGGCTGGAGCGTGTGAACGATGCTCCAGACAAATCACAATCCTGCATGCAGTGATGTGATTGGTTTAGGGGAGGGAGCCTGGCTGCCTGCTTCCTGTTCCTGTCAGAGGCAGGAGAGCAGGAGCAGTGAAGACTTGGGACCTGGCGGAAAGGTAGGTTTTAAAAAAAAAGTATGACCCCCCCCCCGCTTGACCTCCCCACGCGACGCTCCCGCGCCCGTCCCCCACCCACGAGCCATGTTGGACGCGACTGGCTCCATTGCAGTTAGCCATAACTTTCAACTTTGTCCTGGTCTCGCACGACTAGATGTCTGCAGTTAGCTCTTGAATCTTTTAGGAGATGTTTTACACTTTAAAATTTCAACATTCATAACTCCGGGTCTACTGATTGGATTTTTGTCATTTTGGTCACAAATAATTTATTAAAATGTACTCTTTTTTTCTAAATTAGTGTGGTCTGTTTCTTGTGTTAAGTTTTCACTTTATTACTGTTTAAGTGCTACACATTGTCTCTAAGTTAAGCCTGACTGCTTTCGTGCTAAGCTACCAGAGGGTTAAGCAAGGGTTAATTTAGTGACGTTTTGAGTAGATCCCACGTCATCCTTGTGCTGAGAAGAGTGTACTGAATTTTGCCCAAGGAACAGATCACCATCAAACTCTTAAATGTTATATGCAGAGGGGCATATTCTCAAGGACTCATCGCCGAATTAGCGGTACTTTACCGCCACGAATGTGGCGATAGACTCATCGCCCCATTCACAAGCCTGTGCTAACAGCCCACATCATCAGTTTTCCAGCGATAGCTGCCGCCAAAAATATCGCCAAGGCTGACAGCGATAGCTAACGCTAATCATATGCAGAGTAGGCGTACCCGTGCAAAAACCCACGATAACACTACTTCGCGATATTCTCAACGACCAGTCAGATCGGCGATGCGGTCCAAAAACAGGCGACAAGGCACGTTAGCAGCAGGGACTTAAGACCTGCTCATTCCTGGCCTTAAGTAGGACGAAAACCTGCAGCATAAAGGGAGCCCAGGCCAAAGCCACATCTGAAGACCAACAGATGCCATGGAGCTACTAATCATGCAGCCTGGAGTCCCAAGAGGGCCACAACACCCACCGCCACCACCCCCAGGACCACCCCCCCACGGACTGCCACCGAGGCAGCGCACCTTCCAAAAACGCACCAGCCTCAGAGACTCAACACCAGGGGATGTCATTGCCCACTACAGGCTCAAAAGGACAACCATCCTCCGCATCCTGACCCACATTGCCCACAGGCTGACGGTACCAACACAGCAGACAACCAACATCCCTCCGCAGACAGAGCTGCTGGCTGTGCTGCACTTGTTGGCCTCTGATACCTCCCAACCAACAACTGCCAGAGTTGGAGGAGTCTCACAGCCAGCCCTATCAAAGTTCCACACACCTGTCTTGGATGCCATCCTCAGCTTGATACCCCAGCACCTTCCCCCACACTGCACAGGAACAGCTGGAGACCAAGCAAGGCTTCTACGCCATCGCTGGCTTCCCACACCTGTTGGGGGCAATTGACTGCACACATGTCCTACTTGTGCCCCCTGCCGACACTGCACACAATTACCGCTACAGAAAGCACACGCATCCCATCAATGTGCAGGCAAAAGTGGACCACCCGGGACTGTTCACCAATGTCGTCGCCAACTTCCCAGGCAGTGTGCATGACTCCCACATCCTCCGACAGTCCATCATCAACCAGCGCTCCCAGGATGGCACCTATGGAAATGCACTGCTCATTGGTAAGTACCAACGGAACACACCACACACCTCAACTCCACAATCATACAACTCACAACTGTGGGAATGCACACGTAACAAAATCACATACAAAATGCCAACAAACATGCCCACCTACCAGACACGACAACACAAGTAACTGTGGATAACAGGGGCCAGACATGTAGACAAACCATCCACAAAGGCATAGCCCCTCTGCCACACGACTGCAGAAGGTGGGGAGAGGTGGGAACCAAGAATGTGCGAAGGAGGCCATGGACCCATGAATGAGAATGTACACAATGCCAAGTGTGGCGGTGATGTGCTGTACAGTCTTGAGTATGCAGAGCACAGACATGTCCATGTGGACATATACTGCTGGTGTCTGTAGTATTGTGGACAGTGGACGCAACCATGTCACCTCAGGCAGTGGGTAAGACCTTGGACATGTAGCCATGTCGCCCCCCCTGTAAGCGTAAGCGTAGTGGGCTGGGCCGGCGTATGCCAGTCCAGCGCAGGAGTGTGAATAAACAGCCCAGGGCTCTGGGCGTGGTCCACTTCCGGGACGGACACCAAAGTAACTATGGCGTGTGTCTCTGTTGTGGTGTCAGCGCCACCCTGCCCTCAATCGACAATGTTCCAATGTAGTGTTGTAGGGAGTCTGCACATACACAGAACTATGCACAGCAATGCGGGACTACGGTATATAGGGGCTACGCCTCCTACAGCCTTAGTACCCACAAGCCCACGACCGGCTAGCTATGGTGTCCCACCTGCCCTCATATACACAGATTGAGAAACTGGCGTTTAGACAACCCAGAACACAACACTCCCCTAATCACTCAGGGATCATGGTAACAGGTTATTCCCTATCACTCAGATTCCCGTACTCATCCGCAACAAGAGATTGACAGAGCCACTGAGTCAGTCTAAAATGTTTATTTCAACTAACGTGCTCTGAAAGGCAGCATACGAGCCACTACTAAAATTAGAATGCATAATACAAACATTGTCAGTATTGTAGCAAGTCCATACAAAATAATAGGAGAAATCATTGCATATTGACCTGGAGACAGGACTATTAAACCTACACTCCCTCCCCATGGACGGGAAAACCAAGATGACAACATAGAAGATCCCTGGGTCTGTATAGCAGACCCCATACCTCTAAGACATAGATCGTGTCTCTACATCACAGCTCCATACAGCACTTCATTCTTGAAAAGTCACTCCTCAAGTGTGTCTGCGTGTAACATGCATTCTCCTAATATCAAGAAAAAGGTGCGTGTCCCACAAACAGCAGCTGCAGGGTATGTTTTGTCAACGTGCCAGGGCCTGACCAGATCAAAATCACAGGGGACGGTGTTGTGTGACCTTGCTCACGATGCACAGACTAAACTCCAGGAACAAGCAGGGGACCAGCGCAGCCAGCGGCTCGCATGTGACCAGCGGAAACATTCTTGCATTAAAATAAGCCTGTAGTGTCGTGTGCAAAAGCAGCATCATGGCCTCCGGACCCATTCAAACCTAAAGATGTCAACGGGGTCCCTTAAAGCCACATGAGGCCCTCCCCCTGGCCAGGTTGCAGAAGAATAGTAAAAACAAGGTCCAAGTCGCAAGCAGAGTCAAAGCACTGAGCATAGCAGGGGCAAAGTTCAATAAAATCAAAATCAGAATAAGGTTGATTAGCGCTAAAATACGAGAAGAAGAATAAAATAAAAATGTCTTGTTGAACATTACTCATCGGAATCATATGAGATCCGTTGAAACCTTGGAAGGCAAGGTGTTCTAAAAGACGGTCCCCCTCCTCAAAGACAAGGAGGGACAACACCCAATTCAACAACTCGAAGGAGCATACATGCTCATCATAATCCATAGCTTCAAAAAGCATGGTCGGACATCCTGTATCGTACTCAATGTAGCTGTGGTGCAGCAGACGCGACGCCCCTTCACAGATGTCCCATTGTGCCAGCACTCCATTCACGGCCGCCATCAGCATGCGGGTACCAGTTGCACATGATTGATCATGACGCAATAGGGGCCACAGCAACAGGTCATAATCAGGGCAAGGCCGTATGGCATTTGAGAGGCACAAGTCCAAAGCCCAGGAGAAAGGGCAGTCGCGGCACCAAAAAACTGGATGAACGCATGTAAAGTATGCGTATCTGTAAGTCACATTGTAGGCAGCACCCACAACAGCCATAGGCAGGCAACCAAGGAATTCCTGCAATCAGCGACGGTACAGCTCCAGCTGGACCGGATGATCGAGTACCACATGAGGGTCAGCCATTACGAAGTAGTAATACAAGTACCAGGACAGCACCAGCGAGCAACAGGATCAACGGCAACCCAGCCAAAAGCGCTGGAAAAGAATGGAATGAATAAAAGCCGGAATTACACCAAATACCCTTCAAAACGAGGACACAAGACCTGAGCCCAACAATTCAAAATAAGGTGCAAGGCCTCCAGTTGTTTTGATGTTAGACTGGTCGAACATATAATCGTGAACAGGACTCATTTCCTTTCTTTGGGTCAGAATAGTGGGCTCATTATTCTCCTTAGATGTCTTTTTTAATTCCTGTAATAGCTGCCAGGCACTATAACAAGCGGCGTGCCAACAGATATGGCTTTTGCTTACTTAACGACAGCAGGTTTTGGATTAAACTACATGTCCCGGCATTCTATTGTAAGTATTACGAGGCGCGACGGCGTCTGTTGTATGACGCGCGCACAGGTTCACATTTAACTCCATAAATTTTAACGCTATTGAAAGAGACTTGGTAAAAAACTACAATTCCCAACATCCCATCCCAAGGTGTGACGCTGCGCGACGGCGTCTGATCTAAAGACGCACGCACGTGATCACACCAATTAGTTTGCATAATTAGTAATTGAGCGCCCACAAGGGATATTTAAACAACTTTCACCAGGCGTTTCTACACAAAGGCCCGTGGGACCCGCACCGAGTAGGTGAGAGAGCGGGGCAGGACCCTTGATGACGTGAGTAATCTTAGCACACAATGGGAATACAGGTATGTGCGCGCCTGCGTTAAAACGAGCATTTTCAGCATTACCTTCTGCTCACAGGCTATGTTGATTTCATTTTTCTATTTTGGTGCGCTATTGCTTGCAACATGCAGGGTTTGACAACAGGGCTACCCCTTACTCTGCGAGGTGCCCGGAGAAGAGTTCCCTCGCCCATGACTGGGTAAGGGGACAAGTGTGAGTGATGTGTATGAGAGACTAAAACACGGTGATTGATAGCAGCCTTGTGCTGTTTTGTGAGAGTGACACGGGTGTATACACTTTGAGAACACAAACACAAGAATGTGGATATCGGTAGAATGCGACAAGGATCGCCACTACACCATATTTTGCCACCTACGTGAGTGTGGTTAAAATAAAAATAAACGTGTGTCATAACCACATACCCGTGTGGTTATAAGAGATGATGTGTTTGTTGACACCATGTTAACTATACCGGTGTTCTGGCCAGCACATCACTATTGGGAAGCATTTTATGTACTCTATGAGTAATACACGTTGTTTGCCCTGTTTGTCTTTGTTTGTTCTTACAGATGGAGCGATAACAGGATCAAGGAGATAAATTATCTTCTAGTCAACTAAGGAGCAGCTATCTGCCCTTAGATAAACAGCAGTGTAGGGATTTTCCTCTTGCGTGGTCCAGGGAGGTTGTATTGTTGCCCTGAAGAAAGTCCGGGACCTTTATGGCCCTAGTAGGACTGAAACATGTCGGCTATAGGGTCATAGGACCATAAATACTCCTATTCTGACCCCTGTTTACATTTTTTAATAACCCTAACGAATCCAATATTAAAGGGATACTGGGATTTGCTGGTGGTTTTTTAATTTTTTCCCCCTTGGTCTTATTATTACTAAGAGCTCCCTGAAAAAACGGTCGAGCCCACCCTGACTTTTAGGCGTCAGGGTGACCCGATGAGGAAGCATGACACCACTAGGGTGTGTGAGGGTAATTAAAACAAAAGGAATTGTTTCCTTCCCCACTCCTTAGTGGGTCTCTTCATCTTAGGACTTCCCATCTGTACCTTTCCAGGGTTGTTACGAACAAGACGCGGTTATCATCTTCGCATCTAAGGAGTACTTATTGTGATATAGCAAGGCCTCCTGTGTCAGAAACATTGAATAATTGGTGTATCAACTCCCCAAAATGTAGTGGGAGATTACTATTTAATAGGGGTTGTATTTCACTTGATGTCCGAGCCACCTGTAGCTCGAATGTTTCACGGGCCGAGGTCAAGGCAACCTCATGTTGGGATAACAGTGCTTTGAGCCTCCTTAATTTGTTGAAGCTTGCTTTCATAGTGGGAACAGAAGGCTACAGAGAGCTATCAGCAATGCCATGGGGGGGCGGAAACAGGACGTTGCTGCAAGAGGGACACCGTTGCCGATGCACCGGCGTGCGCCGAAGCCATGCCCTCATGTGCAGCTGTGATCAACGCATGTCTGCGGTCCTCGTTGGGAATCAGCGGATCCCCAACGGAAGGAATTATTACTGTCGGAACTTGTTCCGGGGACAATTGCTATTCATATTTGGACGGAGAGCCCTGTGGGTATTACGTCCCGTCTCTGGTAGCCGCTACGGCTGCCAGTATGTCCGTATCGACTTTTGTCACAGACCTCGTGACTGCTGCTACTGGACAAGTGGCTACTGCATTTCTGGCTGCCTCGTCAGCCAGAGTGTTGCCTACAGCGTGGGGTCCCACGCGCTGATGGCCAAGAGTATGTATTACATGTGTAAGTGGCAAGCCCTCTATGAGAGCCGCCACTCGTACCCAAAGCGTTTCATGCTTGATCGTGTTACCCACATGACATGACATGGCGGTAGCATGCACCCGGAGGGCGGGCTCGGTCGAATGGAAAATGAAGGAGCGCTCGGGGTCTTGGATCATACATGCCAACTGTTGTGTGTGTATCTTCATTGCCGCAGCATAAGCCAAAGTCCTAGCCCCAATTGCAGCGCGAGTTCAGCCAGGCCTGAACTCCACATCTGTGTCCGCCCTATCCTTACCAAGGCCTACACACACATGGCCGCCCACCTTCAACGGCCAACATTACAGTGTTGTTGTCAGGCTTGCGGACATGCGCAGACAGGCATGACAATGGTGTGCCGCAGGAGTGCAAGTGATGCAACCGCGCAGCGCACACAGGTAAATAGGCCCGGGGGGAGGGAGGAGCAGCTGTGAGGCTATGTAACACACATTGTCCCGCACATTTGCCAGAAGCAATACATGGCAAACATAAGTCACACAATCACACACCACAAAACTTGTGAGTCTGCCAAGAGAAGAAATGGCACAGTGATAGAGAAGAAATGGCACAGTGATAAGACACCGGACAGCCACACAGCCCACAAAGACGCCATCCGTAACCACCACCACCTCATCAGGTCCGCCAAGAGAATCTCCTTCAAAGACCGCATCGACAACAACGCACACAACAGCAAGGAGCTTTTCAACATCGTGAAGGAACTCTCCAATCCCAGCTCCAACACCAACGACATCCCGCCGTCGCAACCCCTGTGCGATTCCCTCGCCACCTTCTTTCACCGCAAGATCGCCGACATCCACGACAGCTTCAACACCCAGACAGCCCCAACTAAGATCGATGCACCAGACCCGCCACACACCATCGACCACGACCCCCTGCCAGCCTGGGCCAGCGTGAACATCGAGGACACCATCAATACCATGAGCACAATACACTCTGGCTCCCCGTCAGACCCTTTCCCGCACCACATCTTCAACAAAGCCAGCAGCTCCATCGCACCCCACCTGTGCAACATCATCAATCTCTCCTTCGAGACCGCGACCTTCCCAGAGAGCTGGAAACACGCAGAGATCAACGCCCTACTCAAAAAACCCAAGGCGGACCCGAGAGACCTCAAGAACTTCCGGCACATCTCTCTGCTTCCGTTCCCAGCCAAGGTCATCGAGAAGATCGTCAACAAACAGCTAACCCGATACCTCGAAGAAAACAGCATCCTGGACCCATCCCAATCAGGGTTCCGCAGCAACCACAGCACTGAGACTGCCCTCATCGCCGCCACCGACGACATCAGGATCCTGCTGGACAATGGTGAGACCGCAGCCCTCATCCTGCTGGACCTCTCCGCCGCCTTCGACACTGTCTGCCACCGCACTCTACTCGCACGCCTCCACGACGCAGGGATCCGAGACAAGGCCCAGGAATGGACCCCTCTTTCCTCGACGGCAGAACCCAGAGAGTCCGCCTCCCACCTTTCCGATCCGAAGCCTCCGAGATCATCTGCGGCGTACCCCAGGGATCGTCCCTCAGCCCAACACTGTTCAACATCTACATGGCCCCGCTCGCACGCATCGCCAGACAACATGACCTCAACATTATCTCCTATGCCGACGACACTCAACTGATCCTCTCCCTCACCAAGGACCCCCTCGCCGCCAAAGCCAATCTCCATGAAGGAATGAAGGCCGTCGCCGATTGGATGAAGATCAGCCGACTAAAGCTGAACACGGACAAAACGGAGGTCCTCATCCTCGGCTCCAACCCCTCAGCCTGGGACGACTCCTGGTGGCCAACGACGCTGGGAGCAGCCCCGACACCCACCGACCACGCACGCAACCTGGGAGTCATCCTCGACTCAACGCTCTCCATGGCCAAGCAAGTCAACGCAGTCTCCTCCTCCTGCTTCAACACCCTCCGCATGCTTCGCAAGATCTACAGGTGGATCCCGACAGACACAAGAAGAACAGTCACCCAGGCCCTCGTCAGTAGCAGACTGGACTATGGGAACGCCCTCTACGCGGGAGCCCCGGCCAAGCTCATCAAGCGACTGCAACGCATACAAAACGCCTCCGCACGACTGATCCTCGACGTACCACACCACAGCCACATCACCCCCACTTGAGGAACCTGCACTGGCTCCCCGTCGACAGGAGGATCACCTTCAAACTCCTCATCCACGCACACAAGGCACTCCACAAAACTGGCCCAACCTACCTCAACAGACGACTCTTCTTCTACGTCCCCAACCGCCAGCTCCGCTCCGCCGACCTCTCCCTCGCCACCGTCCCTCGCATTCGAAGAACAACCACCGGCGGCAGATCCTTCTCACACCTCGCCGCCAAGACCTGGAACACCCTTCCACTAAGCCTACGACAGACCCAAGACCTGCTGACCTTCAGGAGGCTACTCAAGACCTGGCTGTTCGACCAGTAGCAGCATCCCCCCCCCCTTCCCTCTCCCCAGCGCCTTGAGACCCTCGCGGGTAAGTAGTGCGCTCTACAAATTCTGTGATTGATTGATTGATTGCCAACACAGCATGCAGAGCCACCAGTTTACACTGATCTCACTTACCTCTCACAGGTGATCAGGGATATGCACTCTGCCCGTGGATGATGACACCCCTCCGAGCCCCGAATACCCCGGCCCAGAGGCAGTACAATGTGGCCCACAAACGCAACAGGGGCATTGTTGAGCGCACATTTGACGTGTCTAAGTCACGTTTCAGGTGCCTGGATATCACAGGTGGTAGACTCCTGTACAGCCCAGGAATAGTGTGCAAGTTGATCATTGCATGTTGTGTATTGCACAACATATGTGTACGCAGCAATGCCCCATGGATCCAAGTGCCAGATGCACCGGACGATGATGAGGAAGATGAGGCAGGTGGACCACACCCCACTGCAGCTGCAGCAGGAATGGCCCGAAGGAACACAATCAATTTCTTCGCATGAGCACGTCACATTGTGACAGTCCTTGGCAATCATGGAACAGTACAAAATGACCACATGACCAGCATGTGCAGATAAATTCATTGCAATACACATTCCCTGTGTGCATGTCAGTCCTCTGCATTAGCACATCACTCTGACAAGTTTAAGTGCAACATTAAGTGCTAACAATCTCACAAATGGCAAATAGATGGTGGGTATGTCGCCTCTGTACAGATAGGCTGTTCAGGGTGTCATGTATTCGGAATGCCATTTCAGGGTGTCAGATGTAGTACGTAATCCCACTCATCAGCGTATCACATGTGTACACATACATGACATGAAGGCTGTCATTGGTGTTCCAAATAAGACAACAGGGTGTAATTCGGGGTCAGATATGAAATTGCGGGTGTCACTTGGGGTCAGATATGAAATTGCGGGTGTCACTTGGGGTCAAATATGAATTTGCGGGTGTCATTTGGGGTCAGATATGAACCACCCTGATGCAGAGATGCACCCTGTGACTCAAGTCCCACAACATGAGCAACATGGACATAAGGGGGATGGGGGCACAGTGAACACCTCAGCAACATGGGAGATGCACACCAGCTGAATAGGCAGCAGGAATACCGTGCAGGAAGGCGAAGCAGTGACATCCCCCCACCCCCAAACCACATCACTCTTCCAGAATGCAAGCAGATGACAAACTAATATTAGGGAGGAAAGCTCCTTTGTCTGTACTGGAGGAGGTAGCACATCTGCACCTACGACCTTGGAATTGCATGCGCCCGGCTCCCCCTGAGAGATACCATAGCAGCTGATGACGACTCCCACACTATGCACAGCGCTATCCAGGGACCAACGTGTACACACCCCACACACAGAGGTCCTTGCTCGCAGTTCTCTTGCATGGAATGACCTTCACACTTACGCACAGACCATCCCAGGAGTCCAACCGCTGCACACTCAGACAAATCATTGCTCCGAGCTGTGGCATCCACATGACTTGGACTTAGGCATTTTTACACACAGCCCTATTTCCTACATTGATGTGGGGCTAAGTTGGGAAATTGTTGTTTAGGAGCACTGAGGCCACAGGTAGTTCACACATTCCCAGTCATCTCACTGTCTGTCTGGGTCACGGTCAGACATGCGCATTGATGTCGGTTCCCAGGGAGTACCTTTTTCTGGTATCACTGCCCCTACATTCATCCATGATTTCATACTTGCTTGCTAATCGACATGACACATCTGTGTGAATTAGAATGTTTTGGTCACCTTCGGTGGCGTGTTGAAGCTGGACCAGTACATGGCCATGCATACCCCACTTTACATTGTTGCCCCGTGGAGGGCCAGCCTTGTGCATGTGCATGGGTTTGCACATGCATGCGTTTGTTGTGAGATTGGTGATGTGTGGGGAGGGCCCCCTCTGGGCACATTGTCGATGGGGGCCTACTTGCTGTTTCTATGTGTGCTGCAGTATGCCAGGGAGATCAGGGACATGATCCATAGTCATTGTGGGTGTGCACTGTGCTATACTTAATTGTGCATGTGTGCCGTTGTGCCCACATCCCCTCGTCCCCCCAGTCCCTGGTCATTACTCACCCTGTTGCTGTTTGGTCAGGTCATGTTGTGCAGTGTCCGGTCCCCCAACTCCAGCCACCGTCTCCCCACTGATGAATGTGGACACCATTTCCTCCATCTCATCCAGCTCCTGCTGTGGCGCTGGACTCCCACCTCCAGTCTGCATTGCTGCTTTCCGGTTGTTGGCGAGTTTCTGCTTGGTTTTGCGCTTCACATCATTCCAGCGCTTCTTGCAGTCGTCCACTTCCCTTCTCTTCACTCCGACTGCATTCCCCTTGGCCAAGATGGACTGCCATATTGCATTTTTGGTTGCCTATGACACAGTGGAGGTGATGAACAGTTGTTAGTGGTGTTCTGTCACCTCCGTAATCAGGATCTTGTTTTCCTGCGGACTGAATCGCGGGTTCTCTTCTTCTTCTCCTTGCCCTTCCCCTTCCCCGAGGTCCCTGGCTGGTCCTCCGGGGGGTTTGTGGGGTTCTGTTTGGGCTCTGTAGTTGCTCCAGCTTCCTCCATGGTGCTTCTCAGTTGTTTGGGTTTGGGTTTTGATTTCTCTTTTTTTTTTTTGCAGCTTTTATGGTGATTTTTCCCACCTGACGTGGGAATTGCAGGCCTGGCGCTGCTTATCGCTGATGTTTTTATCGCTGTTGGGCCCATCGCCACTTTTTTCACGTTCGGGTTTCCTTTTTTATCGGTGTCCCGGTAATTTTATCGCGGACATTTGACGCGTTATCGGGACACTTTTGCCTGTTGCCGGGGTGTTGAGAATACGCCGTTAACGCGGCATTAGTTGCACGCGATGGACGGCCCCTCCCATTACAAGCATCTCTGTAATGGCTGTAGGCTGGCCCCACAAACATGGTTGAATGGATTCCTTGTTTATTGTGATATATATTATATGTGTTGTATATATAATATATGTTATATATAATATGTATTATATATATTATATATATTTTTTATGCATTTGTTTTTTGCTGCGACCTGACTGGCTAATTTCCAGTATTAATTGAGCAGACTGGGCGTTTTACCATATGCAGCGCTATTCTCTACCCGGTGTTTACCTACCGGTTCTCCATACTTCCGGTTCGTTCCAACATGGCCGCTCTACTTTCCACTCCCTCGAGTAGGAGCGAACAGTCCCCCTAGTCACGCGAGATTACACTCCATCGCGCGACTCCACCCACCGTTGAGCGAGCGACTGCCTTATCTGCAGGGCAGTCCGGTAACCAGGTACCATCCCGGTTCCGGTGGCAGGGTAGGTCGCAGGCTTGGCGTGGTCACACGCGGGTGAGTATTATCTCAGTGCGAACTATTGCTACTACGGACTTCGGACTGCGGAGGTAAGCCTTATTTAGTTGTAGCCTTTGATTTCAGCTGCCCGTGTGGTCCCTTACCGCCGGTCTTCATGCTCCACAACGGCACTACCACTTCTATGGGATTTACGGTTGAGCATCTACATCTCTTGTGTGCCTCTCGCTATCACTTAGATATGTGTTGCCCTGGGTCAAGCTCCAATACGGCACTACTACCTCTATGGGACAGACGGTTGAGCATTGTCATCTCTTGTGTGCCCCTCGTTGTCACTTAGATACGTCTTGCCCTGGGTGCCACCGACTATCCAGTATTACGGTTGACCACACGGGGTTAGCCTGATTTCCTTGCCGCATCTGAATGCTGGTTTTACCCTTGTTGGCCCTCTGTCTTCCTGTATTTGGCTTTCTGTTTACTCACTGTCAGCCATAACGTCCTAACTATTCTGGCTTGCATTTCCAGGACCCACATCGGTGTCCATTTTATGACCGCCGGTACTGTTGCTAGCAACTCTAGATAACAGGATAGGTGAGTCTTTGAACGTCCTCTACCGCCTAATAGTTCACCAGGCGCGACCATGAGTGTTTATATGTATAGACTTTACTAGTATGTACTATTTGACAACACAATGTTTTATAATATTATTTTATAATATTTTTATGAGCACAATATGGTGAGATTAGTGCATTTTTATCAGTTCATTACTCATAGAGGCCCGCTAAGATAAACACGATTACAGTGGTACCTATAGAATGGTTTTTCTTTCTTTTTCTGTTTTAAGGCTGATGAGATACGATACAATACAAGAGCTATATTAGACTCTGTGGTTAACTTAGTTTCACCTTTTGTTTGTATTACAGGTCACTGACCTGAACACATGGTACGTAGATGTCACTTGACCACGTAGTGTAGATAGTATTTCACTCTGATCCTGAGGAAGTGCCCAGATCCCCCTGACATTAGAGGCACGAAACATGTCGATCAATTGAGAGTAGGGCTACATGACTAGACACATTGCATCTAGTGCACTGCCCCTCTCTATATATTTTTAATCAGGCGGTTTACCTTATGAATTAAATAATGGTTAGGACTAATTGACCTGTTTTAATCCACTTTCCTTTTACATCTACACACACTAGGCCACTCACCCCCACTGCACCCACCGGCAGGAACAGAAGATCCCCGCTAAAGAGCCCCGGTTCGGGAGCCCGTCAGGTATTGCAGCGCCGACCAGACGAGGGGCAGGCTCATATGATGAAGCATGACACCTAGCTTGCTGGGTGTGTGAGAGCCCTAGTTCCATAAAGGGGTTCCTCCCCCCCCTTTTTTTGCCTTTATCTTTGATGAGGCATGTAGTTACCTTTTACCACCCACACCTCATAGTGTCTCCTCTCCTTGTCGCTTGCTTCTGAGGAACTTCATACCTTCTTTGCATACAGTTAGCCTAGGTTGGCAATAATTTTCGCCGGTTCTTGTGAATATCCCCCAGAGTGTTATGTTTTGCATGGTGGGAATGTGTCTATGCAGGGGACATAGTGCCAACCACATGAAGAAGCGCTTTCTAAAACTCTGAAAGATATTCAACACCTAACTTCTGTCACCAAACTCACATTGCTAAAACTGTAAGGGGCATATTCTCAAGGACTTATTGCCGATTTATCGGCACTTTAGAGCCGCAAAAGTGGCGATAGATTTTTCGCCCTATTCTCAAGCTGGTGCAAACTGCCGATATCGCCAGTTTTCCTGCGATAGCTGCCGCAAAAAACATCGCCACGGATGAGAGCGACAACTAACGCTAATGATATGCAGAGTAGGCGTTCCTGTGCAAAAACACACAAAAACACCACTTCGCGATATTCTCAACGACCAGCCAGATCGCCGAAGCGATCCAAAAACACGCGATAAGGCGCGTTAGCAGCAGGGATTTAACACCTGCCTATTACTGGTGCTAAGCAGGACGACAACCTGCAGTAGAAAGGGAGCCCAGCCCAGAGCCACATCTGAAGACCAACAGATGCCATGAAGCCAATGATCATGCAGCTTGGAGACCCAAGAGGGCCACAACACCCACCGCCACCCCCCCCTAGGACCCTCCCCCCGGACCACTCCCCCCGGACTACCACCTAGGCAGCGCAGAAGAAGACAGCGGACATTCCTAAAACGCACCAGCCTCAGACACTTAACGCCAGAGGATGCCATTGCCCACTACAGGCCCAAAAGGACAACCATTCTCTGCATCCTGACCCACATTGCCCACAGGCTGACGGTACCAACACAGCGGAGAACCAACATCCCTCCGCAGACAAAGCTGCTGGCTGTGCTGCACCTGTTGGCCTCTGGTACCTTCCAACCAACAACTGCCAGAGTCGGAGGAGTCTCACAGCCAGCCCTATCAAAGTTCCTCACACCTGTCTTGGATGCACGTCCACAAAAGCAACGGCGGGCCCCTGTATCCGCACCACAAGCTAGTTCCAATTCGTAGTGTTCCTGCACAACCAACCCCAAAGCCAGCCGTTGCTTGACGCCTCTGTGCTCCAGATCCAAGATTGTAGTTACTGAAATGGGGGTGCGCCAGGTCATGAAGTCCAGTAGTCAACAGTAGTGTAAAAACAGTTCTTTATTACAAATACATAAATCAACAATACGAAAAGCTCAGCCAACGCGTTCCATTCCCAACGGGGAACTTCATCAGGGCAACGTGTGGATTCAATTAACTGCATATGCTGCGGGAACTCCCCAATACAATTCCATATTCCGAAAGTCAGTATTCAGAAACCTGTTGGATAAATGGTGACAATGGTCAAGCGTCCGTATAGTCACAAACGTAATCTGGCAAAGTGTATTGCACCTGGACAAACCGGAATGCTAACAGGTATGATAAATCCTGCATAAAAATTCGTAGGAAAGAAAAGGAAGGTTACGACCACACAAACTTCTGTTACGGTCCTATTATGCAGGATTTATCATAGCTGTAAGCATTACAGTTTGTATCAGCTTGATACCCCTGCACCTTCACTTCCCCCACACTGTGCAGGAACAGCTGGAGACCAAGCAAGGGAACTACGCCATAGCTGGCTTCCCGCACGTGTTGGGGGCAATTGACTGCACACATGTACTACTTGTGCCCTCTGCCGACACTGCACACAATAACCGCAACAGAAACCACACGCATTCCATCAATGTGCAGGCAAAAGTGGACCACCGGGGCCTGTTCACGAATGTCGTCGCAAACTTCCCAGGCAGTGTGGAAGACCTTGGACATGTAGCTTTGTCGTCCCCCCCGTGAGCGTGAGCGGAGTGGCCTTGGCCGGTGTATGTCGTGAATAAATAGCGCGGTGCTCTGGGCGTGGTTCAGTTCTGGGATGGCCACCAAAGTAACTACTGCGTGTGTCTCTGTGTCTGCCATATCCTGTCCATTGGCCTACACACACGTGGCCGACCACCTTCAATGGCCAGATTTACACTGGAGACGAGGTGGCTACGTCCCAAGCCAACCCGCGCACATCTTGTCATCGCATGCAGGGTGGCGTCTGCCAGGGCGTCGCCCCCCACCCAGTCATGAGGCCGCCGCCATGACCGGTGGTGCCTGCACGATCCTGTGCGCCTGCTGCACCCCAGCCCTGGTCCCCAGACCGGTCCGTCGCCCAGCGATGACTGGTCACCCCTGCGCACCCAGGCCTCAATGCTCACCTGCCGCCACCGGCGTGTCTCCAAGAGGGCCCACCATGTGCCGGTGCAACCTCCTCAGCCGATCGCTGGATTCCGTGCCACAGGCCCCCAGCGCACCCTGCGGCACCACACCGTGGAGTCATGTGTGTGCTAACTGCTGCCTTCGGCGTACACTGCGATCCAGCAGGGCTCTCAATTCGAATCGAATCTTGATTTGCAGGACGGCGTATCGAGGTCTATGCATCATCGCAGGCTGCACACCCACTCAGCACTTCAGGTGCCCCTACCTCAGTGCACTGCAAGTCACCGTCCCGTGGCAGTAGGCCCGTGCCGGCCGCAGTGCATCGGGTGCCACCAACTCTGTGCACCGCAAGTCATCGTCCCGTGGCGGTAAGCCCATGCCGGCCGCAGTGCATCGGGTGCCACCAACTCTGTGCACCGCAAGTCATCGTCCCGTGGCAGTAGGCCCGTGCCGGCCGCAGTGCATTGGGTGCCACTAACCCAGTGCGCCACAAGTCATGGACCCTTTATGATTGAGTCTCGTGGTGCGGACGCCATCATGTCATCTCCGGCAGTGGGGAATGTGATGTGGTAGGACCCTTTTATTGGCAGGCTTACATGTCCTATGACGCCTGTGCTGGATGGGTGTGGTGTGGGTGTAAACCAGCCCTCAGGGAGTGGCTGTGGCATGCTGACAACTAGACCAGTGATCAGCAGATCACTACAGGAAAGACCTGGGACATGTAGCTTTGTCGTCCCCTCTTGTAACCGTAAGCGGAGTGGCCTGGGCTGGCGTATGCCAGTCCAGCGTAGGGGTGTGAACAATGAGCCCGGGGCTCTGGGCGTGGTTCAGTTCTGGGCTGGACAAGAAAGTAACTAATGCGTGTGTCTCTGTTGTAGTGTCGACGCCACCCGGACCGCAATCGGCAATGTTGCACCCTGTGACTCAAGCCCCACAACATGAGCAACATGGACGTAAGGGGGAATCACTGACCCTACATTCATCCATACTTTCGTACTTGAATGATCATAGACATGACACATCTCTGTGAATTTAAATGTTTTATTCACATTCAGTGGAGTGTTGAAGCTGGAGCAGTACAGGGCCATGCAAACCCCTTTTTACATTGTTGCCCCATGGAGGGCCAGCAAGAGTCCTTCAGGGAATGACAAGTTCATCCGAAGAGGAAGAGTTCAGTCTGCAGTCTGATTGCTGTGTCATTGGTAACCAAATAGAAAATGGCAGTCCATGTCGAGGTCCAAGGTGAGTGTTGCAGAGTGTATCGGGGACAGTGGAAGGTGATGATGCAGAGGGCAGAACCAAGCAGAAACAGGCCATATGGCAGAGATGAATGCTACCGCTTCCTTCTTACCACTAAGGCAGAATCATCCGCATCTTCGTCCTCTGATGTTTCATGTGCCTCACATGTGGGTGGTGGTGTTTTGTCTGCATCACTGTGTGGCACTGACACATCAGGGGCCAGAGGTGCAATGTCTGCCGCACTGTGTGGCAGTGACACATCAGGGGCCGGAGGTGGATTGTCTGCCGCACTGTGAGGCACTGACACATCAGGGGGCAGAGATGTGGATGTAGAAGCAGCAGCAGCATTCATCGGCGCCAGGCCTTGTGGCAGCAATGCCATGATGAGGGTCTGCAGGGCATGAAAGATCCCAGCTACATCTCACTGGTGTGCAGCCGTGGCAGCCATTCTTTCCGCCTGCATCCGTTCCCTGTTCTCCATGATCCTACGCATGTGTCCCAACTCCCCGGCTGACATCGCTGGAGCCACTCTGACTAGACAGTTGTCCTTGTCTCAGAGTCAGGACTCCAGCGATGTCAGCCATGGATCGTTGGAGAGCACGGAGCGGACTGTGGGTGTCCGTTAGGGACTGTAAGTGGTCCCTGATGGGACTTAGACACCCACGTATGGCATCTAGTTTGGCTGCCATGAGGTCGAACCCCACCCGCACCTGATCAGCCATCTTCTCCTGGCACCCTAACACATGGCATTGGAAGGCCATGTGTTGTTCGTGGGGGTCCTGGGAGACAGCCGGGGTGGTGGGTGCTTCCTGCTGTGTGGTCTGTGCAGGGGGTGAGGTCTCCTCGATGCAGCTGGGCTGTCCTGCTCCTGGAGGTGAGGTGCCGAAGCTGTCCATGAGCTCTTGGAGGGCATCGGTGTCAAAGGTGGGGAGGTCCTCTTCGTCATCAGTGAGGAGATGTTCAGTCTGCTCTACAGGAGGTGTTTATTCTCCCTCTGCAATGTGAAGGGGAGATGCAGTTTAACATTGTGTTCACATGTATGTTGACGCATTGTACAAGTTTACATACAGACTGCATGACAATGTACATTGTGACTGTTTGGGAGGAGCTGCCTATTTGATGCAGGACGGTGGACATTTCGACAACATCACGGATGTGTGTTTGTACTTGTACATTATCATCTCACATTTCCCTGCTATGCCAAATGTGATTGGCCAGTTTCTATACACAAGCGGCACCAGTTGTGTCCTCTGTTCTGTTGTGAACGTGTTGCAGTTTGTACCACATTGTTGTCAATGTTGATGTGCTCTGAATGTTATGTGTGTGTGCTGCATTTTGGGAGAGTCGCCCCTGCAGCTCTGATTTTGCTGCCCCTTATCCCTTTCAGGCGGTGTGCCTTTGACTTCTGTGCTTATACAGTGCTGAGATGTTGCATACTTGGGTAAATTGGGCTCTTGGTGGGAGTTGGGACTCTGGGGCATGGTTTGTCCGCAGATGTGTTGTTGACGTCAGGGGTTGTTTGTGCACGTGGATGTGTCAGAGTGTGACCTGCTCCTTTATGGATGTGGTCCACACTCAGCCACCTCCGTGTCGTGGCGTGCAACATGTCATGATATATTGACTGCAGCCATGCTATTCGTCATGCAATGTCACTTGCATTGTCAGTGTGGCTCACAGACACGCCGCTTTGCTGGGTTTGGCACATGTGCATGGGTTGGTTGTGAGATTGGTGATGTGTGGGAAGGGCCCCCTCTGGGCACATAGTCGACGGGGGCCTACTTGCTGTTTCTAGGTGTGCTGCAGTGTGCCAAGGGGATCAGGGACATGATCCAGAGTCATTGTGGGTGTGCACTGTGCTATACTTAATTGTGCATGTGTGACATTGTGCCCATCTCCCCCCGTCTCCCCAGTCCCTGGTCGATACGCACCCTGTTGCTGTTGTGTCAGGTCATCTTGAGCAGTGTCCGGTCCCCCAACTCCTGCCACCGTCTCCACACTGATGACTGTGGACACCATTTCCTCCATCTCATCCAGCTCCTCCTGTGGCGCTGGACTCCCACCTCCAGTCTGCATTGCTGCCTTCTGGTTGTTGACGAGTTTCTGCTTGGTTTTGTGCTTCACATCATTCCAGCGCCTCTTGAGCTCTTCCATTGTCCTCCTCAGCACTCCGACTGCATTCACCTTGTCCACAATGGACTGCTATATTGCATTTTTCCGTTATCAGGATCCTGTTTTCCTGCGGACTGAACCGCGTCTTCCTCTTCTTCTTCTCCTTCTCCTTGCCCTTCCCTGACCCAGAGGTCCCAGGCTGGTCCTCCGTGGGGCTTGTGGGGTTCTGGTTGTCCTCTGTACTTGCTCCGGCTACCTCCATTGTGCTTTGCAGTTGTTTTGGTTTTGTTTGTGGTTTTTTTTCTGCTTTTAGGTGATTTTTCTCTCCTGACGTGTGTGAATTGCAGGCCTGGCGCAGCTTATCACTGATTTTTTTATCGCGGTTGGGCCCATCGCCACTTTTTTCACATTCGCCTTTAGATTTTTATTGCCGTCCCGGTAATTTTATCGCGGACATTTGACGCGTTATCGTGAAACTATTGCATGTTACCGCCATGTTGAGAATAAGACGTTAACACAGCGTTATTTTCCCGCGATAGACGGCGATATGGAAAATTACGTTAACCTATTTAGGCAATGATTATCGCACGTTCTTGAGAATATCCCCCTATATGTATTGCACCAAATTTCGAAAATTGGTTGCCCCTAGGGCATTCTAGTGTTATTTAAAAAAAACAAAAAAAAAAACACATCTCTTCTTTTAATTTAATTTAATTAATTCTTTATTCGGATACGAAAATATCCATAAAAGTACAAGATAAAACCAACACAATGCATACATAATTAATAATTAAAAGTCAATAAGTGCAATAGACATGTTATTATGTGCACACGGAATTATATACATAGTACAAAAATAAATTTCAACAAAACAGACATAAGCATTCAATTGATTATTAGTTCAGAGGAAATATAAGATATGATATTTAAAATATAACAAGCATAAAATATTAAAAAGCAGACACTTTGACACGTGAAGAACAAATAAAATTAATAAGATATGCGGCCCACATATTAAATGAATCAAATGCTTGGCATACAGCAAAAGCTATCTATACTGTATTCATAGAAGCACGAGAACGAACAGCTAATTTCAAGAACGTACTGACGCGAAAAATTAAATTTTCCCCATTAAGCATAACAATCTCCCTATATGCTTCCCTAAAATCAGTAATATCATGAGCCTTAAAATAGGGGATCAACAACTGCTTACTATATATTTTATAGAAATCACAGAAGAAGAAAAAGTGTAACATAGATTGGCTACCACGATTTCCACAAGGGCAATGCATTCTTCTTTATATAGATTTTTTTGTAATCTTCTCTAACTGAAGGCTTTAAATCGATTAAATTCGTACTTCTAATCTGTTGTTTCAATGGAATTATACAAGTGAAGAACTCACTGTCCCGGAGTATCGCGATGCTACTGAGCAGTGACTATACTATTGAATTATAGGTACTCTCATTCCAAATTTAAGAAGTGCAGGTACTGAGTTTTTGACAATATCCATAGCCATAACTAAATTATGCGGCAAGGAAAGGCCTGCCCATTTTAAGCAATTATTCTTACCAATTGTAGATAACTTGCTTTTCTGACGTAGATTGTACCCCTTCGTTATCTTAATGCTGATGTTTGAAACATTTTTGTCTAGTAAAAAAACACTTCCTGTTTTGTATTCATGGAACTCTCCTAAATGGTTCACATAAATGTGTTTTACCTTCAAAACAGTTTTTTTCATGGTACCAATTCAGCATAAAAAAGTGCATCAACAACTATTTGGCGCACCCTGGAATTAATTGCAGGATACCTCTGCTTATTAATGTGCCAGTTGGGCAGAGGGACATATTTCCTCACATCTTGCTTTGCGCTTATTATATTCCCATCTTGGTTCTGTTTTCAGAAAAAAAGGTCAGCAGCTGGCATTTGGTACAGATCTGTTGTCCATCTTTGGCTTGGCAATATCCACACTTGTAATCGAGGGGACGTGCAGAGGGCTTCTGAGCTCATTCAGCTGTGACCTTTGAGGACATAATTTAGGGAACGCTAATCAATAGTGTCATATCCCATTTTTTTTAAACAGCCCTTCTCAGAAATAGAACTTCTTGGAGGCATTAGCTTGACAGGGCTGCACAATTGGTTCTGGGCCTGGGGCCTCAGATCACCCATCAGGATCGAGTAGTAAATGGTGTTTACAGCGCCTGCTGTGCGTCGATTCCAAGCCACCCCATTCAAATCCCTATCCGGCTGTAACACTTAGGAAGCAATAAACAGGCGGCACTATTATTTAAACAAAATCTGCCTGTCCCTTCTTAATGTTGATAATGGGTCAGTCAGTCAAGCATGACATCTCTGGCCTTTGAACAGAAATGAAGGCGGCCGGAGCGAAAGTTGGACGACCCACTTCGCTCCTGAGTTGAACCTGGAAGTTTAGTGGCACTGCCCAGTTCATGAAAAATAATATGTGTGTTTATTTAATACTTTTATATTGCGCTCCGGCAATGTAGAAGTGTTAGAGCTCTTTACATTAGAAAAAAATTAAAATAGTAAAACGTGTCTTGTTTCATAGGTTTTTGTATTTTTTTTTTTTTTTTTAGAAATTCTACCACATTCCTTTATTTTATTTAAACATACTAACATGTGACTTCCTGCTGCCGCTTTATGTTTATTTTTAAAACGTAGTAATTAAAAGCCTGCTGAACATCAGTTGTTTAACTGCTGTGATAGTGTTTTTCATCTGATTTGTTTTATTATTTTATGTTTCAATAAAGTGGCAATAGCTTCCAATAAGAAGTAATAGAACTCTTCGACTGCTTCGGAAGCAGTATTATTTTGTTAATGAACCATAACAAACACACAAAAACAGTACAATGCACCCACGGGGATCAAATGTCTACGAATCATTTGATTCTGCTAATACGAATATCTGAGCCTTTTACATGCAAGTTCTAAGGTGTCTTGTTTTACTATTTTTGGTTTATTTAGGACTGTACATTTCTTTTTCCTTGATTTCATTCAACATCAGGTTAAGAATACGTTGTTCGCTTTTTTTTCGCTTTAATGTTCTGCCATCATTCTTCACAAGGGTTAGGCTCTACAGTTAAATGCCTCCTCTCTACCCCATTCATTATCTGGCCCACCAGGGGGAGCCTCTGCTCTCCAGTCCTCCCCACATTCATTGCTTTCTATGTCAGAGTGAAAACCCACAGCTCAGTTATTTCGAATGATCGTTTTTCACACATGAGTGATCATCCACTCTTCAGTTCTTCCTCCACTAACCGTGTTCTCAGCTGGGGTGTGAACCCACTGCTTCACTTGGACGTGAATTATGAAACCCAAAAGCCTCTTTAGGAATTGGACTTTTGATGCATGGAGTACTGCAAGCACCAGCACCTTCTCCTGACCCTGTACTCAATGCTATCGGAAACAAACATTGGCCAAGCCAATGAGTCTTACTATTTTTAAATAAGCAAGGGCATTCACACATTCATTCCCTTCAAATGCTGCGGTGAGTAGTTTCCTGATGCAGGCAGCAGGACCGTAGGCCGTTTGTAGAGGTCCCTTGAGTTTGGATACAAAGTCCTTCTGTAGTAGGCTGCAGTACCTAAAGGCGTCCCATAGGAACTACTTGCCTCTTGTTCACGATACCACAATGTAAACGAGCTGTAGTAGTGGAGGCAGGTAAAGTATGGTAGGGTGGGTATGTTAGGTACGTAACTTAAGGTATGGTAGATAGTAGGTTAGGAATGGTAGGTTAGCTGTGGTAAGAAGGCAGATATGGTGAGCTAGATATGTTACGTTACATTAATTATAGAAGGTAAGGTGTTGTAGGTATAGTAGATGGGTATGTGAGGTACTAATAGTAGGTATGCCATGTTGGTATAGTAGGTTAGGAATGGTAGGTATGCATGGTAGGTAAGTAGCTATGTTAGGCAAGCAGGTAGATTTGACAAGTATCATCAGTAGGTATGAAAGGTATGGTAGGTTAGTTATGGTAGGTTTCATTGGTTGGATAAAGTAATTTAGCTTATGTATGGTAGACATGGTTGGTAGGTTTGGAAGGTACGGTAGGTAGATATGTTGGGTAGGTTAGGTATGGTAGGTAGGTGTAGAATGTTGGTCTGGAGATATGTTATGGTAGGTTAGGTATACTTTGACTTAACCTTTTTGCCTGGTAATTGAACGTTTGCCCAAGTAAATCATGTCCTAGACCTCTGGCTTAAAAATTGAATCAGTGTTATGGATAAGCTAAAAACTGGTACTTCTATTAATAAAGCAGAGTTGTTGCTTGGAGATGAGTAGTTCATTAGGTCTCACCTACAGACAGCTTTAGCTCCCTCCTGTGCTGCTGCTTACCTCAGACTCCCCCAGTCTCCTGTTGTTCCCTCCTCCCCCTTAGTTGTTCCTTTGCTTTTCCACACGCATTGAAAGTGGTGAATGAATGCTGCATAGAAAATGCTTTTGACAAAGGGCCAGTGTTTTTGTTCAATCTTTAAGAAGCGTGTGTGCCAGCACATCTTTCCTTTGTGAACAAAGAAATGTAAATCAACAATATGTTGTGACGGCGAAGTAAAAGAAATGAATGCTCAAGGGTGATTATCGAATACACTGTTTCTTTATTTTATGATGGGCTTAGGCATCCAAACATCAAGCAGTAAAACCAATAATCACAACTGAAATGTCTTTGTGCTAACGAAGTAAATACATCAAAGTACTTGCACCAGGCCTCAATTTGAAGCTACATGCGATGTTGCATTTGTAGGCTAACAAAAGGACTACTTGAGCACAAAACCACACATGTAGTGGGAACACAAATAGGACAGTATCAAAATGCTATCGCCTTGACGGACAACCCATCGAAGCAATGGCGAAGTATGAAGAACACATGAAAGCCAATGGCTAAAGAAGGCAGATCCAAAGCCCTTTCTCTCTTCTTTTTGATGTATAGAAGACAAGAGCTTTCGCACCAGATGATTAAAGCTGTCTGTAGCAAGACCAAAAAGAGCTCATGGTTCTGTTTGGAATTCCAAGTGTGATAGTAGTCTGGGATTGAGGCTATATTCGTGAGGGGGCGTTATACGGGCTCTCAGTTGTATGCCAGTGTTCCCCAATGAAATGAATAATGCCAGCTGCATCCAACTCAAGTGCTATTACAGTGCATAAGCCAGGAATGACAGTCCTCTTCAAGGATGGCTACCGTGTGCTTGCTCTCTGACTGGTCCGATGGGCCTTCTAGTGCACCCAGGGACATATAAACATAGATTGCACCAGGAGGATGGCACAAGAAAAGGCAGGCAGAGTGTTCCTTCTTACAGATACGCAGATGTGGCCGGCACTATGTATTTTTTTTCCATGGTGGGATCCCTTTTTCTCTTGCCTTTTGGTCACAGTTGGCTGAAGGCCCTCACAAACTGGGTGGGGTATCATGTAAACAAGAAATAGCAGAAGTAAAGAAGAGCTAGGGTAACCACATTTCCTTCCAAATGAGTGTAGATTTTACTGTTGAGAGAAGTGGTTGGAGGCTACCAAGTTCATTCATCAAGATAGTGCAAACATTCAAAATGATTATTCTATACACACATGCAGAAACACATACACAGACCTTTACAACCACACACATTTGATTGTCTGTGAAAAAGAGAATGATTGTTGGTCAACTGGCAAACTAGGTGGTTATAGATTGAATTTGTTTAAAGAGAGTCATAAAAAGGCCATACAGCTTCACTAGGAAAACAGCTGATCTATGGACATTTGTGGTCATGAGGCCTTTGCATGTCTAAATAGATTAGGTATATAGTCTAGCTGATAATGTGTCAGTTCTTTTAAAACTGTGCCAATATCATCCAATACTACATGCAGAATAATCACACAAGTAGCGATGCACTTAGTTGGATTTGAAATATTCAGAATACTGCCATTGATTACCGCATATGTAGTGAAGATCCTGTCGGGCCATGAGAATGCAGGCAGCGACTGGCAGAAATAGAGTGTTTCTCATGTGCTAAAAATGATAATGAGCTGTGTTAGACCTGACAGCTGTAGGGTGGTCTTCACCCAAACGGTTTGCCTGCTTGCCTCACATTTGTGCTGAATTATTTTGTTGGCCTTAGGATTCTGAGCAATTTACCACTGCCAACCAGGGCTAAAGTGGATGTACTTCTCCCCTAAAACATGGTTTGTGTGACTTATCGACAACTGGCATATTTCATTTATCTTTAAGTCCCTAGTACAGTGCACTACATGTGCCCAGAGTCTGTAAATTAAATGCTACTAGTGGGCGTGAAGCACTAATTGTGCCGCCCACACAAGTAGCGATTTAAACATGTCTCAGGCATGCCACTGCAGAGCCTGTGTGTGCAGCCTTCACTGCCAGGTCAACTTGGCATCTAAATCCCTTTGCCAAGCCTTAAACGTCCCTTTTCTTACATATAAGTCACCCCTATGGTAGTCCCTAGGTAGCCCAAAGGGCAGGGTGCTGTGTAATCAAAAGGTGTACTTTTAAGGCTTGCATGTACCTTTTAAAAAACACCCAAATTCGTTTTTCACTACTGTGAGGCCTTCCTCACTCATAGGTTAACATTGAGAATTCCTTATTACACTTATAAGCTGCAGTTTCTTATTGAGAAGGAGTGCATCTGTCATGTTTCATATCATTGGAATGGTAATGATAAACCCACTTTACTGGAAAAGTTGAATTTATCATTACTGTTTTAAATATGCCACTTTTAGGAAGTTGGAATTTGTCTGATCTTAGCCCTGTGTGCCTGCCACCTGTCTCCAATACACGTCTGGGGTAGGTAACAGCTGGACTTTGTGCACTCCCTCTAGACATCCACACACAAAGGTAGCTTAGGTGTGAGTGGCAACCCACATCCTGAAGGGTCATCCTGGGGAGGATGGGAGGGAGGAGCTTACACGTACACATGAATAGACTGTGTCCTGTCCCCACACAAAGGGCTGCATATCTCCCCTGGAGTGAGTCTTTGAGCCAGAGCTGGGAGGGAGGACCTCTGTTCACTTCAAAGCCCTTCTTTAAAGTCACCCCCACTTCAAAGGCACACCTGGGTATAAGTACTGGGTCTCTGACCCTACCACTTCAGTACACTACTGGACCTGTGAAGAACTCTGCCAGAAGGAAGGACTACTGTGCTGCTACATGGACTGCCAACCTGCTAGACTGCTGCTCTGGAAGAACTGCTTTTCTGCTGCTCTGCTACCCTCTGTCGTACTGAGGAAACACTGGACCCATCTGACTTGAACCCAGAGTGACTCCGAGGACATGTTGGCTTGCCCCCTATTCTAAGTCTCAAAAACATCAAATACTTACTATCCACCTGCAAGACTTGCCTGCCAAGTGGTGCCAATCCAGTCCTGGGCCCTTAGAAGCGGGTATAAAGTGATGCAGCTGGCAGAATCCACGCATCTGCAACGTTGCGCTGATCGAAACCGGCACATCTTTCTCAATGCATCGCCGCTGCTGCAAGGACCAAGGTCATCACATCGCAGACTGCGTGGCGCATTGTCTCCAATTTCCGACGCATCTCTGACTTTGTGTGGCTCAGTGCTGACACATTGTCTTCAACTCAGCAGTTCAATGATGACACAGTGCTCCTTTGCTTCTCGCATCTCAACTCCATCGACGAAGCATCTAAGGTACTTTGCAGTGAGCCAAGGCTGATCCCTGCATCCAGCCCACACTCCATCGTGGTCGGCCTGCACTTTTGGATTAAACCCGGTCTAGCGTAATCAGATGTCCCAGTTGGCGCTTTAAGCTTTTAAGCACTACATTTTCATTTTTTCTTTAAAAATTCATAACTCCGGTTATACTTATTTGATTTTGGTAGTTTTGGTCTTGATTTGTTCTTAGAAAAAAAAGCTATTGTTCTAAACTGGAGTGGAGTCTTTTTGTGGTGTTTTCACTGTTTCTGTTTTAAGTGTTGCACAAATTCTTTACACATTGCCTCTTAAGTTAAGCCTGACAGCTCTGTGCCAAGCTACCAGAGGGTGAGCACAGGTTAATTTATTGTGTATCTGACTAAACCTCAGTGGCGGCTCCTCCATAGGGGCGTGGGGGCGTCACCCCACTGCTTTCTCGCAGTGCGAGAAGCAGAAACATAAAATGGTAAAACTACCATTTTATGTTTCTGCTTCTCGTACTGCGAGAAAGCAGAAGTGCCTGGAGTGCCTGGTTGTGGGAGGGAGGGTGGGCGGTCCCGCTCGAAGGCAGGGGGGGATTGGCTTTCCCATTGTTGTGGGCCCTGACTACTTTGGTCGGCCTGGGTCCGACCAAACCAGTCATGTGCACTCTCCCTTTTCTCTATGTAGGCTGCAGCCTACATAGAGAAAAGGGCCTCCGATTAGGCACCCGGCTGGGGCGCTGTGCGCCTGCACCCCACCAATCACAACGCTGCCATTGCAGCGTTGTGATTGGCGGAGGGGAGGGAGGCTGCCTGTGGGTGGCTGCTTCCTGTTGAGGACTGGAGCAGCAGAAAAAGCGCAAATCGGGACCCGGCCAGGAGCTGAGGCGGCCTGGAGAAGGTAAGTTTAATTTGAATTTAATTAAACCCCTCCCGCCTCCCCCCCATCCCCCCACGACGACCCCATTTCCACCACCCCGGCCGCGACTGTCCTTGGTAGAGAACAGCCCCTCAGCTTGCAAAAACTCAGCTCCTCATTCCCGCGGACAGAGATTAACCCCCAGTCCTCCTCGGAGAGTTCAGTCCCTCACCTTGGCAGAGCTCACCCCTTCTTCCTGGAGCAACACATACTCAGTTATTTTGGCAGAGCTCAGTCCTCGCTCACCTTGGCAGAGGTCGGCCCTTCTGGGAAGGGGCAGGTACTCTCTTATTCACACATTGCCCAAGTTCACGGGTTTGGGGTAGCAGCTGCACAGCTCGCACTCACCTTCGCCCTCGGTGTTGAGAGCCTGCGAAGCCATCACCCTGTTCGGGTCATGGTACGAGAGTGCCAATCGTGAGGTGGCAGATGTGAGAAGTTGGCCTGGCATATGCTGTCCACTTGTTATAGTGGGCACCTTGCACCAGTCCAAACATCCCCATATGGATGATAGGTTAAAGACAACCTTTATAGAAAGCTATCCTAGTGGTAGCTATGGAGAGCAGCCTTCAGGCTAAGTCTTGAAGGAATGTAAAGCAGCTTGTTTTACCAGTCTATAATCTCTTGAGTGACCAAATGAAAGCGGATCACACCAGGTATATATATAAAATATATGTATTTAGTCTTAAACACACCCCTCTAGTCTCTTTATGAGGCTAGAGTTCGAAGTATATAATTTACAAGTCAAATATCAGCAGTATTTAGCACAATACACGCTTGAGCCCTAGGGGCGTACCAAACCATATACTAAAGTAGTGGTATAAGAACCACGACTGAGCTAGACACAAGGCCTAGAGCCTGTAGAAGTGCTTGGACCCCAAGGAACCACCCAAGGTAGTGACCCAGGGGACCCACGGGGGAAGCGTGCAGTGTGAGAACACAGCCGCGAGCCACCGTTGACTTCTATGGGGAAAGTCGCGGTTAGATTTTTAAAGAAAAGGGACACTTCGGAGAGGACTTCCAGTTAACCCCTTAAAACTTAAGAGTTTCTAGGGCCCACACCCACGTGAGTACCGAAATACTCAAGTTACCTCACCCAGGGAAGCCGGGTGCATACGTGTTAAAAGGTGTCAGGAATCGTCGTCGTTTTCAATGGCGACCGCTGGAAAAGTGCTGCTGCCATGGAGAAGAAGAGTGTCCGGAGCGATCCAAGCCTGGATCGAGGAAAAGGAAGACCTGAAAGCAGAGGGGACAGAGTCTGGGTCACTAGCCAGTGACCAGGGGCACGATAGTCGAATGCCCTCAGATGTCGGGTGCTTCAGGTGAGTTGACAGGTGCCTTGACTCTTCAGCCACGAGGTCCAGGAGGTGTCGACGACAACCAGGAGCAGGATTCAAGCTGTCTCACAAAGTCTGTCGAGTGCTGCAGTGTCGGCGACCGGATTGGACCCAACAAGCCTTGGCAATGGCAAGTCATAGGGAAGTGAAGAAAAGGCTGCAGTGCAGACCAGCAAGATCTGAGGGACTCACCCAGCAAGGGTAAGTCAGGGCAACTCTGGAGCAACCAGAAAAGCCCAAGCAGTTGAAGAGTTGCATTCGTGGGGACCCACTAGCCAATGGACTAGAGATCGCGAAGGAGCCTCAAGCGGTCGCACTTGGAGCTGGCCCACGGGACACTCGTGGAGTGTAGGCCAGTGATCTTCACTGCAGTTGGTGCTCGGGGCTAGGGCTACTTGGAACACAAAGCACAGCTTCGAGAAATGTCAGGAAGTTGATGAACTTGCAAATGTGCTTGGTGTCCAGGGGTCACGGTTCCATGTTACCCACGATAGCTACGGGCCTCAGCTTTGCTGGGGACTCAGGGCAACCTCAGGGAAGTCTGGAAATCTACGTTTGGTTATGCAAAGACTTCGGCATCTGGCAGGAGCTTCAGCGAAGCAGACCGGACAGATGCTTTGTTGGTGCCTGCCAAGCATGGGAGTCACTTCTTGACCCCAAGGGAGATTCTTCAGTCCTCTAATCTTGATGTAGAGCGTCAAAGGTCCAGGATTCAGCTTCAGAGTTTCGTCCAGGGATATCTAAAGTCCTGTTGCCAGGGTTCCCTTACTTATACTAAGAAAGGGGTTGGACTAACTCTGGGGACCCACCTATGGGAGGGTTTGGAAAGAGGGGTGGCTACACCCATTTCCTTTGTCCAGTTTTGCGCCAGAGCAGGGGCTGGCAGCCCCTGAAACCGGTTTGAACTGGGGTATGCATGAGGACACCAAATGTGCCCCCAGTGCAGGACTTCGGCATCTGGCAGGAGCTTCAGCGAAGCAGACCGGACAGATGCTTTGTTGGTGCCTGCCAAGCAGGGGAGTCACTTCTTGACCCCAAGGGAGATTCTTCAGTCCTCTAATCTTGATGTAGAGCGTCAAAGGTCCAGGATTCAGCTTCAGAGTTTCGTCCAGGGATATCTAAAGTCCTGTTGCCAGGGTTCCCTTACTTATACTAAGAAAGGGGGTTGGACTAACTCTGGGGACCCACCTATGGGAGGGTTTGGAAAGAGGGGTGGCTACACCCATTTCCTTTGTCCAGTTTTGCGCCAGAGCAGGGGCTGGCAGCCCCTGAAACCGGTTTGAACTGGGGTATGCATGAGGACACCAAATGTGCCCCCAGTGCAGGACTTCAAAGCACTCAGAGAGTGCACCACCCAGCCCCAATCCACTAAGGACTGTCTGGGAGGTGGTAACACCTCCCTGAGACAGGAAACCTATTGTCCAGGCCTCCCCTGCCGGAGTTTCAGTCAGCAGCAGGAGGCCAGACTCGTGTCTGTGGCTGCAGCATCCATTTTGTGATGCCAGGCTCTGTTTAGTTGGTACCGGGTATACCGGTGCTGTCATGTCTCTCCCTCTAGAAGGGTGGGATCATACTCCCACACCAGGAACTGGTGTGGGGGTATGATTCCAAGGTGTTTGACACCAAACACGACATGTTTCCGTGCAGCCATCCCAAAGTTAGCATTTATCGTTTAGATATAATGCACTTAAGAGAATATGGTCAGGCTGCACCACAGACAACCCCGGATAGGAGATTGCGAGGGCTGCAGAGGGGCTCTGCTCATGCATGGGCACCCTCTCACATATAACCAAGCACCCTGCCTTCAGGATTGATAAGGCCTGCCATAGGGGTGACTGATAGGTTTCTATGTGCAGTGTTAGGTGAGATATAGTGAACCTATATCTCTGTAAGGGGTGCATGCACCACCTTACCCAGGCTGCAGTAGCAGTCCTGTGGTGTCATTTTGGAGGGCCTTCCAGGGGTGGCACAATACATGCTTCAGCCCCTGGTAGGCCTCTGGGGTGTCTATGCCCTTGGTACATAGTATACCATATACTAGGGACTTATAAGGGCACCCCAGAATCCAATCTGGGATGTACCTAAGGTACATGGAATCAATGTAGAGAGGAAGCAGCTAGGCTGGGGTCCTGAATAGCAGGGCCCAGCCAGACTAAAGTCGAAAAACAGTGATACATCAGCAAAAAGTGGGGGTAACCTAACCATAAGAGGCAGATCCTACTCTCCTATACAACCCCCCCCAAACGCAGGGACATTAAACTAACCTTGACCAGTTAAGTCTTCATGTTCTAAGTGGAAATATCTGGAGATTCCATCTGCATTGGCATGGTTACTCCCAGGTCTATGTTCCACTGTATAGTCCATCCCCTGTAGGGAAATGGACCACCTCAAAAGTTTGGGGTTTTCACCCTTCATCTGTTTTAGCCATAAGAGGGGCTTGTGGTCTGTTTGAACAAGGAAGTGAGTGCCAAACAAGTATGGCCTCAGCTTCTTCAGAGCCCAAACCACAGCAAAGGCCTCCCTCTCTATGGCTGACCAACGTTTCTCTCTGGGGGTCAGCCTTCTGCTAATAAAAGCTACTGGCTGATCCTGACCTTCATCATTCAACTGTGACAGTACAGCCCCTACCCCCAACTCAGATGCATCTGTTTGCACAATGAACTTTTGGAGTAATCAGGACTTTGCAGAATGGGAGCAGTGCACATGGCCTGCTTCAGGTCATCAAATGCCTTTTGACAGCTAACTGTCCACTGAACCTTTTTGGGCATTTTCTTAGAGGTTAAGTCATTCAGGGGTGTCACTATTGATCCATACCCCTTGACAAATCTTCTGTAGTACTCAGTCAGGCCCAAAAAGGCTCTCACCTGAGTCTGGGTAGTTGGAGCAGCCCAGTCCATGATGGTCTGGATCTTGCTTTGCAATGGTTGAACCTGGCCTCCACCCACAAGGTGGCCCATGTACACAACCTGACTCTGCCCTATCTGGCACTTTGTGGCCTTGATAGTTAGGCCTGCCTTCTGCAGGGCCTCCAAAACATTTCTGAGGTGGACCAGGTGATCCTCCCAGGTGGAGCTAAAGACAGCAATATCATCTAGATATGCTGCACTATAGGCTTCCAGACCTGTAAGGACTGTGTTCACCAACCTCTGAAAAGTGGCAGGTGCATTTTTCAAACCAAAGGGCATCACCACAAATTGGTAAAGCCCACCAGGGGTAGAAAATGCAGTCTTTGGCTTTGCATCATCAGCTAGTCTGATCTGCCAGTAGCCAGCTGTTAGGTCAAAGGTGCTTAGATACTTGGCTGAGGCCAAAGTGTCTATTAGCTCATCTGCCCTGGGGATTGGATGGGCATCAGTCCTAGTGACTGCATTGAGGCCTCTGTAGTCCACACAAAACTTCATCTCTCTCTTACCATCTTTTGTGTGAGGTTTTGGCACCAGGACCACTGGACTAGCCCAAGGGCTATCTGAAGGTTCAATGACACCCAGTTCCAACATTTTTGGACTTCTGTCCTGATACAGTCCCTGACATGGTCAGGTTGCCTGTAAATCTTACTTTTAACAGGCAGACTGTCCCCAGTGTCCACTTCATGAGTGCACCAGGTGGTCTGACTTGGAGTCAGAGAAAACATGTGTCTGAACTGATTGAGCACCTGTCTACAATCAGTTTGCTGCTGGGCAGTGAGGCTGCCTGCCAAGGCTACACCATCCACTGACCCATCATCAGGGTTCTGAGAGAGCAGGTCAGGGAGAGGGTCACTCTCCTCCTCCTGGCCCTCATCAGTTGCCATGAGCAAGCCCATGTCAGCCCTGTCCACATATGGCTTCAGCCTGTTGACATGGAGCACCCTGTGGGGGCTCCTGGGAGTTCATAGGTCTACCAGATAGGCAACCTCTCCCTTCTGTTCAAGAATTGTATGGGGGCCACTCCACTTGTCTTGGAGGGCTGCTGGGGCCACTGGCTCCAGCACCCACACTTTCTGCCCTGGCTGGTAAACAGTCAGCACAGCCTTTTGGTCATGCCAGGCTTTCTGTAATTCCTTGCTAGCCTCAAGGTTTTTGGTTGCCTTTTTCATATACTCAGCCATCCGGGAGCGGAGTCCAAGTACATAGTCCACTATCTCCTGTTTAGGGAGTTTGAGAGGTAACTCCCAACCTTCCTTCACCAGACACAATGGACCCCTAACAGGATGGCCAAACAAAAGTTCAAAAGGGCTGTAGCCAACCCCCTTCTGAGGCACCTCCCTGTATGCAAATAAAAGGCAGGGCAAGAGTATGTCCCATCTTCGCCTAAGCTTTTCTGGGAGCCCTTTAATCATGCTCTTCAAGGTTTTGTTGAATCTCTCAACTAACCCATTGCATTTTGGGTGATAGGGTGTGGTGAACTTATAAGTCACTCCACACTCCTTCCACATTACAGTCAAGAAGCTGGACATAAAGTTTGCACCTCTGTCAGATACTACCTCCTTAGGAAAGCCCACTCTTGAGAAAATTCCCAGGAGGGCCCTTGCCACCACAGGAGCTGTAGTGGTCCTAAGGGGAATGGCTTCTGGATACCTGGTGGCATGGTCCACCACACCAGGATAAACCTGTGCCCAGATGCTGTTTGGGGATCCATGGGACCAACTATGTCAATCCCCACCCTCTCAAAGGGAACCCCCACCACAGGTAGTGGTATCAGGGGGGCCTTTGTGGTGCCACCTGCCTTCCCACTGGCTTGGCAGGTTACACAGGAGCGACAAAACTCCTTGGTGTCTTCAGACATGTGGGGCCAGTGAAAGTGAGGGACAATTCTGTCCCAAGTCTTGTTCTGGCCCAGGTGACCTGCTAAGGGAATGTCATGGGCTAGTGTCAATAGGAAGCCCCTGAACTTCTGAGGTATAACCAACCTCCTGGCTGCTCCAGGCTTGGGGTCTCTACTCTCTGAGTACAGGAGTCCATCATCCCAATATATCTTATGGGTGCCACTAGCATTCCCAGCAGCCTCAGCAGCAGCCTGCTGTCTGAGGGGTTCAAGAGAGGGGCAGTTCAGCTGCTCCTGGCTCAGATCTGCCCTGGAAGGGCCCCTGTCCCCAAGAACTCAACCTGATCAGGTTCAAGCTCCTCTGGGACAGTTCCTTCTTCAGGCCTGAGATCAGCTTCCTCAAAAGACTGATCTTCCTCCTGAGCCAAGGGGAAGGCACTGCCTTAACCCTACTGCTCCTTTCTTGGGAGGCACCTGGTCCATTATTCCAGAATCCAGGGCCTGTTCAGCTTTTGACATTTGTGCCTGTGACCTAGTCACAGCAAAGACATGTGCAGGGATCCCTAGCATTTCTGCATGTTTCCTGAGCTTCACCTCTGCCCAAGCTGAGGTTTCAAGATCATTGTCAAGCAAGCATTCAACTGGTAGGTCTGCACTCACCACAACCTTCTTAAGGCCAGTTACCCCTCCCCAGGAGAAGTTAACAACTGCCAGAGAATGATCTGTTCTGACATTGCTAGCATTGGTCACTTGCTACATTTCACCAAGTATAATTTGCCCAGGATCCACAAGATCTTGTGTCACCATGGTGACACTTGCTCCTGTGTCCCTGAATGCCAAAGCCTCCCTTCCATTAATTAAAGGCTGCTGTCTGTATTTGCCCAAATTATTGGGACTCACAAAGGGGGACATATCCATGCCCCCATCACAGACTAGGACAGCCTGAGTTGGCACTCTGACTAGGCCAGAGTCCATCTCAGTACCCAGGGTCAACCCTACTAAACCCTTATTCTGAGTGTTTCCACCACCACTTGTTACTGGACTAGGGGGAACAGTTGCCTTAGGGGCAATGGTGGCTGGAGTGGAGTCTTTGGATTTGGTGCAATTACTGGTCCAGTGAGTCTTTTGCTTACAGACTTTGCACCATGGTTTCCTTTGGCCTTTTCCTTTATTAGATTGGGATTCCCCACCAGATGCAGATTTTTGGGGACCTTGAGAAGACTTCTGGTCTTTACCCTTCTCCCCACCCTTATCAGAGTTTTTGGAATCTTGCTTCTTCTGGTCACCACCTTGGTCTGTACTTTCTGCTTCACCCTGGTTCTGACCCATTTGTCTGCCTTCTTTCCCAATTCTTGGGGAGAGGTCAGATCAGAGTCAACCAGGTACTGATGTAGCAACTGATTTTGACAGTTATTAAGAATCTGCTCCCTCATGATTAAATTATAAAATCCTTTGAAGTCACACACCTTATTGCCCAGTAACCAGCCTTCCAGAGCCTTGGTAGCACAATCTACAAAGTCCTCCCAGTCCTGTGTCTGTGCCTTTTGGTATCTCTGAACTTTAACCTGTATTGCTCAGTGGTTAGGCCAAACGCATCTATTAGGGCACTCTTCAGGACTTGATAATCATCAGCATCCTCTTCTCTTACAGTGAGGAGCTTGTCTCTACCTTTGTCTGCAAAGGAGAGCCACAAGATTGCTGCCCACTGCTCCTGAGGGACCCTCTGTACTTTACAGGCCCTCTCCAGTGCAGTAATCCATTTGTGGATGTCATCCCCACTCTGGTAGGGAGGGACAATCTTGCTCAGGTTTCTATGGTCATAAGGACTAGGGAAGTTGCTGCCACCATGGGACTCTAGTCCCAACTTTCTTCTTTGTCTATGAAGCTCTTGGGACTCCCTGTCTATAGCCAGCTGCTCTCTTCTGACCCTAAGCTGAGCTTGTTCATACTGGAGCAGTCTCTTTTTCCTCTCATTAGAGGTTTCCCTCCTATGAGAAGAAACAGAGGTCCCTGCTAAGGTGTCAGAATGGTTAGACTCCTGAGAAGGAGATCTGGACCTTCTAGGCACACTCACAACTCTTCCTGGTGGGACAAAGGGGAGGTCATTCTGATCCTCCTCCTCATCTGCAGGAGGAGCGGGATTGTCCAGGGCAAGATCATTTTCATCTTCCTGGCCAGTTTCAGAGGGCAGGTCCTGGGTATTTTCACCCCTGGACCCTTCCTCATCTTCTGCCTCACCCTCTCTGCCTACCCCTGCAGACCCTAGGGGTCTTCTGAGATCATCCAGCAGAAGCATCTCCATGAGACGTTGGGTGTTGGCACTTTTGCCTGTCTTCAGCTTCCTAATCTTGCACAACTCTCTTAATTCCAAGAATGGGAGGTTGTCATATTTGGAGGGTAGGAGCCCACTGGTTCCTGGCAGGGACCTACTGTTCCTGGCCCTGAAGACATTACTAGTGAGGTGTGGTGTATGCACTACCTACTCCAGTGTGGCCTACTAAACTCTCTTGAGTTGTAGAAAGGGTGTGCTAAGCCCTTGACACACAACTCTAAGTGCAGTAGAACTTACTGTATTTCCAAGCTTGAATTTATATGTACCTTAGGTACCCTTAGTGGTTTTCAGTTGATCAATTCAATTGAGATTATCTGGTAAAACAAAAGCGAGCTGGAATCCCACACGCTGCACACCAATGTGAGAAGTTGGCCTGGCATATGCTGTCCACTTGTTATAGTGGGCACCTTGCACCAGTCCAAACAACCCCTTATGGATGATAGGTTAAAGACAACCTTTATAGAAAGCTATCCTAGTGGTAGCTATGGAGAGCAGCCTTCAGGCTAAGTCTTGAAGGAATGTAAAGCAGCTTGTTTTACCAGTCTATAATCTCTTGAGTGACCAAATGAAAGAGGACCACACCAGGTATATATATAAAATATATGTATTTAGTCTTAAACACACCCCTCTAGTCTCTTTATGAGGCTAGAGTTCGAAGTACATAAGTTACAAGTCAAATATCAGCAGTATTTAGCACAATACACGTTTGAGCCCTAGGGGCATACCAAACCATATACTAAAATAGTGGTATAAGAACCACGACTGAGCTAGAAACAAGGCCTAGAGCCTGTAGAAGTACTTGGACCCCAAGGAACCACCCAAGGTAGTGACACAGGGGACCCACGGGGGACGCGTGCAGTGTGAGAACACAGCCGCGAGCCACCGTTGACTTCTATGGGGAAAGTCGCAGTTAGATTTTTAAAGAAAAGGGACACTTCGGAGAGGACTTCCAGTTAACCCCTTAAAACTTAAGAGTTTCTAGGGCCCACACCCACGTGAGTACCAAAATACTCGAGTTACCTCACCCAGGGAAGCAGGGTGCATACGTGTTAAAAGGTGTCGGGAATCGTCGTCGTTTTCAATGGCGGCCGCTGGAAAAGTGCTGCTGCCGTGGAGAAGAAGAGTGTCCGGAGCGATCCAAGCCTGGATCGAGGAAAAGGAAGACCTGAAAGCAGAGGGGACAGAGTCTGGGTCACTAGCCAGTGACCAGGGGTACGATAGTCGAATGCCCTCAGATGTCGGGTGCTTCAGGTGAATTGACGGCTGCCTTGACTCTTCAGCCACGAGGTCCAGGAGGCGTCGACGACAACCAGGAGCTGGATTCGAGCTGTCCCACAAAGTTTGTCGAGTGCTGCAGTGTCAGCGACCGGATTGGACACAACAAGCCTTGGCAACGGCAAGTCACGGGGAAGTGAAGAAAAGGCTGCGGTGCAGACCAGCAAGGTCTGAGGGACTCACCCAGTGAGGCTAAGTCAGGACAAGTCTGGAGCAACCAGAAAATCTCAAGCAATTGAAGAGTTGCCTTCGTGGGGACCCACTAGCCAATGGACTAGTGATCGCGAAGGATCCTCGAGTGGTCGCACTTGGAGCTGGCCCACGGGACACTCGTCAAGTGTAGGCCAGTGATCTTCACTGCAGTTAGTGCTCGGGGCTAGGGATACTTGGAACATAAAGTACAGCTTCGAGAGATGTCAGGAAGTTGATGCACTTGCAAATGTGCTCGGTGTCCAGGGGTCATGGTTCCACGTTACCCACGATAGCTATGGGCCTCAGCTTCGCTGGGAACTCAGGGCAGTCTCGGGGAAGTCTGAAAATCTACCTCTGGTGATGCAAAGACTTTGGCGTCCGGCGGGAGCTTCAGCGATGCAAACCGGACAGATGGTTTGTTGGTGCCTGCCAAGCAGGGGAGTCACTCCTTGACCCCAAGGGAGACTTTTCAGTCCTCTAATCTTGATGTAGAGCGTCGAAGGTCCAGGATTCAGCTTCAGAGTTTCGTCCAGGGATATCTAAAGTCCTGTTGCCAGGGTTATGTTAAAATTCATTTTTAAAGCGCTCGTTCACCAGACGGTTTCTTGGCGCTGAGGGCAAAACGGCAGCAATTCCAGACAGTAGGTGGGTGTCAATTGTAGGCGTGGGAGAAGAGCCAGGTTTTGAGTGACTTCCTAAATTGGGTGTAGGAGTCCGCCGTGCGCAAATAGAGAGGGAGGGCGTTCCAAAATTGAGGGGCCAAGGACGTGTATCTAAGGCCACCATGTTTCTTCCGTTTAAAAGAGTGGGAGACCAACAAGTTCTTATTGGAGGAGCGTAGATCGCGAGAGGAGATACCGCTGAATGTTTAAAGCAATAAAGGCGGGACCACGTCCTGACAGGGCTTTGTGGATGGTACAGCCCAGCTTAAACAGACAGCGTTGGGGTATGGGGAGCCAATGGAGGCCTCTCAGCAGTGGTTTCACATGGGAGTGCTTTGGTTGTCCAAGAATGAGTCTGGCTGCCTGGTTCTGGACTCGTTGCAGGCGATGGACTTGGTACGCAGGTATACCAACGTACAGGGAATTGGCGTAATCAATACGCGAAATAACCAGGGCGAGAACCACTTGGGTCAGGGCTTCAGTGGAGAGGAATCTGCTGATTTTTCGGATTCTGCGAAGGTGGAATACTAAGAAAGGGGGTTGGACTAACTCTGGGGACCCACCTATGGGAGGGTTTGGAAAGAGGGGTGGCTACACCCATTTCCTTTGTCCAGTTTCGCACCAGAGCAGGGGCTGGCAGCCCCTGCAACCGGTTTGAACTGGGGTATGCATGAGGACACCAAATGTGCCCCCAGTGCAGGACTTCAAAGCACTCAGAGAGTGCACCACCCAGCCCCAATCCACTAAGGCCTGTCTGGGAGGTGGTAACACCTCCCTGAGACAGAAACCTATTGTCCAGGCCTCCCCTGCTGGAGTTTCGGTCAGCAGCAGGAGGCCAGACTCGTGTCTGTGGCTGCAGCATCCATTTTGTGATGCCAGGCTCTGTTTAGTTGGTACCGGGTATACCAGTGCTGTCATGTCTCTCCCTCTAGAAGGGTGGGATCATACTCCCACACCAGGAACTGGTGTGGAGGTATGATTCCAAGGTGTTTGACACCAAACACGACATGTTTCCGTGCAGCCATCCCAAAGTTAGCATTTACCGTTTAGATATAATGCACTTAAGAGTATATGGTCAGGCTGCACCACAGACAACCCCGGATAGGAGATTCCGAGGGCTGCAGAGGGGCTCTGCTCATGCATGGGCACCTCTCACATCTAACCAAGCACCCTGCCTTCAGGATTGATAAGGCCTGCCATAGGGGTGACTGATAGGTTTCTATGTGCAGTGTTAGGTGAGATATAGTGAACCTATATCTCTGTAAGGGGTGCATGCACCACCTTACCCAGGCTGCAGTAGCAGTCCTGTGGTGTCATTTTGGAGGGCCTTCCAGGGGTGGCACAATAAATGCTTCAGCCCCTGGTAGTCCTCTGGGGTGTCTATGCCCTTGGTACATAGTATACCATATACTAGGGACTTATAAGGGCACCCCAGAATCCAATCTGGGATGTACCTAAGGTACATGGAATCAATTTAATGAAGAAGCAGCTAGGCTGGGGTCCTGAATAGCAGGGCCCCAGCCAGACTAAAGTCGAAAAACAGTGATACACCAGCAAAATGTCGGGGGAACCATAAGAGGCAGATCCTACTCTCCTACAGCAGAGGTCTCCCCTCCGTGCCCGCCCTGGTCTGGGTGCTGCCCTCGCACCCCTCTGAAGCGCCTCGCTGCCTTGTATAGCAGTGAGTAGGCGCCAGCAGAGCACAGAAGTGTAATCATACCGATCCCCGCGAGTGCCCTGGGCCGGGATCCCTCGTCATGGGGCGGGTGCGGCGCCGGGATGGTGTCTGGCCGGTGCTGGCAGCGCCCGCACCAGCGGAGCCCAGAAAAGCCGGTTCCACCCATTTTGGGGCGAAAAGCAGGAGTCCGTCCTGGGCGGGGTGCTCTGGGCTTGAGTTTCCGTCCGGATCGTATAGTGCTGAGGGAGGGCTCGAGGTGAGGTCCCGTGCCTCCATGGTGGAGGGGGGAGGGCGCGGGGGCCGCCAGCTCAATCCGATGAATAATTCACCACATTTCTGCATTCCCCTGGTCTCACCTTTCCCCTGGCTCCTGCAGGTGCATTCGGCCTCACTCGCCCTCAGCGGAACCCCGTGCACCCTCACTGCGACCCCCTTCACCCTCTCTGGAGCTAACCTCACTCTCACAGAAGCAGCGTTATCCCTCACTGCCACCCCCTTCACCCTCTCTGGAGCTAACCTCACTCTCACAGACACCGGGTTCACCCTCGCTGCGACCCTCTTCACCCTCTCTGGAGCTAACCTCACTCTCACAGAGGCTGCGTTATCCCTCACCGCGACCCCTTCACCCTCTCTGGAGCTAACCTCACTCTCACAGAGGCTGCGTTATTCCTCACTGCGACCCTTTCACCCTCTCTGGAGCTAACCTCACTCTCACAGACACCGGGTTCACCCTAACCCCATGGGAAAGGGCCTTGAGACGCTTGAAGCGAAGTATCATGAACCGTATCTGCTACAATCAAAGGCCATCCTTGATGTATCTGGAAAGTGCATGTTTTTATTTTTAAACATGCAGCGTGGAATTTTGATTGAGCTTGATCACTTATAGCTAACAGCGAGTAGCAAAGTAAACGGAGCATAGTGGCAGTGTAGCGTCTCTCGAGTGTAACGCTGCAGCACGACAATAGCTCGGAGTAATACTAATCACACCTGGCGCGATTGGAAAGCAGAGTATGAGCCCTATTAATAGAAATCTTATGTTATTGTCATTGTCACGAGGGTGACCACAGGGAAAAGCAATATTGTTAATGAACTTCTGGTGAGCAGATAATCCTCCTTGATTTGACAAATAAAATAGTAATTATCTTCGTTTTGGGTGCTTTTTGTTGACTTTTCCCTTTACCGTTAATTTACTTTTCTCTCTTCAGTGTGCAGTTTTTCAGCACACTTTACTCCCTCGGCGCTGTTATTAATGTGCTCTTAGTGTAAACGCGTGCATGTTTATTTCTGGTTTCTTCTGTTTATTCATGCGGTAAAGTGATTAATGATTAGGCCATTTCAAGCTACTTTGCTTACTGGAGCATTACGTAACTAGTCTGATATGATTGCAGGTGCTCTAGGCATTGTTGGGTATTGTTGAGGTTTAGATGTAGACGGAGAAGTGAAGGTAGGGGAGAAGCTATGTTAACAGTGATTACCAAGTATCTTCGGGAGTGATTGTGAAACAAAAATTAGACTTGTGCCAAGGCTTTTGCAAATTTCACAGGAGCTTGGCTTTCACTTGAAAATGCACCATTTGCCCACTCTTTTTTTCAAAATTTTCTCGGGGGGGAGAACTCCCCCGAACCGCCCGTACATGGTTCGGGCTCGCTCGCACGCCGCAGTGCACTACGATAATTATTTTACATCTCACCACTTTCAAATGTCACCAGCCGCCACTGCTAAACCCGACTAGGATTGTGGTTCCTGCTTGGTCAGGGTGCATACCTCTGCCAACCAGAAATCCAGTTTTTAACAAGCTGCTTCTGGGACTCACCTACAGAAAGCTTTAGCATTATCTAATTGTTGTAGAGGATCTACTATGAACAATATAAAGTGTGGGCTCTAGGTCAGCTCCTTAGTCATGATAAGATGGCTTTCTTTTGTATCTCAATTCTGCATTCCTTATTTGATGACTTACCTCCTTATTCTTTTGTGTGCCCTGTCCATTGAGCATTGATGCTTAAAATCGCTGCTGATTGGATGTGCTGTATCCTTTTTCCTGCTGACATGAGGGGACTCTTTCATCACCCCAAGAGAGTGCATGTCTTTCCTTGCTCTCTCCATCATCTCCCTCCCAATACCGCCAGTTCTTTCTCCTTCTGCTTTCACCACTGCTCATCCATTGTGCTCCCATCCTGCTCCACTTTTTTCTTGACATTTTATCATGTTTTTTCCCACTAAGGGCTCTGTCTGCTTACCTACACTACCACACACCTGTTTCCCCCGGGTGCTCCATAACTGCTCTTAGGTTTTATTTAATTGTATTTTTTTCTTTACTTTCAGATCCTAGCAACTGCAAACTGCTACCGGCCCAATCACTTTTTTTGCACCCTAGTAATTTTAATTTTTAATTTTTAATTTACTGTTCTAAAATATCCTAAACATACATGCATGTACATGCATGCTATCTTGGAGGGATTTCTTCCAAAATTAAAAATCATTTCAAAATGGTTGCCATGTTCACATGCATCATAACAAACCCAGCCGCCTTTTTGAAATGCTTTTTTCTTAAAAAGAAAAACTACTAAATATGCATGCATCGTGATGCACTTGCAGCCATTTGAATTTTTTATTTACTTGCTACATTTTTAATGTGTTTGCAGGCAGGGTACTTCACAACAAATGTGACAGAGTATCCTGTCCACCAAACTCTCGGTTTTTTTGTCAGATGACCCATAATGATTCCACCCACAGTGCCTTAGAGCTCTTCAGACCTTTTTACTGTTTGGGACTGGAGAAATAACGTGGCGGTCCCAAAGAGGAAAAAGTTAAAATGAGTCAGACATGCTTAGAGAAAACTCCCAGGATGTCAGGGTTATGTTTCAGAAGCAAACTCCTGCTTTGGGAAATTGTTTTTGAAAAACAAAAAACTTTGCTGAATAGCTGTGAGAAATATAGCAGCTGCTCAGCAAAGCAAAATGCCTCCAGAGGAGCTACCATGATAGTGGATCTTCTGAAGACACAGATATCTCCACCAGGTTTGTTTTGAACTCCAATCTAACAATCATTGAGGAAAGTGCATCCATTGGGAAAGGGCGTTAGACTAACTATTCCATCTCCAGTCTTACAAACATTAGGGAAAGTGCATACACTGAGGCATATTTAATATTCTAACTCCAGTCTACCAATCACTGAGGAAAGCACATACATGATGTGGGGAGATTTACTGTTTTAACTCCAGTCAAATGATCAATGGAGAAAGTGTATACACTGGGTAAGCGTTTAGGCTCAAATTTATGATTCTAGCACCCCTATAAAGGTTTTGGGGTAAGTGTATACATTTTAGGGGGTACGCCGATTTTCTCTTCTAAATACAATCTAACAAACATTGTAGAAAGTCAATAAATGTAGGGTCTAGTCTAACAAATATTTTGTAAAGTGTATTGTGAAAGAAATTTGACATTTAGGATAGATGTCTAACACATGTTTAATGCAAAAATAGCGAGCAAGTCTCAAAATAAGCAAAGCCATAAAGACCAAATCAATGGACCAGAATTACATCCCCTGGTCAGTTGGAGCATATGATGTCAAAATCCATACAGTTCCATGCTCCATTCATACACTTTTCTCAATGCAAGTGAATGGAAATGGGTACAAATGATGGGCCGAAAAGGCAGATAGACGCAAATGAGCAGGTACCAAACTTTTTGAGGGAAGAACGCAAGAAGATCTTGGAAGATTGTAGCAGTTTTCTTCTAAGAAAAAGCTGACTTCATGCATATTTGAGGAGGGTTGGATTTAGCATTCCAACCACAGTCTATCAAATATTGGAGGAAGTGCCTTATAAGCTCCACTCTGTCAACCTAACATTTAAGACTCATCAAGAATACCTGAAGTTTACACTAGGTAATAGGACTAGGCGTTGTATAATTATGTTAAGGTTGGGCATTCTGTCATTAAGACTGGAACATGTGATCTTTGCAAGGGTGGTATTCAAGATATAAAGCATGCATTATTTGTCGGCCCCAGTAAGACTGTGCTGGAAGCGAGGAATCCTTTTTTAAAGCCTGTATGTTTTAAATTTAGTGTGTTTAAAGTTAATGATTTGATTGCTTTAGCAAAGTCACCTCTTGATGAATTTGTGTGTGGTTTAATCTGTATAAAATGTTTAAAGCCTTCTTTCCTGTGGACTAGGAGGATGCAAATGTGTTTTTATGCATACATTGGGTGACAGATTTTATATTCCAACTCCTTTACAAGAAACACTGGAGAAAGTGCATATATTGTGAGGAGGGTAGATTTATGGGCAGATTTAGCAACATTTTGTGGCAGTGCAAAGTCCCAAAAGGGATACAAACTTGTCTAGAGTATTGAGAAGCATTTACTTTTACAGTGCAAACTTTATTTGTGCTGAAAAGTAGACTATAAAGGAATCTAAATACCACTTTGCCCATCTTTGAGCTACTTTGCGCTACTTTGCATTGAGGGGGTGTTACGTGGTCGATACATGAGCGTACCCACACTACCACCCCTGGTTTTTAACACAAGAGCCAATCTACTGACAATGATAGACAGGGCTTTGCACCAGAAATGAATGCCTCTTCGAAGCTGGAAAAAGTCTTCATTTCTCCTAACTAGTCAAATATGGCATGTGTGTTCAACTGTACAACACACAAACCCTTTGTCTATGCATACTATTTTGGATTGGAAGGGCTTCCTTACAGTATAATTTTGGTGTTTCAGAGGATAATTGCTTTATGGTTTAATCAATAGATAATGATTAAAATAAACAATATTCCTCAACCTCCCACCCAACATAATGCACTAACATAAAAAAGTAATACAACCTGTAGCCCTTACCACTGGCGTACTCCCAGCCTCCCTTCAGGAATCTCTTCTAGTATCCCTACTTAGCCTTATAGGGAGTTCACTTGCCTCTCCTCCTATCGCCCAGTGGCCATATTGGGCGCTGATTATAAAATACTTGGTAAAGTCCTAGTGAATTGGCACTTGAGTATACTTCCATTCCTCATTCACACCGACCAAAATGGATTTGTTCCAGGACGTAACACGTCTAATAATGATTAGACGATTCTTACATGTGATGGATCAAGCTTCGCTACGGTACACTTGGTCTGCATGCCTCATATTGGACCTTGAGAAAGCCTTTGATTCTTTACCTTGAGAGTACCTCTTAGAGTTTCTATGGGCAGTAGGCCTAGGCCAACGCCTGCTGACCTACACAAAGCTATTGTACACAAACCCGTCATTTAGGATGCGCATTGGTCTCTTGATTTCGCCCCTCTTTCCATTTGAGGCACGTGCCTGTACTGCCCTCTTTCCCCTATCCCATTCACAATTGCCATAGAACTGTTGGCTCATTGTCTTCGCTTGGAAGACCAGAGGTGGAGTATCCCTGTTGCCGAAATCACACATGCTGTGTCGCTCCATGCGGACGACTTGTCATTATATATCAGGGACACGTAAGCAGACGCGTCCTCAATATCGTCTATTTTCCAGGACTTTCGGAAGCAGCCGGCCTCCGAGTGAACTGGGGGAAATCTTGTGTATTTCCATTTCGTAGCAATGCCCACCCACAGGTAATCCAAATAGGCGACCCTCCACTAGGACATCTGCGGTCCATTATCTGGGTGTTCGTCTATACCATTCTCAAAAATACCTATTTGAGAGTAACCTAAAACGTGCCTACATAACCCTTAGATCTAAAATCTGCTTCTGGCAAAGACTCTCCAAGCACTCACAGGCAGGTTAGCACTTTTTAAAATGATCGTCCTCCCCTGCCTCCTATGTTATTTTGTAAATGTACCAGTGTTTCCTCAACATCTCTTTTTCCGGAATATAGATCAATTTTTGGGGGACTTGCTGTGGAACAATGGGAGGCGTCGAGTGGCTCTTCAAAAACTTCAGGTACCAGTGGGTCTAAGGGGGCTTGGGGCACCATGCGTTGAAACTTATTACCTAGCAGCACAGCTCCAATGGGTATCCAGATGGTTGGCAGGAATAAACCTCTATGAGACAAGCAGAGGAGATGGTCCACTCCCCTCCTATATAATACGCCAGCTCTTACACCCCACTATCAAGATAAATTGCTCCTGGTCCCTACACGGATTGTCATCAGAAAATGTATAACTAGAGTTCTCCAGCTTACAAGTAAAATCAGTCCATATTCCCCCAAAATACCCCTCCAGGGTGTACCCGGGACCCTTAGGGCCAATAACGGATGAGCAGCATTTTAAAAATATAACCAATTACCATTAATTAATGAACAATAATAAAAACTTTCCATCCAAATCTGCAATAAATGCCCAACCCAAACATGTTATTTAAAAAATACTTTAAAACTTTATTAAACATGCAAATTAATACCAAATAGAAAACATCAAATTAATCAATAAAAGGATATTAATGTATAATTATAAAAAGCTGCCCACTTAATTGCCAATAAATCTAATAACCTGAAAACAATTATAATTTAACATATCATTTTAAAACAATTAAAATACATTTTCTAATATCATAAATAATAAAATGAAAATATAATGCACTCCAATAGAACAACATAACAAAACAATGTTATATAAGCTATATTTTGAACTCCAATGTAATTGCAAATAACTAAATATATTTCTTACCTAATTAATTTTGTCCATGATATTTTTGTAGTCACGATATTTTGACCACAATGTAATGCTCAAAGGATTTTTCTGAGTTGAATTTTAGGAGGAAAATCACATATGTAGAATTGTCTTCAGGTGCTGAAATAAGAATTGAAATTATTACCTAACTTAATGGCAATCATATTCTCAACCTTAGAAGGGTGAAAGGATGCATTGGCCATCTCAGGATTCAATTGTTTAAGTAAAAGGTTATGTGGTTTTCAGCCACAGGTAAAGTGTGAAGTGTTTTGCATTTATCTAGTCAAATAGGAAGATGAGAATTTGTTAAGAGAGGTTTAAGCAGGGAGCTGTTGAATTTACAGCCCTGGGTCAATCAATCAATCAATCAGCATTTGTTGAGCGTACAGCTGCTACAAACAGAAGCGTCCCAGCGCTCAAAGCAGACACAGAGATCCTTCCGCATTATCTTAATGGCTACGCTGGATGGAACAGCTAGGCTTTGCGTTTTCTTTTAAAGATGGCCAGCGACTCAGACCAGCGCAGCATGGGTGGCAGACTGCTCCAAAGCTTGGCTGTAAGAACTGTGAATGAGCTTCCTCCGCGGCGTGCCTTCAAGAATTTAGGAATCCACATCAGGCGAAGGTTATTAGACCATAGTACTCTCTGTTGGATGTACGGGGTCAGTTTGTTCTTCAAATGGCACTGGGCTGCTCCGCCGAATGCTCTAAAAGCCAGCATCAGAGCTTTTTTTTTTTTTTAAGTTTTATATAGCGCTGGCTTGACCCAGAGGTATCAGAGCGCTTTACATGAGAGGATAATATAACGCAAACATGGCATACAAATAGATGAAGAGATAAAGAAACAACGTGTGAAATATACAAAAACAAAATGAATATACAGGTGCAAGAGCTATACACTTCAAGTAACTAGGTATATGATGTTCGGGGGATGGACAGATAATACTGAACAAAATGTAACATGGTGATTGGGGATCAGTTGCAGGTCGCAGGTTAGGACCCCTAGTGATAATTGGGCCAAACATGGCGTATAAGTGGATAAAAGATAATGACAACAACATGTGAAATATACAAATCAAGTAGATAAACAAAACAGTTAGATAAATAAATCAAATAGATAAACATGGGCAGAAGCTATACATATCAAGTAATTAGGCCGATGATGTTCATGAAATGGACAAATATTACTGGACTAATATAACATGGTGAGATTGGAGATCGAGTGGAGGTCACAGGTTAGGATCCCCAATAATAATTGAGGAGGTGGATTTTGAATTCAATGCGCTGTGCCACCGGAAGCCAGTGCATCTGCCTTAAATGGGGAGAGATATGTTGATGGCAGGGGACTCCCCGTATAAGTCTGTCAGTTGCATTCTGGATTAACTGTAGTCTGCATATCAAGTCCGCAGGAAGGCCGAGATAGAGACTATTTGAGCAGTCCAATCGAGAAGTTACCAGAGAGAGGACTACCACTTTTCGAGTCTCTTCTGGGACCAAACAAAGGAAGTTCCTTATGGTTTTCAGTTTCAGGATGCAGACCTAAGAGATCTCGATGATTTGAGTGGCGAAGTGGAGTGTCAAATCAAATATGATGCCAAGATTTTTGAGGAATCGGTATTGTGTATTTGTGTAAGTTTAAGCCATGGGTTAAATAATGAGCTGTGTATATTTACAGCTATGTGTCTCTCACATATAGGGTTGCCATCTTTCTTAGAGAAACATACTGGCCATTTGTTTAAGTGTGTGCAGCGTTAGGAGGTGAAAAAGAATTCAAGTAAAATTGTCAGGATTCTTGTGTAGCATGGCAATTATCCCTTTGATTACTCTAATAATCATTTGAAACGTTTTAGACAGATCCCAAAAGCGTTTTAAACGATTTCTTTATGTGTTTAGTGTGTTAGTTTCATGTTACAGAAGGGAAAAAATATCGTATTTTACTGCTTTTTCGCAATATTTGCCCTGGCAAAAAATACAGCCTAAACCGCTAAAAACTGTCAAGGTGGCACCCCTACGGTGTGAACCTTTTACCCATGAGTTAAATCAGGAGATGTGTGCTTACCTGCAATGGAGCAATCTGACATTTGTGTAGTTTCAGCCACATGCCAATTAGGGAGCTGAGCTTTTGACATCCATAAATCGTATAGAGAGCTGAGACCATGAGTCAGTCTGGGAGCTGTGCACTTATGGGACCTGGGCTACGACTAGTTCTGCCTACATTTTAGATCCAATTCGGAAATTGTGTTTTATAATAGTAGCTAAAAGGTTTTTAGATCTCAAACATTACAACATTCTTTAAGTATATTTTAACATGGAGTACTGTGTTCTCCACAGTAAGAAAACGGGATAATGATCAGTCAACTGACTTTCTGATACAGCTGTCCACTTTATTCCCTCTCCCCTTTCATTTACCCAGCTCTGACACTGTCTTTTCGCTACCTCACTTTCACTTTTATTTGTTCTTCTTAGGTTTAAATGTTATATCTTACTTTTAAACACAAGGTCACTAGTTTTATAATTAAATGCATCTGGAGGGTTATGTTTTAACATCTGAAACTTAGGATTTTTCCTCGCAGTCCTTACTTGTCCCAACTCTGAAATGTAATAATTATGGAGTTGCTGGAACATTCTGAAGGTGTAACCCCAAATATATTTGTGACAGCCATGTCTTTTACTTCCTCCTATCTTGAACTCTTCTGGCTGTTAAGGATTAAAGGATCAATTATTGTTTTTTTCTTACTACTAAGAAGTGTAAGTGTAATCTGCTTTTGGAAAGAGCTGTCAAATACATAGAATGCCAATTCTAAGAAAACAATTCACCAAAACTGTACTGAAATTGGGTTACTGGGGGAGGAGGGAAACCCTTCTAAAGCAGCAACCACAGTTCTTTTGTGTGAAGTCACAAGCAAACCCTAAATTAACCTCCCTCCGGGAAGCTTGGCACAGAGCAGTCAGGCTTAACTCAGAGACAATGGGGCATATTCTCAAGGACACATCGCCTAGTTAGCGGCACTTTATCGCAGCCAAAGTGGCGATAAATTTATCGCACCATTCACAAGCTGGTGTTAACAGCCCATAACACCATTTTACCCGCGATAGCAGCCGCAAAAACCATCACCACAGATGACCCCCTCAACTATCGCTAATGAGATGCAGAGTAGGCGTTCCCGAGCAAAAATCCGCGACAACACCACACCTCAACATTCTCAATGACCAGCCCGATCAGCGATAAGACCACAAAACAGGCGATAAGGCGCGTTAGCAGCAGGAATCTAACACCTGCTCTGACCTGGTGTAAAGTCGGACGACAACCTGCACCATCAAAGGGAGACCAGTCCACAGCCACACATGAAGAACAGATTCCATGGAGCTACTCACCATGCATCCCGGAGCCCGGAGAGGGCAACAACACCCTCCGCCACCACCCCCAGGGCCCCAGCCCCCCCCCCCGACCACCACAGAGGCAGCGCAGACAAAGACAGCGGACCTTCAGGAAATGCACCAGCCCCACAGACCTAACACCAGACAATGTCAATGCCCACTACAGGCTCAAAAGGACAACCATCCACCGCATCCGGATCATCATTGCCCACAGGCTGACGGTACCAACACAGCGGACAACCAACATCCCTCCGCAGACAAAGCTGCTGGCTGTGCTGCACATGTTGGCCTCCCGTACCCCCCAAACAACATCCGCCAGAGTCGGAGGAGACACACAGCCAGCCCCATCCAAGTTCCCCACACCTGTCCTGGATGCCATCACCAGCCAGGTACCCCAGTACCTAAATGTCCCCCACAATGTGCAGGAACAGCTGGAAACCAAACAAGGACTACACGCCATAGCAGGAGTCCCGCACCTGTTGGGGGCAATCTACTGCACACATGTGCAACTTGCGCCCCCTGCCGAAAAAACACATAATTACTGCAACAGAAAGCACACGCATCCCATCAATGTGCAGGCAATAGTGGACCAGCGGGGACCATACACCAATGTTGCAGCCAACTACCCTGGCAGTGTGCATGATTCCATCAGCCCCCGACAGTCCATCATCAACCAGCGTTACAAGGATGGCACCCATGGAAATGCACTGCATGTAGGTAAGTACCAAATGAACACACCACACACCTCAACTCCACAATCATGCAACTCACAACAATGGCAATGCGCGCGTCACAAAATCACATACAACATGCCAGACAACATGCCCACCCACCAGACATGACAGCACAACTTACTGTGGCAACCTTGCTCAGCCATGTACACGAACCATCAACGGCATGGCACCGCAGCCACACAATAGTGGAATGTGGGGAGAGGTGGGAACCAGGTATGTGCGAAGGAGGCAAGTGACCCATGAATGAGAATGTACACAATGCCAACTGTGGCGGAGATGTCCTGGACAGATAGCAGTATGCAGACCACAGACATATCCATGCCCACATGCACTGCTGATGTGTGGAGTGCAGTGGACAGTGGACGCAACCATGTCACCACAGCCAGTGGGGAAGATCACGGAAATGTAGCTTGTGACGTCCCCCCCTGCAAGCGTGTGCGGAGTGGCCTGGCCCGGCGTACGCAAGGCCAGTGTAGGGGTGTGAATAAAAAGCACGTAGCCCTGGGCGTGGTCCTCTTCCGGAATGGCAAACGTGCCTGCCAGTGCGGCACCTCCTACCCCGCCATGAGGCCGACGCCCTTGTCGTGAGCTCTGTGGCCTGCAAACCCATGCGCCTGCTGCACCACGGGCTGCTGGACTCCCAACCTGTCATGCCCGCCCCTGCGTATCCAGGCCTCACAGCTCACCTGCCGACACCGGCGTGTGTCAAAGAGGGCCCACCACGTGCCGGCGCAAACTCCAAGCCCGAACCCTGCGTCCTTGGCAGCCTCCCCACACTATCACAGCCCCCGCGACACAGGCCCACTTTACCCCTTTACCGTTTACGTACTCCACCGCTGCCTCCGGCCTACACTACGCTCAAGTAGGTCACACATGTGGAACTGAGTCGTGATATCTGCATGGCGGAGTCCATATCATTGTACGCAAGGAGACGAGTAAGAGGAAGACGCGGTTCAGTCCGGAGGAGAAAAGGACCATCTTCACGGAGGTGTCCGGACACTGCCGACAACTGCCCTGGTGTCACTAACTCTGTGCATCACGGGCCAACGACACATGGATGTGTGCCCCTACTGACCGCTGCCCCGGGCCTACACTGCGGTCAAGTAGGTCACACATTTGGGACTGAGTCTTGATTTGGCAATGGCCGAGTACACACGCAAATGCAGAGTTTAATTCAGTATACTCCCTTCTATGTGGTGACACAAAGTATGTGCATGGCATCCCAGCCACACGTGTCTGTGGGCCCTTGAAGACTACGCCTTCGGACTACACTGCGGGCCTGCAGGCCTCACACAAATCCAATCCAGTCCGTACCAGGCAGGACACGGCATTGTCGCTGGCTAAACACCCGCTCAGCTCTGTCGCTACTGCCTCGGTCATCCACGAGTCATCACCACATGCCATTTCAACGCCGTGTGTTAGTGTTCTAGGAGGAGCCTGCTGAACAGCGGTTGGACCGCGCTGCCCGCTGCCTCCGGACCACACAGCGGTCGAGTAGGTCACACATTGGGAACTCAGTCATGAATCATTTATGGCCGAGCTGGTAACATTGTACTGGCCACGTCGCAGACTGCATCCCCTCACAGCTCCGGTGCCACTAAGTCTGTTCCCCGACATCCATGGACACTTACTTCTTGAGATTTGTTGGAGACTGAGTCCATGGTTTGGAGGTTGTCTCCATCATCGTGTTGGTGATACTGACTATGTTGCCAAGACGAGGCTGTAGCATTCCACTCCTCCATTTGCCGCTTCCGGCCAGCTTCTGCCCTCTGCATCATGCCCTGGAGGAGCCCTTCCACTGTCCCCCACAAACCTCCGCGACATTCACCTTCGACATCGACGAGGACCCGCTCACCTAGCGTGGCACTATCTCACTGCACCGCAAGTCACCGTCCCGGTGTGGCTGTGCCCGCCGCAGTGCATCCGGGCCCACTAACTGTGCAGCTCAAATCATGGCCCCAACCTGAGGGCATGTCGGATGGCCTCTGTTCCGATGGCCTGGGGGGCCTCAACGCCATGTCTCTGTGGCCCTGCGCTGTCCGCTGCCTCCAGCCTCAACTGCGGTCCACCTGGGCTCACACATCAGATCGAGTCCTGGCCTGCCCAGACATCGCATCACCGCAGGATGCACACGCCACCACCGCCAGGACCAACTCCAAACGACAGGTGCCAGAGTCGTAAGTGTCTAACTGACAGACTGTCAGAGTTGCTCACACCTGTCGTGGGTGCCATCATCAGCTTGATACCCTGCTCAGCCCTTCAGGTGCCACTTACTCAGTGCACAACGAATCAAGGACCATTCTGCTTGCATGTTGGGTGAACACTGTACTCTCTCCGGCTACCACCATGATGCTTCACAGTTGTTTCTGTTATGCTGGTGTATGATGTTTCTGTTTCAATTGTGATCACTGTTCAAGTTGTTACCAGCACCAACGACTCCCTGAGGGCTGGCTGACACTTACCCCACACACATACAGCACATGTGTCACTGTACATGTGACCATGCCAATAAAGGTGTCGGGCGCACGTGCCCGTTGCCAGTTCAAGATCTCTATGAGTGTGTTCGTGTGCTCATGATGTATGCATTCGGGCCAAGGCCCCACAACATCACATTGTGCCGTGTACAGAGGACGCAGCCATGTCACCACAGGCAGAGTGTGGGACATTGCACATGTAGCTTTGTCGGCCCCCACTCAATACGTAAGAGGAGTGGACTGGGCCGGCGTGCGCCAGTCCAGCGTGGGGGTGTGGATGATTATCCCGTGGCTCTGGGTGTGGTCAGTCCTGGAAAGGTGCAGATGCGGGTGTCTGTCGCAGTGTGTGTCTCCTTTGGGGAGTGTAGGTGGTCCCTGATGGGACTTAGACACCCACGTATGTGATCTAGTTCGGCTTCCATGAGGTGGGACCCCACCCCTTCTGGCAGTCTGACACCTGGCCTTGGAATGCGATGTGTGCTTGGGTGAGCTGCTGGGAGCCAGGCGTGGTGGTGCGTGCGTCCAGCTGTGTTGTCTGTGCATGGGGTGGGGTATCCTCGATGCAGCTGGGCTGCCCTGCTCCTGGGGGTCGATTTCCCGAAGATGTCCATGAACTGTTGTAGGGCGTCGGTGTCGAAAGTGTGGAGGTCCTCTTCAGAATCACTGTGGAGTTGTCTGGTCTGCTCTGCTGAAGGTGTTGTTTGTCCCTCTGCAATGTGAAGGGGAGATGCTTGTTGACATTGTGTTGGCATGTATGTTTACGCATTACTCAGGTTTACATACAGACTGCATGACAATGTACATTGTGACTGTTTGGGAGGAGCGGACTATTTGATGCGGGACAGTGGACATTTGGACTACATGACGTAGGCGAGGTTGTACACATACATTTGCATCTCACAGTTCCCTGCTATGTCAGATGTGATTGGCCATTTTCTACACACAGGCGGACCCAGTTGTGTCCTCTGTTCTGCAGTGTAAGTATTGCACTGTGTACCACATTGTCGTCCATGTGGATGTGCTGGCATTGCTATGTGTGTGTGCTGCATTTTGGGAGGGTCGCACCTGCAGCTGTGATTCTGCTGCCCCTTATCCCTTGGAGGTGGTGTGCCTTTGACTTTTGTGCTTTGAAGGTGCTGTGATGTTGGCGACTTGGGTCATTTGTGCTCTTGGACGGTTTTTGTGCATTGTTTGTCTGCAGATGTATTGTTGCCGTCAGTGGTTGTTTGTGCACGTGGATGTGTCAGAGTGTGACCTGCTCCTTTCCGGATGTGGTCCACACTCAGCCACCTCAGTCTCATGGCGTGCCCAATGTCATGGTGATTGTACTCCAGCCATGCTGCTCGTCATGTGGTGTCACTTGCATTGTCAGTGTGGCTCTCACATATGCATCTTTGCTGTGTTTCGCATGGGTGCATGTGTGTGTTGTGGACTTGGTGATGTGTGGGGTGTGACCCCTTTGGGCACATGGTGGACGGGGGCCTACTTGATGTTTGTATGTGTGCTGCAGTGTGCCATGGGGATCAGGGACATGATCCAGGGTCGTTGTGGGTGTGCGGTGTGCTACACGTCGTTGTGCATGTGTGCCATTGTGCCCGTCCCCCCAGTCCCTGTTCATTACTCACCCTGTTGATGTTGTTTCAGGTCATGTCGAGCTGTATCAGGACTCACGACTCCTTGCACCGTCTCCGCACTGATGACTGTGGCCGCCATTTGCTCCAGCTCCTCCTGTGGCGCTGGATTCCCACCTCCATTCGCCAGTGCTGCCTTCCTGTTGGCAGCGGGTTTCTGCTTGGTTTGGCTTTTCACATCCTGCCAGCGCATCTTGGCCTCCTCGACTCTCCGACTGCATTCACGATGGAATGCCATTTTTCCGTCTGTGTTGCCAATGACACTGTGGGGGTGACGGACAGTTGTTGTTCGTGCTCTGTCACCTCCGTGAGGACAATCCGGTTGTCATGCGGACTGTACCCAGTCTTCCTCTTCCTCTTCTCCTTGGCCTTCCCCGACCCGAGGTTCCTTGCTGGTGGTCTGTGGGGCTTGTGGGGTTCGCGTTGACCTGGGCACGGGTTCCGGGTGCATCCATATTGCTACGCAGTTAATTTTTTTTTTTTTTTCTTGTTCTGCTTTTATTGTGCATTTTCCCTCATGACGCGTGGGAATTGCAGGCTTGTCACTGGTTATCGCTGATTTTTGTATCGCGGTTGGCCTCATCGCGACTTTATTTGCGTTAGTGTTTCGCATTTTTGCGGCGTCGCGTTGATTTTAACGCGGACATTTGACACGTTATTGTGGGACTATCGCATGGTGCCACCAGGTTGAGAATACTATGTTAACACGGCGTTGTTTTCCCGCGATAGACTGCGATATGCAAAGTTGCGTTAAACTAAATTTGCGGAGGTTATCACTCGTTCTTGGGAATATGCCCCAATATGTACAGTATTTGTGCAACACTTAAAACAGTAACAACGTGTAAAAACACCACAAAAGGAGCCCACAACTGCATTAGTAAAATAGAGTTATTTTTAATTAATAGAACAAAATGGCAAAATCTAATCAGTAGAAACGGGGATTTTAAATTTGAAAGATTTTAGTAAAAATAGCGCCAAAAGGTGTAAAGCGTCTACTGTGGATATCTGGTTGCGCTGGACTGGGACAAAGCCACAAGTTCAGGCCAACCTCAATGGAGCATGAGTGAGGTACAGGGACAAAGTTAGGCCCGCTGAACAAAGTGCCTTCAATCCTGGTTTGCGAAGCTCTGTGATAATCCGCATTAAAGATGCGTTGCACAGCCGCAACGATGCGTCAGTTCTGAGATGCTGTGGTGTGAGGTCCTACAGCATTGTCTTCAAAGATCCTGTCAACGAGGGCTTGCGATGCAAAGTCAGGAGTCAAGGATGCATCGCGTAGTCGGGGCGATGCCTCAGTTCTGAGGAGCTGCGATCCGGAGTTCATCATCAAGGCTGGCGTCGATGAGGATGCGAGGGCCTGTGCCAAGGATGCATCGCACAGCAGCGCTCCAATGCGACGATGGGCTGTGATATGAGTCTTTGCGGCAGTTCTGACTCATGCAGCAGCAACGATGTGGCGGTTCTGCTTGGGGTTGCACCATGAAGCAGAGAAGATTTATTGGTTCCACGTGATCCATTGAGGCTGGCAGAGCACTTTATTCCCACTTCCAAAGGTCCAAGACTGGGGTGGCTCCACTTGGCAGGGTAGACTCACAGATGGCAGAGTCCAGGTGCAGGTACAATGTTGTTGGAGACTTTTTGTCTCTGAGGCTCAAGTCAGGAGGCCAGCCAACTAGCCCTTGGAGTCACTCTGGGGTTTTAGGTTCAAGATATGCAGATCAAGTCCTTCTCACCCAGGCAGGAGGGCAGCAGGCAGCAGTTCAGCACAGCAAGGCAGCAGCATGGCAAGGCAGTAGTCTAGCAGAGTTCAGTCCAGCAGAATGGCAGTCCTTCAGCAGCACAGCAGTCCTTTTTGCTTGCAGAGGAGCCACAGGTCCAGAAGTGTCCTGAAGTGGTAGTCTCTGAGATCCAGTATGTATACTCAGTTGTGCCTTAGAAGCGGGGTAGAAGCTTCTAGAGAAATACCTTTGAAGTCCCCAGGCATCCTGCCTTCCCTGTCCTGGCTCCAGACTAACTACAGGGGGTATGCAGCCCTTTGTGTGGAGGCAGGACACAGCCTATTCAAGTGTAAGTGGGGCTGTGTCCAGATTCTCCCTCCCTCACGCAATGGCGGCCACTGCGTGACAGGGTGAGCAAGACCTCTGACCTCCTGGTCAGGGAAACTGCTCTCCCCTTGCGCAGCTCTGTCGTTGCGCTGCTGCCCCTGCACCTCTCTGCTTGCTGGTAGGTGTTCAAGGCCCTCCTGCACCCGCAGGCTCCTGCCTGCGCCTCATCCCTGGTAGTCCAGTGGGAGAGCCCTGCTCTTCTGCTGGGCCGCTATGCCAGCCTCCCTTGTTGGCTTCCTTGCTTTTGTCTGTACGTGCCCTGTCTGTCTGTCTTTTGCCATTTGAAAGTTGTGCAGTTTATCGCTCTTTGTCTCTTGTGCCTGTATCTCTCTGTCCCCTGTGCCTTGTTGTTTTTTGTGTGCCTCATTGTCTTTTTTGTGCCTCTGTTGTCTTTTTTGTGCCGGTTTGTCTTTTATGTGCCTCTTTTTTGTGTCTCTTGTTAATTTTTTATCGTTTTTCTGCCTCTTTTGCCCGCTTTTTCTCTGCTGTGGCTTTTGCTCCCTTCCCGTCGCTGCTGCCCCCATGGCCCCCCCGCCCGTTCCTGCTACCACCTCCCTGCTGCTCTCCCTCCCCCCGACCCCTACTTAATGGCAGCCGCTGTGCGGCCAAGAGCAGCGAGCGTGCTGCTGGCGCGCCAAAGGCAGGCCCGTCTGCACCTGTCCGCGACCCGACCGCGGTCAGCGCCAGGGACCCTGGTCCTCCGACCACCCACCACTACAACTCAGCTGCCCTCCACGCACTCCACCCCGGAAGAAACAACAACTGCCAGCAGTCAAATCCAAACACCACCCATGGCCAGTTCTCCTGCCGACACTGCTGCTGCACCTTCACCTACCTCTGGACGTCCACTGCTACCTCCAACTTACCGGACACCAGCAAGCCCAACACCCTGAGGTGCATCCTCCTCAACATTCGCTCCCTACATTGACACGCAGTAGAGATCTGGGACCTCTTCGACACCCTCTCGCCTCACCTGATGTCGCCTTCCTCACAGAGACCTGGACCAACGACAGCTCTGCACCCGACATCGTAACTGCCATCCACGACGGATACAAGATCCAGAGGAAGGACCACCTCAACCACCCAGGAGGGGGACTCGCCATTGTACACTAAAACTCCCTTCTACTCACTACAGCCAGCACGAACGACTCCTCGCCCCCCATGGAACACCTCCATTTCCAGATCCAGACCAACCCCAGAACGACTCTACGTGGCACCCTCACCTACAGACCTCCCGGACCGCGCACCACGTTCACCATCACCATCACAGACCTCATCGCGCCCCATGCCCTTGCCTCCATGGACTACGTACTGCTCGGAGACCTGAATTTTCTCCTTGACAACCCCAGCGACCTCAACTCCACCACCCTCCTAGACAACCTCACCTAAATCGGACTGAAAACAGCTTGTCACCACCCCCACCCACAAGGCAGGACACCCCCTTGCCCCCATCTTCGCAGGAGGAAACATCCACTTCAGCCACACCATGCAACCCCTCTGGATGGACCACCACTGCGGAGGGAAACCCACCACACACATGCCTACACCACACCCCCCGCGCAGGAACTGGAACAGTCACCGAAGAGCACCTCAACTCCACCCTCAACCACGCCCCTCCACCCACCACGACCGATGCCAACTTGGCAGCCTTCGAACTCCACAGATGGATGGATCACCAAATGCGCAAACACACTCGCCCCCCTCCGGAACTCCAACAGACAACACCCCACGAAAGCCACCTAGTTCACCACTGACCTCCCGGAATCCAGACACATGTTCCGACGACTCAAAAAAGCATGGAGGAACAGCAAAACCTCGGAAGAACACACCGCCTACAAGAACATCATGACAGAACATCACCAACGCATCAGATCCACGAAGAGGAACTTCATTCAGGACATAATCCTCTCCAACTCCTACAACTCTAAGGAACTCTTCAGCATCATACAAGAATTCACCAAACCCCCCAGCGAAACCTCAGATGCCCCTCCCTCCCAGGGCCTCTCCAACAAACTTAGCTCCTATTTCCATCACAAGATCAAGACTCTCTACGACAACTTCAACGAACAGAACCAAGGCACCAACACTATTCCCACCACCAGCAACACCACCCAGCCTAGCATCACCATCTGGACCCCTGTCACCAAAGAAGACACCGCTATGACCAAGAGGAGCATACACTCAGGAGCCCCCACCGAGCCCCTGCCCGCCGCACATCTTCCACAGAGCCGCCCCCGCCATAGCACCTGAACTACGACATACTATCAACTTCACCTTCGAAACCGGCACATTCCCCGATTACTGGAAATGGGCAGAAGTCATGCCCCTCTTCAAGAAGCCCTGTGCAGACCCGACGGACCTCAAGAACTACAGATGCATCTCTCTCCTCCCTTTCGCTGCCAAAGTCACGGAGAAGATCGTCAATATCCAGCTTACAAACTTCATAGAATCCAACTCGATCCTTGACACCTCCCAATCCGGATTCCGCAGCAACCACAGCACCGAGACTGCCCTCCGAGCCACCACAGACTACATCCACACTCTCCTCAACCATGGCCACACAGCGGCCCTCATCCTACTAGACCTCTCAGCAGCTTTCGACACCGTATCCCACCGCACTCCCACCGCCAGACTTCTTGGTGCCGGCATATAGGGATCTGACCTGGACTGGATCCGCTCCTTCCTCACCAGCCGAACCCAAAGAATCAGACTCCCGCCTTTCCTTTCCCAACCCATAGAGATCAGCTGCGGAGTACCACAAGGATCCTGGCTCAGCCCCATGCTCGTCAATATCTACATGGCCCCCCTCGCTACCATCATCAGAAAGCACGGACTCAGCATAGTATCCTACGCCAACGACACCCAGCTCATCCTCTCCCTCACCAAGGAACCCGACATCACCAGACACAGCTTCCAGGAAGGAATGAAAGATGTCACATCCTGGATGAGCAGCAGCTACCTGAAGCTCAAATCGGAGAAAAATGAAGTCCTTGTCCTCGGATCCACCCCCTCCGCATGGGCCAACACCTGGTGGCCCACTGCCCTCGGCAACCCTCCCACACCCACAGACCAGGACTTCAATCTCGGCATCATACTTGACTCCTTCATCACCATGTAGCGACAGATCAATGGCGTTTCTTCCACGTGCTTCAATACCCTCCGCATCCTCCGCAAGACCTTCAAATGGATCCCCCCCAGAATCCAGAAAGGCCATCACCCAGGCACTCATAACCAGCAGACTGGACTATGGGAAGGCCCTCTATGCCGGGATCAACAAATCTCTACTCCTCAAATTCCAGACCATCCAGAACATGGCAGCCAGACTCGTCCTCAGCATCCCACCACAAGACCACATCACCCAGCACCTGCGAGACCTCCACTGGCTCCCCGTCGACAACAGAGTCACCTTCAAATTGCTTACTCACACCTATAAATCCCTCCACAACACTGGGCCCCAATACCTTAATGAAAGAATCTCCTTCTACGCACTCAAGAGAAACCTCCGCTCCGCCGACATTGCCCTGGCTGAAATCCCACGCATCTGCAGAGCCAGAACGAGAGGAAGAGCCTTCTACATCGTGGCCAAAACCTGGAACCAACTCCCCCTCAGCATCAGACAGACCCCCACTCTGCAAGCATTCCGGAAGAGCCTCAAAACCTGGCTCTTCGGTTGAGATGGAGCTGCATGAAGCCCCCCACACCCCAGCGCCTTGAGACCCTCATGGGTGAGTAGTGCGCTTCACAAATCCCTGATTGATTGATCCTGCCAGGGTTGGCTCATCCAGTCACACCTAAGCTCCCTATTGTTTGTGACTGTCTAGGAGTAATCCACAAAGCTCAACTGTCAGCTACACCCAGTCATGTGACCCAGGTACAGGCTACAGGCACTACATGGCTAAGGCAGGAAACTGCAAACTTTTAAAAAGTATTTATAAAGAAAAGGGCGACCAAATATACCCTTGCGCGCTTGGGTGAATAATTGTTAGGTAATGGTGCCTACAAGGGATGTATTTAGAAGTATATTTCAATAGAATTCTATAATTCCTTGCAAGATGTCAAATCATGACATCGAGAAACCAATTCAGATCACACTAGTCTGTATTATTCAAGAAAGAAATCATTCAACACAAAGGGGTGTATTTAGTTTTCATTGTATTTCACTCAAAGAAGGATAGTTTCATTAGGGGTTCAAAACAAACAATATTCCAAAACATTGATAACAGAACTAAAAAATCGTTCCAAATTAAATTTTGCTAGTTATCAATGCATATAGATACAGACTAGGGGGCATATTAGCAAGAACCTCGTTAAAATTATCGCCGTTTTAGCGGCAGGAAACTGCCGCTAAAACGGCGATAATGGGCTTGGTAATATGCGTTATAGAATTCAATAGAAGCCCAGGTTAGATGTGCAGGACATCTAACCTGGGCTTCTATTGAATTCTATAACGCATATTAGCAAGCCCATTATCGCCGTTTTAGCGGCAGTCTCCTGCCGCTAAAACGGCGATAATTTTAACGAGGTTCTTGCTAATATGCCCCACAGTCTTTAAAAGGGTCAGGCATGAAGTGTGTTGCTAGGTGACGCTTCCACTTTTTTCAGGCTGAATTGTAATAGTTGCAAGTTGCAACTAATACAATCTCAGTGAACTGCTGCCATGAGCAGCACCTATGTTTTCTGTACCTTTGGGGCCTTTTTCTCAGTAAAATGTCCCTGTTCCTCTTACTGGCACTGTCATTGTCCTCTCAGGAGCTAGGGGTCGCAAGTGAGCTCCCAGGGGTCTCAAATGACCACCAAATGACATCCTTGGCTCACACTTCACTCAAAATCTCATCCAAGACCAGCAAGCATTGCCTCTGGCTCCCACATGATATCTTTGGGTGAAACAAACACTTTATTGCTGCAGGTGCTGCCATTGGTCACGGAAGAGCCAGCTGACTGCTCTTGTCGGCCAATTAAATGTTGCTTACAGGTATAGTAAAAGAAGAAAGATCAAAGAGAGACACATGAGGCACACCTGCATAAACAGTTAATGACTGTACCTCTGCTTGCAGGAGCAGGTGTTGCTGCCTTCTCTTGCGCCATGGTTAAGTTTACCATTTATTTGTAAGTTAATTATGGGACAGCCTACGTCTCTGGCCATCATTTGTGTTTATCGCTTAATTAGGTGCTAAGAATGCTGTGGTGTTATTTATTTTACCTGGTTCCACCAGATTTGTGGGGCAAATAAGAGGAGCTAACCATTTTGAGCTCATTATCCTACACACTTCCCACTTTGTTTTTGAAATCAGTTTAGCGTTTTTTTGAAGGGCAAAACTGGTCCTGGGTTGCTTGTGTTACGGTTCAGGGAGGACCTGGCTTGGCAGTTCGTGTTGGCCTGTACCCACTGGAGCGGGGTCAAGACAGATTTGCATATAGCTGGGCCCAAACTGAGGTGGCATGATGTACAAAATAACAATAGATTGGGATGTGGCCTGAGTAATTACTACTGACTGTGAATGATTCAAGCATTCCATACATCACTTTTTCATATACTTTAGTGTGTCGCCCTAAGTGGGATGGGTATGCCCAGACGTGGGCCCCATGCACACTGTGTCACTAGAACCAAGCTATGCCTTGCTGGTGAGCCCTAAGTAGGGCAAACAGGTCCTGGTTTGCTTTTGTACTTGTTCAGGGAGGATCTGGCAAGTCAGTTTGGGGTGGACTGTTCCCATTGGAGCAGGGTCAAGACTGATTGCATATAGCTGGGTCCAAACTGAGATGGCAAAATAACGATGGATTGAGATGTGGACCTGAGTAATTACCAGTGGCTGAGATTAATTCAAGCATGCCATCCATCACTTTTTTGTATAATCTAAATACAAATTTGAGCCATCATTATAATACAAGTACCTAAATGTTATAGATGCTTCAATTTTCCATGAACATTTGCCAGCAAGAATTTCTTGCTTTTGGCACTCTTTACGAGTGGTCCCGTGTTTGGGTGGATATTTATCACACCCAATAAAACCCACCTGTGCTGGGTCAGATTTAATCGAGTCTGATAAATAAATTGCAATTAGGAGCTTGTTTATGTATTGGGGACTATCATGCAGATTTTGTTGCATAACACAAAAAATACATAGGTCCTGATAAATATCCTAATTGCGATATGCGTGGTACCAAGAGGTATCACACATATCGCAATTAAATGGGCCCCTCGTAATAAGAGCCTACGATTGTGACAGATTACAGCTGCTACATATTCTAGTGCCATCAGAGGTAATGAAGGATTGGCGATTGAAACGTCTAGCTGCATTCACGTTTTCTAAAATAAGAAACACAATCGTTAGTTGACCATTTCCAAGAAGCAGTGCTGACAGTTTTGTCAACAGTAAGATGAAATTTGAAATGCTGCTACTTTTGTTAGCCACTATGCTGCACAGATCTCTCTGCAAAGGTTTGAAAGTACATATGTTAGCTGATGGATAGTACCACTGATGACATATGAAATTATGTTTGGGGATAGGTTCCTGGATGTAAGACAGTCAAGACAAAAGCCAAAGAAATCTGGGACCATCCTTAAAAATCATGGACAACTGGTAACCTTATTCACAGGTCACAGAGGAGACCAAGTGCCAACAACCAAGATAGGTTAAATTCACCGCAGTGGACAAGAAAAGTGATATTTGTCAGAGCAAGGGTAGTGTTACTTAAGCAATTATTAGATTAGATTGAGTATTCAAACTGCAGCGGCAGGATATGGTAAGAAGCTTGGCGTAAGTGCCAAGGCGATCTACCAGAGAGATGGGTTTGAAGAAGAATGTAAAACAAGTAAAAATAATGAGCTAACTAACTCAGTGGTTTAAAATTGTACAAAAAGTCAAAGACTGAAAAAGAAAATGGTGGGTGAACAAGAAAATCGGTATGTATGTTCACCAAATACTACAGTTCATAAGATGTTCTCAAAGCAATCAATCGAAATTGACTGTCTAATGTTGGACAATATGAAAATGCTAAACTCATACAAGAATACAAATACCCCTTCAAGGGGTCAGTACAGAATCTAGTTACCAAGCCCCGATGAACCATAAGTGCACACAATTGGATAAATGGAATGGAAAGATACTTATAGAGCATAACAGTGATGTGTTGTGACTGGTATATCTCCTATCATGTAACTGCACCATAAAACACTCTTATCCTTCAGTGCTTCAGTGGTAAAAGCTTTCCCATTAAAGCTTGAGGGGCTGGCAAGGCTGTGCAAGGAGGATCTGTGCCCTCAATAAATGTATTACTTTGTGTGGCAAACCTCAAAATGAGGATGGGATGTTGCGGTGGCTATAAACAAATTGTTGTAGGCATACAGAACAACTTCTCGGGTAGCAGTAAGAAAGACTCCATTTGAGCTGGTGAGGGGTACAAAGGCTGGTTCTGAGTTCTGCCCTTCGTGGATGGTCTCCTGTCATGAGCAAGATAGTTCAGTGAGTAGCATGTGAAGAGAAGCCGAGATTAAAATGGATTTCAGGTCTTAGTGGTACACTGCACATGCCACCTTGTGTGCCATTTCGGTCAAATGTTTATGATATTTGGTCCATTGGGAATGCCCGAACAGGCATGGCAATGGTTCCAATGGCACTGTCTCCCAACAACTCCTAATTATTGACCATTGCCATACCATGTGCTAAAAAGTTGCATTCACCCCTTTACATCGCTGGCACCTGGTGTCAATTCCCCTATACATTTTCCTTAAAGGTTCCGGGGATAAGTATTTATGATGCAAATAGTTGAATTGAGTATATTTGAACAGCAGGGTTCCAGTTACCTCAAATGTATATTCCAGACATCACCACCAGTGCTCCTCAGATATTTCTAATCTTGTAGCTGTTGCCCATTTATTCTGTGATTCTAAGCTAATAGGTAGATACACACAAAGCACAGCCTTCTGTAAAAATGTCACCACAACCTTGGAGGTTCATTCCTGTTAGACCCAGCCCTCTCTGCAGGGTCACCCCTAAACATTTTGACTTTTACCCTCCACTTTTTGCTGAATTCGTTTTTGTTGGCCTTAGCACTTTACCACTACTAACCAGTGCTAAAGTGCTTGTGCTTACTCCCCTAAAGCATGGTTACATTGGCTTATACACAATTGGCATATTTAATTTACTTGTAAGTCCCTTGTAGAGTAGTATACCATATACCCAGGGCCTGTAAAAAATGCTACCAGTGGGCCTGCAGCCACTTATTGTGCCACCCACTTAAGTAACACCCTAAAACATGTCCCAGGCCTGCCACTGCAGCCTGAAACAGTTTTTAACTGCAATGTCTACTTGCCATTAAAACCCCCCTTGCCAAGCATTAAACTCCCCTTGTATTACATAAAAGCCACTCCTAAGGTTGGCCTTAGGTAGCCAGGTGCTAATTAAAAGGTTTGACGTGTACTTTTAAGTTTTACATGTCCTGGTATTGAAAAACACCTAAATTAGTTTTTCATTACTGTGAGGCCTTACCGTCCCATAGCATAACAATCGGGATTCCTTATTACATTTATTTAGCTGTTATTTCCAGTAGGGAGCAGGTAGATATCTAATGTTTGGTTTCTAGGGAATTGTAATTATAAATCCTCTTTAATGGTAAAGTCAGATTTAATATAACAATTTAGAAAGTTGTCATTTCCTTGCCCTTAGCCCTTTGTGCCTGCAGCCTGTCTTGGGTTACATGACTGGGTGTAAGTGAGAGTTGGTCTTTGTGAATTCCTCCCAGACAATCACACAATAGAGGGATTAGGTATGCCAGAATGCAATATCTGCTGCCTGGATGGGAAGGCGGAGCTGAGCACAGCCCAATTTGCAACTGAACTGCCTGTGCTCTGCCTTCACACAAAGGGCCTATCGACCTCACATTGTCACTGCCGCCAGCTTGGAGCCAGGGCAGGGGAGTCAGGAAATTCCATGTACTTCAAAGAACCTTTCCAGAAGCCTCTACCACCTTCAAGAGGAAGGGAGCCAGGGTTTAAAAATAGGACCTTCAGACCCACTCCTAAGTTTACTACTGGACCTGCGGAAGATCTCTCAGAGGACTGCCTGCTGCTGTAACTGTCTGTGCACTCTGCCAGACTTCTGCTGTACCTGGAAGGACTCCTTTGCTGTTTGGAACCTGCCTTGAACCATCAGACGCCAGCCTTGCTGTTGAGCCCTACATCTTGACCTGCACACAGGACTTCCAGAGTGATTCCAAGGGCTAGTTTGCTGCCCTCCTGGTCAAAGCCACAGGGACATAAAAGGCTCCCACCGTCTTGAACCTGCACCTGGACCCAGCCTGAGTGAGCTCTAAACCCCCAAGAGGTGTCCCACTAGTCCTGGACCCTTGGTTGTGGTGCTGGTTGTGGTACTGAAGGTGCCCAGATAGCTAATTGCTAAAATGGAGGACTTGGAAAACGTTTGGCCAAAAACTGCTCAGAGAACCAGGATGAAACTGGGACCTACCTGCTCGCCAATCTGCCTGAGGTGTATCACCAGTCGGATTGACTTCATGGCATCTCCCGCTATGTTCTTCTCCGCAGCAGCAAATCCTTTTCAGTGGTCTTTCCCCAAAGAGATATCCAGCGTCGTGGAACTGTCTTAGGCTACAGCCCTCTGCATCGTCCCCCGGGAGATTTTCGACTTCCATTTCAGAGACTAAGTTTGAAAGTAGAAATCTTCACCGTGGGTTCAGCCCAAGGCTATCCGTTGATGACACTCCTTCTTTGGACACCTCCTGGAGGCTTGCCCCGCTGAAATTTACCTTTTTCTGAAATTTTTATCAGAAATGTTTCTAAGTCCAAAGGTAAGCACTGACAGGGCCCAATCCACTTCTTGTATCCTAACAGTGCTCCTTCACTGTCTGCCATATTTTGAGACTTTGGCACAGACTCGCACAACTAGATGTTTGCAGTTGGCACATTGATATTTTAGGCGCTAGTTTTTACTGAAACTTAATTTTTTTTTAGAACAGTTCTACTGATTGGATGTTTGTAGTTTTGGTGTCAAATGATTTACTAAAATGTACTCTATTTTTCCAAGTTGGTGTGGGATTTTTCTTGTGTTGTGTTTTTACTTTATTACTGTTTGGGTACTGCATAAGTGTTTTACACATTGCCTTTACATTAAGCCTGCCTGCTTTTTGTGCCAAGCTACCCAGGGATAAGCAAAGGTTAATTTAGTGACTTTTAATTTGTTCTCCCTGCAAGGTATTGGGGCTGTTGCTTGACCTGGAATCGGGCCCCAGTCCACCAACAACCCAATTTTTCACAATTCCCATCTAAATCCCATGATCCCAGAACTGCTTATCTCAATACATTAAATGCCAAGAACAGACCTCTGCCAATGTGATACGTGTCACATAAATTTTCAAACCTACGTAGAATAGCATTGTCTTACATATCCCCAGCCATACACCCCCCTACCTCCATCCATGCATGACTATCATGTATGCCTGCCATTTCTCGGAACTTAGCTAGGGACCACAACAGCAACTCCAATGAGTGTGGGGTGAATCTTTGGCCCTTCCAAACACAGTGCACACAGCAATATTTCACCACTTGCAGCTATTTAGGGGCCAGAAATGTAGATTTATTCAAGGACACTAGCCAATCAAGTATCCATTCCCCATGCAGCCGTTCATGCATGTCAGCCCTCTCCCAGCTCTCCCCATCATCCAACCATTTCACCATCCACTGAAGTTGCCCTGCAAAATAGTTTGTTTCATTATAAGGTGTCTCCAAACCTTCTTCTTTCACAGACAAATATGTCTTTAACGCCATCAACCTACATCTATCGTTACCCCAAACCAAGTTAGTCATCAACCCCCGCAGCTCATTAAAAACGTTCCACACAAAATCACCGTTAGGGCCTAGAAAAATACAGAAGCCTCGGAAGCACTAACATTTTTGCAATGGCTACCCTACCCATTGGTGACAATGGCAGTTTAATTCAGAATGGTATAGAGCGATGAAAGCTGGTATCTGTTCTTCACCGAATCCCAGCTGTATACTCTGCTTCCGTGTGATACATATTCACGCCCAGAAATTATCCAAGTTGAGTTGAATCTGCATTGGACTAAAAAGATATGCTCTCTGATCAAGGCATTCTTGTAATGGAAAAATAAAGACTTCATGTAATTAATTTTCAAACCCAACTGACTACCAAAATCTTCTGCAGTGACATTAATGCAGTTAATGTGACATCCCTCTGTAAATAAACCAATGTATCATCAGCATACAATAATATCACATGACACTTGGGAGCAATTTTATCTGGTTATGTACTTCTCTTAAGACTTCTTACTCGCATTTAGGTGACATTGCTAAGGGCCCTTCCAGGAGAATAAGCAATGTAGAACCTGTTGACAACCTGGTCTTCTCTTTCTTAGTGGAGGTGAAATGATACCAGCGAGGCACCAAGGCAAATTAAAGAAAATAGAGGAAAAACACAAATTCACATGAAGGGGAAAACATAGAGCCAGGTCAGGTCACAAGAGGAGGGGTGGTGACATGAGCAGCCTCCTGAAACCAGAAGGATTGGATCAGTTAGCCAACAGGGTAAATAATCATAATGAGAGTGACAAAACAAATTCATTCACAATTGGCATCTTGATTATCAGTCTTTCTGACTATGTATTAAATCAACAACAAATAAATGTGTTACACAGAGGTCTGGGCTTCTGTCCTACTGCAACAGCTGATTTCACCCGCACACATGTCAATCTTTGTAAAGTTAAATTGAAACAATACTTTAATGAGAGACCTTTGGATAATAGATTGACTGCATCATGTATTTCATCTAATTGTAATAAGTCTTTGAAAGACTTTCAGGATTTACAACTACTATCATCTTTAGACAGCACAGAATCACCAACACCATCAATACCTGAGTTGTTACCAGAATTGGATATAGTACCAAATCTGAATATTGACAACGACTTACGACCCAAATCCACATTTGTTCCTCCTTTATCACCAGACAACAACACAGGTAACAAAAACACCTCCATATGCTGGAGGACAGTATGATATCAAAATCTAGGCACATAAACAACAACCTTACATTTGAGGAAAGGAAGGCACTTGAGGCTCTTAAACAATAGCTTGATATCATCATCAAAGAGGAAGACAAAGGGGGCAAAATACAGGTGATAAACAAGGGTGAATATATTCAGGAAATTGATTGACAGCTTTCAAACAGTCAACCCTACTCCAAATTTGATTATGCCCCATGAGAAAGGTCACTAAAATGATAGAGCAAAAACTGAACGGATGGCAAGATTTATGTCTCCTTATTGACTTGTAATTTAATTACCTGCTAAACCCAGTGCTCCACGCATTTAAAAATGCCTAAAATACACAAGCCTGGCCATTACCAGCAAGCAGACCAATCATCTCAGACATTGGGTCCCCCACTGAGCACATAGCAGAATACTTAGATCTCTACTTACAACCATTGGTTCAAAACCTTTCAGCATACATAGGGATACAAAAGACCTACTAAACAAACTTGTTGATATAACTCGGTCAGATGAACTTTTCTGTTCTCTATATAGAAGGATCCCAAAGGACAAGGGGCTAACTTCATTAAGGAATTTTCCATCCTCAAGAAATGCAACATTACTAGAACATACAATTACGCTGATGGAAATGACTTCTATAATTTTGGACAATAACATTTTTTTACATAATGGACATTGGTACCTCCAATCACAGGGGACGGCGATGGGTTCCAAATTTTCTCCTTCTTTTGCCAACTTCTCCATGGGTTGGTATGAACATATAAACATTTGGACATGTTGACCTCCAGAGTTGACAAAGCATATTCTGTATTGAAGCAGATTTATGGATGACATCATTTTGATTTGGACGGGTAGCATGGAAAACCTTCTGAGATTTATCAATTACCTTGATGATAAGACTTATATTATTTCCATCACACACAACTTTAGCAAAACAAATATAGAATTCCTGAACCTGGAACAATATGTAGAAGGGGATATGATTGCCTCCAAAATATGCAGGAAACCCATAGCATGCAAATCCATCTTCCATTCCACTGGTGCACATCTCAAATCACAAATTGAGTCAAACCCTATGGGAAAATGACACATTGAAGATGCAATTGCAGGAGTAAAGATGGCGTCTGCTTTACTCACCTGGTCCGCGCCGCCTCGCTTTCCCCATGATCCGTGTACCAGCGTCCTGTTTATTCAGCTGGAGACTTGACTTTCTGATCCGGGGGTGTGTAGAGTTGGTCCGCCAGATAGCTGGCCGGATTTTTGCTGGCTTTGCTAAAGCTCTTTCTGACGCTGGAGGCCAGCCGTGCCCGAGCGGTAAAGCGCCGCTGGAGGAGAGTATGACAGGGCGTGGAGGAAAGGCAGCGAAGACACGGGCTGCCGGCCTGAGCTCTGCCGGAGCTGCAGCGGGTGGAGCCGCGGCGTTTGGTCCACTGATTCCTGCTGCTGATGCGTGCTGTGAAGCAAAACAGAGGGAGTGTCCTGGCAACCTCAAACAAGAGCTTGGAGGAGGCAAGAAACAGTCATTGAGGACTCTCCACAGCTCGGGACAGATGGAAGGTGAGTTATTACAACCTGCAATTGTTTTCTTGTTTGCGCCCACCATTTTAGGAGAAGCTAAGAAAAGTGACCCCCCTCTAGAAATAATTAATGACCCCCTGATTTTTAATAAGGAGGATAATTCAATTCATGGAACTTTTGAAGGGGCAAACATGGGGCAAGGCGGCAAGAATATTGAGAGAGGCAGTGAAATACGGTCCTTAATAACTGATAAAGGACATAATCAAAGCGGAGTGACCCCAAATTTGACTGTGGAGGACAGTAGGACTGAAGTAAAGTCAGGAGCAACCAGAAAGGAGGCTGAGGAGGACATCACAAGCACAATAAAGGTTAAAGCAGTCATCCAGGCAGATTCAGGAAAAACAAGCTATAGGCAGCTGGGAGCCTTTTCCCCTGAGTTGCCGGGGGGAGAACATTTTTTCTCGCTAACTGATGACTCAGACTCCTCCAAGCAAGAGAGCTCCTCATTTAGTAATGAGGGCAAATTGGATTCAAATAGCAGTATTTTGTTGGATGATCTCCAGCTGACCAAAGGAAGAAAACCTCAAAGAAGAAAACTAAAAAAAAGAGAGAGTATTTCAGGGAGTAGCAGGCAACAACTGAAATGGGACTATTCTAAAGCCCAATTATCATTTCAGGAGCATGGGGATGCCGATAATGTAGACGCAGGAATGCCTGCGGGAAGCCAAGAACCATCACTCTCTACTATATTTTCATCACTAAAACAAATGCAAGAAGAAAACCGGAGTGAAAGCCGCCATGCTAGGGTTGCTTCAAAGAAATTGCAAGGGCTGATGCAGAAACTAAATAAAACTTGTGGAGAGATCGTTGAGCGGCTAACAACAGTGGAGGGCTCAACAGAGTCCCTGGAAGCACAGTTGGAAACTTTGAAAGCAGAAAATGCATCCCAGGGTGCGGCGTTAGCTGATTTTATGCTCAAGATGGAGGATCAGAAAAATCACCAACGGCGGAATAATTTACGCTTTTTGGGAATCCCTGAAGGGCTGGAGGGAGGCAATCCAAGGAATTTTATGGTGAAACTCCGGAGAGGTGCCTTTCCGGATCAGACCAAGTGGGACTGGGATTTGGAGATCCAACGTGCCCACAGGTTTCCACTTATGGCAAAAAAATATCCACAGAGAGAGTCTGAAAGGCCTAGGGGGATGCTAGTTTACTTTGGTAATTTTTTACTAAGGCAATTTATATATGATAAGGGTTGCCCAAACGTCCAAAAGGCATTCGAAGGAGTGACTTTTTTCCCAAACCAGACTTTGCACATGCCACCGTGGAGCGAAGATGGTGCCTTTGACAGCTTATCAATCCCTTTCAAAGAATTGGTGCAGAAGTTTATCTTCAAAATCCATCCAGGCTAAATATCATCTTTAATGGACATATTCGCAGTTTCACTTCTGAAATACAGGCTCAGGAATATTTGGTGGATCTTAGCCAGGGGGCCAGTAGCAATAAGGGTAAATGATCCTCAGGAATGTGGCTCGTGGTGTGTTATCTGTGTGGGTATCGGAATACAAAAAATTATTGGTTTTTTGGGGTTTTTTCCTTTATTTATGGCACGGTCTTGGAGAGGGAGGCGGGGCAGGTACAGGATTGAGCATTCATCATTGCTCAGGCCTTGACTGATTGCTCGTGTTGTGGGGGGATGGGGAATGGGTAGAGAGGGGAAATGGAGGGGCCACACCGAAGGGCTGGAATTTGATTAGGACTGGAGAGGCAGGGTATGCTGAGCATTTTGAGGAGTATGTTTTTTTCTGTGGTACAGGGGGTGTAGAGGACAAAGTATTTTATGGCTGCACATATTATAGTTGCGGGGAAACTCCGAATTGCCACTTTGAACATTTGTGAGTTAAATAACGCCAAAAAAATGCAAAGGGTTTTTCAGGGGCTGCGTTTACTGCAGGCAGATATTATCTGCCTGCAAGAAACTCATATAGAAGAGTCAAGAATTGGTCTCCTAAAGAATTTAGGCTTTAGATTTATAGCGGGGACTACCCAAGGGACTCGTACACAAGGTGTAGCCATCCTAGCCCAATATAATAGGTTACAGTTTGCTCAAACTCGTACTGACCCGATGGGGAGATGGGTGATTACTAAGTGCAGTCTCATGGGGAATTTCTCTTTCACACTTTGTTCAGTATACGGGTCTATAGTGGATAATCCAGGGGTTTTTAATTGGGTGACTAACGAGCTAGCACACTAGCCATTACCCATTATTCTTTGTGGAGATTTTAATATCAATTTATTAAACATTTGGGAATCGCATTCGAAGTATGTTGGGAGGAAACCCAAAGTATTTCAATCAATGTCAAATATATGTGGCACACATGGGCTGATTGACGTCTGGGCTAAGGTAAGGCCATTAGATCACGGCTTTACATATTATTCCGCTCCTCACTTTAAGCATCGTAGATTAGATTATTTTTTTGTGTCATCGTCATTACAGCAAGAGTGTAGAATCGATAGATATCCCAGATTCTTATCTGATCATAACCCACTAGTGATGGAATTAACAATGGCGGGAATGACACAATAAGCTACTGTATGGACCTTTGAGAGAGGTCTTCTGCTCAACGAGGACTATAGGAAGCACATGAGAGAGTGGATACCAGAGTTCCTGAAGCGGAATGTAGGGACTGCTTCTCTAGTCATTGTTTGGGATTCCTTTAAAGCAGCTGTTCGGGGGAAAACTATTCAATTCTCCTCAAACAAAGGGAAAATTGAGAAGCAAAGGATTCAGGATACGTATCAGAGATTAGCACGAGCAGAGGAAAAACTTGTCATGGTAGTACAGTTAGCGAAAAGGGTTGAGGATGTCCAAATTGAGGTAGCATTAGGGCACCAATTGGCATTAACAACGCAGCAGGATTATGTCGGTAATGAGATCATTCATATTAGAGATCCAGCTCTGGGCATGGTATCCGATTTAAAAGAGCCTTCCAGAAATACTATCAATTTTGGTACTTGGAAGAAACTGGGGGTTCAGATTCCCCAAAACAGGATTTAATTAAGCAATATTTAAGTCTGATGCTTGAAACATCATTGACAAAGGAGAAGCAAGAACATCTAAATGCGCCCTTAATATGGGAAGAGATGCTAGCGGCACTCTCAAGTTTCTCAGTTGGGAAAGCCGCGGGGCCAGATTTAATACCATCTGAATTTTACAAGACTTTTGCCGACCAGGTAAAAGAAGTGATGACAAATCTCTTCAGACAAACTTTTAAGGGAGAGGCCCCACCAAAATCTTGGGCAGAGGCAAAAATTGTGGTTTCCCCCCAAAAAACAAGCCGGTACAAGAATTAAGCTCCTATCGCCCACTTACTTTAATGAATTGTGACGCCAAAATCTATTCAAAGATTTTGGCTTCCCAATTACCCCTAGTGGTCGATAAACTGGTGGTGGATTGGCAGCACGGATTTATCCCTGGGAGGAGTACGATAGATCACATTAGAAGGATCATAACAATATTTGATGCAGGACAAGTGTCAGGAGACCCTATGGCAGTAATCCTGTTGGATGCTTAAAAAGCTTTTGATAGGGTCTCCTGGCACTTTCTCTGGGCTATAATGCATGAAAAGGGGATCGGCCCAAATTTCATTAGGGCTATTAAAGCATTATATGTAAATCCAACTGCCAGAGTGTGTATAAATGGGGAATTATCTGAACAACTGAGGATTACGGGGGGGAACTCAACAGGGGTGCTCGTCCTCCCCACTACTCTTTGCATTATGCATCGACCCATTTCTAAAGAGGCTAAATTTAAATCTAGGTATACCACTGGTGATCTTACAAGGGCATAGCACTAACGTCTTGGCATATGCCGATGACGTGGCCGTGGTTACCCCTAACCCTGAGCTAGCTTTAAGAGCCTTAGAAGAAGAAGCAGTAACTGTTGGGGCACTTTCCAGTATTCTTTGAATAAGGGAAAAACTAAGATTATTACTAATGAACACGCAACAATAGGTGATAGCAGAGTGATGGAGAGTGCAGTTTATCTAGGGGTCACAATCAGGGCTGATTTGGATGGTATTGTGAATGAGAATCTAAATCCAGTAGCGGAGAAAACTAAACATGCATTGCGGAAATTAGACTGGTGGGCCGATGTAATTTAATCAAAATGATTTATTTCCCTAAGATTTTATATTTTATGAGAGCCATGCCCCTCATTTTCCCCAATTTTCTCAATTTATTTGGTCCTACTCAAAACCAAGAAGAGCAGCCAAGTTCTTGTCGCTTCCTAAAGAACGTGGAGGGTTGGCCCTTCCCAATTTAAGACTATATTATTGGGCTACCTGTTTAGTGCACTATACCATACTCTTTAGGGAATAACCGTGCGGTGAGCCGCCGAGGTACTCCTCTCCATTCATGTTATTGATTGGGGTTGAGGCTTGGGGCTGCCTATGGCGCCAGTTGGAGTTGGGATACTAAAGCAGGGTGAGGTTTAAGACTCTTATGACTGCCTATAAAATGTGGGTTCCTATTCGTCGGCTATTAGGATTAGGCAGGCTCGATTTTTAAGGTCCCCTTCAGGGTAATGGGAACCTTCTGAAGATTTTTAATGATTTATGTATGATCAATTGGCGGAGGGGGCGGGATAGACAAAATAGGGTGCTTTTATGCACCATCGGGTTTTATTTCTCTTGAAGAGCTTAAAATGAAGTTCAATCTCACCCACAGAGAATTTTTTTAATTTCTCCAAATAAGGGATTTTTTACTGAAGAAGGGGAGAGGGCTTGGGGAAATACTTAAAAATTAACTCATAGAGAATTTAATGAACGAGATTCCCCCCGTATCGGTTTTACATATCACTTTTTAAGTAATATAATGAAGGATGATATGGCAAATTAAGCTAGATATTTCCGATAGTGTGTTTCAGCAAGCCTTTCTAGTGGTGCAGGATGCTCTGATGTCAGACAAATTGCAGGTTCAGTTTTATAAAACTTGTTTCTTTTTATATTACACACCATGCCGAATCGCAAAGTGGGGACAAGGGAAAGGGACGGGGTGCCCACGGTGTGCCCTTTATAGGGCACATATAGTTCATATGTTTGCAACATGCAATGTCCTCACTTTGGTAATAGGGCACATTGGTGATTTCTTAAGAAACAAACTGAAGTTGAAAATAGTCATGACCCCTGCTCTAATTCTATTGGAAATACAAGAGAATGGTAGGATTAAGGAAGGAGGGGGCTGGTAAGCATCACAATGACAATATTCATGCTATGTATATCCTCGGCATGGCTAGATCCAGACCCTCCCTCTTTTCAGCAGTGGTTGACTCGACTGTTATCAGTTTATAATCTGGAGAAATACATATATGCTCGAAAAGGCCGAAGGGCAAGGACAAAAGGATTAAAAAATATGGAAGGCTCTCTCTACTTAGATAGAGCAAAAAGAAGGTTAAAATTGCATGTGCACTTTATCTAAATGAATTGTAATTTATTGAAAAGAGTATGCATGCATTTTTTTACCTTTTTGGATCTAGTTTTGGATATATCACAGAACCTATAGAAGGCCCTTTATACCAGGATACAGTAAAAGGAAAGCTAAAACGGCATGTGCACTTTATCTAAATGACTTGTAATTTATTGAAAAGTGTATGTATGTATCTTTTCTCTTTGAGATCCAGTTTTAGATGGGCTGTAGAGTTCTTTGTCATCTGATCCCAGCTCTCCCTTTTTCCTATTTTTTTGTTTGTAATTCTTCTGTGTGGGGTAGGGTGGGGGAGGGGTTGGAGGGAAATATGGATTTATAAAACTTTAATAAAGATATGTAAAAAAAATAAGATGCAATTGCAGTCATGATAATATCTTCAGTCAAGAATTAATAAGATTGGAGGAGAGGTTTCTAGCAAGATTATACCCAGAAGAAGTCTTGAACACGGCCAGACAGACGGTCCCAAAGAAAAAATGCAATACATTAACTAACTAACAGACCCAAACGAAATAGTCAGGAGAAATGGTTTGTATTCACCACATTATATAGTAGTCAGACTGTATCACTCTACAGGATACTACACCAACATTGGTATTTGTTGATTTAAGACAGCACCCTCTCCAATCTCTTACCCCAAAAAACACAGATAACACATAGCATGGGCAAAACACTGTGGAAGATTGCTATATGCCCAACCAATAAATGTGTTCACTGTAACATATGTCAATATACTTTAGACAAAGCAACCAGATTCCAGTATAATACCAACAGGAAATGTTATTTGGAACCTTTTATTAATTGCAAGGTTTGCGGTTTAGCATATCTTTGCCAATGCAATGAAAGAGAGAATACATGAGTACATCAGGGTGATCAGGAACAAGGACACCAATTACCCACTGGCCGGCACTACAACACTCAACACAAATTAGGCAAAACTGTCAAGATGGAGTTTTATGCTATCGCTTTGATGACACTTTACCCTAGAGGCAAGAATAAAATACTAGCCCTACTCAAATTGGAAACATGCTGGATTATTAGATTAAGGGCATTGGACAAAGGCCGGAATCAAGATAGGGAATTACATGTATTTTTAACAGATTTAGGGGCATATTCACAAGGACTCATCGCCGATTTATCGCCACCTCAACGCAACAAAAGTGGAGATAGATTTAGCTCCCCATTCACAAGCGTGTGCAAACTGCAGACATCGCCAGTATTCCAGCGATAACTTCCCCCAAATTTATCTCCATGGGTGACACCACCAACTAACCCTAATGAGATGCAGAGTAGGCGTTCCCGTGTAAAAAAACACGAAAACACCACTACACCACTTTCACAACGAACTGCCAGATCTGCGATGCGAGTCAAAACCATGCGATAAGCCAGGGAAGCAGCAGGTATTTAACACCTGCCTCATGCTGTTGTAAAGCAGGACGACTACCTGCAGCAGGCAACGGAGCCCCGCACACAGCCACACCCGAAGAACAACCAACGCCATGGAGCTACTCATCATGCAGCTCGGAGCCCCAACAGGGCCACAACACCCACCGCCACCACCCCCAGGACTGCCACCACCCCCTGGACCCGGACCCGCACCCCCCCGGACCACCACAGAGGGAGCGCAGAGTAAGATAGCAGACCTACCGAAAACGCACCAGTCTCACAGACCTAAGGCCCGAGGAAGTCATTGCCCACTACAGGCTCAAAAGGACAACCATCCTCCGCATCATGACCCACATCACTCACAGGTTGATGGTCCCAACACAGTGGACCACCAACATCCCTCCGCAGACAAAGCTGCTGGCTGTGCTGCATCTGTTGGCCTCTGGTACCTTCCAACTAACAACTGCCAGAGTCGGAGGAGTCTCACAGCCAGCCCTATCAAAGTTCCTCACACCTGTCCTGGATGCCATCATCAGCTTCATACCCCAGTACCCTCACTTCCCCCACACTGCGCAGGAACAGCTGGAGACCAAGCAAGGCTTCTACGCCATTGCTAGCTTCCCACACGTGTTGGGGTCCATTGACTGCACACATGTCCCACTTGTGCCCCCTGCGGATACTGCACACCACTACCGCAACAGAAAGCACACGCATTCCATCAATGTGCAGGCAATAGTGGACCACCGGGGAATGTTCACCAATGTCGTCGCAAACTACCCAGGCAGTGTGCACGATTCCTACATCTTCCGACAGTCCATCATCAACCAGCGCTTCCAGGATGGCACATATGGAACTGGACTGCTCGTTGGTAAGTACCAAATCTACACACCACACATCTCAAAGCCACCATCACACAACGCACAACTGTGGGAATGCACACGTGACCAAACCACATACAACATGTCAATCAACATGCCCACCTACCAGACACGACAACACAACTCCATTGGGATCCTGGGCTCCCCATGTACACAATCCAGCTATATCATGGCACCACAGCCACACAAAAGCTGAACGTGTGAAGATGCGGAAAGCAGGCATGTGCGAAGGATGCAAGTGACCCATGAATGGGAATGTACACAACGACAAGTGAGGCGTGAATGTGCTGGACAGACCTGGGTATGCAAACCACAGATATGTCCATGCAGACATCAACTGCTGGTGTCTGGAGAGTAGTGAACAGTGGACGCAACCATGTCACCCCAGGCCGTGGGTCAGATCGCGGAAATGTCGCTCGCTGCGTCCCCCCATGTGTGCGTGAGCGTAGTGGGCTGGCCCGGATTATGCCAGGCCTGCGCAGGGGTGTGGCCAAAAACCCGTGGCGCATAGCGTGGTGCTCTCCCGGAAAGGCCAACGTCACTGCCAGGGCGGCGCCTCTCAGTCTGCCATGAGGCCGATGCCATGAGGAGCGGGGCCTGTGAGCCTGTGCGCCTGCTGCACCCCAGGACGCTGATACCCAGACCAGGCCTGCCTGCCCCAGCGCACCAAGGCCGCACTGCTCACCTGCCGAAACCGTCGTGTGTCAAAGAGGGCCCACCACGTGCCGGTGCTAGCTCCAAGACCCATGCCAGCGACCTTGGCAGCCTCCTCAGGCCATCGCTGTCCTCCGTGACACAGGCCCCCAGGAGTCCTCATTCGTTGACATACTACACCGCTGCAGCCGGGCTACACTGCAGTCCAGTATGTCCCACATCTTGAACTGAGTCAACATTAATCAATGGCAGAGTCCATGCAAGTGTACTCAGGGTGAGGAGTGAGAGGAAGATGCGTCTCAGTTCGGTGGAAACACGGATCACCGTTACGGAGGAGGTCAACCAGTAGCAAGGACTGACCTGGTGCCACTAACCCTGTGCGCCGTGAGTGACCGTCAGCCTCCGGCCGAACATCATTGGTGTCTGAGCCTGTGGCCTGGGTATGCAAACCACAGATATGTCCATGCAGACATCAACTGCTGGTGTCTGGAGAGTAGTGAACAGTGGACGCAACCATGTCACTCCAGGCCGTGGGTCAGATCGCGGAAATGTCGCTCGCTGCGTCCCCCCCTGTGTGCGTGAGCGTAGTGGGCTGGCCCGGATTATGCCAGGCCTGCGCAGGGGTGTGGACAAAAACCCGTGGCGCATAGCGTGGTGCTCTCCCGGAAAGGCCAACGTCACTGCCAGGGCGGCGCCTCTCAGTCCGCCATGAGGCCGATGCCGTGAGGAGCGGGGCCTGTGAGCCTGTGCGCCTGCTGCACCCCAGGACGCTGATACCCAGACCAGGCCTGCCTGCCCCAGCGCACCAAGGCCGCACTGCTCACCTGCCGACACCGTCGTGTGTCAAAGAGGGCCCACCACGTGCCAGTGCTAGCTCCAAGACCCATGCCAGCGACCTTGGCAGCCTCCTCAGGCCATCGCTGTCCTCCGTGACACAGGCCCCAGGAGTCCTCATTCATTGACATACTACACCGCTGCAGCCGGGCTACACTGCAGTCCAGTATGTCCCACATCTTGAACTGAGTCAACATTAATCAATGGCAGAGTCTATGCCAGTGTACTCAGGGTGAGGAGTGAGAGGAGGATGCGTCTCAGTCCGGTGGAAACACGGATCACCGTTACGGAGGAGGTCAACCAGTAGAAAGGACTGACCTGGTGCCACTAACCCTGTGCGCCGTGAGTGACCGTCAGACTCCGGCCGAACATCGTTGGTGTCTGAGCCTGTGGCCTGGGGGTTGTCATCAGCAACGGGCAGGTACGGACTTGGAGTTTGGCATGAGTCTGTGGCATTCATATCCGCCATGTTGCCGAACACAGCTGGCATGTGCCCTCTGCATCATGCCCTAGGGGTTCACCTCCCATTCTCCCCCGAGGCACTCCACGGAAGCCACCTCTGATACATACGAGACCCTGCTCTGCCCTCATGACCCTATCCCAGTCTCCCGCAAGTCAGCGTCCCGTGGCGGTAGGCCCGTGTCGGCCGCTGTGCATCCGGGGCCACTAACTCTGTGCGACTCAAGTCATGCCCCCTTGTTGTTCGGACATTGCATTTCTGAGTGCCTGATGACTGTTGGAGTTGTTGCCAGCACCAGCTACTCCCTGAGGGCTGGCTTACACTCACCCCACACACAGCCAGCACATGCGTCACTGGACTAGTGGGCCTGCTGTGAGAAGTTGGCCTGGTATATGCTGTCCACTAGTTATAGTGGGCACCTTGCACCAATCCAAACGACCTTAATTGATGATAGGTTTAAAGACAACCTTTATTGAAAGCTATCCTAGTGGTAGCTATGGAGAGCAGCCTTCAGGCTAAGTCTTGAAGGAGTGTTAAGCTGTTTGTTTTACCAGTTATAAGCTCATGAATGACCAAATGAAAGGAGAACCACACCAGGTATATATATATAAAATATATTTATTTATTACTAAACACTACCAATAGTCTCTTTATGAGGCTAGAGGTCAAAGTACACAAGTTACAAGTCAAATAGCACAGTAAAGTAGCACAATATACGATTAGCCCTAGGGGCGTACCAAACCATATATTAAGAAAGTGGTATAAGAACCACGACTCAAGTAGACACAAGGCCTAGAGCCTGTAGAATCGCTGGGACCCCAAGGAACCACCCAAGGTAGTGACACAGGGGACCCACGGGGGCTGTGTGCAGTGTGTGAACACAGCCGCGAGCTCCGTTATCGCCTATGGGAAAGTCGCGGGTAGAGTTTTAGAGTTTAAGGACAGTTAGAAATGGATTAGGACCAAACCCTCTTGGACTTAGAAAGTTCTAGGGTCAACACCCACGGGAGCACAGGAGTACTCGAGTTACCTCACCCAGGGAAGCCGGGTGCATAGGTGTCGAATGGTGTCGGGTCGTGTCGTCGATTTCAATGGCAGCCTGCAAGGAAGTGCTGCTGCCGGGAAGATGCGAAGTGTCCGAAGAGATCCAAGCCTGGATCGGAGATGAGAAGAACCTGAAAGCAGAGGGGACAGAGTCTGGGTCACTTGCCAGTGACCAGGGGCACGATAGTCGAATGCCCACCGATGTCGGGTGTTTCAGGTGAAAGAGGTGAAGCTTGACTCTTCAGCCACGAGGACCAGGAGGCGTCGACGATGACCAGGAGCTGGATTCGAGCTGTTCCACAAAGGATGTCGAGTGCTGCAGCGTTGGTGTCCGGATTGAACACAACAAGCCTTGGCAACAGCAATCCACGCAGAAAGGAGAAAGAGGCTTCTGTGCAGATCAGCAAGGTCTGAGGGACTCACCACTCAGTGGGGAGTCAGGGCACGTCTGGAGCAATCAGGGAAGCCCAAAGAAAATCAAAGTTGCCTTCACAGGGACCCACCAGTCGACGGACCAGGGATCGCAAAGGAGCCTCAAGCTGAAATGCAAGAAGTAGGCCCACGGAACACTCGTTTAGTGTAGGCTCACAATCTTCAGAGCAAATGGTGCTCGGGGCCTGGGCTACGAGTAACCCAAAGCAGGACTTCAAGAGTTGTTGAGAAGTTAATGCACTAGCAAATGTGCACGGTGTCCAGGGGTTCCGGTTCCACATTACTCGTGAGGGCTGCGGGTCTCAGCTTTGCTGGGGACTCGGGTCGGCCTCTGAGAAGTCTGGAAATCCTCTTCCTGGGCTGCAGTTACTTCGGAGTCCAGTGGGAGCTTCGGAGATGCCGACCGGCAAATGCTTCATTGGTGCCTGCCAAGCAGGGGAGTCACTCCTTGACCCCAAGGGAGATTTCTTCAGACCTCTAGTCTTGAGTAGAGCATCGAAGTTCCAGGATTCAGTTGCAGAGTTTCGTCCAGGGATATCTAAAGTCCTGTTGCCAGGGGTTCCTTACTTATACCTAAGAAAGGGGATGGACTAACTCTGGGGACCCACCTATGGGAGGGTTTGGAAAGAGGGGTGGCTACACCCATTTCCTTTGTCCAGTTTCGTGCCAGAGCAGGGGCTGGCAGCCCCTGCAACCAGTTTGAACTGGGGTATGCACGAGGACACCAAATGTGCCCCCAGTGCAGGACTTCAAAGCACTCTTGGAGTGCACCCACCCAGCCCCAATGCACTAAGGCCTGTCTGGGAGGTGGTAACACCTCCCTGTGACAGGAAACCTATTGTCCAGGCCTCCCCTGCCGGAGTTTCGGTCAGCAGCAGGAGGCCAGACTCGTGTCTGTGGCTGCAGCATCCATTTTGTGATGCCAGGCTCTGTAAAGTTTCTACCGGGTATACTGGTGCTGTCATGTCTCTCCCTCTAGAAGGGTGGGATCATACTCCCACACCAGTTACTGGTGTGGGGGTATGATTCCAAGGTGTTTGACACCAAACACGACATGTTTCCGTGCAGCCATCCCAAAGTTAGCATTTACCGCGGGGATATAATGCACTTAAGAGTATATGGTCAGGCTGCATCACATACAACCCCGGAGTGGAGATTCCAAAGGCTGCAGAGGGGCTCTGCTCATGCATGGGCACCCTCTCACATAAAGCCAAGCACCCTGCCTTCAGGATTGATAAGGCCTGCCATAGGGGTGACTGATAGGTTTCTATGTGCAGTGATAGGTGAGATATAGTGAACATATATCTCTGTAAGGGGTGCATGCACCACCTTACTCAGGCTACTGTAGCAGTCCTGTGGTGTCATTTTGGAGGGCCTTCCAGGGGTGGCACAATACATGCTTCAGCCCCTGGTAGGCCTCTGGGGTACCTATGCCCTGGGTACATAATATACCATATACTAGGGACTTATAAGGGCACCACAGAATCCAATCTGAAGTGTACTTAAGGTACATGGAATCAATTTAGAGAGGAAGCAGCTAGGCTGGGGTCCTGGATAGCAGGGCCCCAGCCAGACTAAAGTCGAAAACAGTGTAACATCCGCAAAAAGTGGGGGTAACCATAAGAGGCAGATCCTACTCTCCTACACAACCCCCCCCAAACGCAGGGACATTAAACTAACCTTGACCAGTTGAGTCTTCATGTTCTAAGTGGAAATATCTGGAGAGTCCATCTGCATTGGCATGGTTACTCCCAGGTCTATGTTCCACTGTATAGTCCATCCCCTGTAGGGAAATGGACCACCTCAAAAGTTTGGGGTTTTCACCCTTCATCTGTTTTAGCCATAAGAGGGGCTTATGGTCTGTCTGAACAATGAAGTGAGTGCCAAACAAGTATGGCCTCAGCTTCTTCAGAGCCCAAACCACAGCAAAGGCCTCCCTCTCAATGGCTGACCAACGTTTCTCTCTGGGGGTCAGCCTTCTGCTAATAAAATGTACTGGCTGATCCTGACCTTCATCATTCAACTGTGATAGTACAGCCCCTACCCCTAACTCAGATGCATCTGTCTGCACAATGAACTTTTTGGAGTAATCAGGACTCTGCAGAATGGGAGCAGTGCACATGGCCTGCTTCAGGTCATCAAATGCCTTTTGACAGCTAACTGTCCACTGAACCTTTTTGGGCATTTTCTTAGAGGTTAAGTCATTCAGGGGTGTCACTATTGATCGATACCCCTTGACAAATCTTCTGTAATACCCAGTCAGGCCTAAAAAGGCTCTCACCTGAGTCTGGGCAGTTGGAGCAACCCAGTCCATGATGGTCTGGATTTTGCTCTGCAATGGTTGAACCTGGCCTCCACCCACAAGGTGGCCCAGGTACACAACCTGACTCTGCCCTATCTGGCACTTTGTGGCCTTGATAGTTAGGCCTGCCTTCTGCAGGGCCTCCAAAACATTTCTGAGGTGGACCAGGTTATCCTCCCAGGTGGAGCTAAAGACAGCAATATCATTTAGATATGCTGCACTATAGGCTTCCAGACCTGTAAGGACTGTGTTCACCAACCTCTGAAAAGTGGCAGGTGCATTCTTCAAACCAAAGGGCATCACCACAAATTGGTAAAGCCCACCAGGGGTAGAAAATGCAGTTTTTGGCTTTGCATCATCAGCTAGTCTGATCTGCCAGTAGCCAGCTGTCAGGTCAAATGTGCTTAGATACCTGGCTGAGGCCAAAGTGTCTATTTGCTCATCTGCCCTGGGGATTGGATGGGCATCAGTCTTAGTGACTGCATTGAGGCCTCTGTAGTCCACACAAAACCTCATCTCTCTATTGCCATCTTTGATGTGAGGTTTAGGCACCAGGACTACTGGACTAGCCCAAGGGCTATCTGAAGGCTCAATGACACCCAGTTCCAACATTTTCTGGACTTCTGTCCTGATACAGTCCCTGACCTGGTCAAGTTGCCTGTAAATCTTACTTTTAGCAGGCAGACTGTCCCCAGTGTCCACTTCATGAGTGCACCAGGTGGTCTGACTTGGAGTCAGAGAGAACATGTGTCTGAACTGATTGAGCACCTGTCTACAATCAGTTTGTTGTTGGGCAGTGAGGCTGCCTGCCAAGGCTACACCATCTACTGACCCATCATCAGGGTTGTGTGAGAGCAGGTCAGGGAGTGGGTCAGTCTCTTCCTCCTGTCCCTCATCAGTTGCCATGAGCAAGCCCATGTCAGCCCTGTCCACATATGGCTTCAGCCTGTTGACATGGAGCACTCTGTGGGGGCTCCTGGGAGTTCCCAGGTCTACCAGATAGGTAACCTCTCCCTTCTGTTCAACAATTGTATGGGGGCCACTCCACTTGTCTTGGAGGGCTGCTGGGGCCAATGGCTCCAACACCCACACCTTCTGCCCTGGCTGGTAAACAGTCAGCACAGCCTTTTGGTCATGCCAGGCTTTCTGTAATTCCTTGCTAGCCTCAAGGTTTTTGGTTGCCTTTTTCATATACTCAGCCATCCTGGAGCGGAGACCAAGTACATAGTCCACTATGTCCTGTTTAGGGGGTTTGAGAAGTAACTCCCAACCTTCCTTCACCAGACACAATGGATCCCTGACAGGATGGCCAAAAAAAAGTTCAAAAGGGCTGTAGCCAACCCCCTTTTGAGGCACCTCCCTGTATGCAAATAAAAGGCAGGGCAAGAGTATGTCCCATCTTCGCCTAAGCTTTCCTGGGAGCCCTTTAATCATGCCCTTCAAGGTTTTGTTGAACCTTTCAACTAAACCATTGCATTGTGGGTGATAGGGTGTGGTGAATTTATAAGTCACTCCACACTCCTTCCACATTGCAGTCAAGTAACTGGACATAAAGTTTGCAACTCTGTCAGATACTACCTCCTTAGGAAAGCCCACTCTTGAGAAAATTCCCAGGAGGGCCCTTGCCACCACAGGTGCTGTAGTGGTCCTAAGGGGAATGGCTTCTGGGTACCTGGTGGCATGGTCCACCACCACCAGGATAAACCTGTGCCCAGAGGCTGTTTGGGGATCCATGGGACCAACTATGTCAATCCCCACCCTCTCAAAGGGAACCCCCACCACAGGTAGTGGTATCAGGGGGGCCTTTGTGGTGCCACCTGCCTTCCCACTGGCTTGGCAGGTTACACAGGAGCGACAAAACTCCTTGGTGTGCTCAGACATGAGGGGTCAGTGAAAGTGAGGGACAATCCTGTCCCAAGTCTTGTTCTGGCCCAGGTGACCTGCTAAAGGAATATCATGGGCTAGTGCCAATAGGAAGCCCCTGAACTTCAGAGGTATAACCAACCTCCTGGCTGCTCCAGGCTTGGGGTCTCTACTCTCTGAGTACAGGAGTCCATCATCCCAATACATCTTATGGGTGCCACTAGCATTCCCAGCAGCCTCAGCAGCAGCTTGCTGTCTGAGGGGTTCAAGAGAGGGGCAGTCCAGCTGCTCCTGGCTCAGATCTGCCCTGGAAGGGCCCCTGTCCCCAAGAACTCAACCTGATCAGGTTCAAGCTCCTCTGGGACAGTTCCTTCTTCAGGTCTGAGATCATCTTCCTCAAAAGACTGATCTTCTTCCTGAGCCAAGGGGGAAGGCACTGCCTTAACTAACCCTGGGCGTAGTTCGCGTTGTAGCGCTACGCGTAGCTACGGCCAGTGCAGCTTCGCACTTACGCAAACTGACGTAGTCGCGGTAGAGAATATGCTGGATCCGCAATGATTGCACAGTGCCGGATGCTCTATCCGCAGCTAGTGCAATCATTGCAAACAAGCATCTTGACTAGCAGTGCATGCAGTCGCTTTCTGCCTGCTCGAGGCTAGATTTGTACTCGCCAGCGAGCAGTTTATCAACTGCCGGACTGGTAGTTTCTGACATTGCTAGCGGTCGCGAGCATATGCGACCATCTCCCAATGAGAAACCTGACCTCCCAGCGTTGAGAATCTCGCCGGGAGGTTTATGTTCCACCACTCGTGATCGGCAACTTGATGTTGCTGATCGCGAACGAGGAAAAAGTCTCGCCGGGATGTCATTTTGCTCGCTCGCCAACTTGACGTTGAGGACCGCGAGCAAGCAAAAAATGCCCGCTACGCTACACTACGCATTTTTGCACTGTGCTACGTGCGTTTCGCGTAGCGCGTAGTTGCGCAAACTACGCAAACTACGCGAGCGTAGCGTCGTTTTCCACCCAGGCCTAGCCTTAACCCTACTGCTCCTCCTCTTGGGAGGCACCTGGTCCATTGTTCCAGAATCCAGGGCCTGTTCAGCTTTTGACATTTTTGCCTGTGACCTGGTCACAGCAAAGACATGTGCAGGGATCCCTAGCATTTCTGCATGTGTCCTGAGCTCCACCTCTGCCCAAGCTGAGGTTTCAAGATCATTGCCAAGCAAGCATTCGACTGGTAGGTCTGCACTCACCACAACCTTCTTAAGGCCAGTTACCCCTCCCCAGGAGAAGTTAACAACTGCCAGAGAATGGTCTGTTCTGACATTGCTAGCATTGGTCACTTGGTACATTTCACCAAGTATAATCTGCCCAGGATCCACAAGATCTTTTGTCACCATGTGTGACACTTGCTCCTGTGTCCCTGAATGCCCAAGCCTCTTTTCCATTAATCAAAGGCTGCTGTCTGTATTTGCCCAAATTATTGGGACTCACAAGGGGGACATATCCATGCCCCATCACAGACTAGGACAGCCTGAGTTGGCACTCTGACTAGGCCAGAGCCCATCTCAGTACCCAGGGTCAACCCTACTAAACCCTTATTCTGAGTACTTCCACCACCACTTGTAGCTGGACTAGGGGGAACAGTTGCCTTAGGGGCAATGGTGGCTGGATTAGAGTCTTTGGACTTGGTGCAGTCACTGGTCCAGTGAGTTTTCTGCTTACAGATTTTGCACCATGGTTTCTTTTGGCCTTTTCCTTTAGTAGATTGGGATTCCCCACCAGATGCAGATTTTTGGGGACCTTGAGAAGACTTCTGGTCTTTACCCTTTTCCCCACCCTTGTCAGAGTTTTTGGAATCTTGCTTCTTCTGGTCACCACCTTGGTTCTGTACCTTCTGCTTCACCCTGGTTCTGACCCATTTGTCTGCCTTCTTTCCCAATTCTTGGGGAGAGGTCAGATCAGAGTCCACCAGGTACTGATGCAACAACTGATTTTGACAGTTATTAAGAATCTGCTCCCTCATGATTAAATTATACAATCCTTTGAAGTCACACACCTTACTGCCCAGTAACCAGCCTTCCAGAGCCTTAGTAGCACAATCTACAAAGTCCACCCAGTCCTGTGTCTGTGCCTTTTGGGTATCTCTGAACTTTAACCTGTATTGCTCAGTGGTTAGGCCAAACCCATCTATCAGTGCACTCTTCAGGACATGGTAATCATCAGCATCCTCTTCTCTTACAGTGAGGAGCTTGTCTCTACCTTTGTCTGCAAAGGAGAGCCACAAGATTGCTGCCCACTGCTCCTGGGGGACCCTCTGAACTTTACAGGCCCTTTCCAGTGCAGTAATCCATTTGTGGATGTCATCCCCACTCTGGTAGGGAGGGACAATCTTGCTCAGGTTTCTATGGTCATAAGACCTTTCCCTACCACTAGGGAAGTTGCTGCCACCATGGGACTCTAGTCCCAACTTTCTTCTTTGTCTATGAAGCTCTAGGGACTCCCTGTCTATAGCCAACTGCTCTCTTCTGATCCTAAGCTGAGCTTCTCCATACTTGAGCAGTCTCTCTTTCCTTTCATGAGAGGATTCCCTCCTATGAGAGGAAACAGAGGTCCCTACTGAGGTGTCAGAATGGTTAGACTCCTGAGAAGGAGATCTTGACCTTCTAGGCACACTCACAACTCTTCCTGGTGGGACAAAGGGGAGGCCATTCTGGTCCTCCTCCTCATCTGCAGGAGGAGCTGGATTTTCCAGGGCAAGATCATTGTCATCTTCCTGGCCAGTTTCAGAGGTCAGGTCCTGGGTTTCTTCACCCCTGGTCCCTTCCTCATCTTCTGCCCCACCCTCTCTGCCTACCCCTTCAGACCCTGTGGGTCTTCTGAGATCATCCAACAGAAGCACCTCTATGAGGCGTTGGGTGTTGGCACTTTTGCCTGTCTTCAGCTTCCTAGTACTGCACAATGCTCTCAATTCCAAGAATGGGAGGTTGTCATACTTGGATGGTAGAAGCCCATTGGCTTCTGGCAGGGACCCACTGGTTCCTGGCCTTGAAGACATCACTAGTGAGGTGTGGTGTATGCACTACCTACTCTAGTGTGGCCTACTAAACTCTCTTGAGTTGTAGAAAGGGTGTGCTAAGCCCTTGACACACAACTCTAAGTTCAGTAGAACTTACTGTATTTCTAAGCTTGAATTTATATGTACCTGAGGTACCTTTAGTGGTTTTCAGTTAGTCACACACTTGAGATTATCTGGTAAAACAAAGGCAAGCTTGAATCCAACCGCTGCACACCAATGTGAGAAGTTGGCCTGGTATATGCTGTCCACTAGTTATAGTGGGCACCTTGCACCAGTCCAAACGACCTTTATTGATGATAGGTTTAAAGACAACCTTTATTGAAAGCTATCCTAGTGGTAGCTATGGAGAGCAGCCTTCAGGCTAAGTCTTGAAGGAGTGTTAAGCTGTTTGTTTTACCAGTCTATAATCTCATGAATGACCAAATGAAAGGAGAACCACACCAGGTATATATATAAAATATATGTATTTATTACTAAACACTACCCAATAGTCTCTTTATGAGGCTAGAGGTCAAAGTACACAAGTTACAAGTCAAATAGCACAGTAAATTAGCACAATATACGATTAGCCCTAGGGGCGTACCAAACCATATATTAAGAAAGTGGTATAAGAACCACGACTTAAGTAGACACAAGGCCTAGAGCCTGTAGAATCGCTGGGACCCCAAGGAACCACCCAAGGTAGTGACACAGGGGACCCACGGGGGCTGTGTGCAGTGTGTGAACACAGCCGCGAGCTCCGTTAACGTCTATGGGAAAGTCGCAGTTAGAGTTTTAGAGTTTAAGGACACTTAGAAATGGACTAGGACCAAACCCTCTTGGACTTAGACAGTTCTAGGGTCAACACCCACGGGAGCACTGGAGTGCTCGAGTTACCTCACCCAGGGAAGCCGGGTGCATAGGTGTCAAATGGTGTCGGGTCGCGCCGTCGGTTTCAATGGCAGCCTGCAGAGAAGTGCTGCTGCCGGGAAGATGCAAAGTGTCCGAAGAGATCCAAGCCTGGATCGGAGATGAGAAGAACCTGAAAGCAGAGGGGACAGAGTCTGGGTCACTTGCCAGTGACCAGGGGCATGATAGTCGAATGCCCACCGATGTCTGGTGCTTCAGGTGAAAGAGGTGAAGCTTGACTCTTCAGCCACGAGGACCAGGAGGCGTCGACGACGACCAGGAGCTGGATTCGAGCTGTCCCACAAAGGATGTCGAGTGCTGCAGTGTTGGTGTCCGGATTGAACACAACAAGCCTTGGCAACAGCAACCCACGCAGAAAAGAGAAAGATGCTTCGGTGCAGACCAGCAAGGTCTGAGGGACTCACCACTCGGTGGGGAGTCAGGGCACATCTGGAGCAACCAGGAAAGCCCAAATAAAATCAGAGTTGCCTTCACAGGGACCCACCAGTTGATGGACCAGGGATCGCGAAGGAGCCTCAAGCGGAAATGCAAGAAGCGGGCCCACGGAACACTCGTGGAGTGTAGGCTCACAATCTTCAGTGCAAATGGTGCTCGGGGCCTGGGCTACAAGTAACCCAAAGCAGGACTTCAAGAGTCGTCGAGAAGTCAATGCACTAGCAAATGTGCACGGTGTCCAGGGGTTCCGGTTCCACGTCACTTGTGAGGGCTGCGGGTCTCAGCTTTGCTGGGGACTCGGGTCGGCCTCTGAGAAGTCTGGAAATTCTCTTCCTGGGCTGCAATTACTTCGGAGTCCGGCGGGAGCTTCGGAGATGCAGACCGGCAAATGCTTCATTGGTGCCTGCCAAGCAGGGGAGTCACTCCTTGACCCCAAGGGAGATTTCTTCAGTCCTCTAGTCTTGAGTAGAGCGTCGAAGTTCCAGGATTCAGTTGCAGAGTTTCGTCCAGGGATATCTAAAGTCCTGTTGCCAGGGGTTCCTTACTTATACCTAAGAAAGGGGTTGGACTAACTCTGGGGACCCACCTATGGGAGGGTTTGGAAAGAGGGGTGGCTACACCCATTTCCTTTGTCCAGTTTCGCACCAGAGCAGGGGCTGGTAGCCCCTGCAACCGGTTTGAACTGGGGTATGCACGAGGACACCAAATGTGCCCCCAGTGCAGGACTTCAAAGCACTCTTGGAGTGCACCCACCCAGCCCCAATCCACTAAGGCCTGTCTGGGAGGTGGTAACACCTCCCTGTGACAGGAAACCTATTGTCCAGGCCTCCCCTGCCGGAGTTTCGGTCAGCAGCAGGAGGCCAGAGTCGTGTCTGTGGCTGCAGCATCCATTTTGTGATGCCAGGGCTCTGTAAAGTTTCTACCGGGTATACCAGTGCTGTCATGTCTCTCCCTCTAGAAGGGTGGGATCATACTCCCACACCAGTTACTGGTGTGGGGGTATGATTCCAAGGTGTTTGACACCAAACACGACATGTTTCCGTGCAGCCATCCCAAAGTTAGCATTTACCGCGAGGATATAATGCACTTAAGAGTATATGGTCAGGCTGCACCACAGACAACCCCGGAGAGGAGATTCCGAAGGCTGCAGAGGGGCTCTGCTCATGCATGGGCACCCTCTCACATAAAACCAAGCACCCTGCCTTCAGGATTGATAAGGCCTGCCATAGGGGTGACTGATAGGTTTCTATGTGCAGTGATAGGTGAGATATAGTGAACCTATATCTCTGTAAGGGGTGCATGCACCACCTCACTCAGGCTGCTGTAGCAGTCCTGTGGTGTCATTTTGGAGGGCCTTCCAGGGGTGGCACAATACATGCTTCAGCCCCTGGTAGGCCTCTGGGGTACCTATGCCCTGGGTACATAGTATACCATATACTAGGGACTTATAAGGGCACCCCAGAATCCAATCTGAAGTGTACTTAAGGTACATGGAATCAATTTAGAGAGGAAGCAGCTAGGCTGCGGTCCTGGATAGCAGGACCCCTGCCAGACTAAAGTCGAAAACAGTGTAACATCAGCAAAAAGTGGAGGTAACCATAAGAGGCAGATCCTACTCTCCAACACCTGCCATCACATCATGCCGAACCAAGTATTGACTCTTTTCTCTCTGCACTGTCACAGGTGATCAAGGTTATGCACTCTGCCCTTGGATGATGACACCCCTCCGAGACCCGAACACACCCGCCCAGAGGCAGTACAATGCGGCCCACATACGCACCAGGGGCATCGTTGAACGCACATTTGGCGTGTTGAAGTCACGTTTCAGGTGCCTGGATGGCACAGGTGGAAAGCTCCTGTACAGCCCAGACATCGGGTGCAAGATGATCGTTGCATGTTGTGTGTTGCACAACATCTGTGTACGCACCAATGCCCCATGGATCCAAGTTCCAGAAGTACCGGACGATGATGAGGACGATGGGGCAGGTGGCCCACATCCCACTGCAGCTGCGGCAGGAATGGCCCGTAGGAACACCATCCTCAACAATTTATTCTCATGAGCACGTCACATTGTGGCCATCCCTGGCAATCATGGGACAGTACAAAATGTCCACAAGCACAGCATGTCTGAATAAATATTATTTTCAGGTTTCAGGTTGTACTTGTACATTGTCATGTCACAGTTTCCTGCTGTGCCAGATGTGATTGGCCATGTTGTGCACATATGCAGCACCAGTTGTGTCCTGTGTTCTGTTGTGGAGGTGTTGCTGTTTGTCCCAGGATGTTTTCAATGTCGAAGTGCACTTATTCTTATGTGCGTATGCTGCACGGTGGGTGAGTCGCTCCTGCGGCTCTGATTTGGCTGCCACTTATCCCTTTCATGGGGTGTGCCTTTCAGTTCTGTGCTTCCACAGTGATAAGATGTTGCAGACTTGGGTAACTTGTGCTCTTTGTCGAGTTGTGGCTCTTGGGCATGGTTTGTCCGCAGATGTGTCGTTGATGTCAGGGGTTGTTTGTGGAGGTGGCTGTGTCCGAGTGTGACCTGCTCCTTTTCGGTTGTGGTCCGCACCCAGCCACCTCAGTGTCGTTTCGTGTACATTGTCATGATGATTGGCCTGCAGCCAAGCTACTCGTCATGTGGTGTCTCTTGCATTGTCAGTGTGGCTGACGTATGTGCATGTTTGCTGTGTTTCGCACGTGTGGATGTGTTGGTTGTGTGATTGTTGATGTGTTGGGTGGGTGACCCTTTGGGCACATGGTTTACATGGGACTACTTGGTGTTTGTGTGTGTGCTGAGGTGTTCCCGTGGGATCAGGGACATGGTCCTGAGTCATTGTGGGTGTGCAGTGTGCTCTGCTGGATTGTGCATGTGTGCCATTGTGCCCATCTCCCCTGTCTTCCCACTCCCTGGTCGGTACGCCCACCGTTGATGTGGTGTCGGGTCATGTTGGGCAGTGTCCAGATCCCCAACTCCTGTCACCGTCTCCCAACTGATGACTGTGGCCACCATCTTCTCCATGTCATTCAGCTCCTGGTGTTCTGCTGGCCCCCCTCCTCTGAGGTGCGTTGCTGCTTTCGTGTTGGCAGCGAGTTTCTGCTTGGTTTTGCCATTCACATCAGTCCTGCGCCTCTTGTCCTCTTCCATTGTCCTCCTCGGCGCTACGACGGCATTCGCATGGTCCGAGAGGGTGTGCCATCTTTGCCTCTTTGTTGCCAATGACACGTTGGAGGTGACGTACAGTTGGTGGTGGTGTTCTGTCTCATCCGTGGCGATAATCGGGTTTTCCTGGGGACTGTACCCCGCATTCCTCTTCCTCTTCTCATTGCCCTTCCACGGGCCCTGGATTCCTGGGTGTTCCTCCGTGGGGATTGTGGGGTTCATGTTGTCCACTGCAGTCGGTCGGGTGCATCCGTGGTACTCCGCTGTTGATTTCCTTTTTAGTGGCATTTTCCGTATGCTGTTCTTGTGCTTTTTCCCGCATTACTCGTGGGTATTGCTGGCCTCTCGCTGGTTATCACTGTTTTCTTATCGCGTTTGGGCACATTGCGTCTTTTTACGCGTTGGGGTTTGTGTTTTTATCGCCGTCGCGGTGGTTGTATCGCAGACTTTGGCTGCGGTTTCGGGAGGCTATCGCATGGTACCGCCGTGTTGTGAATTCCACGTTAACACGGGGTTATTTTCCCGCGATAGACTGCGATGTGTAAAGTTGCGTTAACATTTTTTGGATATGTTTAGCGCACGTTCTTGTGAATATACCCCTTAACGTATTACCCTAATACATTTTCTGGGTTAATAGGTATACTGCTGATCATGATATACAAAAAATAATTTTACAATCATAGCTTTCTATTCACTATTGTATTTCCCAGTTTTTCCTTGTTGCATTGCGGAAATATGAGATAAATGTATACAACATTTGCAAATATGTATGCTTTTCCATAGGATCTTTAAAATTGATGAGATGCCAGTCATTGGAATTCTCCTCTATATGAGCATATGTTATATGGTTGTTGTACATTATTGGTATTGTAATGGTGGGAATTATTAAACAATTCAGAGCACAACAATAAAGTAGTTTTGTAGAATCTCCCATACATGTAGAAATGCAGACCAAGAGCCACCAACACCAAATAAATAAATAAAACAATTTACCTTGCGCGCGCTGCATCGCCGATTTGGCGATGCAGCTCGTGCAAGGTAAATTGTTTCATTTATTTATTTACTTACTTTACTCCGTTCCGCCATATGTCGGAATCCACTACCCTCCCACCCTGACCCTCCCCCGCCCCGCCCCACCGCCCCGCAGCACTCCCTCTGCGAGCCGCCACTGGATATATTCCTTTCTCTCACATCCCAGGCTCAAAAGGGCATGGTGTGCTGTGGCTCCTCTCCCCTTTCCCCGGGAGGGATTTCCTTCCTCTTTAACTCATGCTAAATAATGTCTCAGTGTATACTGCCTTACTAACAGAGTATATTCTGTCTTGCACAGGAGGCAGATCTCCGTACAGCTGTCCAACTCAGCATCACCAGTTGTGATCCCAAAGCCTAGATACAGAGTCCCAGATTGATCAATATTTGATGCAATGCAGCAATAAACTTGTTGTGTTGTGCCGTGTCAACTGGAGCTATTTTCCAACATATGGCACATTCTTACTCTCTCACTATGCTGGCACACTCTGTGCTGCCTAGCGCCAATGCAGGCACCCTTGCACCATGGTGCACGGTTCCTCAGTTGCAGGTAAGATTGTTTTTGTGCAGGAAGGGACACCTTCCTGCACAAAAACAATCCTCAAAGGCATTTTCTTCTAAGTGAAGAAACGAGGCGAAATAAAGATATTTATCCTTGTTGCTCCTCTATCAGGAAGGCATACAATTTTGATGCATTTCCAGGTTTACTTGTCTTGATAAACCTGAGATTGTGCCAAAATACATGGGTGGATGCATGGGAACACCCACTCTCCACCCATATAACGCCCTCCTGGTGCAGAGTAACGCAAGACAGTGACTTGTGCTGGCTTGTGTTACACCAGATTTACCGAGCCACGCAGGGCCAGGCAAGGTGACCTTGGGAAATCTGATTTAAGGATAGCGTTGCCCTTGGGTCACCCTGCGTGACACAAGGGTAACACAATCCTTTGATAAATCTGGACCACAGTTCTTTGTAAAGTGTGCAATTTTGCAACATAGAAATGCTATGATGGAATAAAGCATATTCAATGATATATTGCAGGAGGTACATAACAGAGAACAGCTTCATAAAAGCATCTTACAACATAACAACACAGCACTTCCATTTGCAACTGGTGTTGGGGTGCAAGAGATTCACAGAGTCGCACCATGGAAGAGCAATTGCAGAGTCAATTCACCATGCCTGTGCGTAGTCTTACACTAAATACGAATGGTGCATCCTTAAATATGCAGAAAAATAAATGGTATTCATTCTTTTGGGACTGTCTGGACTCTTTCTTCTCTCAGCACATCACGTGGCTGAACAGGTGTTTTTGATAACTGCGCAGGTGGATGTTTTCTCTGCTTCTCGGAAGTCAGAAGGGCCTTGATATAGTACTGCCCATTCTCCAAATACAAAGGACAATGCATAATTATCCATATTTTGACTATGAAGCTCGTTCGTACTTTTTGAAAGCTGTAGCATAAATCAACCACTTGCGACTATGTTTACAAAATATCAAAGTGCTTTCTCAGCTTCATACTTTATCTCTTTACTCAAAACATATTGTTTGAGCTCAATGAGAGGTCACATAACTGGGCAAGGATTAATAGAAACTCAGGATTGCACTAATCTGGGAGTCATGCACACATTAATAACTAATAAACTATGTGTTTCCCTAGCTCTTGGGCCATTTAAATGATTCCTGGGAAATTAAAACGAATCTATTTCTAATCTGTCCCTATAATATAGAGAGAGCTATATACACATATTGCATTCTGCTATTATAATAAAGTCTGCCATTATAATAAAGTATGTGTGATTAACTAGCAACTTTTATAAGGAGTTGCTGTGCAAACTCTTTAAGAGATGTGGTTGCTATACCACCAGGCCCAGTCCTATGCAGAGATAATTCAAAGATGTGCACATCTCAGAATTATAGGTTTTGCTGCAGATGCCGCACCCCCCACAAATTTTCCCAGGTGCATTTTGGCAGGTTAGACCTGTTGATATCTACCAGGAGAAAAAAGGTGTGCACCCTGAATATCGACCCAGGAACATAGAGACACAATATTGAGGACAAAATATTTAAAAAACACATTGGCAGGTAATGAATTCCAAATGTTCTATACCAAACTCCACATATATGTATCTACATGGTACATATATCTTCAAGGTACGTAGATGTGAAGTTAGTAATATTATTTTTATACTTATCTTTTGATATTTTGGGGCAGATTTACAAGCCCCTTGCGCCACTTTTGCGTCACTTTTCCCATGTTAAAAATGACGCAAAAGTGGCGCAAGGGGCTTGTAAATCTGCCCCTTTGTTCTTAGATATTCTGTCTGTGATATTCTTGTTTTGTGGAATCAAAATTCAGTGGACCAATCAGAAAAAATCCCAGTAAGTACCAAAACATGCAGCTTTTGGTGCACTATTACCAAAATCCACATGTTATTTTCCATTCTTCAGGCAAAAATTGGAATAGGCGATAATAATTGCATCCGATAAATTCTGAGCAGCTCAGTGGTGGATTTTATTGGGAGCTATAATTATTGCATCCAACACTGGGGTACTCATAATCGAGGCCTAAGTGAGTGAGCAGATTAACAAGGTTACTAAGGGGTATTACCGAGCAACTAGTTACCAAGTACTGTCCATAAACACATATACAATGGTGCTCATCTCAATCATATCTTGATGGTTACAACGCCTTGCTACAATGCCTTGAGACTTCACACTGCCCCCTCTTAGAGGTCTAAAGAAATATGACCACATTCCCTTCACCCTGATGGAATTCCAGGCCGTAGAGTTCAAGATACTGGAAAAGATCTGGGCAACATCAAAATGGAGAAGGTGGAGAACAGGGCAATGAAGACTATGGACGAAATTAAAAAAGACAAGGAATTCCAAGGCCAGTTACATTTGTTACCCTACATCAGCCACACTAAAGTACAGCCATAGCCAGTAGCACATTCATTTATGCTGCCATAATCTTGCATAATTTCTGGCATTTTTTATTACGATTGGTATGAGAAATGCTTGAGATTACGCCATTACTCCACCTCATGTAATTTAGACTTTGTTTGGGTAAAAATCTTATTGCAGGAGCACAGGAAAACGTGAATGAACTGAACACGAGTGGCTTATATTCACTTTATGTGCAAATGTGTGCTACTTTTTTTCAGTGCAAAATGGGTCTGCAGATCAAAAATCATTTGAAACACCGAAGCCAGCATTTTCCGTAATAATGTGCAATTGTGAATAATTTTGTGGGCATTTCACGTAATAACCGCAAAGGGAATGACACAAATTTCACCCAGGCCTAATGAAGACATACCACATGCATAAGACGTGGTCTGACAAAAGTGATTGCTATCACGCCCTCACTTATGCCACATTTCACACCTGTAGTTACGGTTCCATCACCTTTATTGTTTTCTCCTTCCATCATTCTCTCAGTTCATCATCCGTTCCCTACCCCATTAGCGTTTTGTATTTATCTTGTGTTTGTATTTTTGTATTCCCAAACACAGACCTCAACTATATCAGGGGCAGTGTCCTCCCTTCTGTCTTATGCTCTTGGGCAGGAATGCCGGTGTGCCTGGGAGATAGTCACAGTCTCAGTGCTTGCTCCTCTGCATTGGTTTGGAGATGTACATGCTGATGATAAATAATCCATATATTATTGCTATGCCTTCCATGACTATTGTGCTCTCTTTCCATATGGTGGGGAGTTCCTTATACCATGAACCCTCTCCAAAACATTGTGCCATAAGAGTTCAATTGCTGTCTTTCAATACCACACCTGCAGGAGCGAGTCTCTCTCTCTCACTTTCTCTCTCTCGCTTTCCTCTAGCCCCTTTTCCCCTTAAGTGTAGGTCTACTTCAGTATCTTTGAGTTTGCTACAGAAGGATGAGAGGGCCTGTTGGGGGAGAAGGGATTGGTCTCTAGAGCCTCAACCTCATATGCACTCGGTCATGACTGATCACCAGACCCAATAAACTATGCATTCCTAGGTCAATCCCCTGCAGTCCCTGGCACAAGCAATACCCAAAATATAAGGCGATTTAGAAGTCACTTGGCAAGAGCAATCATTATTGGTTGATAACATTAATCAGATGGTGGGGCAAATCCATTGGACACTTCATGAGGATCTGGGTCCTCTTCTTCTTGCACTCCGTAATCTAAACTAATTAACAAGATTCGGGAGCCACAAACTTCCCCTGGGGGTGTCTCCTACACCAGATTCTTACACCATGGAAATAGCTCCATCTAAAAACAATTCAGGTTATCCTCATTCCTTTCTGGCTTTTATGGCCCCGTGTAATCAGCATGTTTCGGCCACCAATTCCTATAGATCAATCTAAAGTAACTTTTTATCACTGTTTCACAGGAAAAATATTTTGGATAGGCCACTTAGCTTATTTTTAAATGATAGTTTGTGGCTCTACAATTTTGTTACCTCCATGCACAGATTCATGTCGATCTTTGGAAATAAACATTCTTGATTTGATGGCTAATGCTGGCTTACTCACCTTATGTCAAATAACCAAAGATCTGATCCCTGACATAAGTCATAATCAGTAGTTCATGGCAGAAGCCACATGGACTAGTGAGACAGCCATGGTGGTATTTTACCACAGTGTCTGACAAGAATTAAAGGAAGTGCTCCCTCTTTAGTGGTCTCTCTTTAGTGGTCAATAAACCTACCACATCTACAGACCTAACATATATAACATTATATATTGACATGCAACAAAAACAGTACTGTAAGTAAAGATAATGGTTCATATACAAACTTTCATGAAGGTGCCGTAGTTGAAAAGGCATTAAGTACCCCTGAAGAATTGATTCAGCAAGGAATTATTCAAGAAATATTTAACTGTGGAGGAAACTAGAGTACAGAGGAAGGGCTGGATTGTACCTTCAGTGTGGGCTGATCGGACATTTTGTAAAACATTGTTCACAATTGGCAGAGAAGCTCCAGGATTCAACCGTGAAGAATGAACAACAGTCACGTCCCATTATGATTAAGAGGTTCATCCCCATCGGTAAAGATTATGGAGAGGAAAATTAACTATCTGTAAAACGCTCCACCACTCAGGGTTCCTTAACCATCTGGCCTTTATTGATTGTGAGCTGTTCTATGGATCACAATTCCATAATCATCATGATGCACCAAAGAAACCAAAGGAAAACCCTTCCTGTCAGCCAATATTTTCTGGGAAACATCAGGTTTAGGTACAGCTGTGAATAATGGCCATGTAGAAACAATTATGTTTTAACTGAATGATTCTCTGGAATTTTCTGTCATATTGGGAACTCCTTGGCTACATAACCATAATACTCAACTGGAAGGAACAAACCATCATCTTTTCATCTCTTTGTTGTGCTGAGTCATTCTTTCCTAGGGAAGGTTTGAACAGGATACTTCATTTGACATGTTGTTCATGAGTCCAATAATCTTTCTGTGCAGTAGGGATATAAGGAACTTCATGATGTGTTCAGTGCGGAGAAGGGAAAAGACCAATTGCCTTCTTAACGATCTAATGACTGTCCTATTGATCTCACCCCTGGGACCAAGATTATGCTTGGTCCCAGGTAGTGCAGGAAGATGTTTTATTCCAATAATATGTGAAAGGAAATCTACAGAAATGATTAATTCTTCACTTTACATCCCCAGGAGAGGCTCCAGTATTTTTAATTCTGAAGCCAGGAAGAAAATGTTGTACTTGCATTGACTATAGACCTAAATGCAATTACTGTTCACAACCAATATCCTTTACCTTTTCACTCAGTTTTTATGGATCAGATCAGGACTGCCTAAATATTTTCAGTTAGATCTGACAGGGGCTTATAATTTATTTTTTAATACACCAGGGAGACAAATGGAAGTGAGCGTTCAACACAAGATATGGACACTTTGAATTGTGCAATGAATGCATTTGCTGTTGAGCATTTTGTAAACAACATCGTCAAGGATATGTCTGACACATACATCATAATCTTCCTTGACGATATTGAGCCCTTTTTAGACACTCTAGAATTATATTTGAATGATGTGAATGAGGTTTTGAGGGGATTAAAAGGCATCCTCTTTTTGCAAAATTGAAGAAATGTGTTTTTAAAGACCTTGAGGTGTTTGTTCTAGGATTTTAACATTTGGAAGAGGGTCTACATATGTAGGAAGTCAAAGTGAAGGATGTAAGATACTGGTCCACACACAGGACTGTAAACGAAATGCAAAGGTTCCTTGGGTTCTTCAATTTTTAATCACCCCCTTTTTCAAGACTATACAGACATTGCACAATCCAACTCTCGCTTTACTCAAAAGGGCATTCCTTTTTTCGTGGGGAGTAGAATAAGAAGCAGCCTTATGAATTGTAAAGGATGCCTTCACCAAAGCACCCATTTTGAAAAACCCAGACTGTACTTTTCCCTTCTTAGGGTAGACAAGCGACTCCTCTTTTTCTATTGGAGCTATTCTTTCTCAGAAAGATCTAGAAACTGGGACAGTCCATGATGTAGATTATGATTCCTGAACTTTGACATCTTCAGACATAAATTATACCATATATGACATAGAGCTGTTGTCCATCAATGAACCGCTAGGACATTGTATCACCATGTTGACCGACCATAAGAATCTAGAATATGTAAAGTCAATGAATGGTATGAATCTAAGGTCCATCAGATGTTCGCTCTTTTTTTCTAGGTTTCATTATCAGAATACACATAGTTCAGGAAACAGCTGTTGTAAAATGGATGCCTAGCTCACCAAGGAGAAAGGTTGAAACCTGCCAGCCTTTCACCATCCATTCCTGCAATTTGAAGAAAGACCTCCGGATCACTGGATGGCTTTTTCCAAGGATTTATTCAGTAATCCATTTTAGGAGTAATATTCCAAAGGAAGATCAGTGCTTGTCTCCCTTTTCGGCAATGAGAGTGATGTACATTTGGTAGTTGTGCCTTCTGAAGGTTGGACACAGTGGAGCAGTTAGGTTAGTGTGTGTGTGTGTGATAGATATGGGTGTGGCAGAGTGAGGTCAGACTGTATAAATTAGACAATAAAGGGGGTGAAGGCAATATACATCATAGAGGCAGGGTGTTAGCTAGTACAAGAGAGAGGCAAGAAAAGTAGTTGTAGAGGTGAATCAAGTAGTATGTGTTGGACGAAGAGGGCATAAAGGCTAGGATTAGCACAGTATAGGATATGTTAACACAGTTGTGATGAGCTTGGAGGCATGGAAGTGAATTGGAGCAATAGGGGAGATGCTAACATGGTTGTGGTGTGATGGGATTTGTGGTGTGGGCACGCACAATAAGGGCACCCTGGCAGTGGCGAATTTAGGAGCAGAGATGGATGGGAGACAAGACAGAAGAAGATGATTTTCTCACTGACCTGTTCTTGAGGATACACAACAGATCCTCATGGTGTCAACTGCGAGTCCAGCATGGGTGTCTGCTAATAACTTAATTTGGGAATATCAGTTCTCATGACCCTTAAGCATGCACATTTCAAAGCATTTAGAATCATCCACATGTGACATTTGTCTTTTGATAGCCCTCATTTCTCAGTCTACCCACTTCCCCAACCTTCCTCAGACCGAGTTCGAGGTCCGGTGGAATCAGTTGAAACTCCTCTAACCTCTGTGGTAAGTTTATCAAATGTCTGTTTGTTAACCTCTGTTGGTATGGCAAGCACAAAACATCAAATGAGGGCATGATTCCTCCAAAACTGCCTACCCCAGGATACACAAAGTCATAGACTTGTTAACACACCTGTCCTGTGGGCCACAACTGAGTCAAGACATTGATAAACATGTACAAAGTATACAGTATGTGCTCAAACCAAGATTTACTTTTAGAACCCAGTTACCTTTCCAATCACTTGTTGGCTCTGCATGGTGCTTCCTTGCCTTTCGGGTAGGTTTGTGCTATACAAACACCACAAACATACATAGAAATAAGGTCATTGTGGCAGTTTAACAAGCAGCGCATTCACATGATTCGCAACAAGGTATGACAGGAGGTTGTAAATAGCTGGGTATATCTGGGAATATATGATAATGTTTGGCATTTGCCTTGTCACACGGCCCATGGGGACATTGTCGTCTTCCCTATGTTAGCATGAGTACGCTGCAGACTGCCTGCCGCTTTGCACACGTTACTACATGAGCTTATTTTTCATATGTTTCTTTTGCAGCTTTCACACAAGAACCTACCATTATTTTTCACGCATTGCAGGTTCCTGGGATTTAGTCTGAACATTGTGTACAAGGTCGAACAACAATGCCCCTTGTTATTCTGTTCTGGTCAGGCCTTAGCACCTAGACAAAACATGCAGATGCAGTTGGTGTTTGGGGATACGTACGTTGGTTTTATGGGAATACACGGTGAGAGACACTTGGAGAGGGACCTTTACAGGGAGAAGAGAATGATGTAGATCTACCATCTATAGACTGAGGTACGGGGTCTGCAGATAACGCCCGGAGATCTTATATTATATAATCATCTTGCTTCTATACAAGGGGAGGGAGGACAGGCTACTCTGTCGTATATCATGACAGCTCCTTTTATGATTTACGGACTACTTCCTATTCTGACCGTATTTGTGTTATGTATTTTTCTGCTTATTGTGTCACGTATACTGCATATTAGAGCACGTTAGTTAAAATAAATATTTTAAACTTGTTCGTGTCTCAGTCAGTTCTTATTGTGCACGAGAACAAGAGTGGGAGCGAAAGGGAGTGTCTTGCATCCGCGATACCTGAGTCGGGAGTGTTGTGTTCTGGGTTGTCTAATCGCTTTTTCCTCTGTGAGTGAGTAGGAGGGCAAATGAGACACTATAGCTAGTCGGTCCTTGGCTCATTGGTACTAAGGTGGTGGGATGACTCAGCCCCTATCTACTAAGGTCCCATAATCCTATGCATAGTTCTGTGTTTGCGCAGAATCCCTGCAACAGCCTTTGTTACAGCTTGCATTATGATCATGACTATTCTAATTCATATGTTCTCCAATTGATTTGGGAATAAGAAATCCATGGTAAGTATTATTTCCTCTTCTGTGTATGTTGATTTGGATGTTCTGAAATGGGGTCTGTGGATTTATTTCATGTGTGTTCTCTGGCAGACCTGTTGTCTCCAAACATCATTCTACCTATGTGGATTGCCTACAGGGAGGGGTGTGAGGAATATATCATCAGTTTCCATTTCAATGCACAGACATGGCTATACTCAATTCTCTGTGAACTTGAGAAATCTAAAACGGTATGCCCCCAGAATGTGGGGTTGGTGATAGTGGCGGCTAATGGGACCAGCCCCTTGAGGAACCCTATTGGCCAAAAACCCAATTTTCAGTTACACACTTATAGTGTATTGGAGATTTTCTCAGGTACTAATATTTCCACGTTAGGATCGGGATAGGCATCCCCTTATTTAAGCAAGGTTTCTTAAGCTTAACAGTTACAATTGAAATCCCAATAATTGATCAGTACCTTAGTGTTTGTAAACAAAGGTTGATGATGTAAAGTTTCTGGAGAACTTGCAACCTGAGGACCTAATTTATGAGGTTTTTCCGTAGGGCAGCACTGCAGGAAGGCCTGCGGCGCTGCCCTACGGCAAAAGAAAAGGGCAGGAATGCGCTGTATCTATCAGATATGACGCATTCCTGTCCTTTTCCCCTGCGCCGGCGCACAATAGGCTGCTGTGCGCCAATGCAGGAAACTTTGCACCATTGTGCAAAGGTGCCTGTGTTACGAGGATGAATATTTTTGTTCAGGAAGATTTCCCTTCCTGCACAAAAATAATCACAAGAGGCTTTTTCCTCTTTCTAGGTGTGCTGCATAATGCAGCACACATAGAAAAAGGAAAAACAAGGCGAATTAAAGATATTTCGCCTCGTTGTGCCTCCCATATGTCTCCCCTGGGGTGGCGTACGTTTTTGGCGCTGCTTCAGATTTATGTTTTCTCGTAAATCTGGGGCAGTGTCAAAAAGCCATGGATGTTGCTGGGAACGCCCCCAGCAACACCCGTTGCAAGCACCTTTAACGCAGAAACGATATTTACGAGGCAGAATTAAGCCAAAAAAAGTGGCTTAGTGCTGCCTCGTAAATATGGAGCAGGTTTCTGTGCCACGGAACGTCACAAAAAGTGACGTTCCTGCGGCACAAGGCACCTCATAAATAAGGCCCTAAATGTATAGCCTATGTTGGTTGAGAAGTGAAGTCCTTTATGGGTGCAAATCCCTTGTTCACTACTGACATTTACTACTTATAAGTGACACTAGATATTAAGGATTCCAACTCAGGAGTTTCTACACAATACAAACCTGCTAATCCACATGGCCAATATGATTCTTGCCAGCACATTGAGATGACCTTAACATAATCAAAACACAGGAACTGGGTTTAGGGAATGCTACAGCAAGCCAAAGACAAGCAAGGGCAGACCCTTTAGTGTTGCTAGGGAAGAAGTGCTTTGTGTTAGTGAAGTAAGTCCCTCTAGCAAGGGACAGATAGGTTCCCTCTGTCAAGAGACAGATGAAAGATAGTAATTACCAGAAACACACTCCAATGGCTCATGGAGATCTTTAGACAATTGATATATTATCAATTAAAGACAAAAAGAACTGAGGTAATAAAAAGTCCTAATCCTCTCCACAATCTGCACTCAGAAAATTAATCCATAGAGCATACGTATTGTAACGGGGCATTGCCCAATAAGCAAGACAAGGTCCTCTTCTGCATTCCCAGTTAAACACATCAGTTAGATGCTATAGACCAACACTCCTCATCCCAAGATTAACACTTTGATGCCTCTGACACTGCAGCACTGTGTTACATGGGGGAGTCCTTTTGTAACTTTATATCCAACTGCTTATAGCACCTCTTCCATAGTGGTACTATCCTTAGGTGTTTATGTAAATGCAAGAGCACCAGATATCACCTGCTGTCGATCTTGGTATGAAATTGATTGTGAATATTGGCAATGTAGTCAAGATACTTCAAGCCAAAATCACGTGTAATGCTGCTCTCCTCGCCATACACCAGATTTGCAGTGACACTCCAGGATCAAAAACAGACTGAACTGCCAAGGACTGTATCCGAAATATATACTTTTATGGGAAAGGGTAAAGAGGATAAACCACCAAAGCCTCAAATAAAGTTTAAATCAAAGCTATGAAAAACGGATAACAAAAACCAAGAACAAAGAACAATAATCAAAAGCATAGCTCCAAGGCCACAGGTACATCTCGTGTCAGGAAGCTCCCTTTTTATCATGAAGGGAGGAAAAACATGCACTAAGAGACTATAAGCAAACAAACTCCAAGATAGGCACCAATACTCTGATAAAAGCTGCCTCAATATTCACAGAATCAGGGAGATAGAAGATGATATAATAAATACTCCAATGATTGGAGAAGCATCCATCCTGACTTGAGAAAGACTTAGGAGTCTTCTCAAGATAAAGTAACTAACATGAGACAGCCCCTGCAAAAGGAACAGGAATATATAGTGAAAAGGGAGAAACAAGTTTCAGGACAGAACCTGTACACCATGAAGAAGAAAGTAGTGACTATTGAGAGACTGAATGCCTCTCAGAAAGAGAGTTTTTCTGATGATCACAGAGTGGGCAATGAAGATCCTAGACAGTTCAGGAGAAACACCATAGCATGTAGAGCTCTGGAAATCTTTCTGAACATGACTAGGATGAATAATTATTTACAGGTGGAGATCCCAATTGAGCACCTGACTTAAACTGTTTTAAATTGTAAGACTAAACTACAAACTGAGGAAGACATAGACAGAACAGTGCAAATAATTTTGTGGACTAATTTGGCTCAAGATTCTGATATATTACAAGCTAAAGATTCATGTCAGACTCACAGTTCCACTGCCCGGATTTCTGGACTTTGTTAAAGCTTTTGTCTCATCCACCTTGTACTTTAAGGAGGCTAAAAGCCATTCCCAAGAACATGAGGGAAAGGAGATTTTATAAAGACACACGCTACTGCGATTCCGGCTTTTGCTGTAAAACATTCGAACTTCCTAATTTTAGGGGATCTTAACCTTCATTTTGATGATCCAACCGCACTCAATAGTGTAGACTTAATGGAGGACTTAAAGTCGTTTCAGCTCCATCAGTTGGTACAGGAACCTACTCACACACCATTTTTGAAAATCCTGCTTTAGTGAAAGTGGCCTCTCCAACTCCTATTGCTTGGTCCGATCACTATGCTATCCCTTTCAGATTCTAGATACCAGCTCCCCACCAAAACCATCATTGGCCCAATCCATCATAACTCGGAACTGGTCTAAGATTAGTCAGGAGGCTTTTCTATCTGCCTTGAGCAGGCGTCCTCCATGTCTAGAAAACTGCCCTCAGGATGCCAACTGACAAGTCTCGGCATGGTTAGAGGAAGCACTAGATGTGATAGCGTCGCGTAAAACACAAAATTTCTCTCGCTCCAGACCTTCAGCAGGCTGGTTCACGGAGGACCTTGCACAAACTAAAAAACTATGCAAGCGCCTAGAATGAAACTGGTGGAAGAATTATTGCCTCCAAGACAAAGAGACCTATCTGCTTGCACTAAAGAAATACCATAAAAAGATCAGGGTGGCTCGGTCGGCATTCTACACACAAAAGATCGACGGGGCTAAGAACACTCCTCGAGGGATTTTAAGGATTGTTAAATCTCTCACTTCCCTGGATAGGGTATAAGCAGTCAGGGCTCCCAGTAGGAGCCGTTGCAATGAGATTGCCCACTTCTTTTCGGATAAAATCTCCTGGATATATGCATCTTTTCCAGATACGGCTAATAATTACGGCCTCTCCTCCATGAGGAATTCGGATCCCCTCCCAGATGGCGCCTTCAAGATTGAGAGCATCTCAGTAGAAAAGCTATGCTCTCTAGCGGCAAAAATCAAATCAGGCTAACCACTAGACCCGGTGCCTCCAGGTATTTGGAAACTGGGGCTACCTGCACTGGCTTCCAGATTATGCTCAGTGCTTAACCTATCGTTTGAAGCCGGCTGACTTCCGGCGGATTGGAAACAAGCAATGGTGGTTACACTCCTTAAAATACCATCTCTAGACCCCTCCAAACCAGAGCATTTTCGCCCCATTTCTCTGCTTCCTTTCCTGGCAAAACTGGCTGAAAAACACGTCAACTCACAATTGTCAGTGTTCATCGCAGAGAATAATATCCTTCATGAGACCCAATCGGGTTTCAGGTCACAGTATAGTACGGAATCGGCCCTACTTCTGGCCTCGAAAACACTACGTAAAGTGGCCGATGAAGGGAAAACAGGGGCTCTTGTCTTGCTGGATCTTAGCGCAGCATTCGATACAGTCCGCACACGGTGCTACTGGATCGATTGTGGACACAGGGCATTATGGGCAGAGCTTTTGACTGGATTGCAGACTTTCTCAATAAGCGATCTTTCCAGGTAACTCAGAAGCCATATACCTCTGACACCATCCCGTTACTGCGGAGAGTGCCCCAGGGATCGGCACAGAGCCCGACTCTCTTTAACCTATACCTTTGCCCTTTGGCTGACATTATTGAGGGACATGGTGTGAGAATGGTGTCATACGCTGATGACACTCAGCTTGCTATCACTCTAGCTAATGATGACGAGAGGGCTGCAGCAAATTTTAAATCATGTCTCGCCGAGCTAGCAACATGGATGCAGGCTAGCTGCTTGAAATTAAATGCAGATAAAACAGAGGTGCTGGTGGTGGGGAATCAGCCCTCCATCTGGTCCTCGGCATGGTGGCTGGCGGATCTGGGCCCCACCCCTATCCCTAAACCCAAATTGAAAATCCTGGGCATCCTCCTTGATGCTCAGCTATCATTTGAAAGTAAGATCAGGACCACAATGGGCACTTGTTTCCGAGTGCTGAGACTGTTAAGGAAGTTTCTGAGGCTGATACCAGCCACAGCACAAAAAACTGTAACACAGTCCTTGCTGGTGTCGCAGCTTGACTACTGTAATGTGCTATATTTGGGGACCTCTATAGGCAGACTAGCACGCCTTCAAAGAGTACAAAATGCAGCAGCCAGGATGCTATTAAGAATTCCAAAATGGTCCTCCATTAGGTCAGGTCTGGCTGAACTTCACTGGCTTCCAGTTAAACACAGAATCTCGTTCAAAGCTCTGTGCTTCACGCACAGGATAATGTACCGGAGGGGTCCCAGTTATCTCTTTCCCCTGATCAATGCCTACACTCCTTCCAGAGTACTTAGATCAGGAGAGGGTGCGTTGGCAGTGATTCCCAGAGTACGCCGGGCACGACTGGGGGATTGCTCCTTTGGTCTTCATACAGCCAAGCTTTGGAACTCCTTGCCACTCAACCTAAGACTCGAACAGTTGGAGGCAAGTGTCCGCAAAATTCTGAAGACGTGGCTCTTTAGACAGAGCTAGAAGGCCACCTGCTCCGGACTATTCCTGACGTCTGACAAGAAGCCACTGCTTAGCGTGGGGACACTCCATCCGGAGTAACCAGGCACTTTATAAATCCTAAATTCATTAATTATTACCCACTATAGGACCTCGTACAAACTTGTCTTATGCATTCAAGTCCTGAAGAGAATAAAAAACATTTACTATATTGTCTTCTGAACTGAACTATCTCACAATGTCTAAAATACTTTGAATGATATACCTTTTAGAGTTGGGTAGCGTTCTGCAGTTCAACCTGTGCTTGTGAATGTAAATGGTTTGCCTGCAACATATATTATGAAATGTTAGTCCAAGGCTAAGTCTTCTGTGGCATAATGATATATGCATGTGAATGTAATTCCTTGACTACCTTGAGTAAAATAGAATGCAGTTGCTTATAATACATTCAGGACACCATATCAAATATGTGATTGAAAGTCTTTAGAAGAAATCAGAGATTGTCACTTTTCAGATGAAAATATAACTTTAGTTCAAATAGACTCTATTAAGTAATATCCAAGGCCATGCAAACATAGATGGTGCACTCCAATAGTGATTACTTCCACTGAAGAAACTGAGTCAATTCCAGGACAAAGATAATCCAGAGAAGATCACACTATTCAGCCTTCAACTGTGGGCAGACAAAAAATGGTCATTGGGATGTAAGGCTCTGCAGGAGAAGTACCTTGTTATAGTAGAGTTCAGAGATGGCTGTCACATTGTAGTTCACATTCGTTCTTGTTTGGAATATGTGTGTGACATCTTGGTTTGAGAAAGAGGCACCAAACACTTCCCATTTGGCTTACATTTTAGGAATATAGGACGCTTACTAAAATCTGCCTTCAATTTTAATTACATGAAAACAATATTCAGGATGTAGCTTTTCTGAATGACTATATATAAGAAACTACGAATTTCCCTCATGCTCAGGACCATCTACCTTGATTAGCCCCCATGACAAAATCTCCCCTATTCTGACCACTACTAATGCATGCTGTTTTGATTTTCCTGTCGTTCTTGCTTAGCACAGTCCATGTGCCGAGCTTGTTTGATTGAGAATCTTGACATTTCTTTACGAGTCTAAGTGCATAAATATGTGTTGCTGGTTCCCAAGAACTTTCTTCTGGGCCATCTCCCTTCCAATCTACTCAATATAGTAGTGTACTTTGATGTATCTGGAAGTCTAGAATGCTCTTAACTTTATATTCTTGATTGGAACCTATGACAAAAGATGAAGGAGACTGCACCAGATGAGTTTTTTTCTTCACCGGTTTCACTGGAGCAACAAGAAATGCAATGGACCTATAAAAAAGTGTTGACATTTGAATTTTTCAAGCAATCGCAAATGCTTAGTGAAAAGCCAGAGTGAGTCCCCTGGCTAAAAAGCTGAAGACCTATGACAATGTTTATAAAAGTATGAATGGTATGTAGAAGAAAGTTGAATTTCTGATCCTACAGTTTTGTAAAATGCCTCTCAAAATTGAAACATAAACTGAGATCCTTGATCAGAAATTATTATTAAGGATATTGGGTTGAGCCGCACAATATTTTGTAGAAACAACTCATTTGTTTCTGCTGCTGCAGGAATGTCTTTAACTGGTGTGAAATGTGCCATCTTTGTAAATAAATTCACCACCACCATAATAGTAGTGAATCCATTGTAGTTCAACTATGAAATCTACTGATACAGTATGCCACTGATGTGGTGGATTAGAAAATGGGTGTAAATATCTCATCACCCATGACCTTCCACCAACCAACCAGACACCTGTGATCAAACTCCCTTTTCCTCGCAGACACCCACCCGGATGCCCCAATCCAACAGTGGAGGACGCTCCTTCTCTCACCCATCGCCCAAAGCCTGGAACGACTTTCCCCTGCACCTCAGGAACGTCACATTGCTCCTGGAATTTAGAAAAGAACTAAAGACATGGTTGTCCAAATGAACAGAGCACCGCGAAGCAGCTAGCAACTCCTGTGCCTTGAGACCCTCACAGGTGACTTAGGGCCTGATCATGAGTTTAGGTGCTATTTATCGCAACTGATAAATAATGATACCATGGGATACATTATATATCTGGTGCGATAAATAACACCTATTGCGAGGTATTGGAGAATAAAATACAGATTTTGGTGCTTAACTCGCCAAAATCTGTAGGATACTGTAAATATCACATGCTTTTACCCTGTTAAATTTTGGCAGGTTTGACATGTCGAAATTTATAATTATTGGATGTGATAAATACCTATTAAATTTGATTTCGAGCCGTGCGTAAATAGGGGTTTACCCACAGGTCAGATTACAACGCCCAACTCATAATCAGGCCCATAATGTTATAATGTTTAGTTATATTTTTAAACATTCAGAATATTTGGTAAGCCAAACAATAGATAAACAAAATAAGAAGTACTCAGTACTTTAGATGAATCTAGTCTCAAATGAAAGGAATGTGTTGTGTGTGCTCGGAAGAAGATTGTTGCGACTCTGCTAGTTGAATCAGGTTAAGCTGAGTTCTAATGATTCTGACAACCCCTATGTCCTACCACTTCTTCCAGGCTTCCAGTTATCAACAAACTAATAGAGGAAATGGTGACCTCTCAGCTCTAAACCTGTTTGGATAAATAAACATTCTTGCTCTAAATCAATGTAGGTTTTGGCCATGACACATGAAAAAAAGCTACCAGTTTGTTTGTTTGGGACTATTTTGTCCATCAGTCACTGTGAGGAGGATGGCATGAGGAGGTTCACTACAACAGAGCCCTATTACGTGCCTCCAGCTAGCTCTCTTCACGGGTCCTCTGATTTGCTATGATTCTGCTGGGCGTGGTAAGCGAACTACATCCCCTGTTATACACTGTGAGAAGGAGAGCAGGAGTAGGCGGGACCCTTGATCACCACAGAGTCCATTAAAGCACCTCCAGCCAGTCCTCTGTGTGGGTCTTGTGTTTTGTTTCGATTCTGCTTTGCTTGGGGGCCGAGCTTTATCCCCTGTAAGTCACTCTGAGGAGGAGGGTAAAAGGAGGTGAGATCCTTCATCATCACCGAGCCCTATAAAGTGCCTGTAGCCAGTCTGCTGCGCGGGTCCTCCGATAAGGTGTAATTCGTTTGGGCTTGGGGAGTGATTTACATCCCCCATCAGCCGCAATGAGGGGGACAGGGAGAGGTGTGACTCCTCATCAAAACAGAGTCCTATAAAGTGCTTTCAGTCAGCCTGCTGCACAGGACATGACCAGACCAAGCCGGGACCAAGGGCGGGCCCATCCATGCCTGTCAAAGCCAGGAAAAGGTAGGGCTCTTTTTTAATGTTACTGGTAACATGCCTTTTATAGAGAAGTTCTTATGTCTGTATCACGCATGTCATTGATTATTGTTCCAAACTATTCTCTATTGATTGTACTGTTTTCTTGTTTTCTTCTGTACATTTTAAAACTCTATTCTAGGGTTATTCAATTATTTTATTTAAGTAATTAAGTGAAGCCCATTTGACTTAATTGCATTTCTTTTCGATCTGCTGAATACCCTTCATAATTAACTGAAACTGTGGAAGGGATGTGCTTCCTGAAGAGTTTGTGAAGGTCATATGCAAATCAGAGAGTTGAGAACATTCATTTGCAGTGGTAATATGACTAATAATAAATAATATGGTCGTTGTGTGTAGGCTGTGTTTGTGATTCTCGTGGTTTGGAAGTTGGAAAACTACAAGTAATATTGGCTGAGTCAGCTAGGAGCTCACTAAAATAGAGTAATACTTTATAATTATTAGCCACTTAATTTATTTGCATTGGTACTCTAAATTAAATAGTGAGCAAGAATCACTATGGGAAAGCGAAAAGCTGTGATTTCACATCTGGAGGGGAAAAAATCAAAACGGACACCCAACCATGCAACAGAATTTTTCCCTCGATGCAATATGTGATTTGATTTGGGGAGTGGAAGCTATGTTAAGCACAAAGAAAATCCTGAAACAATCAAAAGAAACACCCAAATAAAGTGACACAAAAAACATTGGAGAGGGGAACAAAAAAGTGGAGACCACGTAGAGGCTGTTAACACCTTAAATGTCAACAGCATGTTTTTTTGCCACTGAGGCATACGAGCTGGTTAATTCTAATACTCATTTTGTTCCAAACAAAGGGCCTGATTAGGATGACGGTGAGACCACCACCGACGGTCTCACCGCCACCCTAAGCAATATCCCCGCCGGCCACATTCGGATGTCGGGCGGTGTGTTGGCGGTCAAAAAGTCTGACTTTATAGGGCTCCTTGAGCCCGCTGGTGCGTCGGATGGAATTGTATTCCCTGAAATGGTGGCGGAGCCTGCCAGGCACCGCCATAGGGATTACAATGTCCCTTTCTGCCCGGACAAGCACTGGCTCCATATGGATAGGCAGATAGTGGGAAGAACCATATGCGGTCTACTTTCGCCATGAAAAGGAAGGCAGAAAGGGACTTTGGGGGCCCATAGCGGGCCCCCCTAACCCTCTGCACCGCAGACATGGGACCTGGGGGGCACCTATTGTTCCCCCTACATATCCCTGCACCATGTGGCAGGCACCTCATGGTGCCTGCCACGTAGTGCAGGGATATGTGCAGGCTCCCCTTTTTGTCTTGCGGCATGTGCTGCAGCCAGCAGCACACGCCGCAACACAAAATATAGGCATTGCAACCGCCGTGGTGGCGGTCGCATTGTAATGCCTATGTCCGGACCGCCGACAGCCTGTCGGGCGGTCCCGTTAGGTCCGCCCGCCATCATAATCAGCCCCATAATCTTTTGTAAGAGATTTGCTCCATTAGCCCCAGTTTTGTCTACACCTTGAATACTGAATGAAAATCGTGAACTACCAACTACACCCTATCCTTTAGGTATTGCAGAAAAGATTTCTGTTAAAAGCCATAATGATTTCTCTAATAGTATCATTTCTATCAGTAAAGGAAGGAGTGAATTGAGAAATCTTGTCAAAACGTTGACAGAGGTCATTAAGAAAAAGCAACTAGAACCTAAAAGCAGTGAAGGTGACTAAGGATGATCATTCTAAAACGTCTTTAGACACCTGCAACAATAATTCTGCCCCAGAAAGTAGAAGATCTTTAACCTTGGTGAATGAGAATGAACATAATAGTAGGTAGTCAATAATGAGTTGTCACATTAATGATTCTATGTGCTCATTGATCAATGGAGGACATTATACAATAGAAGTCCTATCATTAAGTCTGATATCCCCCCTCGAAATACAAATGCCAATAGTGATAAGAATTCTAATAGTTGGAGTAGGTATGGCCATATGAGATGCGCATTTTGGCCTATATCTCTTAATGGGAGCATTCATAATTAAGGGGCTGTTTGGGCATCTAATTCTAATAGTACCTCACTTTATATGAATGGGGTGCCTACTGTCACTAAGGGTTTGTCTGAGAACAGCAACTCCTTAACCAATAAAGTTATTCAGTGGATAGGAAGTGTACGACACTGCAACTCCATAATCCGTTCTGACCTGATTTCAGTAAAACATGCTTCTTCCCCTTTGTTCCTTGCTAATGAGGAACAAGCTGAGGATCTAATAGCACTCTACTACATGTTATCTGTCCCACAAGGTTCTATGATATGGTACAAACCAAACTCCCACCTGGAACCAAGAGTATAATCCATGTATGTCATTTAGAGGATAGGATGAAATTTTGCCCATCACATGTATCATACTTAAGGGGTTTGGTCTTCATGAGACAGATTGATCATCTGTTGGTTCTCACATTCCCACTAAAAGGGCCTATACAGATATTGATGGATTTGCTAATCACAATCCCTTATCACATTTTAAAATAGAATGGTGCAGAAATAAATTCAAATTTCATGGGCCCAAATTGGACCATGCTTATAGATAATTATCATATTTGTGTTTTTCAGGAAATCTCAGCCCCCTCGTGGGTTTTTGAAACAGGCTATGCAAATTATAGCACAGAGACAATCCATCATGGACTAGGTCGACCATCGTTTGGGCTACTTATATGGATCAGAACCTCATTATTCTGCCGGATTAAAATGATTGATATGGGTTCAAAAGCTATCTTAGTTTTGATTTCGGAATCTTACACTGTGCCACCGATGGCATTAATGCATGTCTATTGAGGAGCGCAATTTAGACTCCATCCCATACACGTCATCAATGCTCAATTTGCATTTATACTTTGACATTATATTTACTTTGTGCCTTAATAAGATTACCATGTGTGAACGTATAAACGCATTAATGAAATGTAACTACTGAGAAACTGAAACTTTATAAACGTGTAAACTAATGTTCAATTAAACATGAATGAAGATATGTTCTGTATTGACGTTGCATTTATTATTTAAGTCTTATTGGATATAATCTTAAGGTTGTATTCAAAAGTGTAATCATGTATGCACATATTCACGTTTGCATTTACTTTTGAACTATATTTGCACAAGTACAACTATATGTTTGAATGCACAGCTACATTCTTAGCTAATTTTAGCCTGATAGGAGAAAGGTCTTGTGATTTCAAAATATGCTTTGCTTGGTTAGAATGTTCTTTCCCTTGAAGGTGCGTCCTCAATGTTTCATTAGCTAGAGAAATGGAGTATTGTTTTCTGTATTCGGTTCTTGATAGTAAGGTCAGAGAAGAGAAATCTTGGCAAGAAACATGAAGATCTAATGAGCAGATGAAGCCTCCTATTCATTGCATATCAGGAATGGAGGAACGTCCAAGGTTACAGCGTCTGTCCAAGTTCTGTGGGATGGGAAAGTCTGGTAGTGTTGCAAAATGCACAACATGAGGATGGAGACAATTGGTCTCTGGAGGGGTGGAAAGAGATACGATTGATGCTGAAATTTCAGTTTGTTTTAATTAGTGATCACACTGTTAGAAGTTAGGGCAGATTCCCTTGGACTTTAAGCGGTGCAGACCTCTCTGTTTCCCTTTATTCCTCAAAGTGTGAAGCTTCAGGCGAAACACTTGTTCCATTTCTGACGACTTCTACTGAAGTCTTCACTATGCTGACACCTTCTCTCATTTCCAAATCCCTTTGAGACCACACTCTAGAAACCACCCTTACTTTAAACTTATAACCTCGATTAGATGACTCTAGAACGTATTCATGTTTAGGAGGGAACATCAAAGTTTCTTTATGGAACATCTATTTCTGCTTCTGGTTCTCTGTATTGTTGTGACTGTGATTAATTCATACCTTAGCCTTCTGAAACTGAACTTGGTGTGAGATTTCAGTATATCAACTGTAATCCTGTATATTTTTCATATTCTTTTCCTGGTCCTTATTGTGGGGACAGATGGGCTTCACGAAAGATGAATTGTGTTATTATTGTTAACTCCCCTTTTGCCTTAGTCAACTTTAAAAGATCCGTCAGATGAGAGATAGAAAATTACGCTCCTGCACTATCTCATCTATAATAGAGGTAACTTAATTGAACATTTCTTGGCATCTCTTAAAAAAAATATAGAATCTAATAATTGCGGGTGATTTTAACACCACTTTCTTTTGAAGCCTGGTGTTTTATAGGGGATTTTATGAATCAGGAGGATGAGCTATCCGGTATTCCCAGTCTAGAGACCCCCACCACTTGCAAAAGGCTACTATAACACTATCTAATCAATTTAGTGCTGCAATGGCCATATTCTATCTGAAAAGACTGTTCGGCCCACTTTCAGAAATGGGAACTGATCTACTAATATTTACTATTTATATATTCATTGATATTCACCTCTGGAATATCCTGATAGATGGGGGTAGTTTAGAGATCTGAAAGTGATCATAAGCCTCTATCTCTAACCCTCAAAGGTGACTTATTTGCCGATGTCATTATACTCCGTTCTTTAGATTATGTGGCTAAGCATACAGTATTGTCATATAATCGTAGAAGACCGAAGTGAGACATGGTTTCCATGTCAGACAGACCGGCATGGAAACCATGTCGGAAAGCGTTCATTGTAATCTCAAGGGCGGAAAGAGCCGCTCTTGAGATTACGGGCTGCATTCCGACTAGCGGACGGGCTCTCCGAGCCAGTCGGAAGCTAGCCAGAATGACCGGCCGGTTTCCTTTCTGACCACCTCCATTGTAATGAGGCAGTTAGAAAGGAAACCGAACGGCCTATTATAAGTGGCTGTAAAGACTCCGACTGTATGTCGGAGCCTTTACGAGCTGCACCGTTATCGGCCCCTTAATGTGCACAGTAATATAGTTTTGTGATTACACTATCCAGCACGCAAATTATAATGTGTGGAATTCTGTTTTCAGTGAATAGTTCAGTGAATAGTTATCATTTGTGCCTCACCTAGTAAAGTATGTTTTGATCTTATTAAAATTTTTGCTTCCAAAATACTTAAGAATTATACTAGAATGTGCTTCATTTATGCTTTGATATCTGTTGATACATTTTGAAATATTTGTATAGTTCAAGTTTTATTGTCTGCTAAAAAAATGAACAGCCTTTCCTTTTCCACTCAACAAGATTGTCACATAGTTCACATTACAAAATCCTCTAACTTTGCAGTCAGAGAAAAAAAGGTAAACAACAATATCCATGATAAAATAAGCAGCAATTTTGCCAGAAGACACAGTCTGACATTTGACCTCTATGACAAGATAAAATGTAAAGGCGTCTTTATTTCTCATTCACGTTATGAGCTCCAACAAGGTTATTTTAGGGGCACTGCAGCACCCCTCCCTTCCAACTCTACTTCCAGCGCCTAAGATCCCATGCTCATGGCAAGCTTAATTAACTTTGGCTTGAGTCTAGAGCAGCCTACGTATGTCTCTGACTTATATTTAACAGCAGATTGGGCCTCATGCCCATCTCCATCTATATGCAAGACAAAAATTCAACCATATACTATTTTTACCTCCAGACACATTAGATCTTCCAAAGAAAACCTCTATACCGCAGTCCCTTTCAAGCTTAGGAAGATGGGAAGCCAGAACTTCTCTTCACTCTGTCTTCGACTCTGAAGTAAACTACCCACAGATGGAGGGACGCTAGATTGGATCAATGCTCAAATTCAGATCAATTCAATTCAACAATATTCAGTGCCTAGAGACAGCCTGTATTTAGTGTGCACTATATAGGTGTTGTGTTAATAACAACATTTATGGCTTTCTTTAACAATCTCACTTCAAAATAATTGAAAAAGAAGTAAACACGACACTTATGCTCAGACATTTCAGAGTTATTTGAAGTTGCAAACAGTGGCATCCATCCCCTGGTACTGGATACCCCATAACCTAGAAGAAAAATGTGATCCATAGGACAGGAAAGGTTTAGTGCATGGTATTGGCTTGAAATTTTAAACACTGTTTCAAAACCGATGCATTCTCTACTGATTATCATCAATACACATATATGTCCAGAAGCCATAATAAACGTGTTACTCTAATGAAATAGAGATGCAGGTAAAGGCATTATTTCCCAGTTTTTAGAGGTGTTAATCACAAAGCAGTAGTTTAAAGTACAGCATATATGGGGCATCTGCTGTAAGCTGGCGGATGACCAGAGGACCACTCTGATCTCTGACAGGAGAACCTCTGCTGATTCTGCCATTGGAAACCTTTAAGTTGGTTAAGAAAATGTCCAAAGGATTTAGAAGTACCAAAACAGTTAAAAAGTAAAAAATAGAACACTGTAAAATCCCACTCCGATTTATAAAAATAGAGAATAATTTAATGTGCCACAAGGCTGCCAGTTTTAGAGCAGCAGAAGGCGCAATCTACTTAAGACTGGCCTTTCAACATTCTTTTCACTCGTTTGTTACTGCCATGTACAGCATTTTGGTTGCAAATAGGAAAACAATACCCTGCCCACACTGGGAGAAAGCAAATTTCTGCTGAACGAACTCTATCTGTGCTGGGACTTCTTCCTGTTGAAAGATCCGGTAAGAAAGTGGATTATTAATTGGGATGGATTTGAGTCCTCCACAAAGAATAAGGCCACAGACATGTTAAGGTAAAATACAGTTTCAATAATTTAAACTTAGCTCAACACCTGGTAGCTATGACACAGAGATAACAGGCTTAACTTAAGAAAGTGTGCAAAGCACTTAAAAGTACCAAAACAATTAAAAAGTCAAAAATAGAAGACTATAAAATCCCACTCCAATTTATAAAAATAGAGAATAATTTAATGAACAAAATGACACCAAAAAGACAAAAATCTAATACAGAGAGCCGCAAATATGAATTGTTGAAGTTTTAAATGACAATAGCACCAAAAATCATTAAACGCCAACCGCAGTCATCTGGTTGCACTTTACCGGTACCTAGGTGTGATTTTAGGCTGACTGCAATGGAGTGCAGGTCAGATATAGAGACCAGGTTCGACCCGGTCTGAAGTCGGAATTGTAAGTCAAAATCCTCAACAGAGCAAGGCAGCAGGCTGTGGCCGAGAAAGGGTCCAGAAGGCCGGATAGCCATTGTATGTGGTGTAACGTTTTGAAGAAGGACATACCACACAGCTTGAAGATGTGGTTAGTGGGCCTAGTTCCATGGAACCAATTACATCAGCGTCTTCTTTAGACAGATATCCCACTTCTCCCCTATTAATTAGACATATAAAGTTTTAAATGCATAGACAACTATACAAACTTTAGATATGATGAACTAACAAATTTGTCCTACAGAAATTTCCTCAAAGAAGTAACAGTTATTTGACATAGAATGGAATTGCGATTCCTAAATAGCGATTTTTAGGGAATCGCTATTTAGGAATCGCAATTCCTTATGCATGTAGGAATCGGAAAAAAAATTGCGATTCCTACAAATTCCTTAATAGCGACTCGCAAATTGCGACTCGCTATTAAGGAACGCCTTTCCATTCATTCCTATGGGCCTAGAGGCCCATAGGCATGAATAGGAAGTCATTCGCAATTTGCGAGTACCAAATAGGTACTCGCAAATTGCAAATGCAATTTGAAGGGTACTAGGGGGCCAAAAGGCCACCCTGCTGCACCCCCAAAATTGGCATGTGTGCACATGCGGCGCACACATATGCCCTAAGGGCATATGTGTGTGCCACATGGCACTTAGAAAATGCAATTTCATGCATTTTTCTAAGAAATTGCAAATTACCATCAACTTGAAGTTGATGGTAATTTGCAATTCCAAACTGCGAAAAATCAATTTGCGAATGCATGATGCATCGCATTTAGGGAATCGCAATTTGCGATTCCCTAACTCCATTCGCAATTAAGGAAATCGCAAAAATTGCGATTTCCTTAATTGCGAATGCCTTTGGACTTGATGCATCGGAAATAGCATTTTACCGGTCGCAAACGGGCCAATTCTGAGAATCGTCCCGTTTGCGACCGGTAAAATGCTTGATGCATGTGCCCCATAGTCCTTTAGATAGGATGGAGTAATTCTTTTATGCATGCTTCTTCTCTTGTATCGATCTGATAGATTCTCAAAAGAACTTTGATAATTGTTTTTATTATGCAGAATTCTGTTCTTCTCAGTAATACTTTTACTATTTTCCATGTTTGGTCTGAATATCACAACACAACTCTTATTCCAAATTCTACCATCCCTCACCTTAATGGCATTCTTAACACATTTTATTACTTGTGTAGTTCTCGAATACTTTGACCAAGACTTGGCACCCACCGGAGCTGTCACACGTGCCCAATCTCCAACACCTACTGCAACCTGCTTGATTCTTTTCCTTTCATCAAAATATTCTTTATTTTTTTGCTGCAACCTCTCCTCTCGATTTCTCCAAACTGCAATACCATTGTATTTAATGCCTTTATCCCAATTCATCCAGCCTGGACATAACATAGTATTAGGTGCTCTACCCTTAAATAGTTCAAAGGTTGACTTACGAGTCGTGGAATGAGGTGTCATGCGATGAGCTGTGATACATTTCTGCAACTCCTCTTTATATTTAAGAAGTTTACTCTAGATAATTGGATATTCTCTTTTATAACTCTATTGAATCTTTCTACTGCTCCATTTGTCTCAGGGTGATAAATAGAACTCTTTTTGTGTTCTATTCCACATGGTGTTAAAAAATCAGGCATTTGCTTTGAACAAAACTGTGGACCATTATCAGATAAAAGAGATTTGGGAAAACTTTCTCTTTTAAACACTTTTTTCTAAGAATTTTATCACACTATCCGTAGTAACATCTCTTACACAAGAGACCTCCACCCACCTGGAGTATAAATCTAACATAACAATCAAGTATGGAGTATTATGCTCACCTCTTAGTAGACCAACAATATCAATGGCCACTTCTTGCCATGGGCTATCTGGTAACTGACAACAAACCATAGACATGGCATGTGGTGTTAAAATGTGGTCACTGTTCTTGCATTGTATACATTCTATAACCACTCGTTCAATTCCTAAATCCATCCCTGGCCACCAAAAATTGGCTCTCAATCTCGCTTTAGTTTTAACAATTCCTAAATGCCCCTGATGGGCTTCATCTATCAACTTACTCCTCAATGTGATCGGTGGAATACATTTTGTTCCTCTCAACAATATGCCCCTATCAACTGCTAATTCATCAGATATTAAATGCCAAATCTTAGACAACGTCTTCATCTGAGCCAATCCGGGCTGTATTTTATTCATGATTTCCATCAACTCACTGTACTTCACAATCTAATCTCCTCCTTCCACTCCTCTTCTGTTATGGCTCCTAAAGTAATTTCACATACAACAACATCCTCCTCCTATATTTCTTCAATTGTCTTTTCTTCCTCGTCCCTTGAAACCAAACGAGATAAGAAATCTGATGACACATCAGAAACTCCCGGTAAATGTTCAACAGTAAAATTAATATCCTGTAAAGCAACCACCCAACGCCTTTTCCTTGAGGATATGCAATCAAGGCCTTTCTTTTGAAACATTTCCTTAAGGGGTTTGTGATCAGAGCACACCTTAAAATAGGTCTCCCATATAAAATTCAAAAGTTTATTTAATGACCAGTACATTGCCAACGCTTCTCTTTCCACTACTGACTGATTAAGGTCTGCCCCTCTTGCTTCTCAATACACATCAATAAGTTGCTCTTCACCATCTCTCTTTTGTTTCAAAATTGCCCCCAAACCTTTTGAATTGGCATCAGTCACAACAATTGTTTCAATACCAGGAACAAATGCTTGCAGATTTGGTGTGTCTTTCAATTAATTTTGTAAACCCTCAAATTCTTTTTGACATTCTTGAGTTCATTTGAACTCCTTGTTTTTGCCAAGTAATAACCTCATGTTGTTAGACTTACTTGCCAAATTCTTTATGTGCTTTCCATAATATTCTACCATAACCAAAAACAAAACTATCTCCTCTTTTGCACCTGGTGTGGCTAATTTCATAATGGTATCTACCAATTCTTTCTTTGGTGCAACACCTCTTCCAGAGATTAGATGACCTAGATAATTAACTTCTTGAACAGAAAATTAGCATTTTTTTTCTTTAATGTCAAGCCTGCATTTAGTAACTTCTCTAATACCATCCTTACCCTAGCATCATGTTCACCTTGTAACCCACCAAATACCAGCAAATCATCCTTATAACACTTGACACCTTTTACTCCTTTGAGAATCAAAGCCATTACTCTCTGAAAAACAGAGGCTGCTGACACCAAACCAAATGGCATCCTCCTGAACTTGAAAGCACCCATTGGAGTTATGAATGCTGTTAATTCTTGTGAACCCTCTGTTAATTTTACCTGATGATGTGCTTGAGTAAGGCCAAGTGTAGTGAAAACGTTTGCCCCTGCTAAAGATGAAACTATCTCATATATGTTTGGAAGTGGAAACTTGTCTACAACCACTTCTTTATTTAATGCTCTGAGGCCCACACATAATCTGACATCGCCATTAGCCTTGTTCGCCACAACAATAGGAGCCAACCAATTTGTTGCTTCTACTGGTGTTATGATTTGTTGACTTATAAGCTTGTCAAATTCCTGTTCAACTTTACTTTGTATTGCAACTGGAATTCTTCTTACTTTAGCTATTGACGCCACTGCTCCCTTTTTTAGTTTTATGCCAAGTTTATAGCCCTTCAAACATCCCAAGCCTTCTTTGAACAACGAAGGGAATTTGGACACAAAATCACCAGGCTTTGCTTCAACCCTCTGGATTTGCACTTTTGGTTCCTCATTAGGATTCAATGTAACTCCCAACAATCATTGATGTGGCCACCCAAACAAATCATCTCCTCTATTACAAGCATACATTTTCCCAACCATTAATTTCTTTCCCAATTCAATACATGGATTAAAGTATCCCAGCATACATATAGGTTGTCCTTCATCCTCAACAGGACGCAGGTCCATGCTTTGTAGTTGGTTCTTTGCTTGGAGCCATTTACTATATGTTACTTTTGAAATAATAGTTAGGTGTCAGCACAAGTCAAATTTCATTTTCAACTCAACCCCATCAATTTTCACTGTAGCAGTTGGATGATCCTGCCTTTCAGTCCCCTCAACCTGAAATACAATGCTGTGTGTGATCTCTTTTACCTCCTTGCTCTGTTCTCTCCTTTACTTATTCCTACAACATTTTAGAAAGTGCCCCATCTTCCCACACCCATGACAGATCACACCCAAAGCTGGACATGTTCTTGCATTTGCTTTATGGCAGCTTCTGCCACAACAAAAACATTCAAGCGTTAGTTTCTCCCGATCTTCTTTCACAACTTCTTTATGTGTCTCCTTATCACGTTTTATAACACATACAGTTTCCTCACTCCTTTCTGTATTGGAGTGACTTTTACTTTTTTCACCTTTCAGCTCAGTTACACATTTTAACATGTACTCAACCCTTTTTGCTATTGAGATAACCTCTTCTAGTGGAGGTTCATCTTTCAGCCAGAATTCTTCTCTTACTTTGTCATCTCTGCACCTTAAAACAAATTGATCTCTTATGCGTTCCTCATTGGATCCCCCAAACTTACACGTGGATGCAAGCTTCCTAAGACTGGTTATGTAATCTTCAACTGTCTCATCTTTACCTTGATCTCTTAACCCGAAATGATACCGTTCCATAATGGTACTTACTCTTGCCAAATAATGACGGTCAAGCTGCACTATGCAAATTTCAAATTCATTTAACCCTCTTTATTCTTCCGCACTTAAATCTGGAAGATTCTCTAACACTTCCTGTCCCTCACCTCCCAGACAGTGCATTAACAAAGAATACTTCCTTTCAGCACCTAAATTAGTCCTGCATACTCTCACATAATGTCCAAATATTTTTTTTCATTTGCCCCATTTTATTGTAACTCGAAATCCAGGTGTGTCTATCACAGCTGAAAGTAGCTGTCACCAAATAAAACTCCCAGGTACAGCTTAACTTTTATCACAATAGTATATAATAGTTAATTTCCTCTTTCATGTACGCCTGTCACCAGTGTAGACACAGGTGCGCCTATCACCGCTGAACAACAGTGCTCTTAAAGATGAACAGAACTCGTTCTATTATTAGCCAGTGCTGCTACTTCCAATATCTGTCCTCTCTCGGTGTGCGTATCACTGTACGATGCCCAATCCAAGATGGCACCCACACGATACACGTATACCTGCATCTCACAGCTTGGCTTGGCAAGCTGTTTGTTCACGCTCACTGTCTCCTCTGATTGGCTCGCTGACAACCTTTGCGAGACGCGCGTCAAGCTCTTACTGCGCGTGCTGGCTCATTATTGTAGTATCACATGGTCACACGCGCTGCCTCTGTACTGCAGACACACTCTTGTCTCGTGCTCAGCAGTCACCGCTCATGCTTGTTTTCTCTTAAACTGCTCAACAAAGTATTCTTTTTAAATATACCAAAAACAGTACCGCCACGGGTCCGATCCACCCGCTTTCAGGACACTTGACAACAGCTGTTTCAAAGCCGTCACAAGCACGTTTCCAATTGCTCAACAGGCTGCTATCTTCTTGATGTTGAGGTGCCCTTTTTCTCCAACTCCCTATCTTGTCACCAGTGTAAAGTTTTGAAGAAGGACACACCACGCAGGTTGAAGATGTGGTAAGGGGGCTTTAATTGAGCACCTCATCCATTGTGTCCTCCCCAGTAGCTGCCACCACATCACATGAATCATCCCCCACATTCCATGTTCGTAGTTCCATGGAACCAATTACATCAGAATCTTCTTTAGCCATATACGGCCGAGAAAGGCTGCACAAGGCCGGATAGCCATTGTATGTGGTCCCGGTGAATCTGTAAACTTTTGGCGGGAAAACTCAGAACAGGAGAAATTTAAAATTTGCACCCTAGGAAGATCCCTCGCTAGCTGAATACTAATAGCATAATTGCCTGGCGACTATTTCTACATTCTGACTCGGTCACTTTTTGAAGCTCAGATTCCACCAGTTGGGCCAAGGCTGAAATCTGTGTCTGAAAACGGTTCCATGAGGCTGGATACCCTCTCAGTGATGTCCCACTGAAACAGATTTTCTGCTACGCAAAAGCTTCAAGCGGGAGCAACCTGAATATTTGGCCCAGCAGCAATGCATTCTTTGTTGGATTAACTTGACAGGCTTGTCATAAACCTCAAGAGGTCTTTGGAGCCAAAAAGTCCTCGTTTTGTCAGTATGTTAGAAGGAGTACACTTTGACACAGCCAAGGTCCCAGGACCTCAGAAGCAGCACTTAGGGATTAATGCTCACTCCATCAAAAGCCACCAGTAGGGTCAAGGAAGATCCAGTTGGAGCTCTTCAGAAAAAGGAGTTTCTTCCAGCTTGTTGTGCCGATGTAGCTTAACAGGAGGACAGTCAAGTGACCCTTGGAGTACACATCATTGTCCTGGGTATAAGTGGGAGCAGGTCCAGCCTTTCAGTTCTCCTCACAGGTCTCTACAGCAGGCACAGTCCTTCTTCTGTCTTCCACAGGTCCAGTAGTGTTTTGAAGAGGGTGCCCAGTGGTGCCACATTTATACCTGGTGGTAGCCTGTGGGTGGGGTGACTCCAATCCCCTTCCCAACCAATAGTGAAAAAGTTCCCAGGGGCAACCTTACCCACTTTTATAGCAGTTCCTGTGTGCCCTACTTCAAACAGTCCAACATTGCCTATCTTTGCCCAAATCCAAGATGGTGACCCCTTCTGCCCTTGTGCAGAGTCTGTGTGCAGCACCACAAACACAGTCCTCTATTTGATAGACCAGAAGCAGCAGGTGCTGTACAGTCTTTGATGCAGACTTTATTTGCCAGGTCAGGGAACAGCAGCACAGTTATTCTTCGGTCCTCTCTTCAGTACAGACATGATCTGAGGTCTGGGTGCCAGAGGTGGCACTTTTATGAAGTCAACCTTTACTTGGGGGAAGCGGTGACTAGTATCCAATGGGCTACCAGGTCCCCTCCCACCTGATGACAACTTCCTGCAATGTGCAGCATCTAGCTTTCCCAGAGTGCAATACTTTGCCGACTCCCAAGATGGCAGAACCCTTCACTCAGTGTGTGGAGCTTGGTAGCCCACCCTAGAGGTGTGGCTACCTGAGATCTACTTGCCAACAGGAAAACTGGCTTGATCTCTGTTTCCCTCTCTCTGTACCCAACGCCAAGCTGTCTACCAGAATTAAAGAGCAACCACTCTCATGTGTGTCTACCATTTGGCCTTCATAAGTGGCTTCCCCTTTGAAGCTCACCTTCTGGGATCACACCCTGTTTAGCTTCCTGCCAGAGGAGGTAACACCTCTTCCAATGGAAGGCCTCTATTGTGTCCTTTCGTGGGATCCTTCAAACTTCTCCCAGGAGGGCAGAAGACTGTCTTGTGGCCATCATCTGTAAATGGGCACAGGAAAACATGGGCAATAGAGTGGCAATTTTCAAAGGTTTTACTCAAAAGTTACATTTCATTTAACTTGGGCATCGAGTTGGGTTTAATGTAACGATTCTTTTGATGCCTTGAAGTAGAGTAGTTCCATTAAGAAGTTAGCACAGCTGGGATGTCAGTGTGTAATCGCGTACTTGCCAATTCGGCTATGTTAGAACATATAAAATTACATGTCCTACTTTTTAATATAGAGCATCTTGCCCTACCTTAGGTGTGACTTATATATACTAAAAAGGAAGGTCTGGACTTTGTCAATAGTTTAAATGGCACAGTTGAGTTTAAAACTGCTCTACCAGTCTTTAGTGGCAGGCGGGGAGACATATTTTACTTTGTCACACTCACGTTGGTACAATAGGTGCTGCAGCCCGTGAGGGACACTTTAACTTACACACGCTTGGTACTCCCGGTAGCATATATACTAGGGACTTATAAGTAAGTTAATTTATGCCAGTTGGGTATAAGCCAATTAAACATACACTTTTAAGCGTGAGAGCACTAGCACTGGGGCCTGCTAACCAGACATCAGTGCACTCTAGGAGTTAAAAAACCAGCAGAATCAGGCTAAAACTTTGGGAGTGATCATGCAGAAAGAAGCATTTCCTTACAGAGTTCATCAGAATCACTGGAAGACGAGTCATCGAATGGAACTTTGCCGACTGTAAATTTGCTTTCAGATTCTGCTCCAGTTTCTTCTCTCTCTGATTCTATCTTGGGATCTGATCCTGCCTCAGAGCTGTCCTCCATTACTTGATTTTGGGCCTGAGCAGCATTCATCCACTGAGATGCCAGGTCTGTTGACTGTCAAAAACCTGTCGAAAACCTTCCTTCTGAAACACTATGTCCTACGTAGAAGGCAGAAGTATGCTTATCAAACCATGGGTGGGTGTGTGCATCGTGAGATTTGTCAGGTATGTCTGTGAGATATGTCAAAGTGAAACGCAAAAAGCACTTAGCTTCTCAATGCTGCATTCCGAAGAATTCCTCCAAAGAACTTCTCCAAAGACACTAAAAGAGCCAAGAAAAAAAACATAGCATTACTTCAACGTGCCACATACACAATACAACAGCATAATTAATGGGACGAAGGTTGAGCACATTGCAGCCACTGTTCATTTATTATGACACTCATATGTAGCACAGACAATTTTAGGTAGGAGACAACAAAAACCAAGCCATTTCAGAGTCGGACAGGGACAGAAAGTAGGCCCAGGCATCACAATAAAAGTGTCCCCCATTAGCGAATCAGCGAGCTAACCAACCTTTTGCAAAGCCAATAAGGCCAGAATTTGCTGCCAGACTTTTGACCTTCTCAATGCTTGCTTTGTTCTGTTATTATTTTTGCAAAACACTGTTGTTAGGGGAGCTGCCAGTATAAATAAAATTGCCTAAAAGCAAAAATCTGGTTTTGTTCTCCACAAACACACATTGACATATTAGTGCTGGAACAGAAGAGCCGTACTTGGTGTGCAGACGTGCACTTTGTGAAAAGGCAGATTGCCTTCATTCACAGTGAAGTAAGCCAATGGCTGAAGTGGGCTGACCCATTGTCCCATGATGTAGTGGGTGGAAGAAAAATGTGATTCACACAACACAACAACATACCAATGAATGAAAAGGGTTGGCTACAACCCACTTTCAGTATATTTATTTTAGTAAAATCAAAAGGTCACGTCTCATGCCAGACCTAAAAAGTCACCCACATTTCAGCGTTGGGGCAGTTTTGAATTTGGAAAGACACTTTGTATAGGTGCTTTGCATTGTATGGAAGACTGTATGCATTTGTGCTTGCTGCAGGCAAAGTTTGTTTTAATAGCAGGAAAGTCATCAGCAAAAATATGCCCATAACACGAACCCACACACTCTCTAGAGGTCCAGTGGATTTGGGCCATTTTGTTTTCCCCTGGGAGAACCACCTTTGGGGGCTCGATTGCATCACTCCAGGTCGAAATAGACATTCTCCAAAACATAATTATGTCCCCAAGAGGGGTTCGGCCCATCTGGCATATGGGCAGACCCCTAGAAAACAAACATCAAGTAAAAAATTTCCCTCCAAGTCCTTATGCCAGAAGGGCCACCCCCTTAAAAATATGCATGCCGTTTTGCTTCTCCTGTGGGCACGATTGAACCCTCCTTGGAAAACAAACATTCACTACAAAAGAAAGAAATTGCTGCCCTATGGGGTTGACTCTGTGTCAGAAGGCCTGACCCCCTTAAAATATGCATGCCATTTTGTTTTCCTCGGGGGACATGAGGGTGCCCTCTTTGGGGGCGTGATCACACCCCCAGAAGAAAACAATGATGCAGTAGTAAAATTATGGGCCCCTGTAGGGGTCAACCTGTATGCCAGATGGGCTGATCCCCCCTCAATCCACGAGCAGGAATCTTTTGTGAAAGGCATAACTGGAAAGGGGAGACTTTTCTTTCCCAATAATGCCTTTCTCAAATGTGGGGAGGCATTGTATGAAAACTTCCCCAGATACACAAGAGACCAATCACCAGCTCCTTCCTTTCTGCTCCAGTGGGGGGGTTGTGATGTCAGCACCTCTTGTGGCATGCTTACATCACAGATAGGAGTGAGGTGTTGTGGGGGATGAAGCGGAAGGATTCCACTTCCGCTCAGCCCTTGGGTCTGCAAAAGGGGGTCCTGCGGTGCAAACACCAGAGGCTCCTTTTTAACCCTCCTAGCGTTAGCCGATGGCCACAATGGGAAGGTAGTGTGGGCATCGGCTGCTGGCTGGCGCTCGCACTAAATGTGTAAAAAAGTTTTTTTACATTTTTTGATGCTATTAATATTATATGCAAGGATATTGTTAGCAGCAATATTAAAACTAACACTAAAAAACTATATTCTTACTTTCAATATTCCAGATGGGGATATTTTGGATATCACCGAATAAAGGCAACTATAATATGGTGAGACGATATTTCCAACTTGATATTTGGTCAAACACGTCAAAGACAGCCATTTACGTGCATCTTCCCGCAGATTTGTATTGTCTTCTAATACTGCAAGTACTATACTGAAGTAATATGGTAGTGATGCAGATGCTAATTCCACATGGGCCAAAATTCTGGGCCAAGGTGCTCCACCCCTGCAAAACAAACAATCTCAAAGCTTTTTGGAAAATTATAAATGAAATTGACAAGGGCTTATCATCCCCCAACAATACAAACATCACTGAAAAATTATGGGTTCAGCATTCGAGGAAGCACAATCCCATCATGGAATCAATGCAGGATAATGAAGAAGGATTCAACACTAAACTATGCAGTAGCACAGGAAACCCACAACAGCCAACCATGCTGCTGCAAAAAGTGTACACAGGAAGTGCACAGTCTAACACGCATGCCCCCAGGAGAGGCCAATGTTGGCTCTGGGCCTCCGGAGCCCTCTTACCAAAATGTAAGAATCCTTGAAGACACCAGGAAGAGCAAGAAAGACGGGGCCCTGGGTCCCAACGGTTTACCCACTGCCCTCTAGTCTAATATAGAATACTGGGCAAAACATCTTAATCTCTTATACAGTTCAGTGCTTGAGAGCCAGCTGATTCCTGATTCATTGCATGGATCAATAATACACCCCATCTATAAAGGTGGATTGAGGAGCAACCCTGGCAACTACTGATGAATAGCCCTATTAGATCTTGTTTCCAAATATTTTTGCAAGCCTAGTGCTGCAAGATCTAGCAGCATGGGCCAAATCTTTGGACCTCATTTCATGGAATCAATCAGGTTTTCTCCTGGGGCAGGGCACGTTGTCATATCTAACTGCCCTTAACGTCTGTATGAAATCCGCCTTCACTTCAAAATCTACGCTTTGCACATGTTTTGTTCACTTTATGGCGGCCTTCGACAGGGTCTAACGCAATTTATTACGGCAAAAATTAACTCATGTTGGAGTCCCAACCAATATTTTAAGAGCAGTTTAACTCTTGCACACTGACACATGACTCTGTGTAAAGCTGGGAGATGGCACCAAGCTCTCACGGAAGATGCACACAACAATGGGCTTAAATCAGGGGTGTATTCTTGCTCCGTTGTTGTTTAATACCTATATTTTAGACTTATTACATGCTTTAAATTCCTTAAATGCTCACCCCTCCAAAACTCGGTGGTTTGCCCATGATGCACATCTTGTATGCCGATGACTTGTTACTTCTAAGTCAGCCACCAGTAGAACTACAGCGCCTTTTAAATACTCTCTTCTCCTACACGCAACAGAATAAATTAGAAGTTAACCTCTCCAAAACTAAAGAGGTAAAATTCACAAAGAAAATGAGAACTCCAGGTAACTGGACTTTCAGCGTCTCTTGTCTTGAGTGCACCTCGCAATATAAGTATCTTGGAGTTGTGTTTGACTCTAGAGGCCCTTGTTCCTCTCACATGAAGGTAAAGGCCGCCTCTTTTGGCAGCTCACAAAAACTCGGCATGGTCCCATCCTCGGAGCTCTACACCAGGTGATGGCAGCTAAACCTCTGCCCTCCATAACATAGGGTCCAAAATTGTGGAATAGAAACTGGCAAAACCTTAAGATGTATTAACCCCCAAGACCTACCGCTCAGTTTTCAAACTGCCCAGTCATATCATGCAGGCCCAGCTGCGCCTTGATTTCGGCCTCACAAAACATAACTGGGCTATCAAAAAAGCATTCCTGAGGATGTGCCATTCCTTTCTCCAGGCCGAAAACACCACCGAATCAGCCCTGTCTGTCGGGAAATGAATTCCTGTAATTCAAAGACGGGGCTAAATGACTATCTAAATGAATCAATACACTCCCTCCATGCAGGAAACATATGGAATCTGCAAATCTTGTCCAAAGAAATTAAGAGACATATTAACCTTAACAGGGCCGTAGCTACGAGAGGGGGGCCCAGCGGGGCCAGGCCAGCCTATATTTTTCTGTGCCCCCCCAAATATCACATTTATACTTGCTGTTTGTGTTGATGTGCCACAACAGCCACATTATATTTATAATTTGGGCTTGGGTAGGTGCAGTGACGCACGCAGGTTTCTGAACTTTGCATTTAGGCCAGGCCCGGGAGGCTCCTAGAATGAAAGTAAATTAACAAGAGGGAGGCAGTGGAGGGGCTGTGGGGCGTGCCCACCCTGACCATTGCTTGACCCTGCCAGCCCAGCCCACAATGAAATCATCCTCGGAGCCAGGTGCAGCCTGAACACAACACGTCACCTGTGACACGTGTCTTCCGCTCAGGAAGTTTCCATTCAGGGCAGCCAGCATGAGCATGAATCTCCAATCTGCTGCTGCTATTTGAAAGGCGTGCTGCATCAGCACCACCAGTGTCCAGACTCCAGGGGCCAACAGCTACAGGCAGTGAGGCATTTCCTCGGTGGGGAGTGGGGACTCAGAAGGTGGAATAAGCAGCCAGACTTGTTTCTGCTGCTTGCTCATCAAGTAAGTAAATGAATAAAAGGAGAAAGGTAATGATTGAAGAGTTAAACTGCTCTGCTTTGATTTCTCCCTGATAGTTTTCTACAGGCCTGGTTTTCCACACAAAAGGAATGGCTAACAGACGGATTCTGGGCAAGCTGAGCTGTGGTGATCTTTCTTGCAACTATATTGTGTTCTGGGGGGCGCCGTGTTTGCATTTTGCCAGTGTTTTTAATGTTTTTAAAGCACCTGCCGTCCTGGTCCTTTCGTCCAGCAATTCTCAAGCAACTACAAAATGTCAAGATAAGGTTAACTCCTGTGATTAATGTCCTTCCTGAGTTTGCACAGGTTACCCAGTAGTTTGCACAGGTTAGCATGGAGTCTGCACAGGTGAGTCTAAAGTTTGCACGGATTATCCAAGAGTTTGCAGAGGTTATCCAGGAGTTTGCACTGGTTAGTCTGCAGTTTGCACAGGTTAACCAGGAGTTTGCACAGGTTAGCCTGGAGATTGCACAAGTTAGCCTGGGGCCTGGAGTTTGCACAGGTTAGTCTGGAGTTTGCACAGGTTATCCAGGAGCATGCACAGGTCAGCCTGGAGTTTGCACAGATTATCAAGGATTTTGTAGAGTTTATCTAGGAGCTTTCCTGGATGAGCTGGGAGTTTGCACAGGTTATACTTGAGTTTGCACAGGTCAGCCTAGAGTGTGCACAGGTTAGCCTGGAGTTTGCACAGGTTATCCAGGAGTTTGCACAGGTTATCCTGGAGCTTGCACAGGTTATCCAGGAGTTTTCACATGTTATCCTGGAGATTGCACAGGTTATCAAGGAGTTTGCACTGGTTATCCTGGAGCTTGCACATGTTATCCTGTAGTTTGCACAGGTTAGCCTGGAGCTTGCACATGGTATCCAGGAGTTTGCACAGGTTATCCAGGAGTTTGCACAGGTTATCCTGGAGTTTTGTACAGGTTATCCAGGAGTTTGCACAGGTTATCCTGGAGATCGCACACGTTAGCCTGGTTAGCCTCGAGCTTGCACAGGTTAGCATGGGGTTTACACAGGTTATTCAGGAGTTTGCACAGGTTATCCAGGAGTTTTCACAGGTTATCCTGGAGATTGCACACATTAGCCTGGTTAGCCTGGACCTTGCACAGGTTAGCATGGAGTTTGCACACGTTATCCAGGAGTTTGCACAGGTTATCCAGGAGTTTGCACAGGTTGTCCTGGAGTTTTGAACAGGTTGTCCCAGAATTTGCACAGGTTATCCAGGAGTTTGCACAGGTTATCCTGAAGTTTGTACAGGTTATCCAGGAGTTTGCACAGGTTATCCTGGAGATCGCACACGTTAGCCTGGTTAGCCTGGAGCTTAGCATGGAGTTTGCACAGATTATCCAGGAGTTTGCACAGGTTATCCAGGAGTTTGCACAGGTTATCTAGGAGTTTGCACAGGTTACCCTGGAGTTTGCACAGGTTATGCAGGAGTTTGCACAGGTTGTCCTGGAATTTTGTACAAGTTGTCCTGGAGTTTGCACATGTTATCCTGTAGTTTTCACAGGTTAGCCTGGAGCTTGCACATGGTATCCAGGAGTTTGCACAGGTTATCCAGGAGTTTGCACAGGTTATCCAGGAGTTTTGTACAGGTTATCCAGGAGTTTGCACAGGCTATCCTGGAGATCGCACACGTTAGCCTGGTTAGCCTGGAGGTTGCACAGGTTAGCATGGAGTTTGCACTGGTTATCCAGGAGTTTGCACAAGTTATCCAGGAGTGTGCACAGGTTATCCTGGAGATCACACACATTAGCCTGGTTAGCCTGGAGCTTGCACAGGTTATCCAGGAGTTTGCACAGGTTATCCAGGAGTTTGCACAGGTTGTCTTGGAGTTTTGCACAGGTTGTCCTGGAGTTTGCACAGGTTATCCAGGAGTTTGCACAGGTTTTCCCAGAGTTTTGTACAGGTTGTCCTGGAGTTTGCACAGGTTATCCAGGAGTTTGCACGAGTTATCCTGAAGTTTGTACAAGTTATCCAGTAGTTTGCACAAGTTATCCTGGAGATCGCACACATTAGCCTGGTTAGCCTGGAGCTTGCACAGGTTAGCATGGAGTTTGCACAGGTTTTCCTGGAGCTTGCACATGTTATCATGTACTTTGCACAGGTTAGCCTGGAGCTTGCACATGGTATCCTGGAGTTTGCACAGGTTATCCAGGAGTTTGCACAGGTTATCCTGGAGTTTGGTAAGGTTGTCCTGGATTTTACACAGGTTATCCAGGAGTTTGCACAGGTTATCCTGAAGTTTGTACAGGTTATCCAGGAGTTTGCACAGGTTATCCTGGAGATTGCACATGTTAGCCTGGTTAGCCTGAAGCTTGCACAGGTCAGCATGGAGTTTGAACAGGTTATCCAGGATTTGCACAGGTTATCCAGGAGTTTGCACATGTTATCCTGGAGACTGCACAGGTTATCCAGGAGTTTGCACAGGTTATCCTGGAGTGTGCACATGTTAGCCAGTAGTTTGCAAATATTATCCTGGAGTTTGCACAGGTTATCCAGGAGTTTGCACAGGTTACCCTGGAGTTTGCACAGGTTATCCAGGAGTTTGCATGGGTTACCCTGCAGTTTGTACAGGTTATCCAGGAGTTTGCATAGGTTATCCTGGAGATCGCACACGTTAGCCTGGAGCTTGCACAGGTTACATGGAGTTTGCACAGGTTATCCAGGAGTTTGCAAAGGTTTTCCCAGTGTTTTGTACAGGTTGTCCTGGAGTTTGCACAGGTTATCCAGGAGTTTGCACGAGTTATCCTGAAGTTTGTACAAGTTATCCAGTAGTTTGCACAGGTTATCCTGGAGATCGCACACATTAGCCTGGTTAGCCTGGAGCTTGCACAGGTTAGCATGGAGTTTGCACAGGTTTTCCTGGAGCTTGCACATGTTATCATGTACTTTGCACAGGTTAGCTTGGAGCTTGCACATGGTATCCTGGAGTTTGCACGGGTTATCCAGGAGTTTGCACAGGTTATCCAGGAGTTTGCACAGGTTATCCTGGAGTTTGGTAAGGTTGTCCTGGATTTTACACAGGTTATCCAGGAGTTTGCACAGGTTATCCTGAAGTTTGTACAGGTTATCCAGGAGTTTGCACAGGTTATCCTGGAGATTGCACATGTTAGCCTGGTTAGCCTGAAGCTTGCACAGGTCAGCATGGAGTTTGAACAGGTTATCCAGGATTTGCACAGGTTATCCAGGAGTTTGCACATGTTATCCTGGAGACTGCACAGGTTATCCAGGAGTTTGCACAGGTTATCCTGGAGTGTGCACATGTTAGCCAGGAGTTTGCAAATATTATCCTGGAGTTTGCACAGGTTATCCAGGAGTTTGCACAGGTTACCCTGGAGTTTGCACAGGTTATCCAGGAGTTTGCATGGGTTACCCTGCAGTTTGTACAGGTTATCCAGGAGTTTGCGCAGGTTATCCTGGAGATCGCACACGTTAGCCTGGAGCTTGCACAGGTTACATGGAGTTTGCACAGGTTATCCAGGAGTTTGCACAGGTTACCCTGGAGTTTATACAGGTTATCCAGGAGTTTGCACAGGTTATCCTGGAGATCAAACACGTTAGCCTGGTTAGCCTGGAGCTTGCACAGGTTATCCAGGAGTTTGCACAGGTTATCCAGGAGTTTGCAGAGGTTATCCAGGAGTTTGCAGAGGTTACCCTGGAGTTTGTACAGGTTATCCAGGAGTTTGCACAGCTTATCCAGGAGTTTGCACATGTTATCCTGAAGACTGCACAGGTTATCCAGGAGTTTGCACAGGTTATCCTAGAGTTTGCATGTGTTAGCCAGGAGTTTGCAAATGTTATCCTGGAGTTTGCACATTTTATACAGGAGTTTGCACAGGTTATCCTGGAGTTTGCACATGTTATCCTGGTTAGCCTGCAGCTTGCATTTCTGCTGCAGTCTTTCACTGGTTCGAGTCACACAAGCTCTGCAGTGTGACGTCTTTCTCTCTGAGTCAAACGTGTAATTTGCAGTTCGTTGCATGCCTCCCTTCACATATTCAACATGTGAACTGTGCTATGCATATTACAAAGTGCATAATAGGGTGGCATTCCCAAAGTTGCCTTAAAACATTTTGACGAGGGCTGCAAACCTTACAAATGTCAAAGTAAACCACTGCACAGTCATGTTCCCAACAACTCTTGTGGAAAATCTGACCATCCTGCCTCACCCTGTAATATTGTAATATAAAAGTATCCTAATTCTTACTTAACATGCTTTAAAATACATAATTTGTTGCACATTTTCACCAAAAATCCTCAGGGAAGTGTATATAATCAACAGAATGCAAATGAAAATACGTCATCTGCTTTGAAATCACATTAATATAGCAGATTATTTTCTAAAACTTTAAGGCAATATAACGTGGCCGGAACTTACTCGTGGTGTTGTCATTACAGGGGCCAGGCCCCCCCAGCCAAATATTTCTGGCTAAGGGCCTGAACCGTAACACCGAGTCACTATCCTCACAGGAGGAGAAAGCTACCCTGGCAAGTCATTCCTTCCTACAAAGTTTTAAAACCTCAGCCTTATTTCGATCAAGGATACCCATTCCATTTGAAGCTAGCATTTATGCACCTGCATTTTAGCGACCAACCTACCCTTGACCAAAACCCTTTCTGGTCCAGGACAGCAGAAGGGGACGAATGCAAGCTCTGTGGGGCGAGAAAGAAGACAGTGGTTCACACCCTATCTGTCCGGCCGGTGTTACTTGCCAAAAGAAGAAAATTACTAGGGGGTTATTTTATTCAAGCCAGATTAAGAACCTGTAGACAAGCACTTGTACAGGGCCTTAACCCCGAACATACATGCCTGATTATATAAGGGTTATCAAATTTGTACAGTTATTTATGGCAATAGTAAAGGCCCATGCTGGTGAGTGCAAAATAAAAACAAACACTGATAAATGCATTAGGTTTCACCTATGTGATTAATAATAAGCTGTTTTTGTTGTAAGTTGTAGCTTGCTGATTAGTTGTACAATATAAGTTACAGAAGGTCTTTTAAAGTGTTATGACTTCTTTATGTACAAAAAGGCAATATATTGTGCTGTTACTAGTGGTATTGTGCATGAAAGCATTAGCAACATTTTGAAAAATGAAGTGAAAGATGGAAATAACATAATAAGTTGATGTAATAGCAATATTATGTGTTTAGAGGAGTTCTGGCAACTTTTGGGCCTGGTTCCACTGTACCTGCTGCATCATTCAGATCATGCCCCTAGTGCCTGCAAGATAACTGCATTTGTGACTGACTGTTTAGTAGTAAAATATAGCAATATATTTTGTTTTTTAAGGATTCCTAGAGCTTTGGGTCCCGGTGTCACTGCACCTGCTGCACCATTGAAATCATGACCCTAGTGCCTACAAGGCAACTGCACTTGTGACTGCTTATTTAGTAGGTAAATATAGCAATATTTGGTGTTTGGAGGAGTTCTGACAACTTTTGACCCCGGTGACACTGCACCTGTAATACCATTCAAATCATGGCCCTAGTGCCTGCTAGATAACTGCACTTGTGACTGCCTGTTTAGTAGTAAAATGTAGCAATATTCTGCGCTTAGTGGGGTCCTTAGAGCTTTTGGCCCTTGTGCCTCTGCACCTGCTGCACCATTCAAATCAAGCCCCTTTTAACTGCAAGATCACTGCAATTCTGTCTGCCTGTATAGTAGTAAAATACAGCAATATTAGGTGTTTAGAGGAGTTCTGACAACTTTTGGACCGGGTGCCACTGCGACTGCTATACCATTCCAATCATGACCCTATTGTCTGGAAGGTAGCTGAACTTGTGACTGCCTGTTTAGTAGTAAAATATAGTAATATTAGATGTTTATTGGGGTGCCTAGAGCTTTTGGTCCTGGTGCTACTTCACCTGCTGCACCATTCAAATCATGACAATATTTCCTGCTATATAAAAGCACTTGTGACTGTCTTGTTTAGTAGTAACATTTAGCAATAATCTGGGTTTAGTGGGGTCCCTAGAGCTTTTGACCCCAGTGCCACTGCACCTGCTGCAGCATTCAAATCAAGTCCCTTTTAACTGCAAGGTAACTGCAATTGTGACTGCCTGTTTAGTAGTCAAATATAGCAATATTATCTGTTTAGAGGAGTTCTGATAACTTTTGGGCCTGGTGCTACTGCACTTGCTGCACCATTCAAATGATGACCCTGTTGTCTGCAAGGTAACTGCACTTGTGGTTGCCTGTTTAGGAATAAAATATGGCAATCTTTGGTGTTTAGTGGGGAGCCCGTGAGCTTTTGTTCTCGGTGCCACTATATCAGCTGCACCATTCCTAAAATGACCCTGTTGCCTAAAAGATAACTGCACTTGTGACTGCCTGTTTAGTAGTAAAATATAGCAATATTTGGTGTTTAGTGTAGTTATGACAAAGTTTGGCCCCAGCGCCACTGCGCCTTCTGCACCACTTAAATCAAGCCCCTTTCAACTGCTAGGTAACTGCAATTGTTACTACCTGTTTAGTAGTAAAATATAGAAATATTAGGTGTTTAGAGGAGTTCTGACAACTTTTGGGTCCGGTGCCACTGTACTTGCTGCACCATTCAAATCATGTCCCTGTTGTCTGCAAGGTAACTGCACTTGTGACTGCCTGTTTAGTAGGAAAATATAGCAATTTGGGGTGTTTAGTGGGGTGCCTAGAGCTTTTGGTCCTGGTGTCAGTCAGTCATAAATCTTTATTCGGATTTAAAAATAAATCCACAAAAGCAAATCAAAAGGAAGACAACTATTACTCACTTTACAAAACCACAAACGTAAATTTGAGTGAAACCATTAGCAGTAGATAAAATTGTTAAAAGTTATAAAAATACAGCTTCGGATAAAAACAATTAAAAAGGTAACTGCCAAAACTATTTTTGTACAAGAGTGCAAAGTACAAACAAGCGAAATAGATTATTCAGTCAAAGCAGATAGTACTCTTATATCAATTAACACCACTACTAAATGGTTTGGTTCTAATAGTGGGAGGAGAATGGCACAAACATAACAGAAAAAGACCTAGACGACTTAGACAAATCAATAAAGTGCAAAAGAGTTCGTCCATGTAATACGCCACCGATATCTTTGACCTCATCCAACACAATGATTTAGACATTATCATCCTCACTGAAACTTGGCTAAATCCGGCTTCCACTCCTATCATAGACCTCCTAGTACCCCCCACTCATGACATAATTAGGCTTGACAGAGTTTTGAAACTGGGTGGGGGACTAGCATGTATTCACAGAAACACACTCTCGGTTTCTCACTCAGATTCCTCAACGCATGCCTCCTGTGAATACCTCTGTCTCACTATATCAAGTATGAACCTACCGGTTTGCAAACTTCACACCTTTTACCACCCCCCGAGTGACAATCTCCCTTTCACTGAGCAGCTAATGGAAATCCACTCTAGTAATGTCGACTCAGCGGTGTCTCAAATCTTCCTTGGTGATTTCAACCTTCATTGGTCTAGCCCCAACGACCCCGCTGTATCTTGCATTAAATCTTTCTTAATTGATCAAGATTTGACTCAGCACTGTGTCCAACCAACTCATAACAAAGGAGAAACGTTAGACCTCATTATTTCTAAAGAGCAGACTATCTCCATAGATTCCATTACCCCTTGTGACTGGTCCGACCACCACTGCATCCTCTTTTATATCAACAGGGAGGTATTGATGAGGAAGGCTCAACCACTAAAATCTAAGATTTGGAAAAGGGACATAAGAGCAATAAACTCTGACGAACTAGCTGCCCATTGCAAATCTGCCCTCTCCTTCCAAGCTGACATAGTTGAGGTACAATCACTCACCGACGCCTACAATTCAACCATTTCCAACATCATGGAGAATATTGCTCCACTCCAACAAAAAAATGCTTCAACAAAAATATCCAAACCTTGGTATAACGAAAACTTAAACTCAGAACGCCGCAACCTTAGGGCATTTGAGCGGTCCTGGCGAGTCAATCCCTCCTCGGACCAACTAAAACTCCTTAGAGATGCCAGGAGCCGCTACAACAAACAAATCAAGAGTGCTAAGGCGACTTACTTCAGACACCAACTGGATCAAGCGGCAAACCGCCCCAAGAAACTCTTCGAATTGGTCAAACAACAATCAGTCGTTGGGTCTAACCAATCTGATCCTGGTGGCAACCCACCCTCTTGCGATGATCTTGCCGCCTTCTTCACGGAGAAATCAAGAATCATCTCCATTGACCTTGCCGCTAAGAAGGCTCTACTACCTTCATCCATTGCTGCCTCACCCATTGACTCCTCGGTAAGGCGTAAATCGACCTCCATGAATTCCAAGAACAATGCATCATGGGGCACCTTTACCACATTTAGTGAATATGATATCTTCAAGATTCAGAATATCAACCCTTCCAACCACTTCAGTGACCCGCTGCCCCCTTCTATCTTCAAAGAAATCAAGAATGCACTGATCCTCACATGGACTAGGATTGTAAATGCTTCCGTATCACAAGGCATGATCCCAGAATGCCTAAAAGCAGCTCAGGTAACACCCATACTAAAAAAACCTAACGGTGACAAATCTGATCTCAATAACTTCCGCCCCATTTCCAACATCCCCACCTTAGCGAAACTACTAGAAAAATGTGTGCAATCACAACTCTGTGCTCACATAGAGAATTACTAACTCTTAGACCAGCATCAATCGGGCTTTAGGAAGGGGCACAGCACCGAATCGGCTCTCACACACGTTTTTGATGACATTTTAATAATGCTCGACCAAAATTAATCCTGCCTCCTGATCCTCCTCGACCTTTCCTCCGCATTTGATACGGTTAATCATGACAACCTCCTATCCATCCTGCAAAATAGACTGGGTTTCTCTGATCAGGTGTTACAATGGTTCTCATCCTTCCTTCATCACAGAACTCAAAGAGTCAAGGCAAACCACTCTCTCTCCCAGCCCTCTCCCGTACTCATGGGGGTCCCCCAAGGATCCGCTCTATCTCCTATACTCTTCAACCTTTTCTTGGAACCTCTTGCACATTCTCTAAATTCCATGGACATTCTCTTCCACATGTATGCGGACGACACGCAACTATATCTGAAAATCTCATCCTCGGAAAACATCATCTCACTCAATACTACCCTAATGTTTACTCAAAACTGGTTAACGGAGAATCATCTCCTGCTCAACACTTCTAAAACGGAATTCCTGCTCATCTCCCCTCCGAACCTCATCCCCAAGCTAAACCTCTGGCTGAGTCACCTCACTGCTTTCAACTGTACTCCTCTCATTGTAGATGCAGCCAAGTCTCTCGGTATCACCATGGACAAGCACCTGAACATGAAAGGTCATATCAGCAATGTATGCAAAGGAGCTAACCACTTGATGAGATCACTCAGAAATATCAAACCTTCCCTTCCTCTAAATGATTTCAAGCAAGTGGTCCAAGCGCTTGTCTTGCCGAGGTTAGATTACGGCAGTGCTACCCTCTGTGGCCTTCCCAAATACGCCCTGGCTCCACTAAGGGCTTCACTTAACTCGGCTGCTAGACTGGTTACAGATACCAAGCGAAAAGATCATATATCCCCAGTCCTAAAATCGCTCAATTGGTTGCCCATCGAAGCACGAATTCAATTAAAGATTGCTGTTCTTACACACAAAGCCCTTCACCTTAACACTCCTACGTACCTTGCGCAAAAACTTAAACTATCCTGTGGCGTAAGAGCTTCAAGAAGCGCCTCTACCCTCCTCCTGAAACCACTCATCCTTAATAAAAAGAGAAGTTGTCACTGAGCCTTCTCCGGAGCTGCCCCTAAGATTTGGAACTCTCTTCCACCGGAAGTTCGCAGAATCTCCTCATTGACGGCGTTCAAAGTGGAAGCCAAAAGATTCCTAATGAACAAATTTGAACCCTAATAGGGTTAGACTCACGGGCCCGTTGACATTGCTCCTGCTGCCTTTGTTCTTACATTTGATACAGCTCCCCCTTATTGTACACTGTCTCACCCTTGCTGCCCGCCTACACCTGTTTATTGTATTACCCTCCTAGTTGTATTTTGCACTGTATTTTCTTTCTCTCCCTTCCTCTTATGGATATTGTTATAGATATTGCTTTTGTCCTTCCTCCCATCATATTGTAAAGCGCTCTGTTATCCCTTGGGATCTTGTTCGCGCTATATAAAACGTTATAAATAAAATAAAATAAATAAAAAATAAATAAATGCTCTTGATCTTAAGAGCCATGCCGCTTTCAAACCGTACTAAAGTGCAGAGTCTTCCTAGTGCTCATACAAGCCCATAACAACGTAGCAACTGAACAACATATAAAAGGATCTAGGAGAGATTTTAAAAAGTAAAGTGCTACTCGAGATTGTTTAAAATTACAACTTTTTAAAATTGGGATAATGTACCTTACTCGAGCAGATTTGTAAAAAGCGCAAAATAAGACAATGTGGAGATCGGACTACATTGATACCATGTCGCAAGGGCAGGCTGATAGGTCGGAATGGGTATACTTGTTAGCGGGAAAACCCAGCATCAAGGGGATTAAATTCATTCGAAATCTAATTAAAATGTGTCTGTACTGGGAATTGTTAGTGATTCCTAGATAAGAATGCCCTCCCTCTAAAATTGGAGGTATTTGTTGGTACAGAATGACCAGTTTCTTTGGATGGTTAGATTCATAACGGTCAAAGGTGACCTTTTTCAAATAGGAGGTCTTGAGTTCAAGCTTAAAGATTTTCTGGCAAGCACTAGGGTCCCCAAACAATTTCTTATGCCCTATGTCAGTTAGGGTCTTTTCCACATAATGTAGCCACGCTATTTTGTGCCAATTATCTAATCCAAGGCAGTTTTGTATAATCAGTTGAGTTAGGCTCACTGTGTCCCTACGCCATACCGAATGCCATAACATAATTGGTACTAGCTTAATACTGTCAGTCAAGTAGGGCACACCAAACTCTAGGTGACATGTATAGTTTGGAGAGGACTTGGGGAGAGAGGCTATACCCTTGAAGAAACTATCTTCCAGATTTTGGAGAAGGCTTACAGATGCCATACCCCAGACGCCTGCCCCATAAGAGGGGGCGGAGACTGTTTTAGCTTGGTAGATTGTTTTGATAGTTTCAATAGGTTTTAGTCTCAGCCTTCTAGTGAAGGCTGAGATTGCCTCTACACTCCTCTTTATCACTAGGGCCTTATTGTCAACCATTTTTGCCCAACACTGTGACTTGTCAAAAACAACCCAGAGTTAAGGAAATTGATCTACCACCTCCAAATTTGGAGTGCCGCTGTGAAAGGAAGGTGTATTTTTTCCCACCGGCAACCTTGGTGCAAGAATAAAGGATTTCAACTCATTTACCTGCAAATCTAATGAGGCCATAAAGGCTACATAGTCCCTTATTAAGCGCTGGAGGGCCAAACCTGTTCTGGCAATCATGACGGCATCATCCGCATATACCAGTATCAGAACGCTGCGGCCATCAAAAATGGGTACATCCGGCATAGATCCCCTAAGTGCTTCCCCAACCCCATTGGTGTAAATAGAGAATAGGAAGGGGGCAAGGACACACCCTTGTCTAACTCTCCTACTGAGCTTAAAGGGGCAAGTGCATTCCCCGTTTTTGCCGTAGCAAACTGATGCTTTAGCACTGGCATATAGTTGGCGGCTGAAAATTATTATGGCAGCATCGATCCCCATGGAGTCCAATAGGTCCCATAGTTTAGTATGGGACACAGAATCAAATGTGGCACTAAGGTCCATAAATGCCAGAAAGTTTTGACCTCCCCTTGGCTCTGGTGTACTTATCATTTGTCAGGCTCAGGTTTAGGCACTGATTAATTGTGCCTTTCCCTTCTTGGAACCCATATTGTGCTTCTATCAATATATTTTACTCGCTGGCCCACTCTTCCAGTCTGTGTAGCAATAGGCGCCCCATAAACTTTGCTGTTGTGTCCAATAAGGAGATTGGTCGATAGTTCTGAGCGTTCTTCTTATCTCCCTTTTTAAAAATCGGGATTATTAAGCTGGTAGACCATGTTGGTAGGGGGCCTGTTTTTGCTATTGCATTTATCACATTCGTGAGAAGGGGGGCCCACAGGTCCTGATGTGTTAGGAATAAGTAAATTGGGACCCCATCTGGCCCCGGAGCCTTCCCACCTATACAATTACCCAGGCCAGATTGTATCTCTTCCAGAGAGAATGTCAAATGCTTTAACAGGGTAAGGGATATAGGAGGGTCTTCTACTGCTCCATTCTCTCCTGAGCCGAAAACCAGCTCAAAGTGGGCCACCCAGTCTTCTTCTCCCACATGAAGGTCTAGTGTGGGATCTTCATGGTTTTGAAACACGGAGCATTAATTGTTTTCCAGAAATCACACCCGGATTTAGATAATGCTGCCTTTTCTAGGTTTTCCCACGCCTCTTCTCTTAAAGTTCTCTCCCTTAACTTCCTGGCTTCCAGGTAACTTTTCCTAAGAGATGCTATCAAAACACTGTTTCGCGGGCGTGCATTCAAGGCTTTGTGCAAAGATTTTAGTGAATGTGTGCAGGAGTGGTCGAACCATCGAGTGGGCAGGGCAGCATTAGATTGTTTTACACATGTCAATGCCTTTTTTACTTCGCCAAGAAAAATCCCAAAACCTGAGGTGATTTGTTCTGGGGTGTTATCAGGGTCAAAGCATCTCATTACAGACTCTAAACAGTTATTTAAAATTAGCGGGACTATTTTTCCTTTGTCTATTTGATTCCACTTTAACTGGAAGCCATTTTTCCTGCCCAAGATGGGTGTCCTAATTTTATGGGTGGGCATCTTGTTTAATGTAAGCCTGAAGTGTGCCTGAAACTATTACGAAATCAAGTGTTTATTCGTAATCATTTCTTGAGAAGGTCTTAACTAGGTTATCTGTAATGGGGTTTACCTTGTTGATGATTAACAGGTTTCTAGAAATTAACAATTTATTTAAGCTGTTGCCATAATCATGGTGGATAAAATGACGAATGGGGTCTCCCGAAGTGTCTTCAGGACCACTTACCCTATTTTCATTGAACTTGCAAGGCTGGGTATTGAAATCTCCAACCCACAGGATGTTCACATCTTTCCTGTAAGATGCGCTAGTACTATTTTGAATTTCAATATCTAAGTGCTCCACGACGTCCTTCATATTACCCCCAAAATTATTCTTGTGAAAATTCACTAATAACCAAGCCCAAACCTTGTTCCCCTCAATCAGAAGAATATGGAAATCAGGACTCAGGTGTCTAAAAGTTATGATTTTCAGGGGGAAAGTGTTTGCAATCAAAGTCAATAACCCCCCCCCCCCCTTGCTCTTCCTGAGGTGGATGGGAGTGCATCTGTTTGGAATGAGCGAAACCCATCTAAAAATATAGGTGCAGTTGCCCACGTTTCTTGAATACATAAAAGATCGAAATCTTGCCACTGGGCTAACCAATCTGAACTACTTAACTTTGAGCCTACGCCTGATATATTCCATGTAGCTATTCTTAAGATGAGTGCGGAACCCTTTCCTACAACCCCCCCCTAACTTGACAATCTTGGATAGACTTTATGTCCTGAGTAGTTACTGTGTTTCGTGGCTCCCGTGGCTGGGTCGCGGCTGCCCCTGACAGTCAGTCGCAGGATTCCCAGTCTACCAGCTGGGTTAGGGGCTCAAATCTATTTGATAACACCACCCCACTCTTATCTAAATGCCCTGGCTTGGTAAAGCCCACTGCGCCAACGATCGGTGCTCCATTGGCCTTTTTGGGCGGACCTGAATGGAAACTATAGAAATGCTCTAGCGGGAGTACATAAATGTTGGAGCTGAGGGAGAGGTTAACTTGGAAGTAGTGCAGTAGGGACCGCGTAACATGTTTGTTATTAAAGTTTACCACTACGCAATCCCCCTGGATTGCTTTTGATGAAGGACCCACCCAACTCACCCTCATCGCCATAATGATGTGTCTGGCCAGGCCCCTAGGACCATCAAAGATAGGGGCCCAAATGCTCAGCCAATGGAGAGATTTATCCATGAGTTGAGCAGTACCTTCCCTTTGGCCTTCCCTCAACTTTGGGACATTTACCAATACCAGGACCAATGGGGAAGCGGCGGGAGGGAGGTCCAGCACTAAATTGGGCTCCCAGGACTGTGCCATTTGGCATACAATGCGTCTGCTGCCCACATCGTTTCCTTGCCCCCCTAAGTTATTTGGGACCCTGTTTGAATCCATGCTAGGGGTAGGAATGCGACTTGCTGCCCAGGATTAACCAATTGCTTCTGGGTAGGTAAAGGTAGAGGGTGTACCACAGGTTGGAGAGGCTGGAGAGGGGGTAAAGATGGCACAAAAGCCATGCCCGTTTTGGTATTAGTAACAATAGTGTCCAGTTTCTCCTCAATTTTCAAAAGCCTGTCAAGCAGTGGGCCGAGTAGGTCCTTGACCAGGTTTTCCAATTTGTTCCAATCAAAGTCAGAATTTTGGCTGATAGAAGCTCTTAGCGCTGGGGATGGGGGGGTTCTCACGCTCTGATCCAGTGAATGTCCTTTTTTTTGCAATTTGGAGCTTCTTGTCGCAGGTTGATTTTGCGCTTTGCCCCCCTTTTTCTCTTGGTGGCAGGCTGTATGGACTAGTCCAACTGGACCGGTGAAACCGATACGGCTTCAGGAGCTAATGCAGGGGGGGAGGATTCATGGGGCAGCCTGGCCATAAGGTCAAGGTCATGGGAGGGATCAAGTGTAGTCTGAGATGTAGTCTCCGGTAGCTCAGGAGCACGCCTACCCTCCTGCAGGGATAGCCGATGGTCAGTCAACTCAATCTCATATGAGAGTACATTTGCGGCCCTGAATAGAAAGGCATCTAGGGTAGTTGATGTGCCCCCCCACCTTGATCGTTAATGGTCTTCCTCTTACCCATCTCAGGATGAAAGCAGCTGTTGCCCAAGCGTGTTCTGAAGATTCCAACAAAAGATACCCTGGCACTCAAAACATTTAGAATACAATTATTGACATAGTTATGTCCAATGCTACGAAGAAGAAGCAGGAAAAGTACTCATTACACAGGAAACACAGGAAAATTTCATTTTTCAGGATATTAGTGAATTTATTTGCAAAATAACATTCAAAATGTTATAAGAGTTGCAAGGACTGAGACACTTAGATCTAGATATTACAATCTGGACGAGGAATCTTTACAATGATGGGAAAGTGATCCAGTCCTTGGTGCAGAAACATGAAACAGCCAACACGTGTTTCGTCACATCCGTGACTTTCTCAAGGCTTCAGAGAATAGGAGTTATTGGTAAGAAGTTAAAGCTCGTCTGTAGAATTAGACAAGAGTGATCAGAATAATTCCAAACGTGTCAATGTTTAGTGTCAAAAAGTTGTGTCTAGACCACTCTTGAACTTGATTGCAGTCGTAACAGATGTGTATTTCTTTACGAACTCGAGTACGTTTGCAGCCCTGAATAGAAAGGCATCTAGGGTAGTTGATGTGCCCCCCTGCCTTGATCGTTAATGGGGTAAACAGTCTAAATATCGAGTTTTTTATGTCGATTTGCACTAATATCGAGTGCAGAATATCGTGATACAAAAGTATCGACTGTCCGAATTTCGTGGTCAAGAATATTGAGTCTAAGGTAAGTAATATCGTTTTTAACAATATCGAAGTCATTAATATCGGTTGCAAAAATATAGTTGTTAAAAATATCGTTTTTTAGTTAGTGTTATGTATTTTAGTATGTATTTTAAATGTATGTGTTCTATTTTTTTGTCTAAGTATTGCATTTGTTTTTTAATATATGTGTTATCAATTTTATTCCAATTAAATATTGCGTTTTAGTTCCGTAGCGGGTTGTGGGTTTGTAGGGGAATAGGGTGGGAAGTAATTTAAATATAATTAATTTATTAATACATATTTTGTATTAATTAATATTTATATATTTAATATTTTATATTGTTAATTGTGGTAATTAATTCATTATTAATTATTTATTAATTAGTTGTTAATTATTATTAATTAATCGGTAATTATGTTAATTGTGTTATTTTTTTAGGAGCGGGTTGTGGGTTGATAGGGGAGTAGGGTGGGAAGTAATTTAATTATAATTAATTCATTAATATTTTTTAATAATTTATATTTATGTATTTAATATTTTATATTGTTAATTGTGGGAATTCATTGATTATTAATTATTTATTGATTGGCTGTTAATTATTATTAATTAATTGGTAATTATGTTAATTGTGTTATTTTTTTAGGAGCGGGTTGTGGGTTGATAGGGGAGTAGGGTGGGAAGTAATTTAATTATAATTAATTCATTAATATTTTTTAATAATTTATATTTATGTATTTAATATTTTATATTGTTAATTGTGGGAATTAATTGATTATTAATTATGTATTGATTGGTTGTTAATTATTATTAATTAATTGGTAATTATGTTAATTATGTCATTTTTTTAGGAGTGCGTTGTGGGTTGATAGGGGAGAAGGGTGGGAAGTAATTTAATTTTAATACATTTTTTAATATTTATAATATAATATTTATTTAATGTTATTTTATAGTGCTAATTGTGTGAAGTAATTTATTATTAATTCTTTTTATTTTGCTTGTTAGTTGTTATTAAATAATTAATTAATTGTTAATACATTTTGTTAATTGTGTCATGTTTTACGACATTGGTGGTGTCATTTACAGGGGAATATGGTGGGAGGTAAAATATTTATATTTAATTAATTATTTGTTAATTAATGCTAATTAATTAATAAAATATTTAATATGCTAATTGTGGAATAATTTTGATGTGTGAGTTGTGGCGTTTATAGTTGTAAATGTTGGGAAGAATTTTAAAAAAAATGTATTCATGATTTGTTGTTAATTGTTATTAATTTTTTAATGTAAAATTAGTTATGGAAATTGTGTAAATATTTTTAGGTGTGTGTTTTTGTGTTTATTGGGGTAGAGGGTTGAAAGTAATATACTTTAAATAGATTAATCATTAGTTGATCATTAATATTAATTTATTAATTGATAAATATTGTTAGTATTTGTTTTGTTTTTATTTTGTTTGGGGATTTAGGTTCAATAGCTGTAATGTTTTGTTGTATCCCCTCCGCTATCCAACACTTTCCCTACTGTTGCACTCATTGGAGTGGGAATAGTAATTTATTCCCCTCCGCTATCCAACACTTTCCCTACTGTTGCACTTCCTGGAGTGGGAATAGTAATTTTTACCACTCCGCTATCCAACACTTTCGCTACTGTTGCATTCCCTGGAGTTGGAATAGTAATTTTATCCACTACGCTATCCAACACTTTCCCTACTGTTGCACTCATTGGAGTGGGAATAGTAAATGATTCCCCTCTGCTATTCAACACTTTCCCTGCTGTTGCACTCGCTGGAGTGGGAATAGTAATTTTTACCCCTCCGCTATCCAACACTTTCCCTACTGTTGCACTCGCTGGAGTTGGAATAGTAATTTTTACCCCTACGCTATCCAACACTTTCGCTACTGTTGCACTCGCTGGAGGGGGAATAGTAATTTTTACCCCTCCGCTATCCAACACTTTCGCTACTGTTGCACTCGCTGGAGTGGGAATAGTAATTTTTACCCCTCCGCTATCCAACACTTTCCCTACTGTTGCACTTGCTGGAGTGGGAATAGTAATTTTTACCCCTACGCTATCAAACATTTTCCTTACTGTTGCACTCGCTGGAGTGGGAATAGTAATTTTTTCCCCTTTGCTATCCAACACTTTCCCTACTGTTGCACTCATTGGAGTGGGAATAGTAAATTATTCCCCTCCGCTATCCAACACTTTCCCTACTGTTGCATTCGTTGGAGTGGGAATAGTAAATTATTCCCCTCTGCTATCCAACACTTTCCCTACTGTTGCACTCGCTGGAGTGGGAATAGTAATTTTTACTCCTCCGTTATCCAACACTTTCCCTACTGTTGCACTCGCTGGAGTGGGAATAGTAAATTATTCCCCTCCGCTATCCAACACTTTCCCTACTGTTGCACTTGCTGGAGTGGGAATAGTAATTTATTCACCTCCGCTATCCAACACTTTCCCTACTGTTGTACCCAATGTAGTGTAAAATGTAGTTTTAAAAAATAATAAATATTTTTATATTTTAATTTATAGTATATATATATATATATATTTTATTTTTATGTTACAGGTGTATGTATATATATATATATATGTATTTATAATTCTTAATATATTTCTAACATTTTATAATTTATTAAAATAATTATTTCTTAAATATTAAGTAAATATATATATATATTACATTTTATATATGTATGTTTCATTTATTTTTACATTACATTTATTACTTATAATTATTAAAATGTTCTAATAATTCTAAATATTTTTTTAAGTTATATGAATTATTTAATTTATTTTACATTATTTTTTATACATTTAAAAAAACGATATTTTGTACTTCGATATTTTTAACAACTATATATTTTTTCGATGTTTTAGTACTTACCATTATGAAGATAGAATGTCGATATTTTTTACATCGATATTTGTGTCCCAATATTTTGGGAACACGATATTTTGTCTCTCGATATTTTGTCAGTGATCCCGTTAATGGTCTTCCTCTTACCCATCTCTGGATGAAAGCAGCTGTTGCCCAAGCGTGTTCTGAAGATTCCCCTAGATACTTTTCCCAAAACTCGTCGGAGTCTCCTCCAGGCTCCGACGGGCGTGGACGTGTCAGCCCTTGGCAAGGGCTTTGCCCTGTCGCGTCCTCACGCGTGTCCCGCACCGTGGGACCGCTGGCACTCTTTGAGTGTACGAAGAGAGCCCGGGGGCTCACGGGCCAACGAGTCCCCCCCCGTAGTTCAGCCCAGCTCTCTCCCTCCTCCTCCGTTCAGGATCCCCTCAGGTACGAGGCATCGGCGGGTTACACCGGGCCGCGGGACCGATGGCGCTCTTTGAGCATGTGAAGAGAGCGCTGGTGCTCATGGGACACCAAGTCCCCCTGCGTAGTTCAGCCCGGCTTGCTCCCTCCTCCTCCGTTCAGGATCTGCTCAGGTACGAGGTATTGGTTGGTTACACCACGCCGTGGGACCGCTGGCACTCTTGGAGCTCATGAAGAGAGCGCGGGGGCTCATGGCCCACCAAGTCCCCCGCGTAGTTCAGCCCAGATTGCTCCCTCCTTCTCCGTTCAGGATCCGCTCAGGTACGAGGCATCGGCGGGTTACACAGCGCCACGGGACCGCTGGCGCTCTTTGAGCACATGAAGAGAGCACGGGTGCTCACGGGATACCGAGTCTCCCGCGTAGTTCAGCACAGCTCGCTCCCTCCTCCTCCATTCAGGATCCACTCAGGTACGAGGCATCGGCGGGTTACCTGGTATCACTGCACCTGCTGTACCATTGAAATCATGACCCTGTTGTCTGCAAGGTAAGTGCACTTGTGACTGCCTGTTTAGTTAAAAATTTTAGCAATAATTTGGGTTTAGTGGGGTCTTTAGAGCTTGCACCATTCAAATCAAATCCCTTTTAACTGCAAGGTAACTGCAATTGTGACTGTCAGTTTAGTAGTCAAATATAGCAATATTATGTGTTTAGAGGAGTTTTGATAACTTTTGGACCCTGTGCTACTGCACCTGCTGCACCATTCAAATCATGAGCATGTTGTCTGCAAGGTAACTGCACTTGTGGCTGACTGTTTAGTTGTAAAATATAGCATAGCTCTTGTATATTAACTTTATTTTTAATTTGCATTGTTTATTACAGCATTTAGAATTTGATCATAATGACTAAATAGATTAAGTTGAAAAAAGGCAATATGATAATGCCAATGAAGTGCTTAGAAAGGCATGCATAGGAAATGTCACAAACTTTCTAAGGCTAAAGCATCTGCTTTACACAACTAAGTAATAAAAAGAAAGCAGTCCAGCATACTGTAAGAAGCTATCTGCCATTTCCCTGGGAAGGGATCTTATCTTGACAGTGAATAGGGCTTAAACAGTTTGAACAGCTTTTGTAGAAGTATTGTAAATGTGTGCAGCCTGGGGAAGTAAAAAAAAAAGTTCCACATCAAAGCGAATGAACACAGTAAATCGGTCGGGAACTGAAAAGAGCCCTTTTAAGATATATTAAATACGAGAGAAACCTAATTACATATGAAAATTATACATCAAATGGAATATTCAGCCCACTGGAACTGCGACACATTTAACATATGTCATAACAAGACAATGTTTCCTTCTGACTTGACATGAAAACTCTTGCCTTTAAGGTATTCATTGATTTATTATGTCATTTTTATTGCAATGTTTTAAAACGTATTTTGGTGCAATGGTTTTAATTAACCATGCACTTTATTAATAAAATCTAAACTCTAAATTCCGCATGGAGAAATGTACCCTGATTAGGAGTATTAAAAAGGATGGTAATGCCATCAAAATTGAACACCGACAAAAATACAATTGCCAACCACTTTAATTGTCTGTGGAAAGGGGAAATTCATACAAATATTCCTAACATTTGATAAGAAATATTTAAATACCACGTACATGCATATAGTTTAGCAATCTTTTACATGTACTGCATTTGTACTCCAGGTTCAATATTGCCATCTATTATTCAATTTTATTTTAATATTTTTCTTGCAATGTCGGCACAGCATACTTGAATTTCACAAATAATACTACATATCCCAGATATTAACAGTATTACCAAATAGTGGTATTACCATAAATGAGTGCCTACTACTGCGTAATTTGGAAAGAATAAGTGCTAGGGCTCAAAGTTTTGCTCAGACGCCCGCAAAAGATGCTATCGAAAGTCAGGGTGATCGAGTTCAAGATTTGCAGTCTTGATTCCACCTCATGATTTTTTAATCCACCACAAGACACTTTTTGCCTTTTTATTTCACTCTTGCAGGTTTATTTTTCATCCCTGCCTTTTTACTTTGTCACTGTCTTTCTCTTCCTCCTTTTTTCCCCCTTTTGTATGTTTCTCTCTTTTTTTTCACCAGTCTAGATCAAAGCCTGCCGCGGAAAAGTAAATGCCGTCCCGAAAAATTTGTGCCTGGGTGCCCCACCTGCAAGCACCGGCTCAAGTTAAGCCTTGGCTACGTATTTTATATAAATTACATGTTTGAGCTTATGTTCTTTTGCATGAATATGCCGAACCGAACTTAACGGGAAACCGGCACCCTGTTCGAGATTCAGGCTGCGCCTTCACGCTAGCTGTAGCCTGAAGCGGCAGACAGAGCCGCAGGAAGGGAGTCTGTGACAAGCCTCACAGGAAAATCTACCTCTTGACATGAGGGCCCCAGGGGGTACATAGAGGATTTTGAAAAGTACGTTTTTGTCTCAAGGGGCCTCACCAACCTAAGAAGAAGGTAACTATGGAGGCTTTTGACAATGAAGACATTCTCAAGCCTGCTCTCTTCACTTTCTAGGCACTGACATTGCCGCCATCACATGGGTGTCTTGGGCTGTGCATGTTTCTTGTATGCATGCCTCTTTTACCATACTCTTTACTTTGCAAATTGCAGGTTATAACACTCTGGATAGATAAACACGAGTCATTAACTGCAAATGCAAGTTCTGTTATATTTGAAATTAGACTAATGTCGCCGGCAAGTTGTGCAAACCTATTATACGCCAACACAACATGACACACACATTTCATACGGACCCTGGAATTTCCAATTTTACATGACATCAACGACATTTCCCATTATCTGTAATTGCAACAGCTCTAAACGTGCATTTTATAATGCTTTAATGGAAAAAGTTGTCATTGTAATGCATCACCGTTGCTAATGAAATCGCTTCTTTATTCGGACATTTCATCATCTCGTTGTTCTGTGTACTGCACTGACTGTCGTCAATGCTTCAGTTCTCGTTCTAACTAGCGCGAGCTCTCATGGGTAGGATCTGTCTTTCCCATGTAGGGGCATATTTACGTTCCCTGGCGCATCCCTGCAAATCAGCAGGGATGCGCCAGGGAAGATGCGTCACGCAAGTTTGCCCTTGCGCCACCGCCGATGCGCCGCATTTACAATGTGGCGCGCCGTGGCGCACGGATGGGTAGATGCGTGTTGCATCCCCCGACGGAAAGGCGGCGCATTGCTGGAGTCGCGTCGCAAGCGCGACGCGGCTCCAGCAAGGCTCGGGGGTGCCCTATGCCTAACATGCTGCGTCAATCCTTACGCCTGCTTCAAGCAGGCGCAGGGTTTTGACGCAGCATGGGCGTAAAAGTGACTCAGTGAAATCTTGTAGATTTCACTGCGTCACTTTTACGAGGCGTACCTGCGAGGGAACGCCCACCCTGCACCGGAACGCCCACATGAAACCTGACGCAGGTTTCATGTGGCGCAGGGGTTTACAACGTGACGCATCTCCCTAGATGCGTCACGTTGTAAATATTGCGCAACGTGGCGCATGTTTTGCGTCGCCGCTGCGTCACATAAGTGACGCAACAGCGGCGCAAAAGTGGCGCAAGGGGCTCGTAAATCTGCCCCGTAGTGTTTAATTTGTGAAACAAAAAATACACTTTTTCCATTTTTCATAGGACCCCGCAGCTGCGCTGCCAAATGCTGCGTTGCCGAATACCAAGGTTGCCTAGTCTTGATTCAACCTCATGCCTCTTTCTTCCACCTTCCTACACTTCTCTTTTTCTCTCCAGAATGTTCGTTTTCACCCTTTGTCACTGTTTCCCTATCTTTTTTTTACTTGTTTTTTCTACGGTTTCAACTTTTCTCGCTCATGATCTGATTATTAAAAATATGTTCTGGTTTCCAAAAAGTAGTGCCATGCCCACCACCTGCAGCCTGTGCAAAATGAGCACTGCTGCTTCTTTGCTCGATTCACTACTTACATGTTCAAGGTGGAGTGCGTATTCAATTCTTATGGCTTGCTACCAATTCTTTCACCAAATTCATCATATGTTAGACTAGATGAGGCCTTTTTATGAGATGGTTTGTGTTACGCTTGCATCAACGCAAACCTCAAGTAAGATTTATGAAGCCACACAAGGCCACTTTGCGTGGCCCTGCGTGGCTCCATGAATCTGGAGGAAGGCAACGCAGCACAAATCGCTGCATTGCCTTACTCTGCCCTGGGAAAGCATTCCATGGGCATAGCTTGGGTTTTCCGACGCAACCCCCATGGGTTTTGACACATTCACAAATTTAGCAGAACTGGTAGACCTTGGAATGCTCCAAAAAGATACGCCTTCCCAGGAGAGGTGTAACAAGGAGAAATATCTTCAGTTCTTCTCGTTACATCCTCTTTGTATGTGTGCTGCATGCTGCTGTACTCCAATGAATACTATAATAAACTGGATTTATATTAGTGGTGGGCAGTTGCCTACATCAAGGAATAGTAACAGTAGCTTGTCAGGTAACACTGACATGTCAGGGTAAACTCCAAAAGGCACTACATTAACCTGAGCTCAAACCCGTTGTAGCTATAACAGAACAGAAAGGATTAACTTCAGCGTGTAAAGTATTTATGCAGTACCAAAACAGTAATGAAGTCAAAATGTCACATAATAAAAAGATAAACTAAAGTAAAAAAATAGAATACAATTTAATAAACAAAATGATATAAAAACAACAGAAATCTACAAGGGGGAAATGGAGATATGCATTTTTAAAGATTTGAGTGAATATGGTCCTAAAAATCACTAAGCACCAATGTTAGTCTATGGACCTGGTAGACCAGGACCTAGGCTTAATTTCAGGCCGACTCAGATGGAGCGCGTCACATGCAACAATCGAGTTTGTCCTGGTCAAAAAATGTCACCATCCAACTTATTCTTTTTTATGGAGCTGAAAGGGCTGGGCCCATAAGTTATGGACCTATTCTAGAATCACAATCCGATGGCTCTTTTTAGCAGCATGTAAGCATAGAGGGGAGAAAGTTGTTATTATTGCCAATCAATTCAACGGGAATTTCTCTAGACACATTATCACCACAGACCACTACATAAGATTAGTTAATTTATTACAAAGCCAAAAATAACTGGACATAAAGATACCTCGAACGAGAATGTAGAAATATATTGGAATCAGCATAAAGCCAAATCTGCGAATCAAGGTGAGGCGAGGCAACATGAACAAGACATTTACCTCAAGATATAGGATGCAGAGGATCAGAAAGCATGAGTCCAAATATCCCTGCATCGAGGGTTGGTGAATACAAAACATTTATCTATCCCTACACTAACGCTAAAATGACATCCCTACTTAAGCATCTTCAGGGACAAGAAATAAAGGTGTCAGCATGTGGAGTCCTCCTAAGATGCCTCTCCACCATCGATGGGTCAAAATAGCATAAGGCTATCGAGACAGAGCTTGTTCTAAGATGCTCTCTCTCCGAAGGCAGAAAGAAAAGTAGGCACTTCCCCTACTTTCAACATCGTATTATTACAAGTGTCTTTCTCAAGAGTCTTTGCGAGTCACGACATCTGCTCTGGGTACGATCTCTAAGGTAAGTTTCCATGGGATAACAGTGTTCTTGATTTGCAACAAGCTGACCCTGATTCTCAGACCTTCTCCAGTGTGAAACACAACAGCTTTCCTTTTCAACTCGAGTTTACAATATAACTCCTTCTCTAGTTGCCTGACTTTATTCTAGTTAACAACGGTGCTTCTCCCACCTGCAACACAAATTGTAAGAAAGAACAAATTCCACAGCACACATGAAATTCAGCTATCAATTCTAAAGTGAGAGTTTCCAGGAAAAATGCATTTTAGGCCTATAAGATTCGCCTAACATGAGAAAATGGAATGTGAGCTTTAGGAAATTACATAAGATATATGGCACGTTCAATTAATACGTTTACCTACATGTAAAATGACATGATTAATAATGATTTTAGTACATGAATAATTGTCAGTTTCATAACACAAGATCTTCACGTTAATGTTTTCTGCTAGTTACATTCACCTTCTATGCTAATTCTCCATGTTACTTTTAAATGGGCTAAACACATCATGGTTTATGTTATTACATTTTGAATTCTAACACTTCACGTTAATACAACAAAAGGATTATATGTGGGTGCGCTCTACACGTGTGATTATAATACACCCCTAGAAATAAAATGATGTTTCCGCAACATCAGAGCTAAAGATCCTTCATCTGGGCAAACCTTAACCTATATGTGACAAAGTTGCATCAAAATCTGGCACCTTTCTTATAAGGTCCTGCTGATATGCTGAAAGTTTGGAAGCACAAACATTTTCTTAGTCCCAACTTGGGGCACACTCCTTAGTTCTGAGTACAAGTGGGAACTGGTCCAGCCCTTCAAGCCTCCACACAGGTCTCAAACCGCAGGTTCAGTCCTCTTTTCCGTTTCCACAGTTCCAGAAAGTGTTCTGAGGTTGGTTCCTTAGGGTGTTATATTTATTGTTTGCACTAGCCGTATTGATAGTTTGCACTACCAAGTGGTGGGGTTGAGTTCTTTCCCCTCCCTATCAAGATAAAAGATTTCAGGGTTACTACTACCAGAGTTTTCAGCAGTTCCTGTTATAATCTTCTGTAAAAGCCCACAGTGCACCTTACTCCTAAAATCCAAGATGGGGAAACCCTTCCTCCCTTGTAGAGTTCTTGTGTTCACCCAGAAAAGAAATACGTTGACCCGTCCGATCTGTCCACTCCAAATTGGTTGTGGGGTAGCTTCCCTCCCATGGGGTACGGAGCCAGCCTGGTTAGTTTGGGCCTGCAGGACAAAGGCTTCCACTTCCCCAATCTCCCCTTACACTAAACTATGAATGGGCAGGATTCAACTCTGTCCCTTTCAAGTTACTGAAGTTCCTTGTCTCACCGAACTGTCCTTCCTGAAATCATAGGGATTGTATACCCCACACTCAGCTCACCCTGTCACCAGGCCAAAGCTATTCTTCTGCTCTTGGAGCAGTTTTCACATCTCAAGTTAAAAAGATAATCGATCAGGGAGGAGCAGCGGCCATTATCCTCCTTGATCTTAGTGCCGCTTTCGACACAGTTAATTTTGACATCCTTATTGAAAGGCTTAGGAGGGCTGGGGTGTCAGGAGGAGCCATCTCTTGGATTCAATCCTTCCTCAATGGCAGAACGTTTCAGGTTTTTGGGGGGGAATCCACCTCCAGGACTTTACCGCTCAGCTATGGAGTTCCTCAGGGATCCTCCCTGAGTCCCACGCTTTTAATGTGTATATGAGGCCACTGGCTGAGGTCATCCAGCCGTATGGGGTCAAAGTTGTCACTTACGCGGATGACACTCAGCTGGTGGTATCTCTAAATCACCCGCTTAATGCTCCATCCCGACCTAGAATCCTGCCTGGAGAAGGTAGCGACCTGGATGCAACATTCGTGTCTCAGACTTAATGGAGACAAAACCAAAATCATGTATCTAGGTAACACATCCAATAAGGAGCTCAAACTGTCATGGCCTACCTGTCTGGGGCCCCCCCCGGTCCCGAAGTCTAAAATAAAGAGCTTGGGCGTGTGGCTTGATAAGTCACTTAAATTCGACCAGCAAGCAGTGGCAGTGTCAGGGGTCTGTCACGGCATTCTTAGAATGCTGCGGAAAGTCCTTCCCCTACTCCCCATGGGAGTAAGGAGAATTATGGTCCAGGCCTTAGTCCTCTCACGCCTGGACTACGGCAACTCATTGTACCTAGGAGCACCTAAATCTACCTTAAGGAAGCTTCAGGTGGCACAGAACTGTGCTGCCCGACTTTTGTCGGGTTCATCCAGAACACAGTCAGCCATGCCTAGTCTAAAGACCCTACAATGGCTGCCCATAGAGGAGAGGATTACATTCAAAGCCCTATGCATTGCCCACAAGACCCTCATGGGTACAGGCCCCGCATCAACCAGTCACTTATTACGGCGTACTGGCCAAGGAAACTACTCCGCTCGGCAAATTTAAATCTTGCCACCATCCCTAAAATTCAAAGGATGCGTAGAGGGGGTCGCTCCTTCTCATACAACACAGCTAAACTATGGAATTCCCTTCCCCTGAATCTGCGCTCAGAGACATTCCACCTCACCTTTCAGAAGGGTCTTAAAACCTGGCTATTCCAGAGTATCAACTGGTAGCCGCTTCCCTATGCCTGTTTCTGCCATCAGCGCTGGGATGCCTCAGGGTAGCCATGCGCTTAATAAGTGTTAATTAATAATAATAATAATAATAAGTACTGGCTGGGCTGATACTGCAGGAGTGGTCCGGGCAGGTAAGAGCGGTGGACAGGTTGGGTGACTCGACAGACGATGAGGGGAAAATAAATAAATAATACATTTTCCCTCATTGTCGTCTGTCAAGTCCCCCCCACCCTGCTCCACTGCTCTTACCTGCACGGGTCGGTCCTGTGCTACTGGCAGGCTAATGCAAATTAACCTCCAGGAGCTTCAGGTAGAGAAAAAGTAACTTTCTATAACTTGCTTTCCCTAAATATTTATTAAAAATCTAACTCCACCAATTGCATTTTAATACATATGAAAAATAGACTCTGAATGACTATTCCAGTCGTTTACGGTCAAACGTTACAGATTACAGTTTATAATCTGTATTTTGACATTTTCTAGGATCTAGCTACAGCCTTGCCAGTGAAAATAGCTTTTGAGGGCTAGTCACTGGGGGAATATGGCAACTCTAATTTTGCACATGTTCCACTTCAGGCACCCTACCTTTGGGGCAACAAGGTGTACTTAGGGGTGACATATTACCATCTAAAAGCAGGGTTTTCTGCCTGTCACAAAGGGATTTTTGACAGTTTTTATGCTGCGGTCACCAGGCAACACATTCTAGGTGTGCATGGCAGAGCAGGTGTTGCATTCCACAGGTGGCATTTAACTTCCAGGCCCTAGGTTCATTTTCTTTACCATATACTAAGGACTTGTAGGCAAGTTAAATTTGCCAATCAGGGATAAACCAGTTTAACCATTTTTTTTAAATGGAGAGAAAAGGCGCTTTACTTCTGTTTAGCCAGGATAAAGTGCACAGAGTTCTTATGCCAGCAAAACAGATTCTCATTTCCTACAAATAATGGCAAACTGCATTTTACCTTAAGGATGACAAACCATATTTTGTCTCGGTGAATTAATGTAAGCCAGTCTCTGTCCTGTTGAATACTGGTGAATGGCCCTCTGCATTTAAAAACATCTGCAGTTAAACAGTGAATATTACATGGCAAACAGTGGTAAGTCACAATGAGTTATGGCAAATTGTGACAAGTCTCAGCCTACTCTGGTTGATTGTGGCAAGACATAATATGCCCTGGTGTGTGCATGCACTATGTTACACTCTTCACTAGGAAATGGTGGCATGTCTCACTTAACAGATGCAAGCTTGAACAATTATGCGGTGAACAGTGGAAGGTCGCATTGTAAAAGAATGTGAAATACCCTCATGAAGATTCACATTAAAATGTTCTACTTCTCTTTTCATCTACTGGGCTTGATTCACAGGGAAAATGTAGGCAAGCAGCTATTCAACGTGGAAATTTACACTCTGCAGTACTATATTTAAATGCAATATGCTTAAGTTACAATTCAGTAGGTGCTCACAAAGCACCACACATAACTTACTGTGAGCACAGAAGTTTAACAGCTATGAAAGGAAACATGCAGACATTACACATGTAATATATGATTGCCCAATCATCATATAACTTCTGACATCCAAAGCTTGCATTCAAAATTGTCAGTAATGCCTAAGTATATACATCTGATGTATGAACTTGTGTAGAAATCTGTAACAGCCCATAAAATACAAGTACACACTGAATACTAGAAGGTGCAGATTTTCCACCAGGAAATTAAATATTGCTTGGAGTAACCACTGAAGCAACATAAGCACAATGGCCCACAGAAGAAATTAATAACAACTCTTTACTGGGTAGAAAAGATATTATTGGGAGAATTCTTCATCCAACAGAGGAAGTCTTTTGAATCTAAAACTGAGCTTTAGACACTGAGGGGCCGATTCCGATGTCGGACGGACTCAGGTCCATCCGACATCGGTCCGGAGCCGTAACCGACCGACCTGCTGTCGTCGGTTACGGCCCAGGCAGTACGATGCGACCGAACCTTGTTCGGTCGCACTCGTATCTCCCACAATGGGAGCATGCATTCCGGACGGAATGCATGCTGGCATTGGAGAAAGCAGGGGTGCAGTTCAACCCTGCACCCTGTGGCCGGCACCCCAAGGTGCCTGCCACCGGGTGCAGGGTTCAACAGAGGGGCACCATAGGTGCCTCCAGGCTGCCATTCGGCGACCTTGCACCCATGGGGGTCCCACTGGGGGCCCCCAAAGACAGTGACCGACTGCCTTTTCGTGCCGGAAAGACCGGCACGAAAAGGCAGTGAAAGACTGCCATCGTACTCCCTCGGCCGCAAAGAGGCAGCCGGGGGAGTACAGAGGGATTTCCGGATGGCTGACGGGCTCTCCGAACCCGTCGTGAGCCATCCGGAAATCCGAGTCGGATTCTTTTCCGACCGAGCCCATCGGAATGGCTCGGTCGGAAAGGAATCCGAGCGGCACGTTCCGATTCGGTCGGAAGGGCTCCGACCATCGTTCGGTGCCCTTCCGGCCGAAATCGGAATCGGCCCCTGAGTGTCCAATTCACAAAGTTAAAGTTAGACCAAAAGTCTAACTTTACTACTTTTCGGTATTCACAAAGGGACTTACGAGTAGTATCTTTATGAGTGAGGAGAGTCAGCACTCGGAGCGGAGGTTCCGCACTCGGGGTGGAACTACGTTTAATTTCAAACACCTGCAGATAATTAATGCCACCTGCAACCCCTGCACTACAAGCAACATAAAAGCAGTATACATCCAGGGCTCTGGTTTTTCCACACCCACACTTCACCTACCTGCTCTGCTCCTTGCCTTGGCATCAGCATGCTAAATGTGAGGAGGAAGAAGAACTTTACTGTGAAGGAGACCCAGTTGATTGTTAGTGTTGTAGTGATGTTGTATTCTCCTTAGGGTGTCCATAACAGGCTTTCCAAATATCATGTCCTTATATAGGCACAATTCGCCCTGCCCTTATATAGGCATAGAATCCCAGGCCTTATTTAGGCATTAAACCGTGCACTCCAAATACAGGCATGGTATCTGACATCCGTCCACCCTAACATCACAACGAGTTCATGAAGAACAGACCCTTAGGCTGCGGGAGTTTCCCTAGCCCAGGTCTATTGATTTCTTCAAGGCCTCATATATTATGCATGAACCATTATTCCTTAAGGGTTCATCCATGACGTCTTTCGCTACCCAATTCACGTCAATGCTAACATTCCTAAGGTACTCTCAGGTATAAATATACCTTCCCTAGCCCTTGTAAACTAGAGGAGACCTCGACTTCAGAGGAGCCCGTATCCCGGCCTGACGCACTGAGAAGACGCTGCCATTCCCTGCACGCAGAGAGCCCAGCTTCCAGTGATCTGACTTCCCTTGTGGGGTGTTGGAGTTCGAGTCTGGCAAAGAGATTCCAACCTCTCTCATTCTTCAGGTATGGAGCTGATAAGAACCTAGAGGGACTCTTGGCATACTAGGCATACCAGGCATACTAGCCATACTAGACTTAACATACTCTTAGTATACCATAGTAAGGAATACTTCACCTACTTCATACCTCGTCCTACACCTAGGTTAGGTTAGGTACATTGGGGTAGAACTAGCTTAGCACCGCATCGTATGAGTACTCGCATTTTTAGTCTGTGTTATTTATGTAACAGCATTTGTACTAAAAGATAATGCTATCGCAGTATTATTTATTTCTACTGCTCACCCTGTACATTATTTATCTCGCATACTGTCTTGTGATCGTAACAGCACATTATACTTACAACAGAAACAAGACTGTTCAATAAATCTTTTATTGAAAACGCCCGTCTATTATTTCTGTGTAACTCTGAGGAAAACTAAGCATGCACAACTGAGCTGAGTGAAATATTTATCTAGTGTTTCCACAACTCTGGGACACGTTCTGATTCTAAAAGGGAAACATATTGGTCATGTTCTGCAGCTGCCAGAAACTACTCCCTTCTTTTTGTCAAGGAGTTTCTAGTGGCCTCTGAGCTAGCTGGCACAAGTAATTAAGTTTAATATACTCGATAGGGACATACTGACCTTAGTCCTATGTCAAACCTATAGGATATATTATTCCAATGCGCAGAGCCTATTAGGGAAATAGGAGCTACACTACATGGCGCCCAACGGTTTGGTTAGGCAGTAATTCAACGTTAGATACTGAGTAACTCAGCCGTGCTTTTTCTCTCAAGACCCCTACCCATATACTCCAAAAGACGTCTGGAGTGGGCAGGGTTAAGTATCCACCAAGGCTACATAGGGCAGCACCCTATATATTAGCTGTTTGGTTTGCTCAACGTTGAAGGATACAGTGTTCCAAAATATTGTGCACCTTATCTTTGTTCCCTTGAAACTTGTTCTACATTTTTCAAACAACAAAAATGCCTGACGGTGACAATGAAACCGGAAACGGTGGAGCTGCGGCTGATCAAGCCCAAGCAGCACTTTTTAACAATACAGGTTTAAATGAAACCGAGGAGGGTGTTATACACATCCATCAAAACTTAAGAAGAGCCATAACTCTAAAACTTATAAAACATGGCCTATCGCCAAGAGGAGGTAGAGCAGTTTTCGTGATAGAGGCACATGAATAATTTCAGACAGAGGTATTCTATTCATGGGTGCTACTTCCGGAATGCAATCCAACATCACAAACATTTCACTTCTACAAAGAAGATGATCTACCAGAGGAATACATTCCTTTCGAGGATATTGAAATTCCATTAACATACCAGGAGCATCAGCTCTGGTTTAAAGGCGCCCTAAAACATCACAAAAACATTACTAGGCTCGGTCCACTAGGTAAACCAGGAGCAACATGGCCGATTTTAGCCGGCTACACACCTCATCCTGAACTGGATATAATGACAGATGAGGAATTACATACTCAAATAAAAGAGTTAATAAAAATCTACAGACAATTGGTCCAATATGTCATGCGGACTTTTACAGTCCGACCACCATTGACATATCCAAATCCAACTCCCCAACAGGGGAATACACTAAAAATTACACCACCGACTCTCAATTCAGTCATGGGTAAAATGCCCACAAAACGTGAGCAAATTCCGTTTTGGATAGCTCAAAAAATTACTCAAATCGAAGCAGTATTTCCAAATACTAGCCCGCATGAGAAACACAGAATCCTAACAATCAGTTTACCGATGGGGATCACACCACAACTGGAAGACTGCACCACTTGGGGCTCAGTCTTTGCTGCCATCTATACTAAAACACATGGTATTCCGTCAATTGCGGTAATACCTGATGTCCTAAAACAAATTCAAAACGAATATGGGGCAGAGCCTGCTCTAAATTTAGGTATGAAATTACTGAAAAATTTCGACCAGGTCTCAACAATAATATTATCTAATATTAAAGGAGAGGCAGCAGCAGTGGCGATCCGCCAAAAATTGAGGGAATTCGATGTTACAGAACATCAAACTGAGCTACCCAGAATTATAGAACAATCATATGCAGAATTAGGCAGAGATAGTTTGGGTGGAAGACCACTGAAACCAAAACTATCTGAAAGTCCTGAGAAGGACTCAATAAAACAAACTCCTACATCTTCTAAAAAGAAGTGGGAGTCTACTAACCAAAAATCAAATGAGAAACGTTCTCAATCCCGAGGTAGGTCTCCTCAAAAGGAGCCCTCTGAAAGGAGGTATAACCTCAGGAATAGGGATAATTTGAGAAAACCTGATAGGTATCATGATACTGATACACGTTCCTCTCGTCCCTTTCAGATCTCACCACAGACTTCGGAAAGAAGAGGACGGACGGAACACAGAGAAGAACGCGTGTCATCGAAAGACGACAAACACGCTCTAAAAACTAAAGTAAAACCTCAATTCTCCAAAAAGAAAGTAGCAGGTCTAAAGATAAGACATGCCGAGAATACTGAGAACGCAACTTAAGAACGGAGAATGGGCTCAGACCATGCTGGACAGTGCAGCAGAAGTCACAATAGTTCGCCAGAACCTGAGGGAACTTCTGGAGATAGTGGACTTGAATGAGTACATCACAGTTGAGACTGTAGACACCAGGGTTAGTACTCCACAAAAGTTATATGACATAACAATCCGGATGGAGGGAGACAAACCTAGACAGGTGAAAGCACTTTTTTGGGAAAAACTATCAAAGGGCTATGACATACTTCTACCAGAAAACGACTGGCCACTACAATTTGTCAGGGAGTGCCCACACGGCGAGGACATTATTATGCCTGCCTTCTCCAACCATATTCCAATTCACCTAAAATATACATATGCCAGGAAATGGGCAGTGGCCCAGGCCCCAGCATTATATAAAAATCATGTAGGATGGGATGAGGACTCACCTCACCATAAAATACATCTGAAACATGAACCTACTGCACAAAGGCAGTACCCTATAAAGCAAGAAGCTAAAAAACAGGTCAGGGAGATCTTAGATCAACTTGAATATCAAGGGGTGATTGAAACATGCACCTCCTCGATGAACAATCCTTTGTTTCCTGTCTCCAAACCAGACAATACATATCGTCTAGTTTTGGATTACAGACACCTAAACACTTGTTCTAAAACTTTTGCAGTGCAAAATGCACATAGCACAGCATTAATGAATAACATTGTGTGTAAAAAATATAAAACAACATTAGACATCTCAAATGGTTTCTTTTGTCAAAACATAGCACCTGAAAGCAGGTACTTAACAGCATTCTCCATAATGGGGACCCAGCGTCACTTTTGTTGACTCCCACAATGGTTCAAGAACAGCCCAGGCTTATTCTCAGCGAGGGTAACGGAGTTACTACAAATTTATGACAATGAGGCATTGTCCTATGTCGATGACATATATCTGACAGACGATGACCTGGACAAACACTTGAACAGGGTGAGCACCATTATACTGGGATTCGCCTCTGAGGGTTACAAATTCAACTTTAAAAAGTCCAGAATTGCCCATCTCAATGTCCTATTTCTAGGATATGAGCCTTCAAGTGAATGCAAGAGCTTGGCAGCTAACTTTTTAGAAAAGTGTGCGCTGCTCCAACCTCCAAAGACGCTAAAAAACTTACAATCCATCCTGGGTTTCCTAAATTTTGGAAGAACATACATTCTAAATTATGCAGAAAGGGTTAAACCTCTCTACGCATTAATCAAACCTGATTTTTCAATCAAACACTGGACACAGGAACACACAGAAATTTTGCGTTCACTCCAGGCTAACATGATAGCAACAAATCACTTACAAACACGTGTAAGTCAACGTAATTTGGTGATCCGAATAATTTCGGGTCAAAGCGGATTCACCTACTTAACTTTCAATGAGGGTGAGAAAATACCAATCGCATACAAATCCCATTTGTACACACAAGCGGAAATGCGCTTCAGTTCAACTGAAAAAATTCTGACAGCAGTTCAAACCGCTGTAGCAAAAGAAAGAGCCTTAGCCCAAGGGAAACGCATTATTGTCGTAACCCCAGTACCGGCTTTAGAAGCGGTCACAAAAGCAAGCATTCCAAATGCTAAAGCATTACATCCTAGATGGATACAATGGGTTAATTCTCTTGCTGCAACAGATGTTGAATATGTTTTTGATCCAGATTTAAAAACACAAGCATTCCTACAATATGAACAAGAATGTCCTCTGCCTACTGAAATTCTGCCTCTTGATCAGTACGAATTTATAATTTATACTGACGGATCCGCACAACCCACAATAGGGGGTAAGCAAGCTTACAGTGCAGCGTGTGCAATCGTTAAAGGTCGCATGCGAGATGGCATCTTCAGACCTATGGTCACAAAAACACAATCTCTAGGGGATTGTACAGCTCAGCGAGCTGAACTACAAGCATTCAAACTGGCACTTGAAAGTACAGATCGAGAATTCCCCACACTAATAGTGTGCGATTCGTTTTACTGTGTTCAGTCGTATAATGAATATATACAAAACTGGCTTGAAAATGGTTTCAAAGATGCGAAAGGTGGCACAATAAAGCACAAATTGCTTTGGGAACAAGTAGTTCAGTTGAAAAATGAACTACCAAAGGCTCACGTGATACACACACTGAGTCATCAACGTGATGGCGTTCACGTTGCAGGGAATTCATTGGCTGATGAAGCCGCAAAGGGGGCTGTGCAGACGGCTTCCGTAGCTGCGATCACTCGTTCAAAAACAAAAATAGACGGTGAAATAATGTTGGCTGTCAATGCATCAAGCAAAGGCAGCAGTGCAGCGTTACCAAAAAAGTTTCCACTCAAGTGTTCTTATGTAATTGATGCGAACAACGTTCCTTTTGCTCGAATCCCTGGAGTGGGGGATAGGGTAATACCAAACAAGGAACGAAGATTAGGACTAATCCTAGCAGCACACGAAGGGATAGCTTCTGCCCATGCAGGTGTTTCTGCAACAATATCTTTGCTCAAGCAAAGATATTGGTGGCCTGGCATTAGAAAACAAACAAAGAACTATGTTTTAGAATGTAATATATGCCAACAGATGAAAGTCTCCACAGTGAAACGTCCTGCGCAGACACCCCTGTTAATTTCAGATAAACCATTAGCTTGTGTTTACCTTGACAACTGCGGTCCCTTCCACAGGGACGGTAATTATAAATATATCATGGTAGCAGTGGATTCATGCTCTAGGTTCCTATGGTTATGGCCTCAGCGCTCAGCTGACGCTCGAACTGTTATAAAAGATTTGCGAGTCTTTATCGGCATATACGCAATAGGCACGCTACATTCTGACCAGGGTCCTGCATTTAGCTCTCGGGCTTACAAAGACGCCATGGCCAGTCTGGGCGTTGCATTGCGGTACTCCTCTCCATTCCATCCTGAGGGAAATTCGGTTGTGGAAAGGAAAAACTGGGACATAAAGCAGTCTATAACAGTTAGAGTATTAGGCTCGGGTGACGGGTGGGTCAAACACCTTAGTGGAGTACAACGCGCACTGAACAACCTGCCAAGAAGTTCTCTAGGGGGGGTCACTCCATATGAGGTCCTATTTGGGACAAGAATGTGGGTGCCAGAATTAGAAAACGTAGGCACAGTGGTGGAAAATAAACCTTTTGATATCAAAGATCGTTTGGCTGTTTTACAGGACTTAAACAAATTAAGAACAAAACAAAGCAACGTATTCCTACAGTCAACCACCACTGGGATCAACCGGCTGTCCCAGCAAGGCCTGTCTGGATTCCAAAAGTTGGGGATCTAGTCAGGGAAAAAATTGCAGACAAGAAGGAATTTGGACCTTCTTACAGACAACCAGTACCTGTCCTAGCAGTTCAAGGAACAAGAACAGTACTACTGCCGCCCCTTGCTGGAAGAAAGGAGAAAAGATTTGTGTCCATCGACCTGATCAAACCACAGTATGTGGCCAATACTAAATAGTAGGCCTCGTGGACTCCGACCTAGTAGCAAACGCACTCCTCTCGCTACTATCCAAGAGGTTCATACTGAAAGACTGATAACAATCGAGAATTCAGCTGAAACAAATGATGGACAATGCAACAACGCTATGGAACTCATCCCTCTTGAAGAACAAGTAACAGTTCGTCCAAATACACCTGTCTACACCAACGTAACAAGTGATGGACTGGTTCCAGTGATTTCAACAAATCCTGATGCAATTCCAACAATTGACAGAACTGCTTCTGGCTACTTCATTAACTTTGATACGTTCTCAGAAGATCCGAGTGAACCTGAAACGACGCCAGTGTCATTAAAATTCAAGCAGCAAATACAAGACTTTCTTCCCTTTGTGAAAAAGACTTATTTGGTTTCTCCATGGATTGAACTCTGGATTACATCTGGACTTTTTGTTTTCCTGCTCTGGCTAGCTTTGGTAACAACAGTAAGCGTGCTTATAAGTGGCAGATACATCCATGTGAACACTGAAGGAAAAAACGTAAACGTACTTTTGAAACCTCATAAATCTTCCCATCATGAAGCAAGAGACTTGTCATCAGTGAACATCACAGCTGTTCCTATACACGATGGTATAGTGTGGGACAAAACAGATTTTGATATATTCGGTCCGACGGAAGAATTGAACATTCCACATTTGTTTAAAATTTCACTAAGTGATCTAATCACGTCTAGTACCTATTCTGATGATTGGGACTTTGAGACTGTGACTGATATTATGTTTGACCTAGAAAACTCTGCTGCATTTTCTAAAAATGAATATTTAGAGGGTTCATCAGACTATGAACAACTGTATTGTTATAACCACTATGGTCATCATTATTTGCATAAATCTGCATATCCAAGAAATGTGTTTATGTTTAACCAATGGGAACATTGTCCTACACCACCTAAAAGTAGTTCAAAAACATTTGCTAGTAAATTTCCATATTTTTCAGGTAATAATACATCTGATCCAGAAATGTTTTACTATAAAAATGTAAACAAGACAGGACTGAAAGTTATGTTAACAAATACAAAACAGATTTATTCTGCATTTTTTAATGCCCAACTGTCTAGACAGGGTTTCGACTTTTGGAAAGACACAATAGACACAAAAACTGTGTGGGGTGCTAAAGAATGGCAAGTGCAGGGGATAGAAGCTTTATTTAGAGCCTGCATCATCCCTGAACAAATAATGTTTTTGAATGAAACTATCCAACAAACATCTTGTCTTGGATTGGCCAAGATAAAAGAGATGAATACACCTTCTGTACCAACTCCTGCAAAAAATAATGAAACACAGGCAGTGGTGACAGTCGACAATATACTACAACTCAACAGATCTAATCCTGATTGGAAAAAATGGTTGATCTGGCCCACAGACACGAATAACTGTCAGGAAAGATTCTTGAATAAAACTCAGGGCTTTACTATTCATAGGCCAGACCCAAGATACGTCCAAAGACAACATCCGGGGGTAGTAACAACATACAGTGTAGGAAAATTATGCCTCGATTGGCTGCATACATCTACACTACAGGATGTGAAACAACACTTATCCTTACTTGCAAAAGACGCAGACCTTAGGGATTTTTTGCTTGGACCAAGAAAACCGCGTCAAAAACGTTTCATATATGCCGGCATTTATGCTGCTTATAATGAAGCTTGGAAGGTATCACAGATAGAGGCCGCAGAACGAATACGTGAACTTGATCGTATTAATTTAGAGAAAACACTCTCTGTGGTAGACAATGGGTTAACAACTTTGTCCTCCAGAATTTATTCACTGGACGGCATTGTATCCTCTGCTATCGACATTCTAGAACAAGATTTGGCGATGTTACAACAAGGCCAATCTCAATTACGTTCTATTATGTTATTAAGCTGGACGCTGCAATCATTGCGAGCGGGCTATGTGCCTTGGCGTTTCATCAACACAACGGCTCTGTTTGCAGAATACAATCTAACTGATAAACAGATCGAAATGGCACAGAGAGGAGCGAAGTATACAGTGCTGAGCATTGAAAAACTGGAAAAATTACCATTCACAGTGGCAGAAAAACCAGCTACAGAATGGCTTATTCATGGCAAAATTACACTACCTGTGACTACTTTTCAGTTTCAGTATTGCCTCAGACAAATGCAAGCAGGCAAATATGAAAGGTTGGGTAAGGAATACATTAAGACATCTTGGGCTTTGCCGTATACATATAGATGTTGGAGCGGGGATCGTGAAGTGTTTTTAAGCGGTAAAAACTGTAAACGTGCACTAAGCGGTTCACTTATATGTCAGGACATTTCCTTGCACGGAGCATGTAATGGTTCTGTGGCAAATTTGTCTTGCCATCAGCACGGTACACCAGCTGCTGTGATTAATCCAACGTTCGGACAACTTTCTAATGGGAGTTACCTCATGTTGAATGATCAGAATTGCTGTGGCATGCTGCCAGGAATCCCATATCTAGTAACGGTCAACTCCAGGGTCACTTGCTGTATGCAAGTATTGTTTCCCCCAATAGACACAGTCAGGGAGTCGCCTCTATGGCCTTCGCTGAATGTCTCTTTTATAAGATTTGATACTTTAAGCAGAATGAAAGCCATGCTTTTACAGCAAACAGTGCCTTTGACCTCGGCCAAAGAAACCTATGATCTACAAATAGCAAGGACTTCGGCTGAGATACAGACTTTAATACGTACAAACTGCCCTATACATTTCGTGGAAATGATATCACGTATCTTTAACATGTCTGATACAACCGGAATTGTACATGTATTTAAGAGCATCTGCTCAGGTCTGTTAGCACCTTTCCAGGCAATACTCGGAATCATCCCGAACTTTGCACATTCGGTGTTTGGTGGCATACCATTAATTCTAGCACTTGTTGCCGGAATTCTATTTCTTTTCCTGCTATTTCGCTATGGCCAGCCAATTCGCCGACATCACTCCGAGCGACATGGAGAAAGCTCTCCTTGAACGAAAGTGCCGTGAGCAAATAGTACAGCTTTTGGGCATAAATCGTCTACGGGACCTTAATACCACATGGTTCCTGTCCTTTAGACCAATCTGGCAAGATTGCATCTTACCTGTTCTACGATGCCTGCTATGCGGTGTAGAATGCGTGTTGGACACCTGTCTAACATTTCCATCAGCAACGCCAACGGATGTCGATACTCTGCTGGACCCGATAACGGCCCATGCTCTGTGTTGTCCCCAGAGGCTTCCTATCCTGCTGTCAGCATTCATTGAGATCTCACAGACGCTTCCGGCTGCTGCTGAGGTACGAGAAAGAACTACAGGCACACAGGTAACAACGGACGCGAACATTGCGACAATTGAAAGCAATGCTTCACATCTCTGTGCGATTAACCTGCTTCACGAGGTGTTCCAACTCACACCAACTACAGTGGATGATGTTTTGTCTATAGAAATAGATGATCTAATGTTTACACCAGACCCGTAAACTGACTCTGATTCAGCATACAGTGTTCCAGAAATACAGCAACAATTTGGCCTTCATTTTTCAAAAACTTGGAACTCTACCAAAATTGAACTTTTTCCCATTTTTCGAACGAAAATGGTACTTCAATCTGCTTAAAGTAGAACTAGCCTTATAGTACAGACTTGGCGGTCCTGCCACAGAAATTTAGTCATCTTATGTGTCTAAAAACAGTTCATTTAATTTTTCTGACATGAAATGACTTTGATTTTTGAGAAACTTATCGATCATTTTTGTCACATGTAAATATTACTGCTTATTTCATTCCAATTGCATTTATTTTTGAATTTTATGCCTGAAATGATAAGCAATGCTTCAAATGTACAGTACCTTTTTGCATTCTAATATGTTTGTTTTCTTTTTTAAATGCCTTTTTTAAAATGGTTTTATGAAATATTTTAAAAATATGCGGTACTCCATTTTTTATGTTTAGCATTTTTAATGTTTAGCATTTATGTATTATCGTATACACGAAAGAGGAGTGGGTGTTGTATTCTCCTTAGGGTGTCCATAACAGGCTTTCCAAATATCATGTCCTTATATAGGCACAATTCGCCCTGCCCTTATATAGGCATAGAATCCCAGGCCTTATTTAGACATTAAACCGTGCACTCCAAATACAGGCATGGTCTCTGACATCCGTCCACCCTAACGTCACAACGAGTTCATGAAGAACAGACCCTTAGGCTGCGGGAGTTTCCCTAGCCCAGGACTATTGATTTCTTCAAGGCCTCATATATTATGCATGAACCATTATTCCTTAGGGGTTCATCCATGACGTCTTTCGCTACCCAATTCACGTCAATGCTAACATTCCTAAGGTACTCTCAGGTATAAATATACCTTCCCTAGCCCTTGTAAACTAGAGGAGACCTCGACTTCAGAGGAGCCCGTATCCCGGCCTGACGCACTGAGAAGACGCTGCCATTCCCTGCACGCAGAGAGCCCAGCTTCCAGCTTCCAGTGATCTGACTTCCCTTGCGGGGTGTTGGAGTTCGAGTCTGGCAAAGAGATTCCAACCTCTCTCATTCTTCAGGTATGGAGCTGATAAGAACCTAGAGGGACTCTTGGCATACTAGGCATACTAGGCATACTAGCCATACTAGACTTAACATACTCTTAGTATACCATAGTAAGGAATACTTCACCTACTTCATACCTCGTCCTACACCTAGGTTAGGTTAGGTACATTGGGGTAGAACTAGCTTAGCACCGCATCGTATGAGTACTCGCATTTTTAGTCTGTGTTATTTATGTAACAGCATTTGTACTAAAAGATAATGCTATCGCAGTATTATGTATTTCTACTGCTCACCCTGTACATTATTTATCTCGCATACTGTCTTGTGATCGTAACAGCACATTATACTTACAACAGAAACAAGACTGTTCAATAAATCTTTTATTGAAAACGCCCGTCTATTATTTCTGTGTAACTCTGAGGAAAACTAAGCATGCACAACTGAGCTGAGTGAAATAGTTATCTAGTGTTTCCACGACTCTGGGACATGTTCAGATTCTAAAAGGGAAACATATTGGTCATGTTCTGCGGCTGCCAGAAACTACTCCCTTCTTGTTGTCAAGGAGTTTCTAGTGGCCTCTGAGCTAGCTGGCACAAGTAATTAAGTTTAATATACTCGATAGGGACATACTGACCTTAGTCCTATGTCAAACCTATAGGATATATTATTCCAATGCGCAGAGCCTATTAGGGAAATAGGAGCTACACTACAGTGAGGAACTTCCAAAAACAGCATGGTCTTCCTCCATACATCAGCAGTGCAACACAGGAGGCAGCCCTATGGCAGCAGTTGGTTACTTCAGTCAGTGAATTGGGGGAGGATGTCCGTCACAGATATCAAAAAGATGTCAGGATAAGAAGAGGCGGGTGAAAGAGTTCACAAGGATATAGATGGCCAGAGCTCTCCATAGTGGACAAACTGGACCCCGTCTCCATCTCAACCCACTTGAGAAGCACATCCTCTACCACCATGCACCCCCACCTGCTGCATGGGCTGCCTGTGAATGATGAGTTTAATGTGGTTCCAAGTAAGATGTGATGATTGAAACAATGACTTAATTTGATAAATGTGCACTATAAACTGCAAATGTGACTACGGAAGTCACTTCAAGGTTGTGTAAATATTCACAGTGATTTAGACTCTCATGTGTCCCATTTTGTTTTTCACACTACAAGTTGGAGAATCCTATGCCATTGAAAAGTTACCTTCCAATTTCTTATTCACAAACAGTGGTCCATCACTGCTGGTGATTACATTTTACACTGGTACATGGCACATGAAAATGTGCATGAATTAGTAACCATCACAGTTGTCTTCTAAATGCAATTGAGTAAATATGTGAAAAGTTGTACATAATCATTATTTGTTGGTATTGTCTGTTGACTACATCTTTTTATTTCCACATACACACAGAGTAGATCCACCCACTGGAGCAGAGGTCCCTCCATGAGCAGGGAGGCAACATAATGGGGCAGATCAACCCATACCACAGGCACAAACTGGTCCATAAATATGGCTAGAAGAGTGTCCTAATTACTACAATGTGATCAGACAATCCATAGATATTTTTCATAAAATCCATCAGTAGTCTCACACATGTGAATTGAACTTGGATATGTTGTTCATACCATGTCAACTAGAATGTAAACTAAATACACTCATTTCATTTTAGGCCCTGTGATGTTAGACAGGAAAACACTTACTACAGTGATCTCTTCTCCACGTACGGGTGTGACATATGGTTAGGCAACACACACGGTGCGAATGGTAGACCCTGGTAAGTACACTTAAGTATTACTTTATTGATGGCTCATAGTTTTTAACATTGGATGATATGTTAGCAGTATGGGGTGTGTCTGATATCCATGTGTCACTTATCTCCATATGCTGAGATATGGCTCATAAGAGTATTCTACTTTGTAACATGTTGACTAATGAAAGGATGACTCCAATTTTAAATTGAAATATTACAGTACGTACCAAATTGCTTATATTGTCTCATCTAAAGAGGAGTCGTCACAATTATGTTGAAAGTGAATACCTATGGCACATACATGTAGCAGGATTCACATCATCCTTTGTATTGAAATATGGATATGTATGGTACATTACAGCTGCTGTCAGGAGTTCCTCTGTGATCCTAAGTACCTCATCCAGGGATTGAGGAGACATTCTGGCTGCAGCAGTCAGACCCACTACCATCCGTCCATCAGTTAAGTGTGCCTTCTACTGTTGCAAACTATTAATTCCCAAATAGTGCACACTAACCAAATCATTTTGAAAAGAAATTAGCATATATTGCCACTTTTTTGAAGCATCTGATGTTGGTGTGTGATATATTCCCAACATAATCAGTGATGTATCTGTTAATTTTGCATGTTCTCTTCTCATTCATGCTGAACATTAATTGAGGTGTCACTTCCTTCTGAAGCTGATGGATAGAGGACCATGTCTTCTGCCACACAGTCAAGAAGCCAGATTCAGTAACTGACACCATGGGGGATCTCAATACTGTACAGAGCTGTGGCTGGAGCTGGTGAGTTTGATTTTGCATTGCACATCAGCATTGAACACCTCAATGCTACAGTGTGAGCTATCACATGAAGCTTTTCACTAACCAGATCATGTGTGGAACTTCAGATAAATGAAAGAAAAATGGTTCTAACCTGGTGTTGTGGTAAGTGATATACTATGGCCATTATTTATCATGTTGCAACCCCTGTCCTTCAGGTGCTGAGGACAATAAGTTGTTTGATGAAGCTGAACCTATCCACCAGTGGAGGGCAGCAGGCAATCTGAGGAGAGAACCCAATCCTCCTCCGAGCAGCAACGTCAGCTGCCAGCATGGCTGAAGAAGAGAAGGATGAGGAGGAAGAAGAAGATCTGGTGCTGGTCGCGGAGGACGACCTGGATTACGAGGAGTGCATTGTTGGCCCACTGACCAAACCACTTGAACCTACATCAGTTCCAGCCAGAATTGTACCTCCCACTTCCCTCTGAGGATTACCCATTCCCATTCCCAGCAGTCAGCTAACCAGCACAACACTCACCTACCTCCAACACAAACATCACGTCCTCACAGCCTTCATCTTCAAGGTAGACGTGTTGCTTCTCATACTGACTTCTCCCATGACAGTTCATCCCAGGCCTTCTCTAAAGCATCTGAGGGACCTAACACCCCTAGTGAGGAGCAGGTATCCCCTAGGCATGAATCTTCTCCCCACAGCCTCCAATGTGGCACCCCTTCCCGTGCTGGTGGAGCCCATGGTCATATCCACGCGGAGGGGGCTGGCAGTAGGAGGATCAATTTTTCCAACACCGGCTGATGTGGGGCAGGACATTTGTGCCATAGGGGCTACTCTGTCTGACATTTCAGACTCACTATAGAAAATTCCTCAGATGATTGACAGCAGACCCGTGTCTTGGACAGGATTGAGAAATCTTTCTGAGACATGTCAAGGAGGAAAAATGACGTCATAACAATTTATAGGGAAGAGAGTGCAAGGCACCATGCCTTGGCCATGAAGATGATGGAGGGCATGTTGAAAATGTTCCAAATTCATCCTTCACGGTCTACACATGGAGGGGACCAACACACCTACCTGCACCCTACCCCACCCAGCCACACCTACCTGCATTGGCACCCCCCCTGCATACACAGGCACTCTGTGCATGTGCCCCCCGGCACAGCCACATCTCCCCCTTGCACAGTCACATCTGCCAACTGTATAGGCACATGCCCACCAGTACAGTCAACATCTGCCCCTGTGCAGGCACAAGTGAAAACTAGCAAGCACAATAAAATGATGGACGGAGCACTGAAACTTTTCAGACACTCAGCCCCATTCACTATTAGATCTGGGTTGAATCCATCATCATTCTTTTGCTCACTTCGCCACCCCAGTTCAGACCCAGCCATATGCAAATCAGTTTTGACCTGGTCCTCAATGGGGACAGTCCAGCTCGAACTGCCAAGCCAGGTTTTCCCTGGACCGGAAACAAGCATCCTGGGATCGGTTTCATGGTAACACCCCTCATCAGCCAAGCTAGCTTGAATCCAGTGGCAAAATGAGCAAGGGACCCACATCTGGGCATATCCTGCCAACTTAGGGTAAACAATTCAAACACAATAGGATGATGGATGGAGCGCTGAAACTTTTCAGACACTCACCCCCAGTCACTATTAGATCTGAGTTAAATCCATCATCGTTTTTTAGCTCACTTCGCCACTCCGGGTCAGACCCAGCCATATGCAAATCAGTCTTGAAACCTGTTCCTCATGGGAACAGTCCAGCCCGAACTGCCAAGCCAGGTTTACCCTGTACCAGAAACAAGCATCCTGGTACAAGTTTCGAGGTAACACCCCTCATCAACCAGGCTAGCTTGAATCCAGTGGCAAAGTGAGCAAGGGATCCACGTCTGGGCATACCCTGCCAACTTAGGGTGAACAACCAAACACAATAAAAACTGTGCCAGCACCTTCTGCCCCTGTACAGTCACAAGCAAAAACTGTGCTGGCACCCTCTGCCTCTGTAGAGACACAAGCAAAAACTGTACAGGTACCCTCGGCCCCTGCACAGGCTCAAGCAACAACTTTGCTGGTACATTCTGTCCTGAACAGGCACAAGCAACAACTGTGCTGGCACCATCTACCCCTGTACATGGCACCAGCAACAACTGAGCCTTGCACCCATTGCCCCTATACAGGTACAAGCGACAACTGTGCCTGCACCCTCTACCCTGTACAGGCACAAGGAACAACTGCACAGGCACCCTCACCCCCTTTACAGGCAAACCCAGCAACTGTACAGGCAGATGCACCACACCACCCACACATCGGTACCAAAACAGTAAACGCACTTACTCACAGAGATCCTCACTACCACAATTGCAAAGTCGCAAGAGAGATCACCCATAATCACTATAAAATGTAAACGCTCACAATATATGTAAATAAAAATATATTTTTCACAATTCAATATTGAATTTAGTAATAAGTGATGATGGTCAATTAGTTACTCTGGTTGTAGGCCAAATATGTGATGATAAATATGTGTGAGTAAGACATGTAGATTAATATGACCATCTGTGTAACAAGATATCATGTTGAAAACATAGCTAAAGACCTACCGTTGTATATATATATATATATATATTGTATGAAATATTAGGAAATGCATTTAAATACAATATTGTCCATTGGAAAGGGAGAAAGGAAATTAAATAAAATCTTCTGGTAGAATGGGCAAGGGAACTTGGAGGCGGTTGGACAAAATTTAAAAAACAGATCAGGAAACATCAGGGGAACTAGTCTATGTACAAGGGGTAAAAGAAATGTAAACCGTCCAAAACATTGTCCAGTCAATGTCTATCCTCACTGTCATCCTTGACCACGATGTTCAACTACTCTGCTCCTGTGGGCTCTTCCTGCCTGGCCGATGCAGGACCAGACACCCTCGAGGAGCGAGAAACTAGAGGGGTAGGAGGGCTAGCAGGGGAAACAGAAAGGGAAGATGTACTTGGGGGCACAACAACGGTGGTTTGGGCAGGTCATTAGGCCAACGCAGACAATTTGGCAGCACCCAAGAAAGTGATAGATGAAGTGAGGCTGTTAAAATGTTTGGACTGTGCCTCTCGGAGCATCCGGATATCCTCCTTAAGCTCCTGGAAGCCTCAAGAGACCACAGTCCTGACATCCTCACTTGGCACCATCACTTCCTGGGATGCAGCCACAGGAGATACACGACAAGAAGTGGGTTTGGGTTGAACTTGGGGAGTGTGGGATGACGGGGTCAGACGTCTGCCACAGCTCTACTGGGCAGGAACTTGAAGGGGAATTAGTAGCAGGGGGTGCAGCTTGAGGCCCTGATTGACTGGTGGCCTCAAGATTTATGGAGGGGTCGGTGACAGGCCAAGATGGAGTTGGTGCCTTCTCCGGAAACCCCATTTCAATGTCCAGTTTTTGTGGGTTGGAGGAGACCCACTTTCATCTTCCCCCTGGCTGGTGGTGTCCCTCTCAATGCCCCCCATCCAGTCTCCTCAGGCTTCACTCGGTTGGTGATGTTGCTGGTGTTGGCTCAGTCCGGGTGGGCGCACTACCCCTGCCTGCTGCTTGATCTCCCTCCTCCTCCTTGCTGGTGGTGTCTAGAGGCTGTGCCCGCCGACCAGCCAAGGATCCGCTGGTCTGTCCCTGGTTCTGTTCAGATTAGGGATGGGCAGAATTTTTAATTCCGCTGGCGGAGTGACAGAATTTATTAATAATCCTGGGTTATACGAGTAATGCAGAATTAATAAATTCTGCCAATTCCATCGGCGGAATAAAAAAAATCTGCCCACCCCTAATCCGTGGAGTTTTTAAGTAACTCTGCAAAAGAGTACAACTCCACGAGTTCCAGCCATCCCTAGTCCAGATGTACATTGGCCAGCCTGGTCCACTGAAAATGAAGGCAAGCAATTATGTAGTTGGTATACAATTTATAAAGGTCGAGCGACATAAAGCAAGTCCTGACTTTGTACTTCTTTGATCTCACTAACCAATATTTTGTTGGTTGGACTCAAAATTAGTGTACTGTCACTGTAATGTCCAGAAATTAATTACACATTGACATCTTTCTTAATTTTGGTCACTATACTCTTATGTATTTGCTAACCCTCACCTTCAGCATTAGTGCAATGTGAGGTCCCTGACATTTACACATAGTTATCTACCAATGTAATCTTACAAGTGGATATAGTACACATTCTAGTTGGATATCTTGAACCCTAAAAGTGGGTCCAGGTTTATCCTGTAATGCGCAATCACAACAGTCATACACTTACTAACAACTGCCATCTGTTGTGCAGCATAATGAAACACAACATACATGCTAAATTTGGTGTACATATGCTAACAAGGCCTTGGATATGACATTTGCTAAGTTGCGATTCCAATATTTGGCATATTCCTTGACAACATGATCAGACAGTCTACATGGCAAGGGCTGCATTTTGCATGACAAGGCTGCTTCATTTGTGCTGTACACTGGCAAACATGTTCTTCTTAGTGCAGCTACCTAAATGTTTGAAATGACATTCGTGCAACTGTTGAGATTGTGTGTGTATTTTGTACACCTTGGATATGTTTGCATATTTTTAAATGAGACAAGTTGCTATGAGCCACAAGGTACCCCAATATAGGCATAGGTAGTTGTATGACCTTTTACCTACATTTGTCCTACCTCATTCTACATAACGGTTCTGGTGCTGACCTTTTACCTAGTTGGATACCGAATAAATGTCGTGTGGTTTTCTTCGAAAACTAGCCTCATTTATTATGCATGAGGATTTTCAGTATCACAGCAGGAATGCCATCTTCTTCATAATATCTCTGTACATAGGTCACCTCTATAGTCATCCTTGAACGTCAAACCCACAGTACCATGACACAGCTAGGTAGAACGCCTGAGGGTACCTTTCGGGTATATAAGTACCACATCTTCACTGGGCAAACCAGAGGAGAAGCTTCCTTGCTGACACGAGATGCTGAAGTCCCTGCACGCAGACACTCCAGCACGGAGTGGTCTGACATCCCTCACGGGGTGTCCAACTCGAGACCAAGACGGGATCCTTTGCTCTCTCCCATCAGGTAATGGGGTTGGCTCTTTCCTAGGGGGATTCTTGGCTTTCCACCCATATACATGCTAGGTACACTTAGCTGGGGTTAGCATTTTAGGAGTACGCATGATTACTGCCATGTATCCATATGCCTGCATATATTCACTGTTTTAGCACCATGGTAGAATTCTACCTTTTATTTACTCTGTTGGTGCTTGTAATCGTATATATCTGTTTCAGTCTAATGGTTGTTGCAGCACATGTATTTTATACTAGAACGACGCTGGTTCAATAAATACTTATTGAAAACGTCCCCGTTCTTCTGTGTATCTCTCTGATACAAAGTGAGCATGAGTGACTGAGCGAAAAGTACTGTACTGTTTCCACGATCCCTGAGGGGACAGGTTTGTCATGTTCGATAGCTGCCAGAAACTATTTGTTCCTTGGTAAGGTTGTGGGGCTTATAGTGGCACTGTGAGCTAGCTGGTCTACAGGCTAACATATCCTTTGAGAGTGTCTGGAGTCAGTCTGAACACCAATCCCTCAGCTTATGTTGTCTAAATGCGCAGATCCTATATAGATTTGTAGGAGCTACAAGACAAAGTAACACAATGTAAGACTTTACTTCGTTTCACAAAAATATAATAGCCATCATGCAAAACAAAAAATCAAATAGCATGCATGATACAGCATATAACACCCAAACCCCTCACATATCAACCATGGATACTTTCCAAGGCATTCATTCACCATAGCATACAACAGTTATAAGGTTCTTAGTACACTAGTCATGAACACTACAAGTCCCAGAATGCCCTCCAAAAACAGCATTCCATTTGCTCCAATGATGCATAGACCTTGGAAGTACTGCAACCATTACTCTGATAAGGTGAAAGATGAGCAAACACAAATGATAGTACATCTCTCTCACCAATCACATTATACTTCAAGACCCATAATGCAGTTCATCCGCCTACCAGGTCTTTGCTGCTCAAACTCTTCCAGCTGAGCATGGAGGGTCGGCCAGGCTGTCTTCAGGATTCTCCTGTACAGTGTGCTTGGGGGTGCCCTGTGTAGTGTGGCTGGGAGGACATGCCCATGAGGTCCTGGGCCTTGACCCTGGCCCAGCGTCACAGGTTCTCCCAGCACTTTCCGCACATCTTGCACCACCACTGATATATATCTACTGAATTGTAGCACACAGCAATATCTCTCCAGATTTGGCCTGCGCGCTGCATACTTAGCTGGTCTTCAGGACCTCCATAAATCTGAAAGTACTTATTATTCACCCCCTCAGTTAGGACGTTGAATTCTGTCTCACTGAAAGGGGGTGCCTTGTCCAAGTCCCTCAGCCATGTTGGGGGCAGGTTTGAGTACAGGGCAGCAGGATGGCAGAGGATGTTGCTCTGAGGTGAGTATGGCACAGAATTATATAAAATGGCTGCCTGCAACGTCTGTATTTAGGTTCCTGGTATTACATTTCCTGTTTGTCATTTTCTGTGTACTATCATTGGGTTCAGGCCCGATTGGGGAGTCTCCGCCCTAAGTGCGGAGATTCCGCCCTGAGTGGAAAGTTTCTACCCCAAGTGCGGAACCTCAGCACAAAGTGAGAAACCTCCACCCGAGTGTGTAGCCTCCACAGTCATAAAGATACTACACGTAAATCCCTTTGTGAATACCGAAATGTAGTAAAGTTAGGCTTTTGTTCTAACTTTTCCCTTGTGCATCGGGCCCTGATTGTTGATATTGTGGACCAAAATGTTCTAACTTGAAGAAACACTGGTCTGCAGAAATGAGCCACTTCATCTGTGGCTACAGTTCCTAAACACCTAGAAGATAGGCTTCTGTAGAACGTTTTTTAAATGTGCAATTTTGGGTGACAAATTATTTGTGTGAATGTAATTTTAATGATTCACATGGTCATTTTCCTATGGTTTTGCACTTAGAAGTGTGTTTAATAATGAATTATAGCTTTGTCAACATTTTGTGCGAGCCACCATTAATTAAAAATGGAAGCAGTTTTTGCCATTGTGCTCATCTCCTGCTCATTTCCCCCTCCCAATAAATGACCCACTATGAGTCTTCTCTTCCCACAGTTTCCGCAGTTTGACGCGAAAGAGCTGTTGTATTAGGAAGAATGTTTTGTGAATTAAACTTTCCATTCTGTACCTATCATTTTAAAGGATTCCCCTCGAAGTACTAATGCAGGTGTGCAGAAGAACATAATTCTATGAGCTATTGTTGAAGAAATATTTCATATTATGTGGGACATCTTCGGACTGCAGTTGCTGAAGAAGCAAGCAGAATATTTCTCATTTGTTAAGAAATGGATTAGTGTTAAGAACTTTTAAAATTTGGAAATTGATTTTGATTTGTTAATTTGGACTAACCTTGATCATACCATACTGAATTTGAAGTTTCTACTAGTTGTTATGCATACAATGGTATAAAACCCCCTGTTTTTGAAGGATTGGTGGCAACTTCTTATTTTCCTCCTGTTACACCTGGCTTGTCCAGCGGGTTTATCCCCAGACCTTTTGCTTTTTGGCCGTCTGTTTCTGACCTGTTTCTGTTGGTTTTATGACTCTGGGCACTTTGCCACTGCTGATCAGTGCTAAAGTGCATATGCTCGCCCTGTAAATTGTTAATATGGATTGGTGATTCCTTGATTGGCATATTTGATTACCAATCAGTCCCTAGTACAATGCACTGTGTGTGCCCAGGGCCTGTAAATCAAATGCTGCTAGTGGGCCTGCAGCACTGATTGTGCCACCCACATGAGCAGTTTGTAAATTTAACTCAGACCTGCCACTACAGTGTCTGTGCGCAGTTTGGTACTGCCATGTCGACCTAACAAGTGCACCCACTAGCCAGGCCCTAACCTTCCCTTTTCTTACATGTGAGTCACCCCTAAGGTAGGCCCAAGGTACCCCTGTGGGCAGGGTGCAGTGTATGTGAAAGGTAGGGCATGTCCTGATGTGTGTGGCATGTCCTGATAGTGAAATACTGCCAATTACGTTTTTTCACTACGGAAAGGCTATCTGTCCCATAGGGTAGAATGGGAGTTTATTTATAACGCAAACACAAGGAGATGATGGACTGAGTGCTGAAACTTTTCAAACACTCACCCCCAGTCACAGATCTGGGTTGAATCCATCATCATTCTTTAGCTCACTTTGCCATCCCAGTTCAGACATAGCTATATGCAAATCAGCCTTGACCCTGTGCCTCATGGGAACAGTCCAGACCGAACTGCCAAGCCATGTCTTCCCTGGACCGGAATCAAGCATCCTGGGACCGGTTTCGGGCTAACAGCCCTCATCAGCCAGGCTAGCTTGAATCCAGTGGCAAAGTGAGCAGGGGATCCACGTCTGGGCATACCCTGCCAACTTAGGGTGAACAAAGCAAACATCTTATAAATATAACTTTCCATTGGGACAAGATAGGAAGATAAAGTTTAGTATGAATGAAATCAGAATATAAAGATGCATCTTTTAGTAAGGATGATTTTTACATTCTGTGTTTGAAAATACCACTTTTAGAAAGTGGGTATTTTCTTGCTTAGCCATCCTGTGTGCCTCTACTGGTTTGTGGATTGACTGTCTGGCATTTGAATGACAGGGGCTAGGGATGTGCATTCTCTCAGACAGCCACCGGGGGGGTGATGTGTGTCCTACCTTTCCTGAATGAGTCAGGGCTAGACTGAATAGACCTGGGCTGCATTTAGAGTAGGTGGAGGAGATTTCCTTGCACCTGAATAGGCCTGGTTTGCCTTACACAATGCTGTCTCCACCTCCTACCGGGAAGTTGCACCATGGAGGACAGAACCGGTTTTGACTGAGCACAGAGCCTCTCTGACACCAGATAATAAAGAGAAATGGACTATAAAAGTTGGGGCCCAGTCCCCTGAACTTTAGATTACTGCTGAACTAAGGAACCTGCCAGGAAGAAGAATCGGGAATGCTGGAGGAGGGTTACTGCATCTGTGCTGTGTGCTGTTGGGGTTGGCCTGCAGTGGTTGCTTCTGTCTTGGCCAGGGAAAAGACTGGACTGAGCTTTCATCATCCTGCTGTTAGAGTTTTCTCGAAGGGCTTGAAGTAGAGCTTGATTCCTGTTGGAAGTCTCAGGGATAGAAGACTTCAAAGATCACTTCTGGGAATCAAGAGGAACCTTTGCCAAGGAGAAGAGCTGGAGAAACTGAGGAGGAGTACTGCCCCTTTGCTGTTTGCTGTCCGGGGTTGGCCTGCACTGGCTGTTTCTGTCAAGGAAAGGACAAGGACTTTGCTGCGTGCTGTGTCCCTTGATTGAGAAAGATCTCCAAGGGCTTGAAATAGAGCTTGCCTTCTGTTCTGAAGTTTTAAGGACACAAAGACTTTCCCCCAGCTCCCCTGAACTTCATTGCTGGGAGTTCTGACCTGCTAAGAGGTGCGGGCTGATGTCTTGGACCTCTGGAGGCTGTATTGCCGCTGGGAGCTGGAGAAGTAACGCAACTTCGAGAAGCGCAACGCATCATCACCTGTTTCCGATGAATCGCTGAAGAAATCGACGCAGCGCCTGCTGCGACTCGAGAAATCGCCGCACACTGAATCCCGTGCATCAATCTCCGAAGTCCTAGATCACCGCACCGATTCCGATGCAGGCCCTGCTGTGCGGCTGCAAGAACCAACGCATTGTGGGACCGCGGCTGGAGAGAGAACAATGCAGTGTCGTCGCTGCATCGAGATCCGACGCATCCCCGATCCTCATGCATCGCATCTAGGCACCATGCCAGCAAGAACACGGGGGTCGCAGTAAGAAACCGATGCATCACCTCCCCTTCAGTAAGGAACCAACGCATCACTGCCCCTGCGTGGCAGTAAGGCACCGACGCATCACCTCCCCTGAAGTAAGGAACCGACACATCACCATCCCTGGGTCGTAAGGAACCGATGCATCACCTTCCCTGCGACAGTTTTTGTTTGTTTGCACGACGCATCGAAGGTACTTTGTGTGAAAAGTGTCGCATCTGCAATTTGGTTTGAACAGAACGATTTTTTACCTTTTAAAAGTCATATTTTGATTACTGTATTGTGGATTTTTGTCGTTTTGGTCTTGTTTGGTTTAGATAAAGATTTCTTATTTTTCTAAACTGGTGTGGTGTCCATTTGTAGTGTTTTCACTGTATTACTGTATGTGTGCACAAATGCTTTACACACTGCCTCTGAGATAAGCCTGTCTGCTCGTGCCAAGCTACCAAGGGGGTGAGCAGGGGTTATTTTAGAAGTGTATATCCCTTTCCCTGACTAGGAAGAAGGGTCCCTACTTGGACAAAGGTGCAAGCCATTGCCAACTAGAGACGCCCATTTCTAACATCTCCCAAGACTTTGACCTATTATATTGTAACTTTTTTTCCTCATTTCAAATGCTGTCAGTACACTTCATAACTTTTAGAGAATATAGAGAGATTTAATTGATTAACTAGGGGTTTTTGTTATGATTTATGATTCTGTAATCTGTATCTGAGCCATCATGGCAAGCAAATACAGTTTTGTTGTATTGTTTTACTAAATATTCTGTATGAAACAATTGAACACTTGAGGTTGATCTAGAACTCAGTTTTTAAGTGGCCCCGGGTTCTAATTTGATTTTACTCTGCTAAATGTGTGTCATTAATGGGGAGACTAGTCTCTTACCGCTGGATCAATTAGAAGGTACATGGAACTGAACTGCCTATGGTCAAATTTGGGTTTCATACGATATTGGGGTTCAGGAGAATATTGGGGTTCGGCTTCCACAATCCCACAAAGGAATTATTTTCTGGGCTGGTCAGTCCTTCTGATAATGATGGTTGTGGAGCACTGCAGGGAGCTCTATAACATGGGTGTCCACCATCTCTTTGGAGCAGTCGGACAGGCCATATGCTAAGATGGCTCTGACCTGGTAAAGGAAGAGTGACTGGGAGGCTGTCAGCTGTTTCAGCAAAGAATGGTGGCCAGAGGCATGTGAAGGAGATCAGGATGCAGGTGACAGATCAGTACTTGAACTGCGCCCATTCACATGTCTCTGAACTCATGGCTTCTGAGCATACTGTGTGGCATTATCCATTCACAGATGTGGCATGAATTGCGTGTGTTGCAATATTCAGCGTCACAGCTAGGAATTTGAAGTGCATAATATACCAATAACCCTGAAATGCTTGCAATCACATTTTGCTGTTCCTCAGGAGTAGTGCATCCAACATGCCCAGATATGTGAAATACCCAGAATTATCACACTTACCACACTGGTCATGTTATTTATGTTCAAACGTACAGTTTTTTCACATCCCTCCACTTAACCCAAACCCATCAACAGGATGTATGATGGCACACACAGCTTGCATTCCTAGGTAAATCACACCATTACTCAAACATGGCCAAAAAGGCTCATTCTGCCAATATTTGCCATGGCAACCAAGTTTATCCACATGCATCTGTGTAGTTTCTACACCCCAAAATAGGACGAATAATTGGAGTTGCTAGGGCAAGGCACACCAAAAGCTAGCCATTCAGCAAATAAGGTAAAGACCACAAATATCATCCGTGCCATAAGTCCTCATCTGTGTGACCAAGAGATGTAGGAACATGGATCTATTGTTCGTATGGGGTGGAAACTGTGTGCGTTTCTGCCAGGTTTCCAAGGACCACAAGTGATGTGCTGCTCTAGTCCCCATTTTCTCCTTGGAATCCTGGGACTTTTCATCCTGTGTTACAATGGTATAAACAAGACTACTGGGAAACTTGGCAGGACTGTGATTGCTAGACGTCTTCCAACAACAAGAGATTGGAAAGGGATACACGGACAAGTAGAAGAATCTAGACTCAATTGTAAATATTATAGGACTGTCGACATATATAGTAGAGCATCTCTATGCCCTAGATGACCTGGAACTGTGTAAGGGCATGCTGCTGCAATATTGGAAAACCACAGTTATTTGGGAGAATTGCCACCTCCATGCACCAGATTGGTGGATGGAGGACCTCATCATCATTGTCTTTACACCGTGACAGACATTGCCTTTCCAAGTCTCTTACGTAGGCAAATGTTGAAGCAAAGGAGAGCATGCAATTTTGGATGCGGCCACCAGTAAAGTAAACTAACTAACATAGGCACTCTAACACAGCTACTAGGAAGGCAAGATAAACACCTAATTAACAATGGAGTGCTTGAACAGCAATCATGACGAATGCTTTGGCCATGGATACACACATCATAGGATGCAGAGCCACATATGTACAGTAAGGCATAGGGTTTCTCAACATAAATATGCATAGAGAATTAATACACACAAACAACACCTTCACATTAAACTCACTCGTGATGCCAACTGCCCTGCAGTAATTTTCTCTAGCTCCAAACTGAACTTAATATCTCATTGTGTACGAAAGCACTGTGTGAGTTTGCATGTATGTGTCTTGTAGGTGATCAACATATATGTTATGCACCACATTCAGAAATGCCATTATTGTTACATATAGCTGTTGTGTTCACATAAACACACAGGACAGGACCAAAGATGTGATTTGTCCAGCACGGTTTAATATGCTTGGAAAGCGGTAGATGGTGTGCATATGAGCAAGCACCCAAAAAGGAATGGTTGAATGGAAATACAGTGGTTCAAAAAGGAGTGAAGGTATGGTTAGGGAAACAGTGGAGAGAGAAATGCAAGGTTAAGGGGCAGTTGCGTCCGGTGCATGTAAGAGCGGTGGGGCGGGGTGGGGGGAGTCAACAGACAATGAAGAGGGAAAAGAAAAAAGAAAAACATTTACCTTTCGCTCACCGCATCGCTGACTCAGCGATGCAGCGAGTGCAAGGTAAGTGGTTTTCTTTTTTTTTAATTTTCCCTCATCGTCATCTGTTGACTCCCACCCCCACCTCGCCCACCACTCTTAACTGCACCGGCCGCAACTGTTAAGGGGATGCATATGGATCTTATAGCTGAGTAGAGTGCTGGCCCGTGGCCAAAACATGAAATGGTAACAAAATATTGAACGAGTTTACACATCACAAGCTATCCAGGAACCAACTGATGTTAAAAAAACGGAAACACCATCTTATGGGAAGCCGTTCATGTCAAAATTACAGATCCCCATATAAGACACCTCCTGAAATGCATTGAGTACTGAAAAATAAACTTGAGACACACCAGAATGAATGTAACATGTGGTTAAACAAATATGAAACACAGCAGAGTGAATCTGACTCACACCAAAACAAATATGAAACCTGGCTGAGTGAATATGCTACTTAGTAATTACTATGAATAACACACATTCCAAAATGAATAAGAGATATACTGAAATATATATCAATCGCACTGAAATTAATATGGCCTTTACAGTAAACAATATAGCAATCACTGAAACGAATGCAAAAAGCATCAAGAAGAATGGGACATTTTTTGAAACGACCTGCATATGCCAAGAGTAGAATGACATACATTGAAATGAATATGACAGATTGAAATGAATATAAGTTACTGAACTGAATATGTTATATTCTGAAAAGAATATGATGCACATTGAAAATAATATAACATACACTGAAATGAACATTATACATGTTGCAATGAATATGAATTGCATTGAAATGAATATTACCCAGCTTGCAATGAATATGAGATATGCAGAAATAATTAGGAGATCATTTAAAATGAATATTACTTGCGTAAATATTAATATAAGCCCTATTGAATTGAAGTTGACATGTCTTAAAATGAGTATGACCAAAGCTGAAATTCTCATGACATTCATCAAACTGAATATGACATACATTGAAGTTAATATGATACATATTCAAATGAATATAATATATATTAAAATGGATACATTGCATCTTAAAATGAATATGAAAAGTGTTAATATGAATATTACATCCATTGAAATAAATATAACATTGATTAAAAGGAATATGACACGTTAAAATGAATATGCCATGTGTTAATATGAATATAAGCTTTATTAAAATGAATTTGACATGATTTAAAATGAATATGAGTAAAGTTGCAATGAACATGACATTTATCAGAATGAATATGGCTTGCATTAAAAATGTATGATACACATTAAAATCAATATGATATATGTTGGAATGGATATAACTCATGGTGACATTAAAATAAGAAGAGTTAATATGAATGTGACCTCCAATGAAAGGAATATGTTACAGGCTAAGATGAATGTGACATGTGCTGAAATGAATATGAGTCTCATTGAAATTAATGCAACATGCCATAAAAAGAATATGACCAATGTTGAAATTAAAATGGCCCCCGGCCACATGAATATGACATGCTTTGAAATAAATATGATATTATCAAAATGAATATCACATATGATGGAATGGATATGACTCATGTTAAAATTAATATGGCAAGTAGTAATATTATCATTACATCCACTGAAATGAATATGGCATGAGTTGAAAGGAATACGAGCATTATCAAAATAAATTTGACATGTTTTAAATTGAATATAAGTAACATTAAAATGAACATGACATTTATCAAAATGAATACGACTTGCATTGAAAGTAATATGATACACATTGAAATGATTATGATATGTGTTGAAATGGATATGATTTATGTTAAAATTAATATAGGATGTGTTAATATAAATTAAACATTCATTAAAAAGAATATGACACATGCTAAGATGAATATGACATGCATTCAAATAAATATGAGCTCCTTTGAAAATTATTCAACATGCCTTAAAATGAATATGATCAATGCTGAAATGAAAATGAAACTTGTCAAAATTAATATGCTATGCTTTAAAATTAATATGATACACATCAAAATGAATATTGCATCTATTGAAATTAATATGACCTATGTTAAAATGGATATGACTCATGTTAAAATTATTATGGCAGATGTTACGGTGAATATGACAACAACTGAAAGAATATGACATTCATTAAAAGGGATACAACACATGTTAAGATGAATATGAACCATTTTTAAATGAATATGACACCTGTTGAAATTAATATGACCCACATCAAGATGAATATGACATTCATTCCAATGAATATGACACTTTTTGAAATGAATATGAAACTATGTGAGATGAATGTGGCATACTTTGAAATGAATAAAGCAAATATTGAAATGAACACAAACCATGTTTAAAGAATATGACCCCTGTTTAAATGAATATGGCTTGCATTGCACTTATGTTGATTTGCTGTAAAATTAATGTTACATATTGAAATTAATATTACATATTATGACATATATGATATGCTATAGACTAAAATGACTTCACTAAAATTAATATAACACACATTTAACAGAATATAAAACAAGAACAAGCCTTTACCACACATCGATTACATGCATGCATTTTCAATGCTGGTAAGTATTTCTACATTAGTCACACAGTATTTTATCACGCAGGTAAGTATTTTTTTAAAGAACATTGGGCCAGATGTACAACCCTTTATAGCAGTCGCAAATGGAAAATCGGCCCGTTTGCGACCACTAAAAAGCGTTGTGGTATGTACAAACCCTATTTTGCGAGTCGGTAACCTATTAGAGTAGAAGAGAGTCAGATAAATGATTAGGGGTGAGTAATTAGGATTGATCAATAATAATTGATGGGTGATAGGCGGAGAATGAGGGTTAAGGAGGAAAAATGGAAATAGGGATGAGTGATTAGGAATGAGGAATAAGAACAGAGGCATGAGGGATTAGATTATACTAAAATAGACAGTGTGGTGTACATTTTAGGGCATCATCGTTAGTCAATTTTGCCCATCACACAAAGTGAGAAGAAAGGGTGAATCACAAGATAGATAGAATGTGCGATTGGGGGCAAGAGGTGTGGAAGAGTGAAGGGAGTGTGAGGGAAGAAGGATGAGGTGCAAGGATAAGGAGTGACTACTGAGGGATTAGACATGAAAGATGGGTTAGGAGAAATGGGAGTTGGCAGATGAGGCCTGAGGAGTAATGAGTGATGTATGACAGATACGGTTTAAGAGATGAGGGCTGAAGAAGTGATGACTGAAAGGTTGAGAAGTAAGCAATGAGGGATTAGGTACAGCACGTTTGAAGGATGACAAGCGAGCAATGATGGATGAGGAGTGAGAGATGAGAAGAAAAGAAAGAGAAATCAAGTGTGAGGGCTGAGTACTGAAGGTTGTTTGGCGAGGCTTCAGTGAAGGATGAAGATTAAGGGAACAGTGAGGCAAGATGAGTGAGAAACATGGGGTGAATATTGAGATCTGTGTCATGAGGAGGGAGGGATAAGGATATCCTAAAATTGTCTGGGTAGTGGGCAGTTTAGGAAAAACATAATTTGTCCAGTTCCCATGTCACTGTTGAAGAGAGGAGAAGTGAACATTGATGGATGAGGGCTGTAGAGTTAGAAATCAAGGGTCAAGAGTGTATAATGAGGAATGAAGAGTGAGGGAAGTTAGTGAGAAATTAGGAGAGAAGAGCAAGGGGTGAGGCTTGAGTCACGAGGATGAGTGGATAGGGAGAAGGAAAAGGCGAGTGAGGGGTGAGATAAAAGATGAGAAGTGAGGGTTGAGGAGTGAGACTGGAGGGAGGAGCAACTAAAAGTGAGGGATGAGAGTTAGCAAATGAGAAATGAAGGATGAGGAGTTAGATATCAGGGCTGAGCATTGAGGAATGATAGATAATAATGAGGAATGATGGTTGATCAAAAAAGTATGAGAAGCGAAAAAAGAGGAGTGAGGGCAAGAGGGTATGAAATAAGGAAAGAGAAGTGAGGCATGCGATGTAAGGGATCAGCATGTCCTAAAACGGCTAGTGTGGTATATATTTTAAGGTATCACCATTTGGCCATTTCACTCATTTCTCAGCGAGGGAGGTATGTGCAGGGAGGGAGGAGAGAAGAAAAATACAGAGAGGTGAGGAATAAAGTGTGACAAGTGATAAAGAGTGATTTGAAGAGTGGGAAATAAAGAGATAGAATGAGGGATGTGGAGGGACAACTGCAGGGTGAGGGGTGAGGGATGAAACATTAAAAAATAGGTGGAGTGATGTAGAGTGAAGAATGTGAAGGGATGAGAGGTGAGAGATGACTTATGTATCGAGAATGGAGGATGACTGATTGATGATGAGGGATGAGCAGTAAGGGTAGAGGTATGTATCTTTCCAACATGTTCTTGAGATTTATATACATCAGTTTGGCCCTTAATTTGTAATAAAACATACTTAACCTTATATACGGATTCTTGGTCCTCATTGTGTGGCCAAATGGCCTACACTGAATTTTAAATTGTTTGATTTATGTTAACTCCCTTTACCTCTCAGGCAACTAAAAAGATGCAGGGCAGGATAGATGGTAAGATCTGCCCAGTGCTCTAGCAAGTGTTAAGGGGTGAGAGGGGATACAAGAGGAGTAAAGGATATGGAGAGATGAGGGATGAAGGCTGATGGATAAGAACTAAGGTGAGACATGAGTTAACCATGAAAGTAATGAATGAGGGGGAAGTATGAGAAGTGAGGGGTGAGTAATCAGGATCAAGAGCTGATGACTAATGAGTGTGGGATAAGTAAGTAAGTGAGAAGGTTAAGGAGTAAAATGAGGAGACAAGGATGAGTAGAGAGAAATTAAAAATGAGGAGTGGGTGCTGTGTAATGCAGAATAAGAAATGTAAGATGCAAAATGAGGAAAATGACATGAGATATGAATACTGTGTAATGAGGAAGTAACTTATGGATGATAAATGAGGACTTGAGGAATGAGGGATGATGAGTACATGATACGGGGTGATGGATGACAAGTGAAGAATGAGGAGTGAGGGACAAGGGCTGGTTAGTAAGGCATAATGAATAAGAGTTGAAGCTTGTGGTGTGAGAGATGGGAAAGGAAGAGTAAAAGATGATGAATGAGAAAATCAGGTTGAAGTATAAAAAATAACAAATCATAGATGCAGATTAAGACATCCAGCCTAACTAGGTGAAAGGTGGCGGACCCTGCCATACTTTGAAATCAGCACCTTAACCTGGATGAGGAGCACTGGTGACCACGGTGCGATGCAATGTCAGTTGATGTGGCCTGCCCTGGCCTGGCTTCTGGATGGGATTCCATGTAAAAAGGCTGGGTGGCCCCACTTAGTCACCTCTTTAGTGACGGCAGGTAGAGGTCCAGACAGCAGGCACTGAGGAGAATATGTTAGCGAGCCCATGGAGACCGGTGAGTGCCTTGGGGGTTGGAAGGGGGCATGCTCGAGCTTCCTGGTATTGGGGGACATGCTGGTAAGGAAAGGTTACTCTTGAAGGTACTGACCACTGGTGACACGATCTTGCAGAGCTCCCGGGTGTCTTGGGTCAGGATGGGGCAGTCCTCATCCAAGCCTGTTGCTTATGCTCACCACTGAGGCCCGTACATCCTGTTGAAGTCCGAGTTACCCCTGTGCTATATACAGGCGCTATACAGCACTGCTTGGCCCCATTGCAAATGCTTGGCCTGGGATGGGCTCCTTTGTGCCAATTGGCTCCCCTAGGACCCTACAGCAAATTGATTGGCTGCTGTGACGCACTACTGGAAATAACCTCAGGGGTAGCCCGCTGGATTTTCAGTGCCAGGAGTAAAAGGGAATATGGACCCCAATGCCTTCATTGTGTCACATTTTGCCAGGTGTCCAGTCCCTTGCCCTAGTGGCATGTGGGAGATCTGGAGAGGAGTGGACCGTGTTCAGAACATTGAGATCTGCAGCATATATATTGTAGGGTGTGCATCCTCTACTCATAACTGTGCTCCCCTTGCATCCACAGTATCCCCCAATGATTATACATCCTAACCTTACTGTCCATCAAGGGGCTCCAGGCACTGCCCAACTGCTTACACCCGTGAATGCATGATAGAGAAGGGTGACACCATGCAAGCTAAATTGCACTTTGAAGCCAAAAAGACATACATAGCTCACTCATCGGAACAAGCATTATCCTCTCAGGGAGCCACCGTGGAAACGGATGTTAGCGACATGAATTTGCACTTAGTGCGCATCCAGTAAAGCCTGACATCTACAGATAACAAAATCTAAATGCTTTACCCATTCTCGAGGACAACACAGCTGGCTATAATGAAAAAATAGTAAACACCAGTAAACTGCTAAATGTCATAAAAGTGAAGAGGAGCACTTGGAGCCAGATTATTATGCAACAACCTGCACATCATAGGTATGCCTGAGACAACAAACACAGGCAAAATGGCTTCTCAAATTACTTTTTGGAGCTGACAGCTTTTTGCATTGTTCGCTGTGGAATGGACTTACCGAACCTTGGGCCCTAGAATCTCACCTGGGGCCCAATTATCTCTAGAATGCTCAACTTTAGTGATCGGAATGCAGCTCTGCGCCTGGCCCTAGATAAGCAGACAACGATGTTCTGGCGCACAAAAACTCCACTCGCTCCATCTTTCTGGATTTCACGCTAACAGTCCAGGAGGCCTGTTGTGGGTATTCGGCATGAAGTGAAAACTATGCCAAGCTTGAATACACTATGTAATGCAGTATCCAGCGTACCTAAAGGTGATTCATTGCAACAGGCCCTACCTTTTCCTTCCTCCTCAAAGTGCTGCGCCTTTTATGCAGAAACACATCAAAACTCAAAGGCTGTCTGTGTCACCGCATGGGTTGCCTGTCTCAGAGGAGGGTTCGAGCGACATAAACTGAGCTAACCAACATTTCCTCTATGAGCTTACAAGTTTAAAATACTTTCTCTACATGAAATACTGTGTAACCTCTGATTGAGACAGGCACTTGACAACTGCACCAGATGGCGTCCGGCATTGTTTGCTCAAGGACAACTGATACTGAGACAGAATCTACCCAGCCTGATACGAGAGTGAGGGATGGGGGAGCGCCTCTGTAGGCCATGTGCCGTGCTTGTCATGACATCTTGCTCCTGGAAACTTGGGAGACTGCAACTCCTTCTCTTCCTCCCTTCCTACACCTAATGCTCAGTCAACTAAGAGGGAGCTTGTAAATGATCTTTTTCAAGACAGATCCAGGGATCTAGTAAAATAAAATGTTATTTGTATACCCCTGATATTTACCCCTAAGCAGGAAGTTAGAGAATCCCTGATGAAAGAATGACCCATATGGGCATCATTTTTCGTCTGAAACATGTCAGCAATATAGGATGTTGAAATCATTGAAATTTTACTGAAGATTCCAACCTTTTACTTTTAATCATGGTATTAGTACCCAGTAAATGAAAGCAGATATTTCCCCATGAAATCTGATAGTGTCTCTCTATGCTGATGATAAGACGATGTACCTATACAACCCAAAATAAAACTTCAGCCCGGTCACCTGAGAGCCCACCTTATTTAAAGCACTATTGGGCAATTAATTGGAATAAATGCACAAATATCCCATTAACACAGACAACGCAGCTACAAGAGTTATATTTTCCCCTCCTTTGGAGTACAACCTCCATCAAATATTTGGGTGTTTGGATCAACTAACATGATCATGGATAACTGTAGGGCAGCTATAACACACATCAAAGAGCAAGTTCGCCATTGGATGCAACTCCCACTATCGTTGTTAAGCAGAATTGCCTTTTTTAAGATGGTCATCTTACCCCAACTACTTAACCTTTTTAACAATGTTCCTATACTATTGAATCAACAGTTTTTTAAAACACTCAAATCACATATGATTACCCTGACCAGGGCGGACACACAAACTCATGTTCAATGGGAGGCTCTGACTTTACCTTGGGAATAGGGTGGACTGGCAGCGCCAGACTTTGAGTTTAATTACCATTGCGGTCAAGCACATTTTGCACACAACTGCATCTGGCTGCCCCCTCCAATGGCACATATAGCAATTTAACATGACATAGCTGTGAGAAAATCAGCCCTTTTGCCCTGATCACCCCAATTCTTTGACTGATACTGGTGGTAACTGACTCTGAGTGTGCCCTGGGCTCTGCTAACCAGGCCCAGGGCCAGTGCTCTGACTAAAAGATATACGGTAATTAGGTATAATTACAATTGGAATGACAGATTTAATGCGCTTAAGAGTGTACGGCTGTGCTGTATTGCCTGCTGTCATTATAAAAACCAGCCCAGCCTTGCAGGCTGCTTTTAAATTAAAACGATGCCCAATTTCAATTATGGAATTAAAGATACTTCCAAAGTCTTAAATGACCTTATTTTTACATATAGTTCACCCCTAACGTCTACACTAGGTGCCCCAGGAGTAGAATACAGTGTAATAATAAGCATGGGCATGTTAAAAGATGTTTATAAACTCTGATGAGGGAAAAGCTGCCAATTTTGTTTTTCCCTATTGTAGTACATTAGCTCCATAGGCTAATTTGGGATGACTTTATTAAACTTTAATGAAGTCTAACTATTGAGGCGAGTGATCTCAAAATATACTTCAAGGAATCAAAATAATAGAATAAATACAGCTTGCCATGGTTATATTTTTTATAACTATAGCGGAAGATAAGTTATATAACTTGTTTTCTGATGTGTCATAATCCAGCCTTCTAGCAGCCTCTCCTGACTGTCCTGCCTTTGACAGGCTGAGCCAAACTGCTCTGATGAGTTCTGAAGTGTCCTGCATTCAGACAAAGGGACACCTGGTGGGAGGAGATCTGTGGCTGCAGAGTAAAGGGCAGGAAGGGGGCTGGGTAGCCAAACTGGAATTCAAATAGAGAAAAACACAGTAAATACAGATACCAGGCTCACCCCCACTTCCTGCACCCCCAGCCAGATAGGATTCCCAGTAATTTAATTATCTGAGTGGCTAAAAGGGACGTGTTAGGGAATGTTAGCCACACCAGTAGGTTGGGTTAGCCAGACCTGAACCTCTAGGAGAGATTTTCTCCATTGTAGATTTTGGTAAGCAGTGCTTTCTGGGACAAAAATATGCTAGACTTTAAAGGAAGTTGTCATACCTGAGCGTGGTACCCTGTAATCCATTAGTCAGGGGTGCCCACCTTCTTGTCAGCCCTGAAGCCTGGATAAATATGGGAGAGCTGCCCAACAACTCAAGTCCTTGCCTGAAGAAACAAGAAGAAGAAGGACTGCCCTGCTGAACCCCTGGCCTGCACCAAGAGGACTGCACTCTGAATGACTCCACCTGCTGCACATTTTGGGGCTTCACCAAAAGAAGGACTTTGCCTTGCACTAAAAGTTTAAGGGGTGGACTCCTTGAAAGCAACAGGTTAAAAGATCTCCACCTGCATCATCTCCACCAGGATGAACCCAACTGACCACCTTCAACTGGACTTTAAAGGATTTGGCAAAGTGCATTGTGAGTGTTGTAGTTCCGACTTCCCAAGGAGCAACTTCTGGAACCTTGAATTGTTTTAGTGCACACGTTGAACTCCAGAAAGGAAGTCTGGAAGAAGATCAAGAAGTTTGAGATCATTTGGAGCATTTTTGTCAAAAAGCTCCATAACTTAACCGACCCGTCGTCGAGAGCCAAGCCGTCCTGAAATCCAGATTCGCCCTGCTGAAACTTCCGGAGCTCTTCATCATCAACGAGACTTCCACAAGTTCACTGAGGTGTCCCTCTGAAACAAGCACCCTTGTTGACTCCAAACCTGGCCTCCTGTAGAGACCCACTCAAAGTTGAGAGAAAAAGAACCAAAAAAGTGGCTAAGTCCAAAGGTAACATTTTCCACTGCCCAAACCTCCAAGTGCATCCGACCCGCTCTCCATCACGGTGGGCCTGAAACCTTGACTTGGTCCTGGTCTGGTGCGTCCAGATAGCTGCGGTTGACACCTCAAATTTTTGGGCACTATTTGGGGCTAGAAAGCACAATTTTATATTTAGGCCCAGATGTACGACAGGAGTTTGGATGCTCAAACGGGTTTGCGACCCGTTTGCGCATGCAAAAACCCTGTGGGCCATGTACTAACACTATTTTGTGAGTCGCAAATAAATTGCGACTCGCAAAATAGTGTTTAGCGACTCGCTATTAGGAAGGGGCGTTCCCTTCCTAATAGCGACCCCACAAGCCATGTACAAATGTTTTGCGACCGCAATTGCGGTCGCAAAACACTCGCAATTTACCGCCCTCTTCAAGAGGGTGGTAATGCAATCGCAAAAGGGAAGGGACCCCTTCCCCTTTGCAAATGCAGGGGAAGTCCACAGGACCCCTTCCCCTTTGCAAATGGAAAATATTTTGGGGGGGCAGGCAGTGGTCCCAGGGACCACTACCTGCCCTTAAAAAATTAAACGACAACGTTTCATTTTTCTTTTTTTAAATGCATCCCATTTTCCTTTAAGGAAAACGGGCTGCATGTAAAAAAAAAACTGCTTTATTTAAAAGCAGTCCCAGACATAAAGGTCTGCTGAGCCCAGCAGGCCACCATACCTGAGAGGGCCAGCCATTCTCAATGGGGTCGCAAATTGTGAGTGCCTCATGAATATTGATGAGGCATGCAATTTGCTACCCCATTGAGAATCGCAAATGGGTTCTCTGACACTGTTGTACATCCCAATTTGCGAGTCGCAAATTGCGAGTCGCAATTGCGGTGCAATTTGCGAGTCGCAAATTGGGTGGTCGTACATCTGGCCCTTAATCTCTATAAATGTATATATCAGCTTCGCTACATTAGATTTGAGTTCTTTTGGTGTCATTTTAATCATAAAAATATTTCCTATTTTTATGAAGTGGTGTTGGATTTTTATTGTGTGTTGTTTCTCACCCATTTCTCCTAAGTTAAGCCTGCCTGCTCGCACCCCGCTACCCAGGGATTAGCGGGGGAATAACTTATTGAGACCTTGACTGGGCCTTATATGTGATTGTGGTGTTGATACTAGCTGTAGGACCCACCTGCACCTACTACCAAACCACCTTTCAACAATAGCACTCCCCAGTCCATTGGGGGACCTGCTGGGCAGGCCCCACGCCGCAGCCAAGTAGAGATGGAATCTGTCGCGTGCACACAGTTGACAAAATAGGAGGAGCTCCGTAGATGGCTGGGTTGCCCAATACTCTGTACAATCCTTGCATCATTTCCTTTAATACTGGTGACTAAAGATAAAGTTGTCCTGCAGAGGTTGACTAAATAGGGAATCCACTCGCTGAGTAAGCTATTCCCTATCATCACATTTTTGGGTTGCCCAAAAGCTGTCCCTGATGGACACATTCACCTATTTTTGCCTTCGGTCCTTCAGCTTGGAGTACTACTATCTGTTTCCTGAGGCTGAAGCCAAGATATTAACCATGTTCTTAAATCAGGTGTGCAATGTCCATAGGGCTAAAAGGGCTTTACCCCCGCCCCCACACTTCGTGTGTCTCAGCCCGGGCTGCTACACCTCCAGCTGCTGTGGCATCGGCCGGGGAGTGTCTGGAGTCTTATCTTAGCCACACCTGAGTTTTTCACAGGTCTTTAAAATACCATTTACATGCCTTTTGTGAAGGTTAATGAGCCTTTGTTTTTTTCACTGGTTCCAGTACCCCTGGTTCCCCACTCTGCCTATTCCTTACATTTGTATTTTTTTTTGCCACAGTGGGAGAATGCATGTAGTCAAAAGGCATATCACGAGTGGGGATGCCACCTTTCCAAAAGAAAAATACCAGCCACTTGTTGTTGTTTAAAGAGTCTACAAAGGACTTGCCTTGACACTAAATAGGGCTGTAAATAAAATGGTATGTATTAATTTGTAACATGACTTTGCTGTATTTTTTTACTTTAATTATCAGTCATGGATCATTAACTCAGCTCTAGAACACATTTGAAAGTGCTTTTTATTTATATTTGCTGTTAAAGTATGCACAGATGAGTGCTAAAAATATTGGCTTTAGGGATATGGCTTATTTTTGTACTGGCTGGGATATCAAAATACCAGTGGTGGCTGTAGAAATCCGGTCAGCTGGCAATCCTAATCACAAGACTAAAAGTTTGTTGCAGGATCAGAAAACCATTTATTTCCTCCAACCTCCATCCCTGAATGATGCCATAATAGCTATAGTTTAACTTATATCTGAAACCCTATACCAGTCATCAATACAATGCTGAGAGTTACTCCAGGTGTGTGGGAATACATTCTTCATTCAGAAAATTCACTCCTCATTCTCACCCTTCACTTTCCGCTCACCCTGCACTCACAGCGATCACACTTCACTCCCACTGCTCACCATGCACTCATCCATTCACCCTTCTCCTCCCCTGCACTCACACTTGCACACCGCACACCCTGCACGCACATGACACTCCACTCAATTGTAACTTTCACTGCTACCCCTGTTTTCAAAGCTATCACACTACACTCACTCTGTTAACTTGCACTCATACCGTTCATCCTCATCTTAACCTGCGCTCATACGAGCACACTGCTCACCTTGCACTCACAGCGATCACACTGCACTCATGCTCCTCGTCATGAACTCACGCCTTTCTCCCTCCATCTAGCCTGCGGTCACATGATCACAAAGCTCACCCTGCACTGACAGTAATCACACTGCACTCACACCACTCACCATGCACTCATGCTTTTCACCCTGAACCTACACGAGCACTCTACCCACTCTGCACTCGTGTGACACGTCACTCACCTATCACTCTCACTGCTCACTCCGCAATCTCACTCAAACAAGAATCAATCACTATGTATTCATTCCTCCCACTCTGCACTTTCAGCTGCATCCAAACTCATAGGTCACATCACTCACCCTGCAGTCACTCCTGTCAACCTACTCTCACACTGTCCAATAGCTCACTGTGCACTCACATAGGCACTCCTGTTACTCCCACAGCTCACTATCCACTTACATGGGCACAGCAATCACCCTGCACTCACACCATGCACACAAGCACAGCACCCACCTTGGAGTCACACCAATCACCCAATACTTCCTCCTCTCACCCTGCAATCACATTGAAAAACCTCTGAGCCTGCATTCATACAGGCACTCTGTTCATACGTTTCTGCACACAGGCACAATAGTCTGCCGGAACTCATAGGGACACACCACTCAATATGCACTAACTCCTCTCACCATGCACTCACCAGTCACTCTCACAGGTCACACTTCACTCTCGATGCACACCCTGCACCACAAACAGGCACACCACTCATCATGTACTTACACCACTCACACCACCCTGCACTCACTCATCTCACTCTGCACACACTCCTCTCACCCGACACGCTCATGGGCCCTTCTCTCACATTACATCAATGCAGCTCATCCAACACTCACATCGGCACATTTTTCACACTACACTCGCACCACTCATGTTGCACTTACTCACACTATTCACCATTACCCAGCACTTACATGAGTACACCTATTACTCTGCCCATATAAAATTACACAATTCTCATGAATATATTCATATTTCTAAGGCACGCACAGAATACCTGCTTTTTCCGTAGCACTAAATGCCTACCAAATTCAATTTGCAACAACGGGGCTGGTGCAAGAGGAGAGAGTGGACTGAGAATGTGGGATGGCACAAGGAGATGGCACACGATCCTCAATTCAACACCATACCACAAAGCCCTGGCCCCAGGGCTGAGGCTTTGGGGTATAGTGCTAGATTGAGGATCGTGTTACACCTTCACCCATTCCTGGCTTTCCATTCACCACAATTTTCTTTCCGGGACATGTAGTGGTTTTTTTATAATGCAATTTGGGTCTGATAAACCCAAGTGTGCAAAGTGTTGCTGGATAAAATCCATGTTTGCTGAAGAAGTCAAGCATTTCATAAGATCAGTTGGATGCTGTGATATTACATGTTGGAACGTGTATTAGTTTATTTCCAATACTGTAACTGCTTGATCCACACATGAAACCAAATTTGAGCCCCGTACAACTATTTTAAGGAAGTGCACTTTTCATTCACATCATACTTGGAACAAACATTGAAAAGGCAATATATTATTATTTTTGAATAGCATATAGAGAATATGCTTTTATTAAGCTTCACTAAAAGGAAAGGCAGGTATAGCAGAAGCAACATGGCAAGCTTTTGTAACACAATAAAAGCACATTGACTAATGGAAGAGTGAGTGGCAGTGTGTCTGTGTGTGAGTGTGACAGAGTACATATGTACGAAAGTGTACAAGAGATATAGTGAGAATATGTGTGTGAGAGAATGTGTGATGTGAGTGTACGTGTGTTATGTGTACAAGTGTGCTGCTGGTCTACCATTCTGGAGGTTATTCTTGCCTTATTGACAAGGGCACTAATAGCATATGGGTGGGAGGTGTTACCTAAGGCAAACTGCAGGCCCTGACATGCTTCCATTATTAAGACACCTTCATTGGCTGAGGAGACCTGAACTGTCTAACTGAGAAATCCCCTAGCCCGGTCACACCCAGCGGCAGGGACACAGAACACATGCCTCCTCACCAGGTCGAAGGCCCTGACATGATGCACATAATTCTTAGGCTATAGGGTGGATCCATAGCAAAATGTTGGAACTAAGGTAACTTTTGCAGTGGCGGCTCCTCTGCTAAGGAGGAAGAGCGTCGCCCCACTGCTCTTAGAGCAGTGAAAGACGGATAAAATTAAAATTATGATAACTGAACGTTATTATCATTTTATTTTTGGTTGCTGCGGGGCGGGGTTAGGGCGGGGCAGGGCTGGTGGCTCAGAGAGGAGGAGTGGACTATGCACACTCAGTGCGCATGACTGCTTGGCCAGCCTTTTTGCTGGCCAAGCAGTCACGCGCACTTTGCATATTCCCCACCACGCTGTAATGGGCAGCATGGTAAGGAATATGCACAGGCTCCCTGTCCTGATCTGAGCGCCGCTCCACGGTGCTCAGACCAATCACAACACTGCATTGCAGCATTGTGATTGGCTATGGGGAGCCTGTGTGCCCGGGTGATACCTGCAGCTTCTTCCGGAATGGAGTCAGGCAGAGCAGATAAGAGGAGGAGTGATGCGGCCACTAGGAAAGGTAAGTGCGTTTAAAAAAAATATATTTTCAACCTCCCATGTCGTCGTCCCCGCCACCCCCATTGCCTACTAGCTGCAGCTGAACTCTTGTCATAAGATTTCCTGTACTCATTTTATAGGGGGTGTCAATGGAAAGATGCCGACTTGTGTATACTGGAGCGAATTTTTAGGGGTACCCATGACATGAAATTTCTGGCACTGTCTTTTTGAATGTACTCCTTGGCATAAGGGGCTCAACTGTGAAAAAATGTTGATCTTGGTGTAGTTGAAGTAATTTCTGACTTCAGACATTTGAAAAAAATTAGATCTACTCCTAGGAAAGTCCAGGTTTCCCTGCTGTCTGGGTCTGTGGCGTGTTAGCAAATTTGATCCCAAAAGTTTCAAAAAATTCTCAGAGGAGCAATCTACTCTCCCTTAAATCATCTACAAGAAATCTGTTAACTTGTTTTGTATGCTGGAATTTGGAGAAAGTATCACACCACACCACTTAGATGGATCTTTTTCCTCATATAATAGCTATGAGGTTAGCTCTGACCCCATTTCTGGAAATGCTTGTGCTGCCCCATTGCTGGGAGCAGGACTGGCTTTAGGCGGTGCGACCTGTGCAGCCGCACCTAGCATTGACTTTGGTCGGGAGCGCTGTGTTTTTTGTCTCGTAGCAGTTTTGACTCATTGTAAAGCAGCACAAAGGGTTAATGTGCCTGCTGAAAAGAACGTGCACCATACAGATCACACACCTGAGAATGAGTGAACTACGAGTAGCACTATAAAAATATGAAATGTAGATCAGAGAAAGACTATGAATAGATGAGGTGCACTGTTGGACAGTGGTAGTGAGGGAATTTATGGAGAAGGAAGTTATGGGGGAGGAGAGCGCCAAAAAAGACTGTTTGTAACGGGCTCCACCAGTGCTTGAGCTGGTCCTGCCTGGGAGTCTTAGCCCCCACCCCCTGAAGTTTGGGTCTAGTTGCGCCCCTGTCTTAAATGCACAGTCGGCTAGACAACTGTAACCAAGTACTACTCCTCCATTCAGTCTGATGCCTCAACACTAAGGCCTAGTACCAAGGTGCTGTGGGATGCGTACCTGGGAGATGTAATTACGAATAAAGAGTGCTCTTACTGTTGTAGCTAAATTTAGGAGCTATCGCCATTGGTATATTTAAACCGGACATACCATACTCTCCTTGAACTGTTTACTCACACATTAGGGGCAACTCCTGTTGTGTAAGATGTAATGCGCTATAAGTGGGCTTCCTGCACCTGACCTGAGCATGCCCACTGATCGCTAGGTTCTAGGGCAAAGTATTTCATGTTCTAAGGGCTATACTAAGGGCACGCCATGCACTGTGTGACGGTTCACATTAATGGCACTACTGTTGTCAAGGAGGAGTGTGTCAGGTGTCAGTGGTAGGAATTGCATACTACTATGAGGACCTGGTTGCATGATATGATATACTACAATGACCAACTCTACTATTCTACTATTCTCCAGGGTCTCCGGCCCAAGAACACCTGAGTCCCATTGCAACCATTTTTGTTATCGCATGATTTCAACGGCATCGAAACCGGCTAAAAATTTGGCCAAACATGCAAAATGGGGGATGGATGGAGGCATGATAGGAATGTATATACACATTGATTCCTGTAAAAAGCTCTAAATGTAATAGTACCCGAAGTGCCATCTCGGCCCCATTTCAGCTTTGATTAATGCTGCTGTGCTTTGGGAGTGCCATCTTGATGTGTGAAAAAGATGTTCTGGGAAAAGAGGGATACTGATGGACTGTTAATGTATTAAATGACATGCTGTCCCATGTGTTAAGGTGCCGTCATGCACTTTAGACAAGTGTACTGTTTTGCATAGAATTGATATAACACAAAAGCTAATTTAAAAATGATTAAAAAAATTAGCATTACAGAATGGTTTAAATGTGACAAATCTTGAAATTGATATAAATAACCATGAAACAAATAATACTTTCTCGAAATAAATATGGGTATCACTGAAATTGGATATGAATCACACTGGGTTGCATAGAATACTGAATGAACTGGATAAGGAAGTGAATGAATTGGATATGGTGAATTGTGTGTATAACATGCACTGAAAAACACATGACACTGGTAGCCAATCACAGTGGAGTTAAATGCAAGCTCAGCAAGAGAAAGGGGTTGTGGACAGGAGCAAAAACACGTGCAGAAACAGAGGGAAAAAATCCAGTCACACCCTTGTTCTGCTGTTTGGGTCACAGGGCCGTCAATCACCTAGAGAGGAAAGCACTACCAATGACAGCTCCGTAGGTTGTCCTGCCCCCACGCTCCTACCCATAATTCTGTAGAGGCCTTCTTCTCCTAGGCAGGCGGGCGCGTACTCTCCTGCTGAAGCTTACCGCCATAGGCCTCAGCTAACAGGTGCAGAGGCTTTTGGTCGACAGTGGCACTGGCACTGATCGACTTCCTGCCACTCCAGTTAGCAAGCCCAGACCCAGCCTGACTCCTGAGACCTGCAGCCCCGGTGCTGCGTCACAGAACAGAAATTAGGAGTGGAAGTAACAGGTATGTAGGCGGATGCAGTCCTTGCCCAGGGGCCGCGGTGCTAAGTGTGTGTGGGGGCAGGAGTGGTTACATGGCGGGGTGCAGTGGGCACCGACAATGGAAGCTCATGGGAGAGTCCAGAGGCTTCTGCCCCTCTAAGAGGCGCCGCTTTGCAATTCAAGGGCGAACAGCTGAGTGGGCCAGGCCTGCTAAGGAAAAGGATGGGTAAGCCACTCGGACCTGCCTAGACTGTGCTGTGAGGACCGGTGTAAATGCACCCAAGCGCTGCGCAGGGCAGAGTGAAGGTACGCAGCAGGGGGTGTGTCACTAGATGCACGAAGCTGTCGTCGCATGTTGTGCCTGTACGATGTGCCGGACTGTGCGGCTGTATGCAGGGCCGGCTCTGGGGCAGTGCGATCGGTGCTACCAAACCGGGTGCTGACTTAGCGTGGGGGCACCTGTTTGCTAGTTTAGATTGATTTTAAATACACCTGCTGCCGCGTTCCTGGCCTCCAGCAATTCACAGCCAACAATAAAAATGTCAAAGAACTCCGGTGAATAATGTACTACTTCGAGAGAGACCAGAGTTTTGTCTCCTGGAACTTTTGATTCATTATAAGGTAGCGCAGAGGGTTTATATGCCTACTGCAGTGAATGTGTACCATGGAGATCACAAAGTGAATATACCGTAAATAGGTCAGTGGGTTACTGCTTTTGTAAGGGACTTCCTTATAAGATAAAATCCTAATATAGAAGCAGTAAGCTATTAACTGTCTTCGAAGAACTGCATGCAGACTTGAAGTATAAATTAGAGCGTATTGATTTTCACCCCAGACTTTCATTACCTAATGTTGCAAAAAGGGTTCATTTGGGTATAAATCAGTTCTGATTATTAAAGAGAACCCCCAACCATGGTTTTACGTTTTAAATTCTTAGTTTGTGCTTCTCCAGACCAAGCCCCCTAAACTATACTGCCTATCAGTATGGATGACGTGTAGTCCTCTATCTTATGTAACGTTTCCTATACATTATTCACACATGTATGATTAATTGTCTCTGTAATTAATGTATGTAATGTAAAGTGCTCGGACATCCTTCACTTTTATGAGTGACATTATAAAACAAATTAAATGCATCTGAGAGAGAGTGGTTATGGAGACTGTTAAAGGGTGGTAGTGAGGGAATCCGTGGTGGAGGTGGTCATGGAGGGTGGGAGGGGGGCCAAAAAACATTGTCGCACCAGGCGCCAACAGTGCTATAGCTGGCCCTGGCTGTGTGTGTGTGAGCGTCACACTTGACTCATACAGATTTAGAACAATGGGCTACTGTCCCCAGATTTCTCAGTCATCCTGTTGCTTTTGAGACAGAGGGGGTTGTTGTGTTGTGGTTTGATCCCGTGAGTCGAAATCCACCTCCCTGAACAATAGGGAAAAAAGCTCCATAACCCCTCAAAGGCGCATGGAACCAATGCATGCCTCACAACAGCTGCTTGAGTTACTCAAAGCACTGTCTGCACTACTATTGTTGCTGGTGAAGAAACTACAGTGGTTAAAGTTGGTCAGAACACTCAATGGTAACTCACATATTCTTGTGTTTTATTCTCGTGATGTCATCTGGATCGGAAATGAAATTGCTGTTTCTTCTGATATGGGTCCAATATTGTGATATGATTTTCCGAGATGCCATCATTGAGGTGAAGGTTACATAATATTTTTCCAGTTTCACTTTCATTACACACATTAGTGATTTTGAAGCTCAAAATTCCTACCTCTTATTGGTCACATAATGTTGGCAAGAATGAGTGTGGATGCACAAGAAGCCTGTGACTAGGTGGTATTGTGTATGAATGAGAGGCTGTGGTCTGGGTATTAATGTGTATTTAACAGAGGCTGTGGTCTGGGTATTAATGTGTGTTTAACAGAGGCTGTGGTCTGGGTATTAATGTGTGTTTAACAGAGGCTGTGGACTGGGTATTAATTTGTGTTAAGCAGAGGCTGTGGACTTGGTATCACTGCTCATGAAGAAAAGCCTTTGGACAGGGGACAGTGTGTATTAATGAGATAGTGTGACAGGGCTGCAGTGTGCCTGAATTGAGAAACTGTGGAGTGGACGGCATTGTGCATGAATGCACATGTCAACTCACCCTCACTTGACGGGTTCAACCCTCTTTTAACTCATATTCAGTCTTCTCATGTTTATCGACTGGGGGGAGTCACTGTCCTTTCAAACATTTCACCCTCCACGAACTGTATATTTTCCATTCACTGTAATGGGTTCACACTGTTAATCATCGGACTTCACCCTAATTTATATTGTCAGGTCGAACCTAGTAGACAGCGCAAGGCATGTTACAAGGCATATTGTGGTTTATCCCGTACATAGAGGGGCTTGGAGTCTCATTTGACAATCATCAGGCTGATTAGTATGTGAATGAGAGACTTTGTACGGGGCGGCAGTGTGCAGCAAAGAGAGGTGGTAGAATGAGCGCAATTGTACACAATTGAGAAATCATGGGCTTGGAGACTGTGTTTAAATAAGAAGGTGTGACGGGGTAACCATGAGCATGAATGAGAGGCCATAGTCCGAGCAGCATATGCATGCTGGGCTGCAGTGTGCATCACTGACAAGGTGTGTATTAAGTGGAAGTGTGCATGAAAGAGAAGCTGTGCCCTGGGTGCCAGGGTGCGTGAAAGAGAAGCTGTGGTCTGGGGGCCAGTGTGCGTGAAAGAGAGGCTGCAGTCTGGATGCCAGTGTGCATGAGTGGGAGGCAATGTAATGAACGTGAAATACTGTATTTGCTGCTAGGGAGATCATTTTAATGGCCAGCAAAAGTTACCTTGTGCCTGATTTATCTATGTTTTCCTTCCTCCATTGTTTCCTTCTTCCTGCTGGTGGTGCCTACCTGTATGACCATCCCAGAGCGCACACTTGACACCTCTTCTAACAGTGACGAGCTAGGGTGTTCAGGTTAAGGGTGAATGGTTTAAGGCGCCTTCCTGTGGCATCTGCCCTGTTTAGGCCTGGAAAGGCTAGTTATGGTCTAGGGTCGGAATTTCGGTCCTTATTGCCTGATGACCCGTCCACTGTCCTTTTACCATTTCCACCGTCCTCTCACCTTCCTTCTATTTTTACCTAACCTAACACCTTTTCCTACAGGTGCCTTTGTCCCAGCCACCTTTGTGGTGTGCTTGCAGTTAAGGCAGTCCTTAGTTTGCTATACGCTAAGGATTACTCAGTGGTCTGTACTTAAAACTCATTGGAGGCTTACAGAAGTTGGGCATATATCACACCTGGGTGAATTCTGTACAATACTTACATTGCTTTAGATTGCCTCCAGGGATTGGCTTGATAGTGCTTCATTATGCTGGGCTTATATATGACATGGGTGCATTCCATATAGTATGTAGTGGTGACCACTTTAACTGTGACATCAGTGTTTGGGGTTATGTCACTTCTAGGTGCCTCCACACCAAAATCTCCTCTGGTGATGCTCTTAAACTTTCATGACATGCAAGGCCTGGAGCACACTCCCAAAGAGATTAAGGATCGTCATTAGCCATTTAAAAATCACAAAAAACTCCTATGTGCCGCTGCACCACGTCTAAAGCAAATCTACTCAACATCCTTCTCTGGCCATGTGCAACAAATATGGTTGCCACCTACTGGACCATTCTGAAAGTGCTTTGGCACCTCGTCAAGGTGTAAAAAAGCGCTATAGAAATACTACGCTACAATACAATACTTGGCAGCAGTGTGCTTGAATGTGAGGCTATGATCTGACAGCATTGTGCAAAAACGCAGGCCTATGGACTAACAGTGTTTATTGAAAGGTTGTAGACTGGGCTGCAGTGTCTACGTGTATGAATGACAGGCTGTAGATTGGCAGCTTGCGTATAAAGGAGAGTTTGTGGACTGGGCTTCCCTGTGTATAAATGAAAGGCTGTGTAGATTGCAGCTCATGCATAAGTGAGAGGATGTGGACTGGGCTTCCCCTGCAAAATGTAATGAGGGGGCCTCGACAATGGCGATTAGAAAGGTAATCTCACAGATATAGGAAAAGTTGCGCTGTGCATGGGTCCCTTGTGTGATGGGTTGTACGTGCCTACGTTATGGTCCCTGGTTTACCTCCTGTAAGACTCTCCCTCAACCTGACCTGGGGAGAGGCTGCTCCAAGTCCTCATGGCAGACGGCTTGTCTACTTCTATGGTCCTGAGGCTGCTCCACGTCCTCACGGCAGACGGCTTGTCTACCTCTATGGTCCAGAGTTCTGGAACAAACAATATCTTTCGTAAATTGAAGGTACGCAGAGGACACCCAATAAAAGGTACCAAAGCCACAAGGATTCCTGCTTCCTTCTTGCCAGTGGGAACATTCAGCTTATATGCCACACAGTATGGTAGGCTTGGTGCAAATAGTAACTGTACGAACTTAAGCCTGGGACTTCGCAATACTCTTTCACATATTGCATACCTCATCCCTTGCAAGTAAGTACTGGCAGAGGAGCTCAGTACAGCGTTACCCTGTATTGTAGGTAAGGGGGTTCTACTAGTCGGCTATGCTTCGTTATATTAAGCTGTGATTTGTTATGCTACAGTAAGAGAGGCTCTGCGGTGAACAATATGTTCTTAATGTAACTACTTTTTCTTGTATTGTTTTATATCAGATGTTTCCATTTGTAAGCAGTGAAACGTTGTGGTACCGTAGAGGTCTGGATCCTTCTTTATGAAATGAAGCCATCTAGTGGACGATATTGATAGCGGTACGATTATAGAAGGCCAGACTGGACTAGATGAATGTTCTGTCATGCTGACTGCCTAAATTACACAATTAAAATTGTGGTTAGTTTCTCAATACCTCAGAAGGCCAAAAAGTGGAATTGGCCTTTCCAGGTTTTAAACATGTGGCCCTCAGTATGCACACAGATGCAAGCAACAAGCATGTTACTTACTAAACTAATTTCCCGGCATATATCAGGCAGATGCATTTCTTCAGCAGTGGTTACCCTGCAGCTTTTAATTCATCTTGATAGGGACCTGTTTTCGAGAAAGGTGAAACAACAATTGCCCACAGTGAAGATACATTAGCACAATTCAGTAACTTACAGATGCCATTGCGGCTAGGCCTGAATACTAACTGGATACTGATGCCAGTTCTAATTGAGTCAATCATTGGGAATTTTAAAGGGGGGCACAGAGTGATGATGAAGAACAAACAGGTGGTGTAGGGG